>CM029022.1:138454297-139079297 GCA_016801055.1 Panax notoginseng
ACTCTATGGGGATGTGTTTTGTCTGTTGAGGATGTGTATAACATATTCCATCATTGGTCCTTCCTGATGAGGATGCTCTGTCAGAGTTACTGCCAACAATCTGTGTTATCAGGATTGCCTGACCCTCACTGAAAGGTACATAAACAGATGAAATCCCTGCTGGGGATAATGTCAAGGCTGCTTGACCTTTGTTGACGTGTGCAAGTGACACCCCCAAATTCGGACCGCCACTTGGTCACTCGAATTCGGTTCATCACGTTCTCATGGTAATACCATAATAACTAGAATTACATAATCACAATGGAAAATCTAATTTAGAATAATGTACAATGATTTATTATAATTATTCCCCCAAGTCTTGCAACCTACAGTACTTAATAGATTACATAATAATATAGAATAAAAACTTATTACATAATCCTACTTAAGCTTAAACATAGTCTAAAAACAGTCTTAATACAACATAATAGTCTTAAACATAAGGGAACAAGCTAGTCGATAGCCTTGCCCTTTCCCTTACCCTTGTCTTTCCCAGAGACACTTCCCTGTTCTGCCTTAACTGAAAGGTTTTAAATAAGCAAGATTGAGCACAAATTACCCAACAAGTAATATACAACAAAGGTAAAGAGTTTTATAACACGAGTTTGAAATATTGAATTATCATTTCTATGATAGTTCAAGGTTTCATAAAAAATATCACGAATAATGAATATCAACAATTCTTGAATCAAATCCTTGGAATAAGGATGATAATTCGATATAAATCAACAGCTATTTATGAATTCAAAGGCTATCAATGTATCCAACTGGATAAATAATTTATACTGGGCAGTCACTAAGGACTATTGAACATCTACTAGAATTACCAATATTAAACTGATAATCTAAAAGAATCAAGTACTATAGATGATCAGTCTATAATACTCTAAGTTATGCATAGCATCACAGTAATATCCACTCATGTGTTGGGGTTTCCAACAACATACAATCCCTTTACCATAAGGGTTGTTCAACTCAGTTTTCAAGATTTACTCACCAATCAATTGGTTTGGACAGTTTTATAAACATGCATATAGTCTAGCCGAATCAAATGGCATAGACATTGTCACAATATTCAAGAACAATATCAAGTTCAACATGAATAACAGTTTTCTCTAGAGTTTAACATACTAGCTCAATTGGACGAGAAAGTAATATAACTTGCATTCAAAGAGATAATATTTGCTTACGATATCCGTTGAATAAAGTAATACAAGGGTTTATGATACTTGCACAATGTAAAGGAAAGTTCAGATACTTGCCTTAAGTGTAGTTTATCCACGTTAATAAATATACACTTTCGATTCCTATTTATTGTGTATTATAAGTACAAGATGCTCATTAGCTAGCACATTCTTTATTCAAGTTTGACATGATTCAAGTATGCACATATTGGTACAAAATTAGCTCATAGGTTTATCACGAAATCAAATACCTAGTTACTTCAATGGACTTTCATTGTACAAGGAAAACACTATCATAATACTTGATCATCACATGTATACATGTATCAGTAGGGTTTAAACCATTTTTAGCAATATATGCATCATATAAGTTATCTGTCCAAAATTCAGATTGCCAAATTATCTGACTCCTAATTCCAGACTGGCACAGCTGCACCATGGCTAAGCCTAGGGCCGGCGCAGCTGCGCAGCCCTTTGGCCAAGCCAAGACTCAGCTGTTGCCTTGTGGTTCCTGCCCGGCTTGAACACAACTTTCATACATAATATATTTTATCATGTTAAAGGTCTTTTCATGCTTCTCAAGTCAATCTAGGTTTCCCCCTTTCATAATATAATTCTAAATCAAACATTTCAACAAGTTAAGGCCATTCAAGGTCATGAAATCACAAAGTCTAACATGCTTGCTCTTTAAACATACAAGATAGTTATAAAACTCATATTTGGCATGCTAATGAGTATTCATATCACATATGTGTAATTAGCATCGTTTTGGTTTAAAAATATGCTTTATATAGTCTCAACTTGATTTCACAACTCCTAACATAGTAGGTATATATGTATGATACATTAGCAAATCTAAAAGTACCATCAAACATGCTCATAAAAGTCAGATTCTAAAAGTAGCATGTTAACATTCATATTCAAAGTTCGTATTTTCATTAGTAAGGCTTACTAATAAGTCTAACATGTTCATGCTTCCTTACGAATCACATAAACACAAGTTAATGGTTTATTCATGCATTTCTAAATCATACCTACATGCTTGCAAAGTCAGTATATAAACATGGTATACATATATATCAAGTTCCTTTCTAAAGTCCTAAATCCATTTTAAACTATACACTTTTGTTAATCATGTATGCTAGTCTAAACATGCTCACATTAGGTTAATATACTTATATATACCCATTACACATGCTTGCATGCAAGTTTAAGCCATAGTACTTCACCAACACTTAGCAGATTTTAAAATAGAAGGCTCAACTGAACTCAGAGGCCGGCGCAGCTGTGCTGCACCCTAGTACAATTAGGGCGCAGCTGCGCCACGTCTGGTTCAGGAGTAGAAATAGACTCTAATTTTACAGGGTAGCAACCAACTTGATTCCTATCATTTTGAACTTGTTTCAAACCATCATTAAAGTGTTCATATGTGACGACCCCAAAATAGGTCCATTCCACCCAACCCATTCTGAGTCGTCAAATACATGGTACAGAAAATAACTACAACTTTATTACAATAATTGTCGTGCAAAATACAACAACACATATGCTGTGAGTTTGGATACAAATATATACCAAATGTGACTCATGTTCCAATCGTGGACATCACCTCACAATAACACCTTACATAAAGGTATAGTCAAAAACTAAATTAGAATCTTTGGGAAGTGCTCAAGGAAACCTTCGTACATGGGAGGCCACGCATCTAGGTTATGATAGATATCATATGGCCACAGAATTATCCTTGGTTGACCCAATAGACCTAAAAGAAAAATAAGAAGATTACTATCATATTCTTTCCAATGGTGAGTCTTCTCTTGACTTATCATTATCTCTACTGTCTCTAATTGAGAATTATACTTCAAACAAACACCAAGATTATATAGGTAGTGCTCGTAAAGATACTCAGCAAGTGGATGAGCACAATCATGTCTTATGATGACACGAGGTTGTATGTCATTAGACATCTTGTATGATAGTGGCAAAACACCCTTCCAACGTTAGGTTCGTCTCACCCTATTGGATTCACCAAATATAACTACTAAATGAACATTTCTATACTGCTTAGAGAGAACTCCACAGCTAGAGACCACTATTCTATTTTCCAGTTACCCTCGCTCGACCCAGCTACACTCTTATTACCTGAAAAGGAATTGTGAAGCAAAAGGGTGAGCATAACTAGCCCAGTAAAGAATATTATGACTAAAGATAATTCAATTATCAATAGCCTTCATCAACAATAAATCAGAGATTTAGAACATATGGTAAATGATAAAAATTTCAACCATAGTTGCAGCGGAACGAGCAATCCATTAGAAGAGTCAAATAGACTATAAAGTCTATTATCTTCTCCATTTTAAAAATCCACCAACAATATTTTATCCATGTAACATCACTCAACAGTTCCTTTCCACAATCATATGAATAACTCATAATCATAATTGTGACTATAAATTTTTCTTCGCACCCAGGACGAAGAATATTTTCATCACCTGTCTTTACCTAAAACATCAAAGATCATGGTTATACCAAATCACAGTTCCTGTTTATAATCATACTAACAAATCCATCTTTGCACTACGACCAAAGATATTCAACAACAGTTTATCTTTGCACTACGGGCCAAAGATATTCATCAACAGACCATCTTTGCACTACAGGCCAAAGATATTCATCTACAATTCATCTTTGCACTACAGGCCAAAGATATTCCTCAACCGTTCATCTTTGCATTACTGGCCAAAGATATTCAACAACAGGTCATTTTTGCACTACGGGCCAAAGATATTCATCTACAATTCATCTTTGCACTACAGGCCAAAGATATTCCTCAACAATTCATATTTGCACTACATGCCAAATATATTAAAACCTCAAAGAATATATAATCATTTAAGAATTTATATAAACAATAATTATAACCATGTTGATCATTTCACCTTTGCACTTAAGCTAAAGATATTCAATTATAAATTCAATGGTCATGATCATACCAGTCAACAATTCAACTTTGCACTACTGGCCAAAGAGAACCCATAGTCATGATCATACCAATAATTTACACATCTTTACACTCAAGTCAAAGAGAAATATCATCATTAGGGTTATAAAAATGTTATATATGATAATAAAATTAATATAATCAATATATAGATTTAATCTCAAGAGTAATATTCATAAATCAACTATAATTTGGTTAGAAAAAGAAATCAATTTTGTCGTGAATAGTAACTCATGAATTGTAACTCGTGAATAGTAACTCGTGAATAGTAACCTCGACTCAAAAAGGTAAAAATTCTACAATAAAATCTATACCAATATTTCGGTATAATGATATTGAAAGAATAACATTTCTTAAGCTTATAAACAATTTATTTAAATTATTTACACTTTACTAATTAATGCATTTAATCATCATAAAATGCCAACTCTTACAATTTCATCATCAATAACCAAAACCCTCATCAAAAATCTGCATATACCTCATATAGGATTCTCAAGCCATAAAATCCTATTTTCCAATTTTCTTTCTTCACAAAACATATTTAATTCATTTACTCATAACTAGACCATTTTTATGAAAAATACCAAATCAGTTCCAAAAATATTTCTTTTCTGGGATTTAGCATAATATAGTCCCATAGTGAACATATATTTTTCTCAGAATTTTTAAAAGTCATTTACTATTTTTCATATGGCCAAAATAGCCGAATATTTAGACATTTATCAAAAATTGTACTTTTGTCTAAAAATTCTGAAATTTACAGAGTATACTTCTATCATATACATGTACTCCCAATAAAAATTTCATCAATTTTGGAGTTAACCACAAGGAATTATAAGCTGTTACTTTTAAAATAGTCTTTTCTCATAAAATTCATAACTCTCAATCTATACATCCAAAAATCACCATTTTTGGACACAATCAAGAAAACTCATCAAAATATCATTTCAAATTTTTCCAGAATTTTTGAAGATCAGAAAAATTACGAAACTGAAAATCATAACAACCCTTAAAATCCCTTAATATCCCTTACTATCCCTTACAATCCCTTACAATCCCTTACTATCCCTTACCTCAAAAGAGCAGTACTTCTGATCGGTATAAGGCTGAAGGAAACTTGCACTGATGAATAGTAACTCACCAAGTATCTAAATACTCACAAAATACACTCAATAATCTAGAGAGAGAAAGAGAGAAAGCTTATGTTTCTGGTGTGTTTTTCAATTCTAACTTAGCCCTCTATTTATAGGAAAATTTTGGTAGGTTTGACCTGCAACCTGATGGCTTTACTTGCTACTATTCCCACCCACCACATTTGAAATATAATTCAGCACATTTCTTCACCAACCACAAGTGGAGCCCACCAATTCTAGAATTTTCCACCAAAATCATTAACTCCGAAAAATCAACAATTTCTGAACCAGTCATCTCGTAAAATTTATAATAAATCATACGTTCATTTTTAACGGTTCAAAATTTGTGGACATATACTCAACTTATATATGTATAACATATCCAAAAATTACCACGATCCAACGGTCGGATTAAAAATTATAACCCCCGCAAAATATCTCAAAAACCCTGATTTTTAATACCTCCATTCCGACAAAAATACTGATAAAAACCTCAACATTAACTCCTTCATTTTTAACCACAAAAATATATCCCTCATTTATATCCACATAAAATAAATATTTTCTTATCATATGAATCAATAATTAATTATTCACAAATAATATTACAGAATCACATTTATGACAACCAGGCCGTTCCCAAGAAAGATGGGGCTTTCCAATAAGAATTTCTCCTTACTGGCGCGCAATTAGGTGACCAAACCTCTCCTTAGACAGAACTTTCTAGTCATTGCCAATAATGTTATCTAATAATATTATTCAAATAATATGAATTATTGATCTGATAATGGAAAATACTGTGCAGTGACAATTATTGAACAACAATAATATAAAATTTCAACGTAGCAATTATTGAATCAATAAAATAAAATATTGAACAGTAATTACTGTAACAATTATTGAGTAGTGCCTTCTTACGTAAGAATCAATAATTTTAAAAATACTATGCAATACCGTGTGCTACTGTGCAATAACGCGTATTACTGTATTTTAACCACCGGGTATTCCAACAGTGTTAACGGTAACAACTACGCCATTATTTGTAAAAACTCAAATTTGTCGTTTTCTTCACCCGACAGTTATTCTGTTATGGGGCCCACAAATGGCTGCGCCGTCGTACGAATATTCCCCGACAGAAAGAATATTCCACGACCAAACGAATATTCCCCGACAACAATGATTATTTTATAACCACTTGCTTATTTTGAAAAAAAATCATATTTCACTCATAACTTTAAACTTTTTATCAATTTAACCATTTACTGAATTGTAATTATAAGAAAAATTGAATAATTTTATTTCATAAAATTCGGGGTCTTACATCATACATGTAAGTAAACTTCCTAAACACCTTATAACATGTTAATTCATATCAATTAACATATGAATTGAAGAAATTTTAAGAACTAAGCAACACCCATTTCAAGAACATAATTAGAAATTATACCTTCTTAAGCTTAAATTGGACTCCTCACAGATTGAATATGCTTCTACAATTGCTCAACAACTTGAAACTCTCCACTTAGAATTATCAGATAAATTTCAAGCAACACCAACTGAGAATTGAGTCTGCTATTTATAGGAGTTTGGACTGAATTTATGGTTTTCATGAAGGGTAGTATCCATGGTGTTTTGGAAGGAAACAATGGTCATTCAAGGGTTGGCCAAACACCCAAATGCTCAACCATCATCACCTAAGTCTAGCCTTTTGAAAAATGCGTGTTTTAGGTTCAAGTCACTATTCATATACTTTGTGACACTCAATTTGGGACAAGAGAGAAAAATCTCAGCATCTGGTCATGTAAAGCTTGGTTTGGTTCTTTTAATTCCCATAATGTAATATTAAGGTACAATTATTACCATATTAGGAATTTAAAGATAAATTTCATACTCACATCATATAATTCATGTACATTAACTACAAGCAATAAAATATCGCAGTTATGTATTATTATCCGGGTATCCCCCATAATTATTTTTACTACTCTCATAACCATATTATAACATTAGTTAATATTAATGTTTATCTAAACATTGAATTCCTTTCTTAGTTTCTAGAATACCCAGAAAATTAATCATTTATGCATTATAACTTCATGTGATATCATTGTACTACTTGGTACCTCATGTCATTAAAATATACTCCTATCATATGATTTTTATTAATGTCACACATATAACATGTAAACACTAGAAATTTTCTGCATACCTGTTACTAACATTACAGGAGGGCATAATCGTCTTTCAGAGATAACCCTGGAAGACAGCTCAGTTCAATCCTAGAGATAACGCTGGGATATTCAGTATTACCATCTCAAAGATAACCCTGAGACATCCAGGTCAGTCTCAAAAATACCACCAGAAGTTTCAACCTCAACCCCAGAAACAACACCAGGAGTTTCAGTTTTAACCTCGGAGATAACCCTGAGGAATGCAGTTTAACCGAAAATCACACCGGAGAAGACCGTGTCATCCCGGAGATACCCCCGAGATACTCAGTCTCAGTCCAGGAAAAAACACCGGGAAAGACAGCGTCAACCTCGGAGATAACCCCGAGGCATGCAGTGGCAGTTACAGTTCCGGAGATAACCCCAGAAATGCTTGTTTAAAACCCATACAATCAGCTTCAAAACACTCGGTAATGGCCCCGAGGCACTCATTTCCAAAGTCCAGAGATAACCCTGGGAAGTCAGTCACATCTCCGAAAAAACACTGAGGATGGTCAACATCTGCAGCAGTCCAATCTCAGAGATAACCCTGAGCAACGATTGCTAAATCAGCTCAAGCCGAAGATAACCCCGGTGAAGGGCAGAACTGTCATCTTGCCATCCCAATCCCACTTTGCACCATCTCAACATTCATACATACATACACAATAATTTCCTACAAGAACCAAAGAGCGCCAATCCCGAGTGACTACTACACAAGACAGCACACCGGATAAAATTTGAAGCTTGAAGACCAAGGGCATGGTCCATTCTTCTTGACTTCGTACAACCTCTAATCTCATGTCATTGTGTAGCTTTCGACAACAGCATGCCGAAAAAGGTCTTATACACCTCGGTTGGATGCCAGATTGAAGTTCTGAAAGTTCGATCAGACATCACGTTACACGCGTGCACGTACTTCGAGACGGTGGGACCCGCAGAACCTGGGATACCCCGGGCAGTTACAGGTACACCTGCGGCTCCCCCCCTCTATAAATAGAGGGCTTGGAGCAGGCATTTTAAGAAGAGAAAAGGCGATGAAGCCATGTCCAATTTGCTCTGTATACCCTATAAACTGAGTGCTTTCTCATTTTAAACACTTGTGAGCTCATATATTGTTATATTTTTACCGGCGGGAGCCGAGTGTTCATCTCGTTAAAGCTATTGAAGTCTTCTTTGGTAGTCTATTGTAAGCCTTCTTACATACTTTAAAGCTTTTCTCCACTACTGTGCATACATAGTTCTTCACGTTGAGAGTCGTATAGCGTGTGTATGCCCAGACTTCGGTTTGTGGCTTTTATTTCTTTTTGTATATATATATATATATATATATATATATATATATATGAACTGTTGTCGAACTCTGTGTAAACGCTCCGGATGTAAACTCCAGGCTCATCGAACAGATATATATACATTTCTGTCAGGCCTGGAGTTTACTTCGTGGCTTGTTATAGTTTTCTTTACATTTTATCCCGCCTAGAGTTTACTTCATGACGGTTGATTGTTTTTACTGCTTTCTTTATATTTCGTCCCGCCTGAAGTTTACTTCAAGGCGGTGGATCTTTTTATTGCTTTATTTATATTTTTAATACCCCATGGAGGTGCTTCGTGGTGGTTGATTGATTTTTATTACTTTATTTACATTTTCAATCCCCCATGGAGGTGCTTCGTGGTGGTTGATTAGGTTTTTATGCTTTATTTATATTTACAATCCCCATGGAGGTGCTTCGTGGTGGTTGATTGTCTGCACACACACACACAACTATATATATATATATATACAGAAAGGATCAAGAGTAGAACTCTTAAGTAGTAGAACTCCCTTAAATAATAGAATTGTATCAAAACGACGTAGTTTTGATAAGACGCGGTGGCATTTTTGTAAATACCATGCCACCGCGTATTTACAAAAATACCACCGCATCTTATCAAAACTACGTCGTTTTGATACAATTCTATTATTTAAGGGAGTTCTATTACTTAAGAGTTCTACTCTTGATCCTCTCCCTATATATATATATATATATATATATATATATATATATATATATATATATATATATATTTACCGCTTTTATATATTTATATTTCTGATCCCACATGGAGGTGCTTCAAGGTGGTTGATTATATCACTATATATATGTTTACAGCTTTTTATATAAATTGCTACATTATGCGAGGCTAGGAATCATGTGATCACAGATTCAGTCTACTGAATCTAGATTCGGTTCCCGTGATGGACATTTTCAGCTGCACATGGGTTGTAAATTATGCACAGTGTTTGAATGTCCTTAGACGACTCTCATGCCCACAAGGAGTTTGGGACTGCTTTGTACATTATTTTCTCAAAGATGCTTTGCATCTCAAAAAATAAAAGCAATCAAGCTGAACACATAATAAAATGGAAGTATCAAATGCCTCAATTACTATTGAGCACAGAGTTTGAAAAACCTCTTTTTACAAAACATCACTGCTATATCTTGTTAAAAATCGAATTTTTATATAAATTCAAACCCTTTGTATATAGGTGTAAATGAGGTATAACACTATTTCCAAATAACTACACATTGACCCATACACACACACACATTTATATAACAGTTTCTTGAAAAGTAGCGGTCACCGTGGTAACACGGATGTCGGGGGGTGCCTAACACCTTCCCTCCGCATAAGCAAGTACCGGACCCTAATGAATTTCGGTTTCACTGACCCGTTATGCAGTGTCATATCACTGGGTCAATGTGAAAACCTTTTCACGGTTGTGTTGGTACAACCATTTAAAAAACTAACTGGCGACTCTTACAGTCCAATCATCGACATATAAATGTCGGACATTTTCACAACTTATTTTTTCAAACAAATCTCACCTAACATGAGAACACCAAAGAACAAGAACAGAAAAGGGACAAATAAAATCCCGACGTCGACAGGTGGCGACTCTGTTGGGGACTCCAGTAAGAGGACTTAAGCCGCTATTACAAGCTTTTCAAAACTGTTATATGCTTGTGTGTGGATTTTGCATTTACATTTGATGGATGTGTACGAATGCATTTACTTACCGTACTTAATGTTTTTCACTATATCTGCTTATGATATTAGTGATTCGCATATGTTATCATTTTTATAAATGGTGAGACGCGTTGTATGTGAATGTATGTTGTGTGGTTCCTCCATCAGGAGGCTATCCTATCGGTGTTTGATTACTGGACTCGTAAGAAGACTAATTCCAATGAGGCTCAGGAAAGACACTACCCAAATTTGCTCCAGTTGAAAGGCCGGATTAACTTCCCGTCGAGTAAATTGCGATGATTTGGGAACCTTCATGCCAAAAAGCCGCGAGAGTAGCCTAAGATAGGTAAGCCTCTGATAAACCAAACACGGAGAAAAGTCTCTTCATACTTTCCATTTTTAATTACTTGTAAAATCATTTACTTGTAACATCATTCCATGCCAATCTCATTTTAATGCAAAATATGAAGAAATATGTGCATATACATGCTATCCTGTATTACAAACAGCTAACATCCGTGTTTTAAGATAATACTCCTAAAACGGATACATCATATCGCATGTAAACATTTATACATTCCCTAAAACTAAACTACGTTAGTCTTTCGCAAGGAACCAATCGGACCTATTACCCGATCAAAGTCCAAAAACGCCACGATCCTACAGCCAATTATGTCTTCATCTGACCAGGCTAATTTTAATCCTATCTCTCGTGAAGAGTTCGACGGATTAAGTAAACAAATTATAGATTTGGCTATTCTACTTAAAGAACTACACCAATCTACTCAGGGTACAAGGATACCCATACATGCTGAATCCTCTGGACAAGGAGGAACCCAAGGTTCGAATAAAGTCATTCCAGTACCTGAGCTATAGTTGGATACGACCAACAAAATTCATGATACCACCCATCTCAAAGAAGATCTAGACACCGGTGATATCAGAAAGAAGGTCTTTCAAATGGAAGAGTTCATCCGTTCTATCAAAGGGATTGGATCACATGGGAGTGTTTCATATGCAAACCTTTGTATATTCCCTGGTGTGCAGTATCCAGAGAAGTTCAAGACTCCTGACTTTAAAAAGTATGATGGGTTAGGAGAGCTTTACACACATTTGAAGGCATTCGTTGGAGAACTCGGATCTTATGCCGAGGACGAGAAGCTCAGAATGCAGCTCTTCCAGAAAAGTCTAACTGGAGAAGCCCAATCGTGGTATACCATATTAGACAATTCAAAGATTTATAGCTGGGAGGAGCTAGCTCATGCCTTCCTCACTCGGTATAGCTTCCAGTCTCAGATGGCCCCTGACCGGTACCAAATTACTAAAGTCAAGAAATAAACCAATGAATCTTTCAGACAGTATGCTCAAAGGTAGAGGTGTCTTGCTACTCAAGTTGTTCCCTCTATGAATGAGTCAGAAATAGTTATGACCTTTATAGACATACAAGAAGCTCCTTTCTATGAGAGGGTGTTAGTTCGTATTGGAAAACCATTCTCTGAAATGATTAAACATGGGGAGATGGCTGAGATGGGATTGAAGTCAAGAAAAATTCAAGACCTAGCTGCCATAAAAGTTGTTGTAGAACACATCTAGTCTGGAAATTATGGAAATAACCCCCGAAGGATCCATAAAAAGAAAGAGGAGGATGTTTCTTTTTATACTACAAGGTCAGAAAGGCAGTCAGAATATGCCTATCCAAAGGAGAATTTACACTCCCTTTCAAGCACAGTCTTCAAACCCTCAATTACCTAAAGGTGGAGAAGTCAGACGCACTCGAGTGTTCATACCTCTAGGGGACTCACTCAAGAACATTCTTAATCTTCTGACCACTCAGAAGAAAATTACTCATCTTCTTCCACCAGCCAACCCGAATGGGAGGGGTTTCAATGCTACTCGGAAGTGTGCTTATTATGTCGTGGCACCGGGACATGATACTCAAGATTGCTGGGCCTTGAAACACAAGGTTTAGGATTTGATTGATAGCGATGAGATTGTGGTCACCAAGCCAGATCAACCTAATGTGCATGACAACCCTCTTCCTCAACACAAAGAAGAAGAGATCAATATGATTAATTGGAGCAATAGATAGAGTTCCAATTTTAATGGTGGATCTTCCCAAACCAGTAAGGATGATGCTGACAAATGGGACTATGCAAAGTTCCAGTTCATAATGGAACAAAAAATGAATGCTCTGTGCGAGCAACTTAACCAATTGGCAGAACTGGTGGTCCATCAGTATCAAGCCACCCGCCAATTATTTAGTCAGGAGCATGCCAGTCTCCTCCCTCTTGTTACAAATACTCCACTGCGTACTCCAAAAAATGAAACACTAGAGGATAAAATTATAAAAAGAGCAAGTGCTAAAGCCCGTCGGGACTTTGCCCACAAAAAGAAATTTATATACCTAGGCCAACCGATGGAAGAAATGTTGTAGATGCAGATAAATGAAGGAAGAATCATAGCTCTGCTACCTTCAATCAGCCCACATTCTAAACGGTTTGATTTCAATGGGGTGTGCCAATACCACTCCCAATTTCGTGGTCACAGCACAGAAGAATGTTGGGCACTCCGTTATCTTATTCAGAATTTAATTTACAGTGTTGTCCTGCAGATGGCAGACGATGATGCTGTGATACTAAAAAGTGAGGACGCGTTTCCTACAAAGTGGAAGGAAGTCGTAGCAGTCATATCTTCTAAGATAGATACAACTACTCTTCCACATACAATCCAACTAATTCAACTCAAAGGAGTTGATAATCCTTTGAAAGTGGCTGCGCCAGAGCCAATTATCTTGCCATTCAGTGCACAATATCCTATTGTCAGCCTCAAAAAAGTTCTATGGAATTATGGAGGGGTTAAAGGATCCATATCTCACATAACTATTGCAGTGTCAAAGGATAATCCACTACATCTTCCCCAACGGGTGATGAAGCCTACCATCAAGTCAAAGGGGAAGATTTCCATGGAGAAAGTGGAAGAATTTCTCCGTACTATGGGTCATAATGAAGCCAAGGTGGTTTTAAGCTTGAGAGAAGCTCCACGTCAAGTTTCCATACTGGACTTAGTGTTCTCTTTTGAAGATCACAGGAAGGTATTGCTCAGGGTTTTGGAAGAAGCCCAACTGCCTAAGTCAATAGACCTTGAGAAATACTAGCATCTGATGGAACACATTTTTAACAACAATGTGATATCTTTTACTGATGACGATATACCTCCCGAAGGGACCGGTCATTGCAAGCCATTGCACATTGTAGTTTTGTCCTCCAGATATATGGTGGGAGGAGTTTTAATAGATGGAGGTTCGTCTCTAAATATCTGTCCTTATACCATATTGGTGAAGATGAACATCAATCTCAATCGGATCCTTAACACCATACAGTTATCAAACCTTTCAACGGATCCCAACGAAACTCTGTCGGAGAGATTGAACTGCCAGTGGAGATTGGTCCACATATATTTTGCGTGTCTTTTCACATTCTCAAAATAAATACATGATACAACCTACTTCTGGGAAGACCGTGGATTCACATGGCTGGGGCAGTCCCCTCCACTCTTCACCAATAACTTAAATGCGCTATCAACAACAGCCTAATCACCGTTGACGCTGAGCCGGAATGTCCTGAACAAGGTGACATACCACTCATAAGCTTCAATTTAGAAGTTGAGCCGGTCAGTTTTTATGTTCTGGAGGTGAGCAACACTCACTACCATCCTGTTGGGGTGCCACCTCTCATTCCCCAAATTTCTGCCGAAGTAATGTCGACAAGCTAAGAAATGATGTCATTGGGTTATCAACCTAGACAAGGGTTGGGCAAAGATCATTAGGGCATCAAGTGCCCCATCCAAGTTCCCAGTCAAAAAAAGATAGCCGGACTAGGCTATACTGCTAGTTCTAGTCACAGGAATCCTCATAAGCACAAACAGATTCCTTCAGCTTTAGCCACACTGCGATTATCTCCACCTACAGTTCCTGAGTCTATACTGTCTCTGATAAAGGAGCATGCCCATGTAATGGCCATGTTATTTCCCAAGTCGATACCGGTAAAGGGAAAAGAAGTCCTAGTTCCAAATCCAAAAGTGGAAAAAGAGGAACGGAGATGTAAACAGGATATCGCCCGGATGATGTCAAACATACGCATCATTGTCCATGATGAACATACAAATAGATACACCCCAGATGATGATTGCCCAGACGTAATGGTCATCATTCGGGAGAAGGAGGACGATGATAGCCCCTCCATCACTGCAGTCCATTAGGACTTCACCCTTAACAATTGGAGCAGCACTCCTTTCATTGGTCGACAAGGGTAAAATGGGCAGAAACTCCTTCTGCCCTGTATAATAATAACTGCTTACTTTTTTGTACAGTATTAGCAGTTGTTTTGTCAGTACATGCTAACACTTTGTATGACTGAACAGTTTTATATATATTAAGTGAAAGAATATTTTATTTCAAGACTCTAAATTTAGATGAGGTTATACTTGCTAATGAGGTGCCTTTTCTCTACAAGGATTGTAACTTTGATGAAAAGTTGGACTCAGACTTGATGGAAATATAAGAGGACATTGAGATGCCTTAGGAGATCAAAGAACGGGTCGAAGACAAACCCAAACCCAAACCCAACCTTAATCAAACCACTTCGTTCAATCTCAAAACTTTAAAAAGCCCTAAACTAATCTAGATTGGTACAGACCTCACTCCAAACCAAAGGAATGACATGGTTACACTATTAACCCAATTCCAGGATGTGTTTGTATGGTCTCATGAAGATATGGTGGGTTTGTCCACTGACATTATCATTCATCACCTCCCTATCAAAGAGGGATTCAAGCTAGTCAATCAAAAGCTCAGACGATTGAAATATGAGTGGAGTTTAAAGAAGAAATTATGAAATAATTTCAAGCAGGCATCATCATGGTGTATACATACCCTGAGTGGCTATCAAACATAGTCCTCGTGCCTAAACCAGGAGGAAAGGTGCGAGTTTGCGTGGATTACCGGGATCTGAATAAAGCTTGCCTTAAAGATAGCTTTCCCGTGCCATTTATCCACATTCTCATTGACAATACTACTTAATACGATATGTACTCCTTTGCTGATTGCTTCGCAGGGTACCATCAAATCATGGTTACTGAGGAGGATCGTAAGAAAACTGCATTCATCACGCCTTTGGGAACCTTTTGTTATAGACGGTAGTCATTCGACCTCATCAACGTAGGAGCTACCTACCAGCGAGCCATGATGGCTATTTTCCATGATTTAGTACATAAAGAGATAGAGATCTACGTGGATGACATCATTGTCAAGTCCCGGAGGGAGGAAGACCACCTAAACCATCTCAAAAAGCTCTTCAATAGGTTGGGTTAGTACAACTTGAAGTTGAATCCAGCCAAGTGCGCCTTTGAAGTTAAATCAGGCAAGTTGCTAGGATTCCTAGTTAGCCACAAGGGGATTGAGCTGGATCCCATCAAAATCTAGGCCATCACGGAAATGCCCATTCCTCAGATATAGAAGAAAATACAGGGATTTTTTGGAAGAATCAACTTCATTAGCAGGTTCATTGTGAAAGCCCCGATTTCGGGTCCTAAATCACCACGAATCCGGTACAATCAATCTATCACTATTGCAATCATTCTATAACTATTGCGGAAGATATAAACGTAAATTGCTTATACAATAAATTTTACACACTATTCCCCAATGTCGAGCAACCTTCACATAAACACAATTCATTATCCTATCTGACATACAACATTATTATCATACTATTCTATTACAATTAAGCTGCAAAAAAAAAATCCCAAGTTGAACTTGGCTTTATCCTTTCCTGAATTAGACGTTTTCGTCTTAATCTGCAATGTTAATCATGATATAGCAAGGGTGAGAAATAAGTTTGCCCATCAAGTTTATGTTCAAAAATTAAAGATATATCATGATAGAAAGAATTAAAAAAAAGCTGGCCACAGTTCTACAATATAATTGCGAACTAGAATGAACAAACTTTACATAGCTGAACGAACATTGAACATGAACATATATATATATATATATATATATATATATATATATATATATATATATATATATATATATATATATATATGACCGAATGGTAATGAATGTGATCAGCCTTTCATACCTGAAGAATACATGTAATATGCACAAAGTGCGATTAAATGATTCATAGACATGGCAATTAGTAATGATCAGCCTTTCCTAAACCATTGATTATCGTTACACAAATTATCTAGCTTTGTTTGAAAACTTAATATAAATAATACCGATCTACACATTAGAATAATATCATCACAATATTTAAAATAACCTAAACACAGTATCATATAATCCTATCAGTCTATAACACAGAGAAAACTTATCCTCAAGTCAAACTATTACAGTATGAGTCGAGTTCGGTATAATTTTGACATCTCGACAGCTTAGTCGGATAATTCGTCAAGTTTAAGTTCAATTAAACTCTTCCTAACACTTAACAATTATCTCAGATAATTTTAATATCAGTCAAAATAAATTTTTTAAGCTCGTAATAATTTTCAAGTAATTATTACTATTTATCATGATTTTTCAATCATTAATAACACATTAATATGAATTAAATACTACATAATTCCTTTATCATAAATATTTATTTAATATTAAATATTAATGAAATACGTGTTATAATATTATAATATATTTATAATATCTCAAAATATTTTTAATACTTTTAAAATCACCTTTATTGGATTTTTAAACAATTAAATTTATTATCCGATAATTGCTATTAATATCAAAATATTAATATTTTCATGACAAAATATCAAAAGTTATATTTTATAACTTACAATATTTTTATAACACTTAAATCATTTTTATATGATTTATAAAACATTAATTCTATTTTTCACAATTTATTTAATATATTTATTAAATAAATTAAATATCATTTATATTGATTAATTAATGAAATTTCTCACAAAATATTAAGAGTCACCAGAAATAACTTAAAATATTTTCTTATACCATAATATAATTTTTCATGATTTTTCATGAATTAAAATTATTTTTAAATAATTTATTTAATATTATAATTAAATAAATTAAATATCATTTATATTCCAAAAATATTAAATATTTATGAAATATATTCAAAATTATTAAAAACTCATTTTTAGAATTTGAAATAATTTTTAGGAATTTATTTTATATTTTTAATAATTAAAAACTATTTATTTCAATTTTTTTAATTAAAATAATTATTTTCAGAATTTTATTATTAATAATAGGGCCATATATCGACAGAACCGTCGCTATAGGTGTTCTTGAGCCTGTTCTTCATCAACCCAGAAACTCATGGCAGACACCGAGGTGCCTTGTTTGACCATAATTAAATACGTGTTCTTGTTGCTTTATGTGCTGGAATTCGTGTTACAATTGTAGTACTTATGTAATATTACATGTTTTAACAACTAGATATGTCATACAACATCACACTTAAAAGATCTGAGCCTTCAAAATATCTGACAACACTGTTCTTCATTTCTGGGTTTTCCAGAAAATGAAGAATAGTTATAGGTGCTATATTTAACTCCTTAGATCGTGAGCTCTAAGTCTGTTTTTGGTGATTTACGAGTTCAAGCTTGTAGTCCAGATGTCATGGTACATATAGAACTCACTAGATCAACTTAACAACATTTCCATCGTAAGATCTGGACCGGTCAAAGTTATGAAAAGAAACTGCCCCTTTGAAGATCTGGGTTACCTAGAATCTTCATCATGCGATTTGGTCAACGCTCGTTTGACCCTGATTTAATCCGATTCCGAGTATGATATTGGAGCTCTAGAGGCAAGAATGGTTAGCCTACATGTTAGTCTACAAATATATTACAACAACATGGCCTAAATCATTACAAGCAACAAGATCAGAGGCCATTAAAATGTATGTCAAGAATTCTGGGAATTTTCTAGGCTGCCCAGAAACGGTTTTCGTGCTCGGTCAACACACTTTGACCAATCATATCTTTCAATATAAACACGATATGGGCTTGCTTCAAGTTCCAGATTAAAGCCCTTACTACAAAGAACAGATATATAACATGACATACACCAAACATTAAACACACACAGATCTAAGGCCTCTGACATTTGACTGTCAGGCCATTTTTACAAAATTTCCAGATTTCTTAAAATTCTAATTTCGCACATCTAAGTGTTATGGATCCATGATCCAACAAACCAGATCATTAATTGACACCCTATAACACATTTCTAAACAACAAATCATAACATTAACAACAATCTTTAAGGATTTCAAAATTTTAGGGTTTTACACCTTTTATGCTTTTGATTCTTGATTCTGATTCTTCTTCTGTTCTTGGCAAGCTAGGAAGTGATCATGGCTTCACTTCTCACGCCCATTCACTCTCCATCCGAAATTTTAAGAGAGAGAAAGTTTAGGAGAAAAAAATGAGAAAATAAAGTAACTTTTCTTACTTTAAATCTCTTATGTTTAGATTCAATGTATGCAAATCTTGCTAGGGGACAAGTAATATCTGATCTTGGATGTTTTAATACACATTGGCTAATTATTAGGCTTGATGACTCACAAGATTGCATAATCTTTTGCTTAAGGGTTAAGAAAAGGGCATTTTAGTCTTTTTCTTTTTAATTTAATGGCATACTAGTAATTTGTCCAAACCCTTAGGATTTAGGGTTTAACCCTAAAATATTTAAAATTTAATTTCTAGGATTTCCAAATTTCGATTTTCAAAATAGAAAATTAATATTTCTAAATTATAATTAGGATTTTCTAATTATATTAAAATTTACTAATCATTATTCAAGCTTGCTAATTAGGATTTAATATTTCCTAATTAACATTACTAATTTAACAATTAGGTTTCATAATCATGCATTAGGGTTTATAACCCAAGAATTAGGGTTTCTAATTTATTAAAAATCTAATTAATCATTAGGATTATCCCTAATTAGGTTTGTAATTAAAATACAAAAACCTTCTACATAGCATTTAAATTCCCAAATTAGGATTTTAATATCCGAATTAGGGTTTTAAATTTTCAGAACTGAAATTAAGGTTTCTAGAACCGATTTTTAGGATTTCTTATAAGACGTTAGGGTTTTCTAACTGAACGTTGATGTTCTAAATATATACTTAGGGGTTGGACACTGATATAGTTTATCTGGTCAACCCTTAACCCTTAACCACATACTGTACTCATATACACCCATATACACAGAACGTATACACTTACATACTTAATCCTGAATAATTCACCACAAAAAATTTTAAATCCAAAAATTTATTTCCAGAAATGTCAAATTCATACACTTATTTTCTGTCTAGGTTTATTATTCAACCTTTATTCAATAATTTGAGATTCAAATAATTTTCAAAATTCTTGGGTCATCACATTCACCCCTTCTTCTAAGAATTTTGTCCCCGAAATTCAACTTACACCGTATACCATACAGCTTACACCATTCATACACATCATCACATACTACCCAATACATTCCTCATAAGAGTAAAGATTTTGAAATTGTGCTAAGGGGTTATATAGACTATTGTCTATCATTTTTGCAAAGGTTATATGGAAATTCATCCGCAAACCGTCATAACTTACGGACATAGCGGGTAATTAGCCCGATATGCCTTGTACTTATTAAGTACTGCTGGTCGAATCTGTTTCTTTTCTCTGCCATAGGCACAAAATTTTACCTCAGTCTTATTAGATTCCGCACCAAAACAATTTGGATCAGGAAATTTCTTTCAATGAACACTTAGAGTTTTCATAAACATTAGTCTAGCTGAATCGAATAGCATAGACTCATATCAATAATTAAATCCAAACAAATTATTTAAGTGTAGCCAAACCCCGTTGGCAAATTAAACTTTTAAAATTAGTTCGAAAATGACGTCATTATGCCGTACTGTATTAGCAGCCCGTTTGAAGATGTCATCATTGTATGACTTTGTCATAACACATCATACAATAGTGGAACAACGATTTTAGATCAATTCAACACTAAGTATTCTTGCATTTATAACTCCGTGAACTTTTTATCATCTCTGCACCAGGTTACATGGTACATAAGTGATAAATAAAAATATATTTTGATATTTCAAATCATTATTGTCTAGCCAAAATAATTAGCATAGACTGTACTTTAAACCGTTTCAAAAATCTTTCCAAATCTGTTTTATTACTCAACAAGTAAAGACGTGTCAGTGGCCCGAAGTCCACTCATACACAATGGTCACGCGGAGTTTAGAATAAAAATTTATTTTCAAAAAGGCACATAGTGCTTATTTAGCTTGATGTCCAAAAGTTCGAAGTCTAGCATAGCTAGGAATTTTGGAAAACCTATGCCTCCACTAATAATCATTTGCTTAAACAGTCTATCTATTCCTATTATCCTTAATACTCCATTCACACAAAACTATACCTAGTTTATCAAACTTACCACACTTATGAGTTCAGGAACTTGCCACCATCATATGAGTTTAAGAACTTGTCCTAGTCAGACCTTTGGCATCCATTCGCTGAGGGGTTCATAAACACTTCATATAATTATGAGTCACGAACGTACCATAAGTATGAGTTTTAAGAACTCATACTTAACCTTATATTCTCTACCTATAACCTATCTATCTGTTATACACATGAGACAAGAATCACCATCTCAACATGCATATAGCAAATAGAGCGACACAAATATTTCAATGAATATCAGTGTCAAAAACTAAGTGGTTGTTACACCAAGTACAATTCAACTCCCATATGAAGAATCATATAACTTAGCTGCTGACATGAGTCCTCAATTGAAATCCCAACTTAATACTAACTACATTCTCAATACGAATTTCATTTAATCTGTATTCATAATCCTTTCCTGAATCTGTACCAATTCATAGACACACATCAATCTTGGCTGTAAACTTTTCAATCATTCACTTGATTCTCCTCCCTACTATCACCTTATCAGATCACGGGGTGATCTCATTACGATTCATTTCTATTCCATGATCGTTTTATTTTATGATCTCTTATCGTTGAACCTTTAGTCTTTTAGACTCTATCTATTCACCATTACTATTCAACTTTATTATCAGAGTTAAGGAACTCTGTATCTTTTATAACCCGCCTAGATTCGTCTTTGAATCTTACCGACACACTAAACCTATTCGAGTTAGTACTTATCCTAATCACTGCGGTTATTAGTCTCAGGTATTCCTACTTAAGGTTCATAACCAACAGCTTTGATACCAACTGTGAAAGCCCCGAATCCAGGTCCCAAATCACCACGGATCCGGTACAATCAATCTATCACTATTACAATCATTCTATAACTATTGTGGAAGATATAAACGTAAATTGTTTATACAATAAATTTTACATACTATTCCCCAAGGTCGAGTAACCTTCACATAAACACAATTCATTATCCTATCTGACATACAATATTATTATCATACTATTCTATTACAATTAAGTTGCACATAAAAAAAAACCCAAGTTGAACTTGGCTTTATCATTTCCTTAATCCGAAACTTTCGTCTTAATCTGTAATGTTAATCATGATATAGCAAGGGTGAGCAATAAGTTTGCCTAGCAAGTTTAAGTTCAAAAATTAAAGATATATCATGATAGAAAGAATTAAATAAAAGCTAGCTACAGTTCTACAAAATAATTACAAACTAGCATGAACAAACTTTACACAGCTGAACAAACAGTGAACATGAACATATATATATCTGGGCCGAATGGTAATGAAGATGATCAGCCTTTTATACCTGAAGAATACATGAATTATGCACAGCATGCGATTAAATGATTCATAGACATGGCAATTAGTAATGATTAACCACTAGTATATTTTAATGAAACAACTCGAGGTCGAGTTAAGAAAAACTTGCCTGAACCGTTGATTATCGTTACGCAAATTGTAAGAGCCCGAATTTTATGAAATAAAAGTATTCAATTTTTCTTATAATTACTATTCAGTAAATGGTTAAATTGATAAAAGTTAAAGTTAAGGGTGATATATGAATTTTTTTTCTTCAAAATACGCAAGTGGTTATAAAATATTCATTGTTGTCGGGGAATATTCGTTTTGTCGTGGAATATTCTTTCTGTCGGGAATATTCGTATGACGGCGCAGCCATTTGTGGGCCCCATAACAGAATAACTGTCGGATGAAGAAAACGACAAAAATTGAGTTTTTATAAATAACGACGTAGTTGTTACCGTTAACATTGTTGGAATACCCGGTGGTTAAAATACAGTAATACGCATGGATGCACAGTAGCACACGGTTTTGAACAGTATTTTTGAATTATTGATCCTTACGTAAGAAGGCACTACTCAATAATTGTTATAGTAGTTATTGTTCAATATTTTATTTTATTGATTCAATAATTGCTGCGTTGATATTTGTTGAGTAAAATCAATACGCACAAAACACGCAAGTGTACGTGGTCAACAAGTAATATAGTAATGAATAAAGTATCGTTCCCACGAGGACAAAATACCAAGAATCTTAACTTCACAATTATCAATTTTATATTAACCCTAATTTTATTAAACTAATCAATTCAATGGTTTTCAAAGTAACTAATTAAAAGCAACTAAATTAATGAATAATTAAATTATCACAAAAACAATCACCAATAACGAAATCCGGAATTTTTCAAACAATTAATGGAGAATTAGACTTATGATTTCACCCTAAGCCTCACTCTGATTTTCAAACCTTTATTCCAACTCAACTCAATATTCCAGTTTATTAATCAAGAACACGAACGTAGTAAGAGCCACCTCTCGATGCACTAATACCATATTAACATCAATCCACAATTAAGATAGAAATCCGTTAAACACATAATTTAACCAACTCACTATATCTCTATGTGAACTGCAATCAAAAAGGTTGAAACTTAAGCTCTCTATACGATTACATGAGATGTCAAGCGTATCTCTACCTTAACAATAATCATAAATATGCTATCGACATAATTTATGACACATACTATATTAACTAGGTCTAGATTTGAATCTCCTCTCTTGATTCCGTTCAAAACCACAAAGAACTGTTGATCAGGCAATTTATAAATTCACGCACAAATTAACATAGATAAACTGAAAATATCTTATTGAATTCGAAATCAAAGTTTTAGAATCATCGTTACGCTCAAAGATCCATCACAAGTCCAATAAATAAATTAGTTCATAACGAATGAATTAAAAACTGAATAATTTGTTGAAGACATCATCCCAATTACATTCAAATGAAAAAGAAGAAGAATTATAGAAAAACCCCTTTACGTAGCCTCGATTTGCAACTATCGTGACAATCTCTGAAAATTACTCCTCTAATGCTCGCTCTTCAATTCCTTGAATTCGAGCTGAAAATCTTGCCTTTGTGTTATAGGATTGTTGTTTTTTCTAAGTGGTAGCCAGCTCTCTTGACTTCTGGACGAATTTTCCTTTTATTAGAGTCCAAAACGCACCAGCCAAGCCCACAAACCGCGCCCTAGCAGAAGTTGAAACAGAACAGGACAGTTCAGGAAACAGGACCCCCGCCCCGGCGGGCTAGTGCACTGACTTCAAAAATCCTTAAGTTCCAATTTTTTTCACTTTTGCTCCAAAAAGATCGCCTTTTCACACCAATTGCATCCATGACGACCCTACACATAAAATAACATGAAACAAGTAAACACAAAATATGAAAATAAATACTAATTTAAACTTGAAATAAATATCGATTCGTGTATATAAAATCCACTTATCAAAATCCCCCAAACTTAAACCGTGCTAGTCCACGAGCACAAACAAACTACATGCAATGCAATAAAATGCAATAACAATCTAAATGCCTAAAATCAAATAAAATCCAACAACATCGCATAAACTGATTTATCCCATCAGCCTCAGAGAAAACAAGCAACTTTACAATACAAATTATCAAAACCAATCCATGCTTACATATTAATTCTCAATTCTTGAACAATTATCACTGGTATAGCGTGCGTGTGTGATCAACATCTAAGATAACTGATATTGACCCAAATTCAATACATAAACAACTTCTTAGAAGGAATTATACAGTGCAAACTTAAAAATCTCAAAAATAGGCACGATTCAACTAAAATTAAACTTAACCAAATTCAAGGGTACATGCAGGATACTTATACTTCCTTTTTCTTCAATTTTTTTCTTTTCTTCTCATACGGGGGCCTTTTTTTTCCCATTTTTTCTTATCTCTTTTTTTTTCATAGATGGTTGGTGAGTGCGTTTTACGCTCCATCTCACGCTTGTGTTTATGGGGAGTGCTTCACCTCAACCCACCACAAGACTCAACATATTGCATTCTTTTTTTTTCTTTTCTTATCTTTTTTTTTGCAATTTTTTTTCAAAGCTTATATATCCCACATATATTCCCCCAAACTTAGGTTATTTCTAAATTCAAGCCTTCACTGCCTATCCTTGTCATTTCCTGGTTTACGCTAGCACTATCCTTTAGAAACCCTTTATGTATCAATTTGAACTAACCGGTCAACAAAGATGTTATTAGTGCTACCCTTTTTATAACAGTTTCAAACAAATCCAAGAATCGATTCATAACAGGAATTATATCACAGTTCTAATAATCTATACTATATTGGTTAACTTGTTCGCAATCTCATCATTGGCCAGAATAACCTGTAGAATGCGACACCATTGGACATATGCAAACAATTTTTTTTTTAAACAAATGAAAACAATTTTTAAAACATATGAAAACAATGCAAACTCCTAACTAATATGCAAAATAAAATTTATAAAACAGCATGCATGCAACTAAACAAATATAACTCCCCCAAACTTAAATAAGATAATGCCCTCATTGGATAAAAATATAAGGCAAGAGAACTTCCCTGAAACTGTTTAAGTCTGAGGTGGTGGTTGGTGTGCATCCTCATCAGAATCACTAGGAGGAAATCGAGGTAATAGACCGGGTTGTTGATATGGCAATTGAGCCGCCGGGTTGAAACTTTGGAGTGTTGTATTCAATGAGGCGAAAGATGCGTTCATGGCATCAAACATGTGATCATGGCGCATCGCCAATCGCCGCATTTCCCGGCGTGTCACCCTATGTTGTGCAGTCATTTGGTGCTGTAACTCAAGGAATTGAGTACCAGAAAATGCCTCAGGCTGCGGATCCTGCTCGGTTCCTTGACCACCCATTATGTCATCCTCGTCCTCCGAAGTATATTCAGCTTCCGCCTCATCCTCCGAAGCTGATGGAAAAACAAATCCTAGACCTCTAGGATGCGATTCGCCGTCGGGCCATACTGAGTACCGCGCTATCATCCGAGTATCTAAGAGCTGCAGCGGCATCAGAGTAGGTTCATCATCGGACCAACGCACTCCGGCTTGACGACACAACCCTTATATGAGAGATGGGTGTGGTAAGCTGCCAGAAAAGTTGCCCCGGAGACATCATCGAATAAAAAAACCGATAATTGCCCCGATGTCGATGAGGAAGTCTTGCACGATGGCATACAGGAGAAATGCCTTTTCCTTGGTCACATCCGAGGTGTGCGTGGATGGTAGCTATTTAGCACAGAGGAAGGCATACCAGATTTTTCCGTACCGACTTAAGTCCTTGCTGTGAAACACTGTGCCTCCCTTTCTACCCTTTATCCAAGTAGTACCTGGCTTAGTCATGTTTTGAATAACCTCCTCAAAGTCGGGGTCGAAATCTCGCATATAGGCATACTGGCACTGGTGGGGCACCCTCAGCTGATAATATGTATTGATTATAGCAGCACTGAATGGGACCGTGCGACCCCGCACGAAGGCCTTGAATGGTGCCTTGTCCTCGGCGTTCGCATAGAATTCCTTGACGACATTCACAACGGCGGGCTAGGGCTCTGCCGTTAATTGTAACCACCCTTGCTGATAAATTTGTTGCATCATCTCCCCATCATTCCCCTCAGGAGCCAGCCCCCGCTCCAATGTAAGAGCCTTGGTAACCATATAGTCGTACCGGTCGGCGGCGGCGGCACTTCTGAATTTTCGGCGGTCATTAATTTGTGTCGGTGGAGCGGAACTTGAACTCGCCCCCCGTTGGCGTTTGGGTGTTGGTTGAGATGCCATTGCGTGTTAGCAGTGAACTCTTGCTAGTAACCACTTCCTCTCCCGAAAACTTGTTTCAGTCAATCTGTCAAACACTTGGCGTGCACAGCTCGTTCGGATCCCCCCAAACTTAGATTATTTCTATGGACTGTCAGGAGAGAGAAGATGAAAGCTTGATGTTAATGCTATGTAACTTACACTTAAGTGTGTGTAGCCCAATTGCTTGAAGAATTCGGGTGTAATGGAATTGGTAAATTGGAAATAGGAGTTAGGGTTTATATAGAGTGATATAGGGTGGAGAAGGTGGTGAATGTGATTGACGTAGTGTGGAGGATGTGGGGTAGAAGGTGGGTAGAATGATTTAGGTGGTGGTAATGGTGGTGGTAGTAGGTTAGGATCGTGGGTTATGGTGAGGAGAGAAAAAACTAAAGTAGCAATAGTTGTTAAGTGAGGGGAAAGTGGCTGGGGCGTGCGGTTTTAAAGTACTTGTCTGCCCAGAAATTAGGACCCCCGCCCCGGCGGGGGGTGCTAGGCCAAACAGGCCCGCCCCGGCGGGCTAGTCCCCTGCTAAAATTTTTGGTCCAAAATTTTAGAGATGAAAAATTTTCTAATTTCCCTCCATTGCGTAGGCCTTGTTGCTCTGAGTCGTGTTTGACCTCTCCAGAAACCAAAAACAAGCAATACGTTAAATTAATGATGACTTGGAGTTTTGATAGATTCTTAGTATTTTTTAGAGAATTTTAGCAAACTTAATAATTGACAAGTCCTAACTACTACTTCATAACTATATCCTAACGAATTAAACATTAAATATGAAATATAACGAAATATTGGGTTGCCTCCCAATTAGCGCTTGATTTTAAGTCGTTCAGCCTGACTACTCCCAGTTTTACTGAGTATCGGCGAGGATGATGTTGTCGGCGTCCCAATTCGACTCGCCACCCCAGTATTTTTTTATCCGTTGACCATTGACTTTGAACATTTCTAGCGAATTACGACTATAGAGTTCAATGGCGCCATGAGGAAATACTCGTTTTATAGTAAACGGTCCCGACCATCTTGACTTAAGCTTTTCGGGGAACAAACGCAGCCGCTAATTGAACAAGAGGACTGCTTGACCCGGCTCGAATGTTCGTTGCACAATTTGCTGGTCGTGCAATTTTTTAACTTTTTCTTTGTAAAGCTTGGCCTTCTCGTAAGCTTGGAGGCGGAATTCGTCGAGCTCATTAAGTTGGAGTAGCCTCTTTTCTCCCACTGCGGCTTGATCAAAATTTAATTTCTGTATTGCCCAATAAGCCTTGTGTTGTAGCTCTACCGATAAGTGACATGCCTTTCCGTACAAGAGTCGATAAGGTGACATCCCGATTGGTGTTTTGTATGCAGTCCGGTACGCCCATAATGCGTCGTCCAATCGAAGTGACCAATCTTTTCGACTCGGATTTACGACTTTCTCCAAAATTTTCTTAACTTCTTTGTTCGATACCTCAGCTTGCCCATTAGTTTGAGGGTGATACGTTGTAGCCACTTTGTGATTGACCCCATACTTAGCTAAAAGAGCTGTAAACGACTTATTGCAGAAGTGACTTCCTTCATCACTAATTATTGCTCTTGGCGTGCCAAACCTCGTGAAAATATTTTTCTGTAGAAACCTGAGGACCACCTTGGCATCATTAGATGGCAATGCTGCAGCTTCAACCCATTTAGATACGTAATCCACCGCGAGCAGAATATACTGATTGCTCAAAGACGACGGAAATTGTCCCATGAAATCGATGGCCCATACATCAAACATTTCCACTTCCAGAATTGTTTGTAGGGGCATCTCATTCTGTTTCGATATATCTCCCACCCTTTGGCATCTATCACATGTTTTCACAAATTGGTGGGCGTCTTTGAACAACGTGGGCCAATAAAACCCAGATTGAAGAACTTTCGCTGCAGTACGCACAATTCCGTAATGTCCACCGTACGCTGATGAATGGCATTCTTGTAGTATGGTGTGGATTTCATTGTATGGAATACATCGTCGTATCATCTTATTGGCACATTGTTTAAACAGATACGGCTAATCCCACATGTACCCCTTGACGTCGTGAAGAAACTTCTTTTTCTGTTGTCGTGTGAGATCTGGGGGAAGAATCTTGCTTACCACATAATTCGCGAAGTCTGCATACCACAGAAATTCTGCATGCACCCCAAATAACCGCTTATCCAGGAATGTCTCATTAATCACGCCTCTATCTTCATTCGTTTTCTCCTGATTTTCCAGTCTTGATAAATGGTCGGCAACTTGATTCTCCGTCCCTTTCTATCTTTAATTTCTAAATCAAACTCTTGAAGTATGAGAATCCATCGGATAAGGCGTGGCTTAGCGTCTTTTTTCGCTATTAAGTATCGAATCGCCAAGTGGTCTGTGTAGACAATTACCTTAGTCCCGATCAAATATGCCCGGAATTTATCGAACGCGTATACTACTGCAAGCAATTCCTTTTCCGTAGTAGTGTAGTTCATTTGAGTTTCAGTTAGTGTTTTGCTTGCATAGTATATGGCGTGAAACACCTTGTCTCGTCTTTGGCCCAAAACAGCCCCAACCGCATGTTGGGTTTCGGCACAGAAACGCACATCGGAAATTAAAATTTTAAAGCAATTTCCGAAACCCTAAAACAGGATCCATGCGAAAAATCAATTAATTAAGAGGTTTAGAGATTATACCGAATATGAAAACGAGAATCTGAAATCGACTGCGCCTCGAATCTCCAACGCAATACAAACTGACTGCGTCTCTACGGTATCCACACGAACGCTCCGCGAATCGTCCTACGATCTGCAGAAGAAGGAATCGCGGTACTAGCCACCAAGGATGAGGATTTTCGAAACTATTTTCTCTAGTCTCTCTCTAAGAGCGGCTAGGATTTTTGTGTTTTGACGTAAAACCTAAAGTCTGATATACATCATATATATAGCAGTTAGGAGGAATTAATCAAAACCTAATGTTATTAAAATCCGAATTTATATATATCTTAATTAAGTCTTACTTAATTAATATACCTATATATAAATTATCCTATTAATTTAAATTCGTAATTTAAAATTATATCAATCATATTGACATATTTAAATCTTTTCAATTTAAATTAATTTCCTTTTAATTACGTTCTTTGTGTGTGACCCTATAGGTTATTATTACGTTGGCAATAATTTTAAAATCATATTATAAAATTATAAACAGTGAGCGGCATCTAGTAATGCATCACTGCTACCAAAGTAATAATAAGATCGATGATTCGATGCAACCTTTTCGTGATCAATGTTTCAATGTAATTTAATCCTTTTAACCTTAATATCCTAGATTAAACTCGAGTCATGGAATGTGTCATACTCTTCATAATTTAATATGAGTTTTCTTGATCAATGAGTAGACTATATGAAACAAATCACTATTTGAGCATGGCCATGCATTTCATAGTCCTACTGAATCAAGAGGCCTATGGATATCACCTATAAAATATAGGATGGTTAAATTTCATCTAGATCACTCATATTACTCACACGATTCATAATGAACCCAATAATCACCTTTATAGTCCACCCTATTAAAGGTGACATTTGATGATATCAAAGTACATAAATTCTCGTGTAGTAAAATAGCGGTTTCAGGTCGGAGGACCATTACATCATTATCACTATGAGAATTGCTAATGACACTTCGCATAATGCTCCATATAGAATTCTCATGGTGGGTCTGTCCAGTACATCGTTCTCTAACATGTACCTATGCATTGACTTAATATCTCATATATTTATGACCAATGAGATTTGGTCATCAGTCAATCCACATACTAGTCTTAATGCATCATTGTTGTCCCATCAACAATGATACTCGACTAGGGACATTTAAGAACAATGATACTAATTGTAATTATATAATCTCATGTTCAAGTCACATACTTGAAACTATATAATTTGTATCACTATTCTAAGGAATTTTATTATGTTAACAATTATATTACGCAGTAATTAAAACCATAATAAAATCATTTATTTACTCAATCAACAATAATATCAAATGTTAAGCAATTATATCAAATAATTGGCCTCTAGGACATAAACTCTAACAGTCTCCCACTTGCACTAGAGCCAATCACTCATGTATCTAATACCCATGGAACTAATGTGACCGTCGTGCTTCTGCTGCGACAAAGCCTTGGTCAGTGGATCTGCAACATTATCATCTGTTGGCACTCTTCCTATATGTACATCTCCTCTGTCAATGATTTCACGGATGAGATGGTACCGCCTAAGTATATGCTTGGATCGTTGGTGAGATCTGGGTTCCTTAGCCTGTGCAATGGCTCCATTATTATCACAGTATAGAGCAACCGGATCAACAATGGTTGGAACAACACCAAGTTCAGTGATGAAATTTTTAATCCATACAGCCTCCTTGTCTGCACAAGAAGCAGCAATATACTCAGCCTCTGTTGTAGAATCAGCGACTGTCTCTTGCTTCGAACTTTTCCAGCTAACAGCACCACCATTAAGGCAAAACACAAAACCTGACTGAGACTTATAGTCATCATTGTCAGTTTGGAAACTAGCATCTGTGTAACCCTTTACTGCCAGTTCGTCTTCACATCCATATACCAAGAATGAATCCTTAGTCCTTTTCAGGTACTTGAGGATATTCTTGACTGCTGTCCAGTGACCTTCACCTGGATTCGACTGGTATCTGCTCGTCATGCTCAAAGCATACGAGACATCCGGACGAGTACATATCATTGCATACATGATAGATCCAATTGCCGAAGCATAAGGGATCTTTCTCATACGCTCCTCATCATCTTGTGATTTAGGACATTGGGCCTTAGAGATCTTTATACCATGAGTCACGGGTAAATTTCCTCTTTTCGCCTCTTGCATGCTGAACCGTTTCAACACTTTATCAATATATGTACTTTGACTTAGGCCGAGCATTTTTCTCGATCTATCTCTATAGATCTTGATACCTAAAATATAGGCAGCATCGCCCAAATCTTTCATGGAGAAACATTTTCCTAACCATATTTTTACAGCCTGTAAGGAAGGAATGTCATTCCCAATAATTAATATGTCATCAACATATAATACTAGGAATACAATGTGACTCCCACTAACCTTCTTATATACACAAGGTTCATCTTCATTTTTAATAAAGCCAAATTCTTTGACTGCTTCATCAAATCGAAGATTCCAACTCCGAGAGGCTTGCTTTAATCCATAAATGGATCGCTGCAGCTTACATACCTTTCCAGCATCCTTTGGAATGACAAAACCCTCAGGTTGTGTCATATACACATCCTCAAGTAGATTTTCGTTAAGGAAAGTAGTTTTGACATCCATCTGCCAGATTTCGTAATCATAAAAAGCTGTAATAGCAAGTAAGATCCTGATGGATTTAACCATTGCCACTGGAGAAAATGTTTCATCATAGTCAACACCTTGAATTTGTTTGAAACCTTTTGCTACCAGTCGACCTTTATAGGTTTGTACATTACCATCCATGTCAGTTTTCTTCTTGAAAACCCACTTACACCCGATTGGTTTTACCCCTTCGGGTGGATCAACCAAAGTCCATACTTGGTTAGTATACATGGAATCCATTTCAGATCTCATGGCTTCAAGCCATCTCTCAGAATCTGGTCCATTCATAGCTTCTTGGTAGGAAGTAGGCTCATCCTGATCTATGAGCATCACATCACCGTTTTGAGTCACAAGATATCCATAATATCTCTCGGGCTCTTGGCGTGTCCTACCAGATCTACGAATTCCTTGTGTAATTTGAGCAGGTTCACTTTCCACAATTTCTTGTGGTTCCAACTCAGGTTCAATGACATTTTGTGGTTCTCGAATTTCTTTAAGTTCTACTTTCCTCCCACTATTTCCTTTAGAGACAAATTCTCTTTCTAGAAAAATACCAGTTCAAGCAACAAACACTTTATTCTCAGAAGGTTTGTAGAAATAATACCCTTTTGTTTCTTTTGGGTATCCCACAAAATTACATTTGTCAGATTTGGGTCTGAGCTTATCAGAATCTAGACGTTTTACAAACGCCTCGCATCCCCAAATCTTCATGAACGACATACTAAGACGTTTCCCAGTCCACATCTCATATGGTGTCTTCTGAACCGTCTTTGTAGGAACACGGTTAAGTGTGAATGCAGCTGTCTCTAGGGCATGACCCTAGAAGCTTATTGGAAGATCTGCATGACTCATCATTGATCGTACCATGTCTAACAAGGTTCGATTCCTCCTCTCAGACACACCATTCCATTGTGGTGTTCCAGGTGGAGTGAGCTGTGATATAATACCACACTCCTTTAGAAGGTCATCAAAGTCTTGGCTTAAGTATTCACCTCCTCGATCGGATCGAAGGGCTTTTATGCTTTTGCCAAATTGGTTTTGAACTTCATTCTTGAATTCCTTAAACTTTTCAAAGGATTCGGATTTGTGTCTCATTAGATACACATATCCATATCTACTGAAGTCGTCAGTAAATGTAATGAAGTAATAAAACCTACCTCTTGCTAACGAACTCATCGGTCCACATACATCACTATGTATAAGTCCCAATATATCGCTAGTCCGTTCACTGTGTCCAGTGAAAGGGGCTTTAGTCATCTTGCCTAATAAACAAGATTCGCATTTTTCATATGATTCAAAATCAAATGAATCCAAAAATCCATCTTTATGGAGTTTTGATATGCGTTTCTCATTTATATGGCCCAAACGACAGTGCCAGAGATATGTCGGATTTGAATCATTTGATTTAAATCGTTTTGTGTTTATGTTATAGATAGGCATTTCTAAATCAAGAATATAAAGACCGTTAAACAATTGTGCAACACCATAGCAAATATCATTTAAGTAAAACGAACAACCATTGTTCTTAATTATAAATGAAAAACCTTTCTTGTCCAAACAAGAAACAGAAATAATGTTTTTGTTTATAGCAGGCACAAAATAACAATCTTCTAATTCTAAAACTAGCCCAGTGGGCAAAGATAAATGATAAGTTCCTACGGCCAGTGCAGCAACTTTTGCTCCATTCCCAACTCGTAGGTCAACCTCTCCTTTCGCCAAAGTCCTACTCCTTCGGAGTCCCTGCACATTAACACAAATGTGAGAACCACATCCAGTATCCAATACCCATGATGTAGAAGTAGACAAATTGACTTCTATAACATATATACCTGAATTAGAAGTCGTACTTCCTTTCCTTTTCTTCACTTCTTCCAAATAAGCATGACAGTTCCTTTTCCAGTGTCCAGGTTTTCCACAGAAGTGACATTCACCTTCTTTAGCCACCCCACATTTAGGTTTTAAAGCCTGTTTGGTTTTGGAATTGGGTTTGGCAACAGACTTAGATCCTATCTTCTTTTTGCCTTTCCAATTTCCCTTAGCATTCCCCTTTTGCACCATCATTATGGGAGCGGGTCCTGCCTTTTTCATGTTGTTCTCTGCAGTTCTTAACATGCTCAACAACTCAGTAAGGGGTTTCTCAATTTCATTCATAAGATAGTTCATAACAAATTGAGAGTAGCTGCTGTTCAAAGATTGTAAAACAAGATCCGTTTGGGCTTCCGGAGTGATTGGAAAACCCAACCTATCAAGGTACTCAATATACCCAATCATTTTCAGTACATGTGGACCAACTGGATCACGTTCACCCATCTTGCAGTGATACAACGCTTTGCTTGTATCATATCTCTCCTGTCGAGCATGCCCTTCGAACAATTTCTTGAGATGCTCGATCATCTCATAAGCATACATTAACTCATGTTGCTTCTGAAGCTCAGCGTTCATGGTTGCTAGCATGAGACAACTCACGTCCAGAGCATCATCTTGATGCTTCTTGTAAGCATTACGCTCCGCACGTGGTGCAATGACAGCCGGTGCTGCAGGAATGGGCCCATCAAGGACATATAGCTTACGCTCTTGTTTGAGGACAATCCTCAAGTTCCTGTGCCAGTCAAGGAAATTAATCCCACTCAGCTTGTCCTTCTCAAGGACTGATCGTAGTGAAAGACTACTTGTGTTGTTGTTGTTGTTTGCCATTGATATCTACAATTTATAAGTGCCAAAATAATAAGTCAAATTGCAGAGTTGATATTATGTAATTGATAATAGTACATTCAAAATATACCTCTCACTATTTTATTCAAATTAATAGCCCTCACCATTAATTCGAAAAGCATTTTCTATTAAATCTTTCTAGTGAGCCAAGATCCATATTTTATTATGACTTAAGTTAGCTTTGGCTAATCTCTTAAAACATAATTATTTAGGTAGACAACCCTTTGTCAATTATATCATATATAACTCCTGGATAGTTTGGTAAACAACAATTGTTTTTAGTCCATCTAATGGTACCTACCAAACTCTATGCCTCTAAGTCCACAATCCTATTGAGATAACTTAGTTAAGTCGGCCCCAATGATTTTAACAGTTTGGATATCACAATTATCCTATCGCATCTTACCTAGATAAGTAGGGTACTTTGCTTTGGCAAACCTACATCTATTGATCAAGGTCTTGATGAGTGTTATTCATTGGAAGGCATCTGATTTAGACTTAATAATTTAATGAGGGATTTTATTAATTAATTTAGATCTCACCAATTTTAATCTTATTAAGCATGCACATTATTTATCATATCATATCGCATACAAGTATAAATAAAGTGCAAAATTAAATGTGTCACAGTTATGGCCCAATCCACTGTCAATCTTTTCAAGCTAATGAAAGATTGAAGGTCAATCTAAGGTGGTAAAAGATCTTAAAATAAATAGCCTCCTTGGAACTTCCTCAAGCATGTGCCTCCTCTCCATCTTGACATCTTCATCAATTACAGATTATTACATGGCATAAAGAAACCTCGAGTTACATTCGAGGGGATTTAGATGAGAAGAGAATATTACATCAGAATTTATAGAAAGGCAGACATGCAAGCCGTATTTCAAAACCAAAAACCACTATCCTATGGGTCAAAAGGCCATAACTGTGCACCATGCATATCACAATAAGCACATAGCAATTTATATATAATTAAAGAAAACAATATATAACATATAGGGAACACGACCATCGTGCGCTACAACGGGGGGGTCCAAGGGGGGGTCTCCCCCCCTGTATTGCAGAATTTTTTCCATAAAATCTCTGAAACAGTTTCAGAATCATACATTTTAATCCACCAAAACACCCATAATAACAAATCATATAATACCAGTTTCGATTTAATCATATTAAAACGAATAACAGTACACCCAGAATTTATCATATATTTCCAGTTTCGATTAATCATATTAGAACGATTCTTCATGTTTCTAATCCGATTAGAATAGTTATATTGTTATTCCATCGATTAAAGATACGATTAACAGTATCATCATATATATTACCAGAATACACATACAACGGAATATCATATATTCAATTTCATATCGGTAAACATACATCATCATATATCATATATATCGAATACAATTAAAACACGTAATTTGAATTAATCGTTTCGCAAGTAGCTCTGATACCACTGTTGGGTTTCGGCACAGAAACGCACAGCGAAAATTAAAATTTTAAAGCAATTTTTGAAACCCTAAAACAGGATCCATGCGAAAAATCAATTAATTAAGAGGTTTAGAGATTATACCGAATATGAAAACGAGAATCTGAAATCGACTGCGCCTCGAATCTCCAACGCAATACAAACCGACTGCGTCCCTACGGTATCCACACGAACGCTCCGCGAATCGTCCTACGATCTGCAGAAGAAGGAATCGCGGTACTAGCCACCAAGGATGAGGATTTTAGAAACTGTTTTCTCTAGTCTCTCTCTAAGAGCGGCTAGGGTTTTTGTGTTTTGACGTAAAACCTAAAGTCTGATATACATCATATATATAGCAGTTACGAGGAATTAATCAAAACCTAATGTTATTAAAATCCAAATTTATATATATCTTAATTAAGTCTTACTTAATTAATATACCTATATATAAATTATCCTATTAATTTAAATTCGTAATTTAAAATTATATCAATCATATTGACATATTTAAATCTTTACAATTTAAATTAATTTCTTTTTAATTACGTTCTTTGTGTGTGACCCTATAGGTTATTATTACGTTGGCAATAATTTTAAAATCATATTATAAAATTATTAACAGTGAGCGGCATCTAGTAATGCATCACTGCTACCCAAGTAATAATAAGATCGATGATTCGATGCAACCTTTTCGTGATCAATGTTTCAATGTAATTTAATCCTTTTAACCTTAATATCCTAGATTAAACTCGAGTCATGGAATGTGTCATACTCTACATAATTTAATCTGAGTTTTCTTGATCAATGAGTAGACTATATGAAACAAATCACTATTTGAGCATGGCCATGCATTTCATAGTCCTACTCAATCAAGAGGCCTATGGATATCACCTATAAAATATAGGATGGTTAAATTCCATCTAGATCACTCATATTACTCACACGATTCATAATGAACCCAATAATCACCTTTATAGTCCACCCTATTAAAGGTGACATTTGATGATATCAAAGTACATAAATTCTCGTGTAGTAAAATAGCGGTTTCAGGTCGGAGGACCATTACATCATTGTCACTATGAGAATTGCTAATGACACTTCGCATAATGCTCCATATAGAATTCTCATGGTGGGTCTGTCCAGTACATCGTTCTCTAACATGTACCTATGCATTGACTTAATATCTCATATATTTATGACCAATGAGATTTGGTCATCAGTCAATCCACATACTAGTCTCAATGCATCATTGTTGTCCCATCAACAATGATACTCGACTAGGGACATTTAAGAACAATGATACTAATTGTAATTATATAATCTCATGTTCAAGTCACATACTTGAAACTATATAATTTGTATCACTATTCTAAGGAATTTTATTATGTTTAACAATTATATTACGCAGTAATTAAAACCATAATAAAATCATTTATTTATTCAATCAACAATAATATCAAATGTTAAGCAATTATATCAAATAATTGGCCTCTAGGGCATAAACTCTAACACCGCATAGTCGCTTGCATCACACATGAGTTCGAATGGCATTTCCAATCTGGTGCGATTATCACGGGGGTTGTAGTTAACTTCTTCTTCAATAATTCAAATGCGGATTTGCATTCCGCAGTAAAGCTAAAAGTCGCATCCTTCTCTAAAAGACTGCATAGAGGTTTTGCAATCTTAGAGAAGTCCTTTATGAACCTCCGGTAGAATCCAGCATGCCCCATAAAACTGCGAATACCCTTAACTGAGCTCGGTGGAGGTAGTTTCTCGATCGTGTCCAACTTTGCCTTGTCCACCTCCAATTGTAACAACCCGATATTTTCTATATAAATAAATAAGAAATTTTGTGAATAAATTTTTTTTTTATTAAGGATGAGGATTTGTACAAGATTATGTGTATATGTATTTATGTGGTAAGTAAAAATATATTTATTACATAATTATTTACAAATGAATTTATTTTAAAATTATTGATTATTAAAAAGTATATAATTATAATAATTAATTTATGGTAGAAATATTTTAATAATTATTTTCCATGAAAATATAAAATCATATACTATTTAAATAATATATGGAGTGATTTTTAGAATAAATATAATAATTATTTTATTATATGAATTTTAGTACAGGTTATTAAGTTAATTATTTTACCTTAATTATTAAGGTTAAATATGGCAGATAAATCAGATATGGAATCCAAATCCTAATTTTGGATTATTGCCAAGGTATGAGAATAATAATATAATACTAATTATATTTTGATTTTTCAGTGCTATGAATATGTACTGTATGTATGTATTGTTAATGATTGGTCAATTATGGTATTTAATTTCAAAACCCTAGTATTAATTGGTTAAACCCTAATTTTACTTAGGGAAACTCTAAATTGAAAATCAATTGTGAGCTTAAGACTGTTATATAACTATGTTATATGTTTTATGTTGTGTATTAAATGATTAATTAGGTTAAACCCTAATTATAATCTAGAAACCCTAATTGTAAAATAGAAACCCTAATTTCCAATTTGAAAGCCTAATTGCTAAAATCATAACTATAATTATTATTTTAGAAAATAATTATGTTAATTTGGAAACCCTAATTTATAATTTGGGGAAACCTAATAATATCAAGAAAACCCTAAATATATTTTTAAAACCCTAATTTTCTATTTAAAAACCCTAATTATAATTATTTAGTTATAATTTAATTTTTATTGAACTCTATATATAATTGCTCAAACCCTAGAAATTATTTAGGAAATTTTAATGTTTAAAATCTAGTGATTAGAATCTAGATTCAAGTTTCATGGACAAAAATACCCTTAATTACTTTATTAAAAAAAATATATATTACTTTTTAATTTTTAGAAGCTTGCTTGCAAATCCTTCCATATTTTGAGTTGTTAACCAACTCCAACTACTCCTTGTGACTCAAAATTGACAGCAAACCATGCTAGATCAGCCATATACATGAATCAATTTGTCTATTTAAGGATTTAAGGAGAGAGAAAATGTATTTTGTTACTTACATTTTGTCCAAGCTCTCAACCAATTCTCTCTCTATCAAAACCTCCGAAAATATCATCATATATTAGTTACAAATCAAGCCCCACGAAAATCCATAACAAACATCAGTAGCCAGATTACAAGAAGATCAAAGCAAAGGTATAAACCCTAGCCCGAAAATCTGTCCAAATTTTCTATGTTAGATGTTATGTTTGAATGTTAGAATATGTTGTTAGTAGTGTCTAGTGATGATCTGGGTTACTAGATGTTAGATCCATAACATCTAGAGGCTCGGATTTGAAGATCTTCAAAGTCTGAAAATTTTTTAAAGAGGCATCTGGCAGCGAATGTCAGAGCCTGTAGATCCTTATTGGTTTATGTTTTTGGTTGTTTTATGTTTTAAATATGTAGCCTGGTATATGGTCTTTAAGATGCAAGTGGTAGAATAGTCATTTGATGTCTAGATTTGTTGTTATTAACGGTTAAAGGCCGTTGACCGGCATTGACCGGGCATTTTCTGGGCAGCCTAGAAAGCCAGGAACCGCCTCTGACAATTTTTTTTCAAGCGTTTAGATCTGTCATGTTATTGTTGATCCGTGTTTATGGATGTATCTATATTATACTATGTTGCTTGTACTACATCCTCAGGCCTTAAGATCACATATATAGTAAACAGGTTGAAATTTCTAGCCGGTCAAACTAGTGAAGCCGATCATGTTCTCTGTTTTCTGGGTAACCCAGAAAACTTAAGAACATGATGACTGACATAGTTTGACCAGATTATATCTCGCGATTTTGATGTTGTTGCTATGATTTAATGTAATGGATCTCTAGACTTACATGTGTTCTACAACCTGAAATCTTTAAATCACTAATAACTTACATGTATTGCAAGTTGTGGGAGCCCAAAGTAGGCCTCACGAACTGTTCTTCATTTCTGGGTAACCCAGAAATGAAGAACAACTTTGACAGCCAGTTTGGACGGATCAGATCTGCTTTGCTGGGTATTATATGATTATGATTGTTGCTGTATCGTGTAGTGCTATATTAGTTCTATAATCTGTGTGCAATAGATAGTCCAGAAACAGCTTGGTATGATCATAAATCGAGGTCAAACTAGGCCACATGATCACTGACTTGGTTTTCTGGGTTTGTATCAAGAACATGAAGAACACCTATAGCGACGGTTCTGTCGCTATAGGTGGTCTTTAGCGACAGATTATTTAATATTTTTCAGAAATTAATAAAAAATAGAAAAAAATTAGTTTTTAATATAATAAAAATACATAATAAATTATTAAAAATTATTAAAAATTCTGAAAATTAGTTTTTAATTATTTTTAATATATTTCATAAATATTTAATATTTTTGAAATATTAAAAGTATTTAATTTATTTAATTATAATATTAAATAAATTATTTAAAAATGATTTTAATATTAGAAAAATCATTAAAAATTATATTATGATATAAGAAAATATTTTAAGTTATTTTTAATGACTTTTAATATTTTATGATAAATTTCATTAATAAATTAATATTAATGGTAATTAATTTATTTACTTAATGAATTAAGTAAATTAATTAAAAATGATTTTATTATATTAAAAATCATATTAAATGAAAATAAAGTGTTTAAAAATATTTTAAGTTATAAAATATAACTTTTAATATTTAAAGGATAATTTCATTAATAATTTAATATTAATGATTATTAAGTTATTATTATTGATATTAAATTTATTTAATAATTATATTAAATAAATAGTTTAAAAATGGTTTTATTAATTTAAAAATTATTTAAAAAGGATATAAATGAATTAAAAATATTTTAAGTTATGAATAATGACTTTTAATATTTTGATAAATAGAACATTAATACTTTAATATTAAGGATAATTATTTAAAAATGATTTTAAATGTTTTAAAAATCATTTAAGGGTAATATTAATACTTTAAAAGTATTTTGGGTTATTATACATAACTTTAATATTTTGGAAATGATTTCATTAATAGTTTAATACTAATTAAATATTTATTATAATAGAATTGATTGGTATTTAAATCATTTAAATATGATTCCAATGTTTGAAAATTCATGATAAATTATAATAAATGTTTTAAAATTATACTGAGTCATTTAAAAATAATATGACTGATACGTACTGATGTTAAGTTATAAAATAGAGTCTTAGACTCGATAATTACCCAATAAAGTTGTCGGTAGACCGACATGTTTCAGAAATTGATCTGGACTTAGATATTTTGATTGTATAAGTGATTATTTGTGATTCAATGGTTATTAAACATAGGTGCTAATGTGATTAGGTTATGTGTTGACTGCAATAAGCAGTGTTATGTGTTATAGTATGTTGTTCTAATCGAACGAACTATCTTATTAATGATAGGTCGTGAGATAAGCGATAGATCTTAATTACAAGTTGTAAGCAGCGCTTCAGGCAAGTATCTAATCTTTGCATTTTCTTTATGCAATGGATGTGAGTAAGAATGTTTCTAAACTATATTATTATTGTACAGATTATGAACTTTATATTATATAAGCTCATTGAATATCAACATGTTAGTATATGATAATTCGGACATATATATTCTGTTCGTTAATTTCTAGAAGTGGTTAAACAAGTGTCCCCACTTGGATAATCATTGTATTGAATCACATGTTGATATACCTTTGTCAATTACCCGTATACAGATATATTGAATTATAGATTATTGTTGAACAAGATAAAACCTTTGATTTAGAACCCAAACAGGTATGAACATCCCTACACGGGAAAATTTTTATGCGCTCCAGCGGACAAAGGATGAACGATAATATCGTTCTAGCAATGTAGTATTGATCAATGCAGGGCATAACGGGCTGATCACCCCCGTGCCCGTAAGTTATGACGGTTTACAGATGAATTTCTGTTTAACCTTTTTGAAAATGAAAACAATGTTCCTGGCATGTCACCATAACCCCAGATATAGTCATTATGTAGTTTCAAAAATTTGAAAGAGAGTTGTTATGTTATTATTATCGGTTCAGAATACTTCACAACTATTGACTTGTTGTAGAAGAATAGTACAAAGAAAACATTTAAATCCTTTCAGATTATATATATATATATATATATATATATATATATATATATATATATATATTGTTATTGCTTGCTGGGCACTCAAATGCTCATCCTTGCTTAAATTTAAATGTTTTCAGCTAAGTGCGAACGACCAGAGAACTCTGCTAAGAACAAAGGAAAAGGGAAGGTTGCTGAATGAACGAATTACTATGTTATGTAATAGTTTAATGTTATTAAGACAATTATGATATATATTATCTATCATGGGTTGTAATGAATGTTTAAAGGTTTCGTACTTGGGAGTTAGACTCTGATAATTATGTAAATTAATTTGATCTTTTATATTATTGTTATTATTATTAGTATTATTTCGCTCATAGAAATGGTATCGTGAGGAACCGAGTTCGGGTTTCAAGTATCCGAGTTTGGGGTCCTCACAGGTTGGTATCAGAGCTATAGGGTTAGAAACCTTAGGTGGGCTAGACATTAGGCTATAACCTTAGAACAGAGGGAAACGTTGAAAATATAAATAACTCGTATATAGAGTTTAAAAAGAGATGAATTGACTAAATTCATCGTCAAACTAAATAAAAGATAACTTGTATAAAACTCTTATTTGTTGTGTGTATATACTATATGCTAATTAGGATAATTTATGTGTGTAGATGTTAGGTGAAAAAGGATTCGATTACCCTCGGATCGTAAAGAAGGAGCCAATATCGAAGCCGATAGCTGAAATAGAGGCTCACGATGAAAATAACTCAGACGATGTGGTTATCGTAGAAAACGTAGTACAAGATCCGGAGATGGTGGAGTTGTCAGATAGTGATTCGAACACTAAAGTTGAAGCTGATCAAGTATCAACGGAAGTGCAGAATCTGAAGAACAAGGTTTCTTCTCTGGAAAGGCTGTGGGAGATAGAAAGGCTGTTGAATAGTCAGTTGCGTCAAGCGTTAATAGAAACATTGGAAGGACAAGATAAGCTTAAAATCCAAATTGGTCAGATGGGAGCCACAAGCAACACATCGTGTGCAGCTCCGGATAAGAAGGGGAAAAGAAAGATAGAAGACCATGATTTAGGAAAATCCAATAAGAAGAAATGGAAAGGAATTTGTTATCTTTGTGGCTATGAAGGACATACCATTCCGTACCGTCCTGACTACAAAAAAGGAGCATGTTATGTCTGTGGTATAGAAGGTCATCAGGCGAGAGAATGTCCAAGGAAAGGTGTAATAAATAGGTAGTATAGGTTCTGTTGTGTAGGAGTGTTTAATATAATACATATGATAAGTATGTTTGTGTAATGTAATGTTTCCAACTTTTGTATTAAGTCAAGACTGTAAATCCCGACTTTTGAGGTCATAAAGGGATAGCTGAAGTTCAAAGCATTTTGTGCTATGTAAAATATTCGTTAAATGAATATGAATCTATGTTTGAGAAATGATGAAATAAGTTTAAAATATTAAACTTATGTGATAAGGTTTAGAATGTAAGTTAAATTATGATTTTTTTTTCAATCAGATAATGTCGCCAAGACGTCGAACTCACAACCAAAGGGCAGAAGGATCTGTCAACAACGTCGACGGACAACCACAACCAGATCCAATGCAGCAATTTGCAAACATGTTAGCTCAAGCTATGCAACAGGGAATACCAGTCGCTGGAAACCAGCCGGGCAACCGCTTAACGAACTTCAAAGACTTTAAGGCTATAGGACCACCAGAATTCAAAGGTACAACTGACCCTGTAGAAGCTCAAATTTGGGTTAAGGAAATTGAAAAAGCGTTTACGGTAGCTAGGGTGGATGAGGGGCAGAAAACTACTTTTGCCACTTACATGATGAAGGGGGAAGCAAATTTTTGGTGGGAAGCGAATCAGGCTAGGGCAGGAGAAGGTGTAGTCACATGGGATAGATTTAAAACTTTGTTTTTCGAAAATTATTTTTCACCAAGTATGCAGGCGAGGATGGAGGTTAAATTTTTAGAGTTAAAGCAGAAGAATATGACGGTGTCTGAATACGCCGCCAAATTTAATGAGTTAGCTAGGTTTGCTCCGCATCAAGTTGATACGGAGGCTAGGAAAGCTAGAAGGTTTGAGCTGGGATTGAAACCCTGGCTCTATAACAAAGTGGCGGTGTTACAAATTCCTACATTTGCAGCACTCATGGAGAAAGCGATCATAGCTGAGGAGGGAAGTGAGGCCATGAGCATTTACAATAAGGGGAGGAAGAATAAGGGTAAGATAGAAGGAGCTAGGAAGGTGGAAAATAATAGTGGGAGCAGGAGTGGAGATAGTAAGAGGAAGGTGAGCAGTTTTGCAAGTGTACAAGTGAAACAGGAAGGTGTTAAGAAACAGATAGTGCCATGTAAGACATGTGGGAAGAATCACTCGGGGGAGTGTTTGCAAGGAAAATTTGTTTGCTATAAGTGCGGACAGGAGGGCCATATTTCTGCCAACTGCCCCAATCCTAGGATGAATAGTGGATATTTTATATGCGGATCGACAGAGCACAGGGTGAAAGATTGTCCAAAAAGGAGGGTGGAGACAGGAAGTGTGAACATGGGCACTGGCAGCGGAACGTTAGCAATCACGGGACCGACTTCGTCAAGCAAGCCAACAAAATCTACGGCAAGGGTCTACAACATGACAGTTCAGGATATGGCAGCAGCTGGCACTGGAACTCCAGGTATTATTCGTATGCCTTTTTATTTTCTTATGCATGATTTTCCTATATATAGTAAAATTATTTTATAAAGAAATTTTGAGGAGGAATTTGAGTTCTGTTAGAAACCAATTTTTCTGTGTAATCAGAAAGACAAGCTTCATGTGAATAGTTAAAGATCAGTTCGATCAAAGTTGATCGAGATTTACTTACAATGATTGTGTACGCTATGTGACCGTGTATGTATAGGCTTTAAAACGGTGATTCCGGGGACGGAATCTTTATAAGGGAGGGTGAATGTAACAACCCGATATTTTCTATATAAATAAATAAGAAATTTTGTGAATAATTTTTTTTTTATTAAGGATAAGGATTTGCACAAGATTATGTGTATATGTATTTATGTGGTAAGTAAAAATATATTTATTACATAATTATTTACAAATGAATTTATTTTAAAATTATTGATTATTAAAAAGTATATAATTATAATAATTAATTTATGGTAGAAATATTTTAATAATTATTTTCCATGAAAATATATAATCATATATTATTTAAATAATATATGGAGTGATTTTTAGAATAAATATAATAATTATTTTATTATATGAATTTTAGTACAGGTTATTAAGTTAATTATTTTACCTTAATTATTAAGGTTAAATATGGCAGATAAATCAGATATGGAATCCAAACCCTAATTTTGGATTATTACCAAGGTATGAGAATAATAATATAATATTAATTATATTTTAATTTTTCAGTGCTATGAATATGTACTGTATGTATGTATTGTTAATGATTGGTCAATTATGGTATTTAATTTCAAAACCCTAGTATTAATTGGTTAAACCCTAATTTTACTTAGGGAAACTCTAAATTGAAAATCATTTGTGAGCTTAAGACTGTTATATAACTATGTTATATGTTTTATGTTGTGTATTAAATGATTAATTAGGTTAAACCCTAATTATAATCTAGAAACCCTAATTGTAAAATAGAAACCCTAATTTCCAATTTGAAAGCCTAATTGCTAAAATCATAACTATAATTATTATTTTAGAAAATAATTGTGTTAATTTGGAAACCCTAATTTATAATTTGGGGAAACCTAATAATATCAAGAAAACCCTAAATATATTTTTAAAACCCTAATTTTCTATTTAAAAACCCTAATTATAATTATTTAGTTATAATTTAATTTTTATTGAACTCTATATATAATTGCTCAAACCCTAGAAATTATTTAGGAAATTTTAATGTTTAAAATCTAGTGATTAGAATCTAGATTCAAGTGTCATGGACAAAAATACCCTTAATTACTTTATTAAAAAAAATATATATATTACTTTTTAATTTTTAGAAGCTTGCTTGCAAATCCTTCCATATTTTGAGTTGTTAACCAACTCCAACTACTCCTTGTGACTCAAAATTGACAGCAAACCATGCTAAATCAGCCATATACATGAATCAATTTGTCTATTTAAGGATTTAAGGAGAGAGAAAATGTATTTTGTTACTTACATTTTGTCCAAGCTCTCAACCAATTCTCTCTCTATCAAAACCTCCGAAAATATCATCATATATTAGTTACAAATCAAGCCCCACGAAAATCCATAACAAACATCAGTAGCCAGATTACAAGAAGATCAAAGCAAAGGTATAAACCCTAGCCCGAAAATCTGTCCAAATTTTCTATGTTAGATGTTATGTTTGAATGTTAGAATATGTTGTTAGTAGTGTCTAGTGATGATCTGGGTTACTAGATGTTAGATCCATAACATCTAGAGGCTCGGATTTGAAGATCTTCAAAGTCTGGAAATTTTTTAAAGAGGCGTCTGACAGCGAATGTCAGAGCCTGTAGATCCTTATTGGTTTATGTTTTTGGTTGTTTTATGTTTTAAATATGTAGCCTGGTATATGGTCTTTAAGATGCAAGTGGTAGAATAGTCATTTGATGTCTAGATTTGTTGTTATTAACGGTTAAAGGCCGTTGACCGGCATTGACCGGGCATTTTCTGGGCAGCCTAGAAAGCCAGGAACCGCCTCTGACAATTTTTTTTCAAGCGTTTAGATCTGTCATGTTATTGTTGATCCGTGTTTATGGATGTATCTATATTATTCTATGTTGCTTGTACTACATCCTCAGGCCTTAAGATCACATATATAGTAAACAGGTTGAAATTTCTAGCCGGTCAAACTAGTGAAGCCGATCATGTTCTCTGTTTTCTGGGTAACCCAGAAAACTTAAGAACATGACGACTGACATAGTTTGACCAGATTATATCTCGCGATTTTGATGTTGTTGTTATGATTTAATGTAATGGATCTCTAGACTTACATGTGTTCTACAACCTGAAATCTTTAAATCACTAATAACTTACATGTATTGCAAGTTGTGGGAGCCCAAAGTAGGCCTCACGAACTGTTCTTCATTTCTGGGTAACCCAGAAATGAAGAACAGCTTTGACAGCCAGTTTGGACGGATCAGATCTGCTTTGCTGGGTATTATATGATTATGATTGTTGCTGTATCGTGTAGTGCTATATTAGTTCTATAATCTGTGTGCAATAGATAGTCCAGAAACAGCTTGGTATGATCATAAATCGAGGTCAAACTAGGCCACATGATCACTGACTTGGTTTTCTGGGTTTGTATCAAGAACATGAAGAACACCTATAGCGACGGTTCTGTCGCTATAGGTGGTCTTTAGCGACAGATTATTTAATATTTTTTAGAAATTAATAAAAAATAGAAAAAAATTAGTTTTTAATATAATAAAAATACATAATAAATTATTAAAAATTATTAAAAATTCTGAAAATTAGTTTTTAATTATTTTTAATATATTTCATAAATATTTAATATTTTTGAAATATTAAAAGTATTTAATTTATTTAATTATAATATTAAATAAATTATTTAAAAATGATTTTAATATTAGAAAAATCATTAAAAATTATATTATGATATAAGAAAATATTTTAAGTTATTTTTAATGACTTTTAATATTTTATGATAAATTTCATTAATAAATTAATATTAATGGTAATTAATTTATTTACTTAATGAATTAAGTAAATTAATTAAAAATGATTTTATTATATTAAAAATCATATTAAATGAAAATAAAGTGTTTAAAAATATTTTAAGTTATAAAATATAACTTTTAATATTTAAAGGATAATTTCATTAATAATTTAATATTAATGATTATTAAGTTATTATTATTGATATTAAATTTATTTAATAATTATATTAAATAAATAGTTTAAAAATGGTTTTATTAATTTAAAAATTATTTAAAAAGGATATAAATGAATTAAAAATATTTTAAGTTATGAATAATGACTTTTAATATTTTGATAAATAGAACATTAATACTTTAATATTAAGGATAATTATTTAAAAATGATTTTAAATGTTATAAAAATCATTTAAGGGTAATATTAATACTTTAAAAGTATTTTGGGTTATTATACATAACTTTAATATTTTGGAAATGATTTCATTAATAGTTTAATACTAATTAAATATTTATTATAATAGAATTGATTGGTATTTAAATCATTTAAATATGATTCCAATGTTTGAAAATTCATGATAAATTATAATAAATGTTTTAAAATTATACTGAGTCATTTAAAAATAATATGACTGATACGTACTGATGTTAAGTTATAAAATAGAGTCTTAGACTCGATAATTACCCAATAAAGTTGTCGGTAGACCGACATGTTTCAGAAATTGATCTGGACTTAGATATTTTGATTGTATAAGTGATTATTTGTGATTCAATGGTTATTAAACATAGGTGCTAATGTGATTAGGTTATGTGTTGACTGCAATAAGCAGTGTTATGTGTTATAGTATGTTGTTCTAATCGAACGAACTATCTTATTAATGATAGGTCGTGAGATAAGCGATAGATCTTAATTACAAGTTGTAAGCAGCGCTTCAGGCAAGTATCTAATCTTTGCATTTTCTTTTATGCAATGGATGTGAGTAAGAATGTTTCTAAACTATATTATTATTGTACAGATTATGAACTTTATATTATATAAGCTCATTGAATATCAACATGTTAGTATATGATAATTCGGACATATATATTCTGTTCGTTAATTTCTAGAAGTGGTTAAACAAATGTCCCCACTTGGATAATCATTGTATTGAATCACATGTTGATATACCTTTGTCAATTACCCATATACAGATATATTGAATTATAGATTATTGTTGAACAAGATAAAACCTTTGATTTAGAACCCAGACAGGTATGAACATCCCTACACGGGAAAATTTTTATGCGCTCCAGCGGACAAAGGATGAACGATAATATCGTTCTAGCAATGTAGTATTGATCAATGCAGGGCATAACGAGCTGATCACCCCCGTGCCCGTAAGTTATGACGGTTTACAGATGAATTTCTGTTTAACCTTTTTGAAAATGAAAATAATGTTCATGGCATGTCACCATAACCCCAGATATAGTCATTATGTAGTTTCAAAAATTTGAAAGAGAGTTGTTATGTTATTATTATCGGTTCAGAATACTTCACAACTATTGACTTGTTGTAGAAGAATAGTACAAAGAAAACATTTAAATCCTTTCAGATTATATATATATATATATATATATATATATATATATATATAATTGCTATTGCTTGCTGGGCACTCAAATGCTCATCCTTGCTTAAATTTAAATGTTTTCAGCTAAGTGCGAACGACCAGAGAACTCTGCTAAGAACAAAGGAAAAGGGAAGGTTGCTGAATGAACGAATTACTATGTTATGTAATAGTTTAATGTTATTAAGACAATTATGATATATATTATCTATCATGGGTTGTAATGAATGTTTAAAAGTTTCGTACTTGGGAGTTAGACTCTGATAACTATGTAAATTAATTTGATCTTTTATATTATTGTTATTATTATTAGTATTATTCCGCTCATAGAAATGGTATCGTGAAGAACCGAGTTCGGGTTTCAAGTATCCGAGTTTGGGGTCCTCACACCAATCCTTGAGCCGACACCTTATGTCCCAATATCATGCCCTCTTCAACCATGAAGTGGCATTTTTCCCAATTTAGTATGAGGTTGGTGTCCTTACAACGCTGCAATACCATGACCAGATTCTCTAAGCAAGTGTCAAAAGTGCTTCCATAGACCGAGAAATCGTCCATGAATACTTCAACATTTTTCTCCACCATGTCCGAAAAAATAGCCATCATACACCGCTGGAAAGTTGCCGATGCATTACACAGTTCGAATAACATCCTCCTGAATGCAAAGGTGCCATAGGGGCAAGTGAATGTTGTCTTTTCTTGATCCTCAGGAGCGATAGCAATCTGATTATATCCCGAATATCCATCTAATAAGCAGTAAAACTCATGTCCCGCTAACCTGTCTAATATTTGATCGATAAAAGGTAGGGGGAAATGGTCCTTTCGGGTTGCCTTATTTAATCTCCTATAATCAATGCACACCCTCCAACCTGTTACTGTCCTTGTTGGAATTAACTCATTATCCTCATTCTGAATTACTGTCATTCCCCCTTTCTTCGGCACACAATGAATCGGACTTACCCATTGACTGTCGAAAATTGGATATATGACTTCGGCATCCAATAATTTCAGAATTTCCTTCTTGACCACTACCTTCATGATTGGGTTAAGTCGACATTGATGCTCCACCGATGGGCTTGCATTACCCTCCATCATAATCTTTTGCATGCAAAATGACGGGCTAATGCCTTTTATATCCGTAATCGTCCATCCAATTGCTGATTTGTGATCCCGAAGCACCCTCAACAACTTTTCTACCTGCAATTCGTTAAGTGCAGCAGAAATAATTACCAGTAAAGAATTTAAATCGCCTAAATACGCATACCTGAGATGTTTAGGGAGTGGCTTAAGTTCCAATGTCGGTGGCTCCTCCAATGATGGTTTCAATTTTTCTGCAACTGTATCCTCGGTGTGCAGAGAGGTTCAACCGGTGCTCTAAATCGGCTAACTCATGGCAATGAGTCTAGCATCTGTAATAAGTACACAAATTTTTGGTCGTCTTTTTCCTCATCCCCCAGTAAAGTTATTTCTAGCGGATCATTGCTTAAACTCTTGCTCATATCTTCGCTGGTAATCTGCTCAATTAAGTCCATTCAATTACACTCTTCCTCGTCTGTAGGATATTTCATGGGCTTAAACACATTGAATTTTACTTCTTGATCTTGGACCCTCATTGTAAGTTCTCCTTTTTGCACGTCTATGAGTGTCCTTCCTGTGGCCAAGAAAGGTCTTCCTAGGATGATCGGGATGTTCTTATCTTCCTTAAAATCCAGTATGATAAAGTCCGCAGGAAATATAAACTTATCCACTTTTATCGAAATGTCCTCTACAATGCCTCTCGGATATGTGACTGACCTATCCGCCAACTGTAATGAAATATTCGTAGGCTTTGGCGCGGGCAAACCCAATTCTGAATATACTGATAATGGCATCAGATTTATGCTTGCTCCCAAATCACATAGGCATTTGTTGAATGACATCTTCCCTATCGTGCACGGGATAGTAAAGCTTCCCGGGTCTTTAAGTTTAGGTGGAAGTTTTTTCTGTAACACTGCACTGCACTCCTCTGTTAGTGCCACTGTTTTGAAGTCTTCCCATTTCTTCTTCCTTGACAGAATTCCCTTCATAAACTTCGCGTAACTCGGCATTTGCTCTAGGGCCTCTGCAAATGGAATGTTAATCTGGAGTTTCTTGAACACATCTAAAAATTTCGCGAACTGCTTATCGGACTTCTATTTTTGGACTCTCTACTGAAATGGCGGTGGAGGATGAACAATCGGCTTACTGTTTAGCTTTGGTTCCTCTGATTTGTTCCCCTCTACTGCATTACTGTCGTCCGCTTTTTCCTTCGGTGTTGCTGAATTTTCCGCACTAATCCCACTGAGGTGTTTTTCGCTTCTCAACATAACTGCCTGACATTGCTCATGATTACCCTTCAGATTTCTTTCGGTGTCGCTAGGTAATGTTCCTTGTGGTTTACTATTCAATGCCAACGTAATTTGCCCTATCTGATTCTCTATATTCTTGATAGCAATAGCTTGATTCTTCAAAGCCAAATCGGTGCTAGTTCTGTACCTTGCCCAAGATTCCTCATCATTGGATTTCCTGTCCTGCTGTTGAATCTGTTGTGGATGACTATGAAATCAATGGGGATATGATGGTCGTGGAGCTTGATTTTGCTGATTATTGCTCCACGAGAGGTTTAGGTGGTTCCTATTCCCCTAGTTGTAGGTATTTTGGTATGTATTTTGTGGATTTCTGTTGTAGTTGCCTATGTACTGAACGGATGCTGGATTTATTGCACACTGCTCTGTCAGATGATCCCCCGCACATAATTCGCATACTGCCATAACCTGCTGAACTTGTTGAGTTTGAGCCCCTGCTAACGTCTTCACCGTCTCATTCATCTTATCAAACTTCATGGATAGTGCTGAAATGGTTGCGTGTATAGATGTTACTCCATCTATTTCTAAGATCCCAGCCGCCTTTGCCTGTGTCATTCTTGATGTGGGCCACTGGTAGTTATTTGTCGACATTGTTTCTATCAAATTGTAAGCATCCTCGTAACTCTTAGCCAAGAATGCACCCCCCCCCGATGCCGCATCAATACTTGCTCTGATATTTCCATGTAGCCCGTTATAGAAGATGTTCATTTGTAGCCACTTAGGTAAACCATGATGTGGGCACTTCCTGAGTAATTCTTTGTATCTCTCCCATGACTCATATAGTGACTCTCCACTTTGTTGCTCAAACAATGTGATGTCACTTCTCATTTTTGCAGTCTTTGCCGGTGGGAAAAATTTGGCAAGAAATTTTTGAGCCAAATCCTCCCACGTAGTGATCGAACCCGACGGTAAAGAGTGTAACCAACTCTTCGCCTTATCCCGTAAGGTAAATGGGAACAAGCGAAGTCTTACTGCCTCGTCCGACACCCCGTTGTACTTGAACATGTCGCACATTTCCAGAAAATTGAGCAAGTGCTCATTTGGATCGTCGTGTGCCATTCCCCCAAACTGACATGAATTCTGCATCATCTGAATAGTCCCAGGATTTATTTCAAAAGTGTTCACAACAATTGCAGGCCTAGTAATGCTTGACTGCAGATCAGTCACCTTAGGTGTGGAAAAATCCCTCAACGCTTTCTGGTCTTCGGCAGCCAACATTCCTTCCTTATCAGAATTTTCAAATTCGGTTCTCGTTTCCTCAATCCACTTACTCAACTTTTGAAAGCGTCTGTCAATGTCATCCTCAAAAGGTAGCAAGTCTGGATGTTTAGACCGTGTTTGCATAAACCGATGTCGAAAACCTGAAATAGAGAAAATAAAAATAAAAAAATATTTAAGTAAAAACAGGACTAATTAAACTGATATTGTAAAAACAAATATTAAAATCTCGGCTAAATTGTCCCCGGCGACGGCACCAAAAACTTGTTGAGTAAAATCAATACGCATAAAACACGCAAGTGTACGTGGTCAATAAGTAATATAGTAATGAATAAAGTATCGTTCCCACGAGGACAAAATACCAAGAATCTTAACTTCACAATTATCAATTTTATATTAACCCTAATTTTATTAAACTAATCAATTCAATGGTTTTCAAAGTAACTAATTAAAAGCAACTAAATTAATGAATAATTAAATTATCACAAAAACAATCACCAATAACGAAATCCGGAATTTTTCAAACAATTAATGGAAAATTAGACTTATGATTTCACCCTAAGCCTCACTCTGATTTTCAAACCTTTATTCCAACTCAACTCAATATTCCAGTTTATTAATCAAGAACACGAACGTAGTAAGAGCCACCTCTCGATGCACTAATACCATATTAACATCAATCCACAATTAAGATAGAAATCCGTTAAACACCTAATTTAACCAACTCACTATATCTCTATGTGAACTGCAATCAAAAAGGTTGAAGCTTAAGCTCTCTATACGATTACATGAGATGTCAAGTGTATCTCTACCTTAACAATAATCACAAATATGCTATCGACATAATTTATGACACATGCTATATTAACTAGGTCTAGATTTGAATCTCCTCTCTCGATTCCTTTCAAATCCACAAAGAACTGTTGATCAGGCAATTCATAAATTCACGCACAAATTAACATAGATAAACTGAAAATATCTTATTGAATTCAAAATCAAAGTTTTAGAATCATAGTTACGCTCAAAGATCCATCACAAGTCTAATAAATAAATTAGTTCATAACGAATGAATTAAAAATTGAATAATTTGTTGAAGACATCATCCCAATTACAATCAAATGAAAGAGAAGAAGAATTATAGAAAAACCCCTTTACGTAGCCTCGATTTGTAACTATCGTGACAATCTCTGAAAATTACTCCTCTAATGCTCGCTCTTCAATTCCTTGAATTCGCGCTGAAAATCTTGCCTTTGTGTTATAGGATTGTTATTTTTTCTAAGTGGTAGCCAACTCTCTTGACTTCTGGACGAATTTTCCTTTTATTAGAGTCCAAAACGCACCAGCCAAGCCCACAAACCGCGCCCTAGCAGAAGTCAAAACAGAACAGGACAGTTCAGGAAACAGGACCCCCGCCCCGGCGGGCTAGTGCACTGACTTCAAAAATCCTTAAGTTCCAATTTTTTTCACTTTTGCTCGAAAAAGACCGCCTTTTCACACCAATTGCATCCATGACCACCCTACACATAAAATAACATGAAACAAGTAAAAACAAACACAAAATATGAAAATAAATACTAATTTAAACTTGAAATGAATATCGATTCGTGTATATAAAATTCACTTAACAATATTTTATATTATTATTGTTTCAATAATTGTTACTGCACAGTATTTCCCACTATCAGATCAATAATTCATATTATTTGAATAATATTATTAGATAGCATTATTGGCAATGTCTAAAAAATTCTGTCTAAGGAGAGGTTTGGTCATCTAATTGCGCGCCAATAAGGAAAAATTCTTATTGGCCTGGTTGCCAGTACTGTGATTCTGTAATATTATTTATGAATAATTAATTAATGATTTATATGATGAGGAAAATATTAATTTTATGTGGATATAGATGGAGAAAATTTTTTAAGTGACAATTGTTGAAAAATGATATTTTATCTTTTCTGATAAAATAATTTATTATTATATTTAATAATATAATAATGGTGATAGTTTTACAATGAATGTGAGATATATGAGTATATGAGAAGGAAAAGTATTTTTGTTGTATTAAATGATTAACACATATTTTGTGTGTCGGTGGACCCCATTTCTTGACTGAAATTTGATTATAGCCTGTTAAATCGCCCGTTTATAGATTTCGGTTATTTTTTATTTAGAATTTGGAAAATCTTTCTTCTGTAAAGTTGTAGAGAATTGAATTTCCTATAAAAAGTCGCGAGATTCGAATTTTCTGATAAAAGGGCTATTTTCTATGAATTATTGAAGTTTCGAAAAATAAAATAATTTTTATTAAATTATAGGGTGGAACCCACTTTGGTTGGTGTTAATAACATGTGGGCTGCTATATTTTTTCAGAATTGGCATGCTTGGATGGCTGGTCTTGGATGGTTGGTGTGTAGAAAGAAAAATAATATTTTATTATTTTAGTCTCCTTTGGCGTTCTAGCATTTTCCTATAAATAGGTGCTTATGTTAGAATTGAAAATCACACCAGAAACAAGTTTTCTTTCTCTCTATATTATCAAGCATATTTTTGTGAGTATTTAGAAATCTTGAGTGTTGCTCAGCGTTATACCCGATATTCAAGTCAAAAGTACTGCTCTTTTGAGGTAATAAGAGTGTAGCTGGGTCGAGCGAGGGTAACAGGAAAATAGAACGGTGGTCTCTAGCCGTGGAGGTTCTCCCTAAGCAGTATAGAAAAGTGGTGTATACATCATTTAGTAGTTATATTTAGTGAATCAAATAGGGTGAGGTGAACCCAACGTTACAAGGGTGTTTTGCCACTATCATACAAGATGTTTAATGATATATAATCTCGTGTCATCATAAGATAGGGATGTGCTCATCCACTTGCTGAGTATATTTACGAGCACTGCCTATATAATCTTGGTGTTTGTTTGAAATATAATTCTCAAATAGAGACAATGGAGTTAATGATATGTCAAGTGAAGACTCCCCATTGGGAAGAATATGATAGTAATCTTCTCGTTTTTCTTTGGAGTCTGTTGGGTCAACCAAGAATAATTTTGTGACCATATGATATCTATCATAACTAGAAGCATGGCCTCCCATGTACGAAGGTTTCCTTGAGCACTTTTCAAATATTCTAATTTCTAAAACAGTTTTTGACTATACCTTTATGTAAGGTGTCATTGTGAGGTGCTGTCCACGGTTGGGACATGAGTCACATTTTGTGTATATTTGTATCCAAACTCACAGCATATGTGTTGTTGTATTTTGTACGACAATTATTGTAATAAAGTTGAAGTTATTTTCTGTACCATGTATTTGGCGACTCAGAATAGGTTGGATGGAATGGACCTATTTTGGGGTTGTCACACAAATTATCTAGCTGTCTGAAAACCTAATATAAATAATACCGATCTACACATTAGAAGAATATCATCACAATATTTAAAATAACCTAAACACGGTATCACATAATCCTATTAGTCTATAACACACAGAAAACTTATCCTCAAGTCAAACTATTACAGTATGAGTCGAGTTCGGTATAATTCTGACATCCCGACTGCTTAGTCGAATAATCGTCGAGTTTAAGTTCAATTTAACTCTGCCTAACACTTACCAATTATCTCAGATAATTTTAATATTAGTCAAAATAATTTTCCTAAGCTCGTAATAATTTTCAAGTAATTATTACTATTTATCATGATTTTTCAATCATTAATAACACATTAATAAGAATTAAATACTTCTTAATTTCTTTATCATTAATATTTATTTAATATTAAATATTACTGAAATACGTGTCATAATATTATAATATATTTATAATATCTCAAAGTATTTTTAATATTTTTAAAATCACCTTTATAGGATTTTTAAACAATTAAATTCATTATCCGATAATTGCTATTAATATCAAAATATTAATATTTTCATGACAAAATATCAAAAGTTATATTTTATAACTTACAATATTTTTATAACACTTAAATCATTTTAATATGATTTATAAAACATTAATTCTATTTTTCTACAATTTATTTAATATATTTATTAAATAGATTAACTATCATTAATATTGATTAATTAATGAAATTTTTCACAAAATATTAAGAGCCACCAAAAATAACTTAAAATATTTTCTTATAATATAATATAAATTTTCATGATTTTTCATGAATTAAAATTATTTTTAAATAATTTATTTAATATTATAATTAAATAAATTAAATACCATTTATATTCGAAAAATATTAAATATTTATGAAATATATTCAAAATTATTAAAAACTCATTTTTAGAATTTAAAATAATTTTTAAGAATTTATTTTGTATTTTTAATAATTAAAAATCATTTATTTTAATTTATTTAATTAAAATAATTATTTTCAGAATTTAATTATTAATAATAGGGCCCTATAGCGACAGAACCGTCGCTATAGGTGTTCTTGAGCCTGTTCTTCATCAACCTAGAAACTCATGGCAGACAGCGAGGTGCCTTGTTTGACCATAATTAAATACGTGTTCTTGTTACTTTCTGGGCTGGAATTCATGTTACAATTGTAGTACTTATGTAATATTATATGTTTCAACAACTAGATAGGTCATACAACATCACACTTAGAAGATCCGAGCCTTCAAAATATCTAACAATACTATTATTCATTTCTGGGTTTTCCAGAAAATGAAGAACAGTTATAGGTGCTATATTTAACTCCTTAGATCGTGAGCTCTAAGTCTGTTTTTGGTGATTTACGAGTTCAAGCTTGTAGTCCAGATGTCAGGGTACATATAGAACTCACTAGATCAACTTAACAACATTTCCATCGTAAGATCTGGACCGGTCAAAGTTATGAAAAGAAACTGCTCCTTTGAAGATCTGGGTTACCTAGAATCTTCATCAGGCGATTTGGTCAACGCTCGTTTGACCCTGATTTAATCCGATTCCGGGTATGATATTGGAGTTCTAGAGGCAGGAATGGTTAGCCTACATGTTAGTCTACAAAAATATTACAACAACATGGCCTAAATCATTACAAGCAGCAAGATCAGAGGCCATTAAAATGCATGTCAGGAATTCTGGGAATTTTCTAGGCTGCCCAGAAACGGTTTTCGTGCTCGGTCAACACACTTTGACCGATCATATCTTTCAATATAAACATGATATGGGCTTGCTTCAAGTTCCAGATTAAAGCCCTTACTACAAAGAACAGATATATAACATGACATACACCAAACATTAAACACACACAGATCTAAGGCCTCTGACATTTGACTGTCAGGCCATTTTTACAAAATTTCCAGATTTCTTAAAATGCTAATTTCGCACATCTAAGTGTTATGGATCCATGATCCAACAACCCAGATCATTAATTGACACCCTATAACACATTTCTAAACAACAAATCATAACATTAACAACAATCTTTAAGGATTTCAAAAATTTAGGGTTTTATACCTTTTATGCTTTAGATTCTTGATTCTGATTCTTGTTCTATTCTTGGCAAGCTAGGAAGTGATCATGGCTTCACTTCTGACGCCCATTCACTCTCCATCCGAAATTTTAAGAGAGAGAAATTTCAGGAGAAAAAAATGAGAAAATAAAGTAACTTTTCTTACTTTAAATCTCTTATGTTTAGATTCAATGTATGCAAATCTTGCTAGGGGACAAGTAATATCTGATCTTGGATGTTTTAATACACATGGGCTAAATATTAGGCTTGATGACTCACAAGATTGCACAATCTTTTGCTTAAGGGTTAAGAAAAGGGCATTTTAGTCGTTTTCTTTTTAATTTAATGGAATACTAGTAATTTGTCCAAACCCTTAGGATTTAGGGTTTAACTCTAAAATATTTAAAATTTAATATCTAGGATTTCCAAATTTCAGTTTTCAAAATAGAAAATTAGCATTTCTAAATTATAATCAGGATTTTCTAATTATATTAAAATTTACTAATCATTATTCAAGCTTGCTAATTAGGATTTAATATTTCCTAATTAACATTACTAATTTAACATTTAGGTTTCATAATCATGCATTAGGGTTTATAACCCAAGAATTAGGATTTCTAATTTATTAAAAATCTAATTAATCATTAGGGTTATCCCTAATTAGGTTTGTAATTAAAATACATAAACCTTATACATAGCATTTAAATTCTCAAATTACGATTTTATTATCCGAATTAGGGTTTTAAATTCCCAGAACTGAAATTAGGATTTTCATAACTGATTTCTAGGGTTTCTTATCAGACGTTAGAGTTTTCTAACTGAACGTTGATGTTCTAAATATATATATAGTTTATCTGGTCAACCATTGACCCTTAACCACATACTGTACTCATATACACCAATATACACAGAACATATACGCTTATATACTTAAGTCTAAATAATTCACCACAAAAAATTTTAAATCCAAAATTTTCTTTTCAGAAATGTCAAATCCATACACTTATTTTCTGTATAACTTTATTATTTAACCTTTATTCAATAATTTAATATTTAAATAATTTTCTAAATTCTTAGGTCGTCACGTTTGTAAGACCCCAAATTATTAATAAATAAAATTTAATTTCCTCTATTTATTATTTTGAAATAGTAAGGGTGGATTTGATTAATGTGGTTAGTTATGGGTAAAATGCGTAAATATTTCAAATAAGCAAGTGGTCCTAAAATATTCATTGTTGTCGGGGAATATTTGTTTGGTCGTGGAATATTCTTGTTGTCGGGGAATATTCGTACGACGGCGCAGCCTTGTGTGAGCCCCATAACGGAAAGCGATTGGATGAAGAAAACGACAAAAATAAGTTGTTTATAAATAACGGCGTAGTTGTTACCGTTAATACTGTTGGAATACCCGGTGGTTAAAACACAGTAATACGCGTTGTTGCACACTAGCACACGGTATTGCACCAATTATTGATTCTTACGTAAGAAGACACTACTCAATAATTGTTACAGTAATTATTGTTCAATATTGTATTTTATTGATTCAATAATTGCTGCGTTGATATTTTATATTACTGTTGTTTTAATAATTGTCACCACACAGTATTTTCTATTATCGGAACAATAATTCATATTATCTGAATAATATTATTAGATACCATTATTGGCAATGTCTAGAAAGTTCTGTCTAAGGAGAGGTTTGGTCATCTAATTGCGCGCCAGTAAGGAGAGATCCTTATTGGAAAGCCCCCTCTTTCCTGGAAACGGCCTGGTTGTCAGTACTGTGATTCTGTAATATTATTTGTGTATAATTAATTATTGATTTATATGATGAGAAAAATATTGATTTTATGTGGATATAGATGGAGAAAATTTTTAATGTGACAATTGTTAAAAATTAATATTTTTTTTTCTGATAAAATAATTCATTTAAATATATTATTTTAATATTATATTGATGGTGATATTTTTATAATGAATGTGAGATATATGAGTATATGAGGAGGAAGAGTATTTTTGTGGCATGAAATGATTAACACATGTTTTGTGTGTTGGTGGACACAATTCTTGACCGAAAATTTATTATTGACTGTAAAATCGCCGTTTATGGATTTCGGTCAATTTCTGTTTCGAATTTGGAAAAACTTTCCTCTGCAAAGTTGTAGAGAATTAAATTTCCTATAAAAACTCGCGAGATTTGAATTTTCTGAATAAAGGGCTATTTATTATGAATTATTGAAGTTCTGAAGTTCTGAAATAATTGATTTTTGGAAGTTTTAATTATTTTTATTAAGAAAAACGTTTTTGACATTTGAGTGGCACATGTTAATGGTGGAAATCAGCTGATGTGGTGTGCTAAGGAAATTAAGAAAATTATATTATTAATTTATTCAATTTTCTGCTTTGGTGTTCTAAGCATTTTCCTATAAATAGGGTGCTTAGGTTAGAATTAAAAATCACACCAGAAACACAAGTTTCTCTCTATTTCTCTCTCTATATCGAGCGTATTCTTGTGAGTATTTGATACTTTGAGTGTTGCTATACGGTGCAAGTTTCCTTCAGCACTATATCTAGTATTTCAGTCAGAAGTACCGTCTTTCCGAGGTAAGGGATGTTATTTCTTCTTAAATGATATTATTTTCTTCAATATCATTATGCCGAAGTATTGATCTAAATTTTTATCAAATTTGGAACTTTTCATGTCGGGGTTACTATTCATGAGTTACTATTCATGAGTTACTATTCACGAGTTACTATTCACGAGTTACTATTCACCGAAAAATGAAAAATTTCTTCTTTTCGTCCAAATATCTATTCTGCATACTAGCTTTGATTGTATCCATGTTTTGATCATTCTTGAATTTTACTTCACTATGATTGTTTATGAGGTATTTTTGGACATGTAATAGCTGAAATACGAATCCTTAATATTTACTCTTTTGTTTCACTGGATTCGTTTTCTCTAACATATTTTTCATCATCCTCAGTCCTAAATGATGATGTTACTGAATATCTTTGGCCTGTAGTGCAAAGATTGATGATTTTATGATGAAAATCTTTGGCCCGTAGTGCAAAGATGAACAGGTGTTGAGGTGAACATGAACAACTGATGAATATCTTTGGCCTGTAGTGCAAAGATGACTATTTGATTCAAGATATTTATTGATTGATGTTACAGGGATAAAATGTTGATGATGGGCTTTTAAATTCATAGATAATCGTAGATTTCATTCTCTACGTAACTTCTCTATGAATTATTATTTTCCGCTGCGAATATTGATTGAAAACTTGTTGTCTATTGTATTCTATTAAATTTTTCCCTGTTGAAGACTAACGATAATTTGTTGTATATTATCTTAGTCATAATATTCTTTACTGGGCTAGTTGAGCTCACCCTTTTCCTTGTTGTTCCATTTTTCTTCTCAGGAGGCGAGAATGTAGCGAGTACTAGTCGGGGTATGGAATGATGGTTCAAGACAGTTATTTTAGTAGTCCTCACTATTTTGTAAAATAGTGTATCAATAAGTATAATGAGTACTTAATTGGGTATGAATACTATCTAGATGACAATATTTGTATTTAAACTCACAGTATATGTGTTGTCGTATTTTGCACGACAAATGTATTAATAAAGTTGTAGTTGTTTCTGTACCATGTATTTGGCGACTCAGAATGGGTTGGGTGGAATGGACCTATTTTGGGGGCGTCACAGTTGGTATCAGAGCTTAAGGATATGATCTCTGGCGGAGATCGGAGAATAGGACTAGGAGGGGAGAGACGAGTAAATCCTTCGCTAGTGTGTCCTACCTAAGCTTATTTGTTGGTCGGTCATAATATAGGGATATTATGTGATTTGTTAATTTGTTAAATTAACCCTTGTTTTATGGCAGTATTTGAGAATGTCGACTGAGAATGTTAACAGTGGAGTAAATGAGACTATTCAATGACAAGTACTTTCCTGAAAGTATTCGTCTTATGAAGGAGGTAGAGTTTATTAGACTGGAGCAGAATAACATGACGGTGTCCCAGTACGAGGCGAAATTTGTAGAGTTATCCAGGTTTGCACCTCATTTGGTAGAGAATGAGGAACGTATGACGCGGATGTTTCTGAGAGGTTTGAAACCCGACATACGTCAATATCTCATTTCTCATAAATTTTCTCTCTATTCAGATGTTGTCAACATGGCTCAATTATTAGAGCGAGATAGCGAGTATGGTCAATCGAGGGACCACAACCAGGATTATACCGGTGACAGCAGTCATTAGAACAATGATAACCAGCGGAGAAAGAAGAATACGGACAAGAACGGCAACCACTCTGGTGGTAATCGTGGCTATGAAAATACAAGAAGTGAGTCGGGAGGAGATTTTAAAAAGAGGAGATTCAACAATGACAATACGAAGACGTCAGCACCAGCAGCAACTAGTTCCAAGGGAGGAGAGCGACCACCGGTCATATGCTATAAGTGCGGAAAAGAAGGACATATCAGCTCAAACTGCCCACAACAGTTTAAGGTATGTTATAACTGTGGAAAGGAAGGACATATTGCTCGAGATTGCACTGTAGCGAAACCAAGTCCAACGGGGGTGGTGACTCAAAAAGTTATCCCAGAAAAGTCAAAGTCAACGGTTCCTGGAAGAGCGTTTTTCATGACTGGTCAGAATGCGAGGAACCCGAACGAAGTTAGCACGGGTTAGTTAATTATAAATTTTTGCGAAGTCTATACCTTATTAGATACCGATTCTACCCATTCATTTATTTCTCCTGCTTGTGCTCAACGTTTAAACTTGACTCCGGAGAAATTAGACTTTGATTTATCTGTGGAAACTCCGTTAGGAGAAACTTTCATCACATCCACTGTTTATAAATCTTGTTTGATCCAAGTTAGCACCATCACATTACCTGTTGATCTTATCTCTTTAAAGATACTTGCTTTTGATGTGATTTTAGAAATTGATTGGTTAACTACTCATCATGCCAAAATTGATTGCTTTCGTAAGGTTGTTAGTTTTCATATTCCTAAGTAACCTGTTATTCAAATTCAAGCAACCAAACCATTGAAGTCAAACTCTTTCATATCAAGCCGTAAAGTCATTCGTTTATTGAAAAACGGATGTCTAGCTTTCTTAGCCCATGTCATGGACTTGAACAAAAATACGTCAGATTTGAGTGATATTTCTGTTGTTTGTTTCCTGACGTATTTCCTGAAGAATTTCTTGGCTTACTCCCAAAGCGTGATATTGAATTTTGTATCGACTTTGAACCCGGTACAAAACCCATTTCTAAAATCTCATATTGAATGGCTCCTATTGAACTTTAGGAGTTAAAAACCTAACTGTAGAAGTTTGTACCCGAGCCTCTATCTGGTGACTTCCTTTGTGGAATGCACTGAAGCCAAACTCTCCGTAGGGGATGCCATATTCGTATGGTAGTAACTGATAGGTGCCATTGTGACGTGATATCCAAGATTGGGATATGAGTCACAGTTGAGAGCAACCTAAGTTAGTAATTGAAATACGTAGCTTTCTGGTTATTATCGGAGATTCGTAAAAGGATTTTCTCGAATCGCTACTCCATTAACTCAGCTGACTCAAGAAGGATATCAAATTCGTATGGAGCAAAGAATGCGAGAAGAGTTTCCAAGAGCTTAAGAGGAGACTCATTTCGACACCTGTTCTGACAATACCATCTGGTTCAGATGGATTTGTTATCTACAGCGATGCTTCAGGCAAAGGGTTAGGATGTGTTCTCATGTAACGTGGGAAAGTCATAGCCTATGCCTCGCGACAACTTAAAGAATATATGAGAGGAATTATCCTACTCATGATCTAGAGTTGGCAGCAATCGTTTTCGCGCTAAAGATCTGGAGGCACTATCTATATGGGGAGAAAGTGGAGATATATTCAGGCCATAAAAGCCTCAAATATTTCTTCACTCAAAAAGAACTTAACATGCGACACCGACGTTGGCTCGAGCTGTTGAAAGATTTCGATCATACTATCCAATACCATCCTGAAAAAGCGAACGCGGTAGCTGACGCATTGAGTAGAAGATCATATGTAGGAACGAGTGCGATGATGTCAAGTATACGCGTAGAACCAACTTTAATCGATAAAGTTAAAGTTGCTTAAGCCACAGACCCGGAGCTGATGCGTATGAAGAAGAAAGTGCAAGAAGGTGCTATTTCGGAAGCGAGAATCGATGAAGAAGGAATACTTCGAGTCCACTCCAGAATTTGTGTTCCTAACGACTCTGATGTGAAGTACAAGATCATGATGGAGGCACACAACACACCGTTTGCAATCCATCCTGGGAGTACCAAAATGTATCACGATCTTCGACATACATTTTGGTGGAACAATATGAAGAGAGAGATTGCAAAGTTTATCTCGAGGTGTTTAACTTGTCAACGTGTAAAGGCGGAGCATCAAGTACCAAAGGGTCCATTGTAACTACTTGAGATTCCGAAATGGAAGTGGGAACACATTACCATGGATTTCGTTACGGGTCTTCCCACGGTTTCTCAAGGCATAAATGTTATTTGGGTTATAGTTGATAGATTAACCAAGTCTGCTCATTTCTTGCCGATACGGGAGACTTATTCCCTTGAACGTCTTGCTAGTATGTACGTGAATGAGATTGTAAGGTTGCATGGCATGCCAGTATCCATAGTTTCGGATCGTGACCCAAGATTCACTTCAAGATTTTGGGTTAGCTTGCAAAAAGCTATAGGCACGGATTTACGATTTAGTTCAGCTTACCATCCTCAAACGGACGGACAATCAGAGAGGACTATTCAAACTCTTGAAGATCTATTAAGACTTTATGTCCTAGATCTCAAAGGGAGTTGGGATAAGTACCTACCATTGGTGGAATTCTCCTATAACAACAGTTATCAGGCGAGCATAGGTGTGGCTCCATTCGAAGCGTTGTATGGACGAAAGTGTCGCTCTCCAGTATGCTGCGACGAGGTGGGTGAAGCAACATTGTTGGGACCAGAGTTGGTACGCATTACTACAGAGAAGATCCAAACGATTCGACAACGTATACAAACGACACAGGATCGACAAAAGAGTTATGTGGATCTTCATCGGAAGGACGTGGAATTTAATATTGGGGATCATGTATTATTACGTGTTGCACCATGGAAGGGAGTTACAAGATTTGGGAAGAGAGAAAAGCTCAATCCAAGATTTGTTGGTCCATTTGAGATTCTTGAGCGAATAGGAAATGTGGCATATAGACTCGCATTACCTCTAAGCATGTCTCGTGTTCATAATATTTTTCACATATCTATGCTTCGTAAATATGTTAAAGACCCGAACCACATTATTGAGTTAGAACCAGACGAGATAGCTGAAGATTTAACGTACGAGGAGGTACCTGTTAAGATCTTAGATAGGAAAGAGCATGTCCTACGCACGAAGGTTATACCTCAAGTTAAAGTTTTGTGGAGAAACTATGCTATTGAGAAAATAACCTGGGAGTTGGAAACGGAAATGAGAGCGAGGTATCCTCATCTTTTCGAAACACCAGGTACGTACGTCAATTTCGAGGACGAAATTTCATAAGGAGGGGAGGTTGTAAGACCCCAAATTATTAATAAATGAAATTTAATTTCCTCTATTTATTATTTTGAAATAGTAAGGGTTGATTTGATTAATGTGGTTAGTTATGGGTAAAATGCGCAAATATTTCAAATAAGCAAGTGGTCCTAAAATATTCATTGTTGTCGGGGAATATTTGTTTGGTCGTGGAATATTCTTGTTGTCGGGGAATATTCGTACGACGGCGCAGCCTTGTGTGAGCCCCATAACGGAAAGCGATTGGATGAAGAAAACGACAAAAATAAGTTGTTTATAAATAACGACGTAGTTGTTACCGTTAATACTGTTGGAATACCCGGTGGTTAAAACACAGTAATACGCGTTGTTGCACACTAGCACACGGTATTGCACCAATTATTAATTCTTACGTAAGAAGGCACTACTCAATAATTGTTACAGTAATTATTGTTCAATATTGTATTTTATTGATTCAATAATTGCTGCGTTGATATTTTATATTACTGTTATTTTAATAATTGTCACTACACAGTATTTTCTATTATCGGAACAATAATTCATATTATCTGAATAATATTATTAGATAACATTATTGGCAATGTCTAGAAAGTTCTGTCTAAGGAGAGGTTTGGTCATCTAATTGCGCGCCAGTAAGGAGAGATCCTTATTGGAAAGCCCCCTCTTTCCCGGAAACGGCCTGGTTGTCAGTACTGTGATTCTGTAATATTATTTGTGTATAATTAATTATTGATTTATATGATGAGAAAAATATTGATTTTATGTGGATATAGATGGAGAAAATTTTTAATGTGACAATTGTTAAAAATTAATATTTTATTTTTTTTTCTGATAAAATAATTCATTTAAATATATTATTTTAATATTATATTGATGGTGATATTTTTATAATGAATGTGAGATATATGAGTATATGAGGAGGAAGAGTATTTTTGTGGCATGAAATGATTAACACATGTTTTGTGTGTTGGTGGACACAATTCTTGACCGAAAATTTATTATTGATTGTAAAATCGCCGTTTATGGATTTCGGTCAATTTCTGTTTCGAATTTGGAAAAACTTTCCTCTGCAAAGTTGTAGAGAATTGAATTTCCTATAAAAACACGCGAGATTTGAATTTTCTGAATAAAGGGCTATTTATTATGAATTATTGAAGTTCTGAAGTTCCGAAATAATTGATTTTTGGAAGTTTTAATTATTTTTATTAAGAAAAACGTTTTTGACATTTGAGTGGCACATGTTAATGGTGGAAATCAGCTGATGTGGTGTGCTAAGGAAATTAAGAAAATTATATTATTAATTTATTCAATTTTCTGCTTTGGTGTTCTAAGCATTTTCCTATAAATAGGGTGCTTAGGTTAGAATTAAAAATCACACCAGAAACACAAGTTTCTCTCTATTTCTCTCTCTATATCGAGCGTATTCTTGTGAGTATTTGATACTTTGAGTGTTGCTATACGGTGTAAGTTTCCTTCAGCACTATATCTAGTATTTCAGTCAGAAGTACCGTCTTTCCGAGGTAAGGGATGTTATTTCTTCTTAAATGATATTATTTTCTTCAATATCATTATGCCGAAGTATTGATCTAAATTTTTATCAAATTTGGAACTTTTCATGTCGGGGTTACTATTCACGAGTTACTATTCACGAGTTACTATTCATGAGTTACTATTCACGAGTTACTATTCACGAGTTACTATTCACCGAAAAATGAAAAATTTCTTCTTTTCGTCCAAATATCTATTCTGGATACTAGCTTTGATTGTATCCATGTTTTGATTATTCTTGAATTTTACTTCACTATGATTGTTTATGAGGTATTTTTGGACATGTAATAGCTGAAATACGAATCATTAATATTTACTCTTTTGTTTCACTGGATTCGTTTTCTCTAACATATTTTTCATCATCCTCAGTCCTAAATGATGATGTTACTGAATATCTTTGGCCTGTAGTGCAAAGATTGATGATTTTATGATGAATATCTTTGGCCCGTAGTGCAAAGATGAACAGGTGTTGAGGTGAACATGAACAACTGATGAATATCTTTGGCCTGTAGTGCAAAGATGACTATTTGATTCAAGATATTTATTGATTGATGTTACAGGGATAAAATGTTGATGATGGGCTTTTAAATTCATAGATAATCGTAGATTTCATTCTCTACGTAACTTCTCTATGAATTATTATTTTCCGCTGCGAATATTGATTGAAAACTTGTTGTCTATTGTATTCTATTAAATTTTTCCCTGTTGAAGACTAACGATAATTTGTTGTATATTATCTTAGTCATAATATTCTTTACTGGGCTAGTTGAGCTCACCCTTTTCCTTGTTGTTCCATTTTTCTTCTCAGGAGGCGAGAATGTAGCGAGTACTATTCGGGGTATGGAATGATGGTTCAAGACAGTTATTTTAGTAGTCCTCACTATTTTGTAAAATAGTGTATCAATAAGTATAATGAGTACTTAATTGGGTATGAATACTGTCTAGATGACAATATTTGTATTTAAACTCACAGTATATGTGTTGTCGTATTTTGCATGACAAATGTATTAATAAAGTTGTAGTTGTTTCTGTACCATGTATTTGGCGACTCAGAATGGGTTGGGTGGAATGGACCTATTTTGGGGGCGTCACAACGTTCATCTCCCAAGTCACAGTAACATGTGAGCCTATTTTCAAGTTGTTAAGAAAGAACTCCTCCATTAAATAGAATGATGAGTGCCAGAAGGCCTTCCTTACAATCAAAGAGAAGCTAGTCAAAGTTCCTGTTTTGGTACTACCCAGGGATGATGTTCCCCTATTCATGTACATGTAATAACCCGATATTTTCTATATAAATTAGTAAGAAATTTTGCATATAAATTTTTTTAAAAGGAGGGAATATGTTCCAGATAATGTGTATGTATATTTGTGATAAATAAAAATTTATTTATTACCAAAATAATTACAAATAAAATTTTTAGAATTATATATCATTATAAACTATATTTTTATAGTAATTAATTTTATAGTAGAAATGATTTTAGTATTTATTTTCCATTAAAATATGGTTATATATTATATAATTAATATATGAAATGATTATCGAAATTATTATAATAGATATTTTATTATATGAATTTATTCAAATTACTTAAGTTAATTATTTTATTTTAATTAATGATGGTACAAATTTGAAAGATATATCAGATATGGAATCCAAACCCTAATTCTGAATTTGGAATAAGGAATGAGAATACACTATTACAAAATAGTAAATAGACAACGCTTAAAAGACAACATTTTTTATAAAAACGTTGTGGTATTTTTTTCCATAATGTTTTTAAACAAAACGTTGTAGATATATATGCAAAAATGTCATCTATTTAAAAGGGCAATTTTTTTATTTTAATTAGATAACGTTTTTTTAAAAAAACGTTATGTTTGTCAAAAAACACGGAGCCTTATTAACGCGAGAATAGAACTCTTGTGTGACGCCCCCAAAACAGGTATACAACACCTATTCTGAGTCGTCAATAACATGGTACAAAAACAACTACAACTTTATTAATACAACATAAAAATTGTGAGTGTAAATATAAATATTGTCATCTAGACAATATCCACACTCAAATAAGTCCTCATTACAATTATTGGAACCATATTTTACAAAACAAATGGTGAGGACTACTAAAACAACTTCCTAGAACCTTCATTCCATACCCCGACTAGTACCTGCTACATTCTCGCCTCCCTGAGAAGAAAATGGAACAACAAGGAAAAGGGTGAGCTCAACTAGCCCAGTAAAGAATATTATGACTAAGATAATATACAACAAATTATCGTTAGTCTTCAACAGGGAAAAATTTAATAGAATACAATAGCCAACAAGTTTTAATTCAATATTCGCAGCGGAAAATAATAATTCATAGAGAAGTTACGTAGAGAATGAAATCTACGATTATCTATGAATTTAAAAGCCCATCATCAACATTTTATCCCTGTAACATCAATCAATAAATATCTTGAATCAAATAGTCATCTTTGCACTACAGGCCAAAGATATTCATCAGTTGGTCATGTTCACCTCAACACCTGTTCATCTTTGCACTACGGGCCAAAGATATTCATCAGAAATTATTCATCTTTGCACTACAGGCCAAAGATATTCAGTTATATCATCATTTAAGACTGAGGATGATGAAAAATATTTTAAAGAAAACGAATCCAGTGAAGCAAAATAACAAATATTAAGGATTCGTATTTCGATTTATCCATGTCCAAAAATACCTTATCATAGTGAAGTAAAATTCAAGAATGATCAAAACATGGATACAATCAAAGCTAGTATCCAGAATAGATATTTGGACGAAAAGAAGGAAATTTCATTTTTCGGTGAATAGTAACTCGTGAATAGTAACTCGTGAATAGTAACTCATGAATAGTAACCCCGACATGAAAAGTTCCAAATTTGATAAAAAGTTCAGATCAATACTTCGGCATAATGATATTGAAGAAAATAATATCATTTAAGAAGAAATAACATCCCTTACCTCGGAAAGACGGTACTTCTGACTGGAATACTAGATATAGTGCTGAAGGAAACTTGCACCGTATAGCAACACTCAAAGTATCAAATACTCACAAGAATACGCTTGATATAGAGAGAGAAATAGAGAGAAACTTGTGTTTCTGGTGTGATTTTCAATTCTAACCTAAGCACCCTATTTATAGGAAAATGCTTAGAACACCAAAGCAGAAAATTTAATATAATAATAATATATTTATCAAATTTTCCTTAGCCCACCTCTAGACATCTGATCTCAGCCCATTTATATCACATGTTAGCCCACTTAAATGCCAAAAAACGTTTTTCTTCAAAATAATAAATAAAACTTCCAAAAATCAATTATTTCGGAACTTCAGAACTTCAATAATTCATAATAAATAGCCATTTTATCAGAAAATTCGAATCTCGTGAGTTTTTATAGGAAATTCAATTCTCTACAACTTTTCCGAAGAAAGTTTTTCCAAATTCTAAACAGAAATTGACCGAAATTCACAAACGGGCAATTTTACAGTCAATAATAAATTTTCGGTCAAGAATTATGTCCACCAACACACAAAACATGTGTCAATCATTTAATGCCACAAAAATACTCTTCCTCCTCATATACTCATATATCCCACATTCATTGTAAAAATACCACCATCAATATATTATTAAAATAATATATTTAAATGAATTATTTTATCAGAAAAAGATAAAATATTAATTTTCAACAATTGTCACATTAAAATTTTTCTCTATCTATATCCACATAAATCACTATTTTCCTCATCATATAAATCAATAATTAATTATACACAAATAATATTACAAAACCACAGTACTGGCAACCAGGCAGTTCCCAGGAAAGAGGGGGCTTTCCAATAAGGATTTCTCCTTACTGGCGCGCAATTAGATGACCAAACCTCTCCTTAGACAGAACTTTCTAGACATTGCCAATAATGTTATCTAATAATATTATTCAGATAATATGAATTATTGCTCCGATAATGAAAAATACTGCGTAGTGACAATTATTGAAACAACAGTAATATAAAATATCAATGCAGCAATTATTGAGTCAATAAAATATAATATTGAACAGTAATTACTGTAACAATTATTGAGTAGTACCTTCTTACGTAAGAATCAATAATTGGTACAATACCGTGTGCTACGCGTATTACCGTGTTTTAACCACCGGGTATTCCAACAGTATTAACGGTAACAACTACGCTGTTATTTATAAACAACTTATTTTTGTCGTTTTCTTCATTCAATCGTTTTCTGTTATGGGGCCCACACAAGGCTGCGCCGTCGTACGAATATTCCCCGACAACAAGAATATTCCACGACCAAACAAATATTCCCCGACAACAATGAATATTTTATAACCACTAAAATATTTGCGCATTTTACCCATAACTAACCACATTAATCAAATCAACTTTTACTATTTCAGAATAATAAATAGAGGAAATTAAATTTCATTTATTAATAATTTGAGGTCTTACAACCTCCCCTCCTTATGAAATTTCATCCTCGAAATTGACATACGTACCTGGTGTTTCGAAAAGATGAGGATACCTCGCTTTTATTTCCGTTTCCAACTCCCAGGTCATTTCCTCAATAGCATGGTTTCTCCACAAAACTTTAACTTGTGGTATGACCTTCGTGCGTAGGACATGCTCCTTCTTATCCATGATCTTGACAGGTACCTCCTCGTACGTTAAGTCTTCAGCTATCTCGTCCGGTTCTAACTCAATAATGTGGTTCGGGTCTTTAACATATTTACGAAGCATAGATATGTGAAAAATATTATGAACACGGGACATACTTGGAGGTAACGCAAGTCTATAGGCCACATTTCCTACTCGGTCAAGAATCTGAAATGGACCAATAAATCGTGGATTGAGCTTTCCTCTCTTCCCAAATCTTGTAACTCCTTTCCATGGAGCTACACGTAATAATACATGATCCCCAATGTCAAATTCCACGTCCTTTCGATGAAGATCCACATAACTCTTTTGTTGATCATGTGCCGTTTGTATACGTTGTCGAATCGTTTGGATCTTCTCTGTAGTCATTCGTACCAACTCTGGTCCCAACAACGTTGCTTCTCCCACCTCATCCCAACATACTGGAGAGCGACACTTTCGTCCATACAATGCTTCAAAGGGAGCCACACCTATACTTGCCTGATAACTGTTATTGTAGGAGAATTTCACCAATGGTAGGTACTTATCCCAACTTCCTTTGAAATCGAGGACACAAAGTCTTAATAAATCTTCAAGAGTATGAATAGTCCTCTCTGATTGCCCGTCCGTTTGAGGATGGTATGCCGAACTGAACCGTAAATCCGTGCCCATAGCTTTTTGTAAGCTAACCCAAAATCTTGAAGTGAATCTTGGGTCACGATCCGAAACTATGGATACTGGCATGCCATGCAACCTTACAATCTCATTCACGTACATACTAGCAAGACGTTCAAGGGAATAAGTCTCCCGTATCGGCAAGAAATGAGCAGACTTGGTTAATCTATCAACTATAACCCAAATAGCATTTATACCTTGAGAAACCATGGGAAGACCCGTAACAAAATCCATGGTAATGTGTTCCCACTTCCATTTTGGAATCTCAAGTGGTTGCAATGGACCCTTTGGTACTTGATGCTCCGCCTTTACACGTTCACAAGTTAAACACCTCGAGATAAACTTTGCAATCTCTCTCTTCATATTGTTCCACCAAAATGTATGTCGAAGATCACGATACATTTTAGTACTTCCAGGATGGATTGCAAATGGTGGATTGTGTGCCTCCATCATGATCTTGTACTTTAAATCAGAATCGTTAGGAACACAAAGTCTGGAGTGGACTCGAAGTATTCCTTCTTCATCGATTCTTGCTTCTGGAATAGCACCTTATTGCACTTTCTTCTTCATACGCATCAGCTCCGGGTCTGTAGCTTGAGCAACTTTAACTTTATCGATTAAAGTTGGTTCTACGCGTATACTTGACATTATCACACTCGTTCCTGCATATGATCTTCTACTCAACACGTCAGCTACCACGTTTTCTTTTCCAGGATGGTATTGAATAGTGTGGTCGTAATCTTTTAACAACTCGAGCCAACGTCGTTGCCGCATGTTGAGTTCTTTTTGAGTGAAGAAATATTTGAGGCTTTTATGGTCTGAATATATCTCCACTTTCTCCCCATATAGATAGTGCCTCCAGATCTTTAGCGCGAAAAGGACTGCTGCCAACTCTAGATCATGAGTAGGATAATTCCTCTCATATTCTTTAAGTTGTCGCGATGCATAGGCTATGACTTTCCCACGTTGCATGAGAACACATCCTAACCCTTTGCCTGAAGCATCGCTGTAGATAACAAATCCATCCGAACCAGATGGTATTGTCAGAACAGGTGCCGAAATGAGTCTCCTCTTAAGCTCTTGGAAACTCTTCTCGCATTCTTCGTTCCATACGAATTTGATATCCTTCCGAGTCAGCTGAGTTAACGGGGTAGCGATTCGAGAAAATCCTTCTACGAATCTCCGATAATAACCAGCTAAGCCCAGAAAACTACGTACATCGGTCACCGTCTTCGGTTGCTCCCAGCTTTGTATTGCTTCAATCTTCGCCGGGTCCACAGATACTCCATGTTTCGACACCACGTGCCCTAAGAATGCTACTTCCTCAAGCCAGAACTCGCATTTCTTCAACTTAGCATATAGCTTGTTTTCACGCAGCCTTTGGAGTACCAGCTTCAAATGGTGCTCATGATCTTCACGGCTTTTGGAATATATAAGGATGTCATCAATAAAGACAACAACGAACTGATCCAAATAATCCTTGAATACTCGGTTCATCATATCCATGAAAGCCACAGGAGCATTAGTCAATCCAAAAGACATGACTAAGAATTCATAATGCCCGTACCGAGTTCTAAAGGCAGTCTTCGGAATATCCTCAGTTTTAACCTTCAGCTGATGATATCCAGAACGAAGATCGATTTTTGAAAAGAATTGTGCTCCTTGTAACTGGTCAAACAGGTCATCAATACGAGGTAGCGGATACCTATTCTTGATGGTGACATGGTTTAATTCCCGGTAATCGATACAAAGTCGCATACTCCCGTCTTTCTTCTTTACAAATAAAACAGGAGCACCCCAAGGAGATGTACTAGGACGAATGAAACCGATGTCCAACAACTCTTGTAGTTGGACTTTTAACTCCTGAAGTTCAATAGGAGCCATTCGATATGGGGTTTTAGAAATAGGCTTTGTACCAGGTTCAAGATCAATAAAGAATTCAACTTCACGTTCCGGGGGTAGACCGGGAAGTTCTTTAGGAAATACGTCAGGAAAGTTACTAACAACAGGAATATTATTCAAATTTGACGTGTCTTTATTCAAATCCATAACATGGGCTAAGAAAGCTTGACATCCATTTTTTAATAAACGAATGGCTTTATGACTTGATATGACAGCGATTGATTTTAATGGCTTTGTTGCTTGAATTCGAACAACAGGTTGATTAGGAATATGAAAACTAATCACCTTACGAAAACAATCAATTTTGGCATGATGAGTAGTTAACCAATCAATTCCTAAAATCACGTCAAATGCAAGTATCTTTAAAGAGATAAGGTCAACAAGTAAGGTGATGGTGCCAACTTGGATCAAACAAGATTTATAAACAGTGGATGTGATGAAAGTTTCCCCTAACGGAGTTTCCACAGATAAATCAAAGTCTAATTTCTCCGGAGTCAAGTTTAAACGTTGAGCACAAGAAGGAGAAATAAATGAATGGGTAGCACCGGTATCTAGTAAGGTATAAACTTCACATGAATTTATGATTAGCTTACCCGTGATCACCTCGTTTGGGTTCCTCGCATGTTGACCAGTCACGACAAACGCTCTTCCAGGAACCGTTGACTTTGACTTTTCTGGGACAGCCTTTTGAGTCACCGTCCCCGCTGAACTTGGTTTCGCTATCGTACAATCTCGAGCGATATGTCCTTCCTTTCCACAATTATAGCATACCTTGAACTGTTGTGGACAGTTTGGGCTGATATGTCCCTCTTTTCCACATTTATAGCATATGACCGGTGGTCGTTCTCCTCCCTTGGAACCAGTTGCTGCTGGTGCTGACGTCTTCGTATTGTCATTGTTGAATCTCCTCTTTTTAAAATCTCCTCCCGACTCGCTTCTTCTATTTTCATAGCCACGATTACCACCAGAGTGGTTGCCTTTCTTGTCTGTATTTTTCTTTCTCCGCTGGTTATCATTGTTCTGATGACTGTTGTCACCGATATGATCCTGGTTGTGGCCCCTCGGTTGACCGTACTCGTTATCTCGCTCTAATAATTGAGCCCTGTTGACAACATCTGAATAGAGAGAAAATTTATTAAAAATGAGATATTGACGTATGTCGGGTTTCAAAACTCTCAGAAACATCCGCGTCATATGTTCCTCATTCTCCACCAAATGAGGTGCAAACCTGGACAACTCCGCAAACTTCGCCTCGTACTGGGACACCGTCATGTTATTCTGCTCCAGTCTAATAAACTCTACCTCCTTCATATGACGAATACTTTCAGGAAAGTACTTGTCATTGAATAGCTTCTGAAATATCTCCCAAGACATGCTGAGTGCAGCTGGATGGGTACGCTTCACAGATTCCCACCAGTAGTCTGCCTCGCCACGGAACATAAAGGTGGCGAATGGAACCTTCTGTTCCTCCGTGCATCCCAAGACATCAAATATCTTGGTAATTTGCTTGACCCATGTCTCCGCCTTAATCGGATCTGGCTTTCCCCATAATTCTGGTGGTCCCAACTCTTTGAACTGCTTGGCTGTGACCAGCTGTGCGTTGCCATTGTTTCTTCCTATATTTTGAACAGGAATCTCTTTCGTCTGGTTTTGCATGAATCGCAAAAAGCTTCTAAACATCTCATCGTTCATCGTCTGCTCAGTGGTGTTGTTCACAGGAGGAACATTGCCAGCCTGTTGCACGTTCTCCTCGTTGGTGAGTACAGGTGTCTCCACGGTTTCATTTACTCTACTGTTAACATTCTCAGTCGACATTCTCAAATACTGCCATAAAACAAGGGTTAATTTAACAAATTAACAAATCACATAATATCCCTATATTATGACCGACCAACAAATAAGCTTAGGTAGGACACACTAGCGAAGGATTTACTCGTCTCTCCCCTCCTAGTTCTATTCCCCGATCTTCGTCAGAGATCATATCCCTAAGCTCTGATACCAACTGTGACGCCCCCAAAACAGGTATACAACACCTATTCTGAGTCGTCAATAACATGGTACAGAAACAACTACAACTTTATTAATACAACATAAAAATTTTGAGTGTAAATATAAATATTGTCATCTAGACAATATCCACACTCAAATAAGTCCTCATTACAATTATTGGAACAATATTTTACAAAAAAAAATGGTGAGGACTACTAAAACAACTTCCTAGAACCTTCATTCCATACCCCGACTAGTACCTGCTACATTCTCGCCTCCTGAGAAGAAAATGGAACAACAAGGAAAAGGGTGAGCTCAACTAGCCCAGTAAAGAATATTATGACTAAGATAATATACAACAAATTATCGTTAGTCTTCAACAGGGAAAAATTTAATAGAATACAATAGACAACAAGTTTTAATTCAATATTCGCAGCGGAAAATAATAATTCATAGAGAAGTTACGTAGAGAATGAAATCTATGATTATCTATGAATTTAAAAGCCCATCATCAACATTTTATCCCTGTAACATCAATCAATAAATATCTTGAATCAAATAGTCATCTTTGCACTACAGGCCAAAGATATTCATCAGTTGGTCATGTTCACCTCAATACCTGTTCATCTTTGCACTACGGGCCAAAGATATTCATCAGAAATTATTCATCTTTGCACTACAGGCCAAAGATATTCAGTTATATCATCATTTAAGATTGAGGATGATAAAAAATATTTTAAAGAAAACGAATCCAGTGAAGTAAAATAACAAATATTAAGGATTCGTATTTCGATTTATCCATGTCCAAAAATACCTTATCATAGTGAAGTAAAATACAAGAATGATCAAAACATGGATACAATCAAAGCTAGTATCCAGAATAGATATTTGGACGAAAAGAAGGAAATTTCATTTTTCGGTGAATAGTAACTCGTGAATAGTAACTCGTGAATAGTAACTCATGAATAGTAATCCCGACATGAAAAGTTCCAAATTTGATAAAAAGTTCAGATCAATACTTCGGCATAATGATATTGAAGAAAATAATATCATTTAAGAAGAAATAACATCCCTTACCTCGGAAAGACGGTCCTTCTAACTGGAATACTAGATATAGTGCTGAAGGAAACTTGCACCGTATAGCAACACTCAAAGTATCAAATACTCACAAGAATACGCTCGATATAGAGAGAGAAATAGAGAGAAACTTGCGTTTCTGGTGTGATTTTCAATTCTAACCTAAGCACCCTATTTATAGAAAAATGCTTAGAACACCAAAGCAGAAAATTTAATATAATAATAATATATTTATCAAATTTTCCTTAGCCCACCTCTAGACATCTGATCTCAGCCCATTTATATCACATGTTAGCCCACTTAAATGCCAAAAAATGTTTTTCTTCAAAATAATAAATAAAACTTCCAAAAATCAATTATTTCGGAACTTCAGAACTTCAATAATTCATAATAAATAGCCATTTTATCAGAAAATTCGAATCTCCCGAGTTTTTATAGGAAATTCAATTCTATACAACTTTGCCGAAGAAAGTTTTTCTAAATTCCAAACAAAAATTGACCGAAATTCACAAACGGACAATTTTACAGTTAATAATAAATTTTCGGTCTAGAATTATGTCCACCAACACACAAAACATGTGTTAATCATTTAATGCCACAAAAATACTCTTCCTCCTCATATACTCATATATCCCACATTCATTGTAAAAATACCACCATCAATATATTATTAAAATAATATATTTAAATAAATTATTTTATTAGAAAAAGATAAAATATTAATTTTCAACAATTGTCACATTAAAATTTTTCTCTATCTATATCCACATAAAATTACTATTTTCCTCATCATATAAATCAATAATTAATTATACACAAATAATATTACAAAACCACAGTACTGGCAACCAGGCAGTTCCCAGGAAAGATGGGGCTTTCCAATAAGGATTTCTCCTTACTGGCGCGCAATTAGATGACCAAACCTCTCCTTAGACAGAACTTTCTAGACATTGCCAATAATGTTATCTAATAATATTATTCAGATAATATGAATTATTGCTCCGATAATGAAAAATACTGCGTAGTGTCAATTATTGAAACAACAGTAATATAAAATATCAACGCAGCAATTATTGAGTCAATAAAATATAATATTGAACAGTAATTACTGTAACAATTATTGAGTAGTGCCTTCTTACGTAAGAATCAATAATTAGTGCAATACCGTGTGCTACGCGTATTACCGTGTTTTAACCACCGGGTATTCCAACAGTATTAACGGTAACAACTACGCTTTTATTTATAAACAACTTATTTTTGTCGTTTTCTTCATCCAATCGTTTTCTGTTATGGGGCCCACACAAGACTGCGCCGTCGTACGAATATTCCCCGACAACAAGAATATTCCACGACCAAACAAATATTCTCCGAAAACAATAAATATTTTATAACCACTAAAATATTTGCGCATTTTACCCATAACTAATCACATTAATCAAATCAACTCTTACTATTTCAGAATAATAAATAGAGGAAATTAAATTTCATTTATTAATAATTTGGGGTCTTACATCTTGCACCCAAAAACTTTAGCTAGCCTCTCTTCTCTCTCACTCCCTACCTCCACAACCAGCCGTCGCCGCTGCTCGCCCCTTGGTTTCGATTCAAACCCTAGAAACCGACATTGCCACCGATGGAAATGGCAAAGTTCAAAGCCCGTGCGGTTAACAAACGACAATCAGGTATGAATCTAGGGTTTATATTTTTTTCCAATTTTGTTCATCCCTCTGTAAAAATCTCAGCCCTAACACAAACAAAACATACCAAACTTCTTTCCTCTCATAATTTGGGCCCTAAATTTGAACAAAATCCACCTTAAACACTCGCTGTTAGTCAAGTCTATATTTTTCACAGTCCCAATCGGAAGAGTCTATGTAAGGCCCAAACTTTTTATAAATGAAGATTTAATTTTCTCTAATTATTATTTTGAAATAGTAAGGGGTTGATTTGATTATTGTGGTTAGTTATGGGTAAAATGCGCAAATATTTTTAAATAAGCAAGTGGTTATAAAATACTCATTGTTGTCGAAAAATATTCGTTTGGTCGTGGAATATTCTTACTGTCGGGGAATATTCGTACGACGGCGCAGCCTTGTGTTGGCCCCATAACGGAAAGAGATTGGATGAAGAAAACGACAAGTATAAGTTGTTTATAAATAACGGCGTAGTTGTTACCGTTAATACTGTTGGAATACCCGGTGGTTAAAACACAGTAATACGCGTTGTTGCACAGTGGCACACGGTATTGTACTAATTATTGATTCTTACGTAAGAAGGCACTACTCAATAATGGTTACAGTAATTACTGTTCAGTATTTTATTTTATTGATTCAATAATTGCTGCGTTGATATTTTATATTACTATTGTTAATTTCAATAATTGTCACTACACAGTATTTTCATTATCGGAGCAATAATTCATATTATCTGAATAATATTATTAGATAACATTATTGACAATGTCTAGAAAGTTCTGTCTAAGGAGAGGTTTGGTCACGTAATTGCGCGTCAGTAAGAAGAAATCCTTATTAGAAAGTCCCTCTTTCCTAGGAACTGCCTGGTTGTCAGTATTGTGATTCGGTAATATTCTTTATGAATAATTAATTATTGATTTATATGATGAGGAAAATATTCATTTTATGTGGATATAGATAGAGAAAATTTTTTAAAGTGACAATTGTTGAAAATCGATATTTTATCTTTTATGATAAAATAATATTTTATTATATTATTATAATATAATAATGATGATATTTTTACAATGAATATGAGATATATGAGTATATGAGGAAAAAGAGTATTTTTGTTACAAAAGTTGTTTAAAACATGTTAAACATGTCTGTGGGCCCATTTCTTGACTGAAATTTGATTATAGCTTGTAAATTCGCCCGTTAATGGATTTCGGTCAATTTCTGTTTGAAATTTAGAAAAACTTTCTTCTGTAAAGTTGTAGAGAATTGAATTTCCTACAACAAGTCACGAGATTCGAGTTTTCTGACAAAAGGGCTATTTATTATGAATTATTGAAGTTCTGAAATTCCTGAATAATTGACTTTTGGACGTTTTATTTATGTTTTAAAAGAAAAACATTTTTTAAATGTTTGCGGACACCTTTAACATGTGTTAGATGGATGAAATCAGATTTCTAAGTGGGCATAAGAATTTGTTTTATATATAATATTATTATATTAAATTTTTCTGATTTGGTGTTCTAAGCATTTTTCTATAAATAGGGTGCTTAGGTTAGAATTGAAAATCACACCAGAAATTAAAATCTTCTCTCCCTTTCTCTCTCAATATATTGAGCGTATTCTTGTGAGTATTTTGATACTTTGAGTGTTGTTATACGGTGCAAGTTTTCTTCAGCACTATATCCAGTATTCCAGTCAAAAGTACTGTCTTTTCGAGGTAAGGGATGTTATTTTTTTATCGATGATATTATTTCTTTCAATATCATTATACCGGAATATTGGTAAGATTTTTCCTATAAAATTTTTATCTTTTCATGTCGGGGTTACTATTCACGAGTTACTATTCATAAGTTACTATTCACGAGTACTATTCACGAAGCATGATGATTTTTTTTTCTTGTGAAATTTCTACCTTTTAGTGTCAAGGTTACTATTCACGTATACGACACTATTCACAAATACGGCACTATTCACAGAAAAATTAAATTTTCTTTTCTGTGTCCAAGATATCTATTATGGATACTAGCTTTAATTGTATCCGTGTTTTTAACATTCTTGAATTTTACTTTGCTATGATTATTTATGAAGTCTTTTTGAACTCGGATTGTTTGAAATACGAATCCTTAAAATTTATTCTTTTGTTTCACTGGATTTGTTTTCTTTAAAAGATTTTTCATCATCCTCAGTCCTAAATAATGATATAACTGAATATCTTTGGCCCGTAGTGCAAAGATGAACAGGTGTTGAGATGAACATGACCGGCTGATTAATATCTTTGGCATGTAGTGCAAAGATGACTATTTGATTCAAGATGTATATTGATTGATGTTACAGGGATAAAATATTGATGAACTTTTAAATTCATAGATGATAGTATATTTCATTCTCTACTTAACTCTTCTAATGAGTTGTTGTTTCCACTGCAGTTGTTAATCAAAAACTTGTTGTCTATTATATTCTATCAGATTTTTTTCCCTGTTGAGAACTAACGATAATTTGTTCTATATTATCTTAGTCATAATATTCTTTACTGGGCTAGTTGAGCTCACCCTTTTCCTTTTTGTTCCATTTTTCTTCTCAAGAGGCGAGAATGTAGCGGGTACTATTCGGGGTATGGAATGAGGGTTCAAGATAGTTATTTTAGTAGTCTTCACTATTTTGTAAGATAGTGTATCAATATGTATAATGAAGACTTATTTGAGTATGAATATTGTCTAGATGACAATATTTGTATTTAAACTCACAGTATATGTGTTATCGTATTTTGCACGACAATTGTAATAATAAAGTTGTAGTTGTTTTCTGTACCATGTATTTGGCGACTCAGAGTAGGTTGAGTGGATTGAACCTATTTTGGGGGCGTCACCATTGGTATCAGAGCTTAGGGATACGGTCTCTAGCGGAGATCGGGGAATAGAACTAGGAGGGGAGAGACGAGTAAATCCTTCGCTAGTGTGTCCTACCTAAGCTTATTTGTTGGTCGGTCATAATATACGGGTATTATGTGACATGTTAATTTCTTCAATTAACCCTTGTTTTATGGCAGTAATTGAGAATGGCAACTAAGAATGTTAACAGTGGAGTAAATGAGACCGTGGCGACACCTTTGCTCACCAATGAGGAAAACGTGCAACAGGCCGATAATGTTCCACTTGTGAACAACACCACTTATCAGATGATGAACGATGGGATGTTTAGAAGCTTTTTGCAGTTCATGCAAAATCAGACGAGGGAGACTCGTGTACAAAATACCGGTGAAAATGATAGCAACGCACGGTTTGTCACAGCCAAACAGTTCAAAGAGTTTGGACCACTAGAATTCTGGGGAAAGCCGGATCCGATTAAGGCGGAGACGTGGGTCAAAAAAATTACCAAGATATTCGATGTCTTGGGATGCACGGAGGAACAGAAGGTTCCATTCGCCACCTTTATGTTTCGTGGCGAGGCAGACTACTGGTGGGAGTCTGTGAAACGTACCCAGCCTGCCGCACTCAGCATGTCTTGGGAGACATTTCAGAAACTGTTCAATGACAAGTACTTTCCTGAAAGTATTCGTCATATGAAGGAGGTAGAGTTTATTAGACTGGAGCAGAATAACATGACGGTGTCCCGATACGAGGCGAAGTTCGCGGAGTTATCCAGGTTTGCACCTCATTTTGTGGAGAATGAGGAACGTATGACGTGGATATTTTTGAGTGGTTTGAAACCCGACATACGTCAATATCTCATTTCTCATAAATTTTCTCTATATTCAGATGTTGTGAATAGGGCTCATTATTGGAGCGCGATAATGAGTCAGCTCAATCGAAGAATAACGACCTACAACTCGATGATAATCGTTTCGATGGCAACAGTCATCAGAACAAGGATAACCATCGTGGAGGAAATTATCGTGCCAGAAATGGTAACCACTTCGGTGGTAATCATGGCCAAGATAATAAAAGAAATAACTCAAATGAAAATTTTAAGAAGAGAAGATTTAGCGATGACGGGAAGATGTCGGCAGCAGCACTAGCACCTGCACCAACAACAAATTCTAGGGAAGGAGAACGATCGCCAGTTAGATGCTACAAATGTGGAGAGGAGGGACATATAAGTCAAAACTGTTCACAGCCTTCCAAGGTATGTTATAATTATGGAAAAGAAGGTCATATCGCTTAAGATTGTACGGTAGCGAAACCCAGTCCAGCGGGGATGGTGACTCAAAAGGCTGTCCCGGACAAGTTAAAGTTAACGGCTCCTGGAAGAGCATTTATTGTGACTGGTCAGAATGCGAGGAACCCGAACGAAGTTAGCACGAGTTAGTTAATTATAAATTCTTATAAAGTGTATACCTTATTAGATACAGGTTCTACCCATTCATTCATCTCTCCTGCTTATACTCAACGTTTAAACTTGACTCCGAAGAAAATTAGACTTTGACTTATCTGTTGAAACTCCGTTATAAGAAACTTTCGTTACATCCACTGTTTATAAATCTTGTTTGATTCAAGTTGGCACCATTACATTACCTGTTGACCTTATTTCTTTAAAGATACTTCCTTTTGATATGATTTTGGGGATTGATTGATTGATTAACTACTCATCATGCCAAAATTGATTGCTTTCATAAGGTTGTTAGTTTTCATATTCCTAAGCAACCTGTTATTCGAATTCAAGCAATCAAACCACTGAAGTCAATAATTGTCATATCAAGCCATAAAGCCATTCGTTTATTGAAAAACGGATGTCAAGCTTTCTTACCCATGTCATGGACTTTAATACGTCATATTGAATAATATTTTGTTTCCTGACGTATTTTCTAAAGAATTTCTTGGCTTACTCCCAAAGTGTGATATTAAATTTTGAATCGACTTTGAACCCGGTATAAAACCCATTTCTAAAATCTCATATCGAATGGCTCCTATTGAACTTCAGGAGTTAAAAATTTAACTATAGAATTTGGTACCCGAGCCTTTATCTGGTGACTTCCTTTATGGAATGCACCAAAGCCAGACTCTCTGTAGGGGACGACATATTTGTGTGGTAGTAAACTGATAGGTGTCATTGTGACGTGCTATCCAAGATTGTGATATTAGTCACAGTTGAGAGCAACCTAAGTCAGTAATCGAAATACGTAGCTTTCTATGTTTAGTTAGTAATTATCGAAGATTTTGTGGAAAGATTTTCTCGAATCGCTACTCTATTAATTTAGCTGACTCGAAAAGATACAAAATTCAAATGGAGCGAGGAATGTAGAACTCAACATGCGACAACGACGTTAGCTCGAGCTGTTGAAAGATTACGGCCATACCATTCAATACCATCTTGGAAAAAACGAACGTGGTAGCTGACGTGTTGAGTAGAAAATCGTATGTGGTTACGAGTGCGATATTGTTAACACAAAGACCCATGTCGAAGATGGAGATAGAGTTAAAGATTCCAAGAATCTGCGTGAAGATAACGAATATACGATTAGAATCGACTTTAATCGATAAAGTTAAAACCGCTGAAGCTACACACCGGAGCTGATGAATATAAAGAAGAAGGTGCAAGAAGGCGTTATTCTAGAAGTAAGAGTTGATGAAGAGAAGAAATCTCAACCTTTGATTTATTAGTCCATTTGAAATTCTCGATTGAATAGGAACTATGGTCTATAGACTCGCTTTACAGCCAAGTATGACGCGTGTTCATAATATTTTTTGCGTATCGATGTTACATAAATATGTGGATGACCCGAACCACATTATTGAGTTAGAACCAGACGAGATAGCAGAAGATTTAAGGTACGAGGAGGTACCAGTCAAGATCAGGGATGGGAAGGAGCATGTCCTACGCATGTCAATTTCGAGGACGAAATTTCATAAGGAGGGGAGGTTGTAAAGCCCCAACTTTTTATAAATGAAGATTTAATTTTCTCTAATTATTATTTTGAAATAGTAAGGGGTTGATTTGATTATTGTGGTTAGTTATGGGTAAAATGTGCAAATATTTTTAAATAAGCAAGTGGTTATAAAATACTCATTGTGGTCGGAGAATATTCGTTTGGTCGTAGAATATTCTTGCTGTCGGGGAATATTCGTACGACGGCGTAGCCTTGTGTGGGCCCAATAACAGAAAGCGATTGGATGAAGAAAATGACAGGTATAAGTTATTTATAAATAACAGCGTAGTTGTTACCGTTAATACTGTTGGAATACCCGGTGGTTAAAACACAGTAATACGTGTTGTTGTACAGTAGCACACGGTATTGCACCAATTATTATTCTTACGTAAGAAGGCACTACTCAATAATGGTTACAGTAATTACTGTTCAGTATTTTATTTTATTGATTCAATAATTGTTACGTTGATATTTTATATTACTATTGTTAATTTCAATAATTATCACTACACAATATTTTCATTATCGGAGCAATAATTCATATTATCTGAATAATATTATTAGATAACATTATTGACAATGTCTAGAAAGTTATGTCTAAGAAGAGGTTTGGTCACCTAATTGCGCGCTAGTAAGGAGAAATCCTTATTGGAAAGCCCCCTCTTTCCTGGGAACTTCCTGGTTATCAGTATTGTGATTCGGTAATATTATTTGTGAATAATTAATTATTGATTTATATGAAGAGGAAAATATTCATTTTATGTGGATATAGATGGAGAAAATTTTTTAAAGTGGCAATTGTTGAAAATCGATATTTTATCTTTTCTGATAAAATAATATTTTATTATATTATTATAATATAATAATGATGATATTTTTATAATGAATGTGGGATATATGAGTATATGAGGAGAAAGAGTATTTTTGTTACAAAAGTTGTTTAAAACATGTTAAACATGTCTGTGGGCCCATTTCTTGACTGAAATTTGATTATAGCTTGTAAAATCGTCCGTTTGGGGATTTCGGTCAATTTTTGTTTGAAAATTGGAAAACTTTCTTCTGCAAAGTTGTAGAGAAATGAATTTCTTATAAAAAATCGTGAGATTCGAATTTTCTGACAAAAGAGCTATTTATTATGAATTATTGAAGTTCCGAAATTTCTGAATAATTAATTTTTGGAAGTTTTATTTATGTTTTAAAAGAAAAACATTTTTTAAATGTTTGTGGACATCTTTAACATGTGTTAGATGGCTAAAATCAAATTTCTAAGTGGGCGTAGGAATTTTTTTTATATATAATATTATTATATTAAATTTTCTGATTTGGTGTTCTAAGCATTTTCCTATAAATATGGTGTTTAGGTTAGAATTGAAAATCACACCAGAAACTGAAATCTTCTCTCTCTTTCTCTCTCGATATATTGAGCGTATTCTTGTAAATATTTTGATACTTTGAGTGTTGTTATACGGTGCAAGCTCCCTTCAGCACTATATCCAGTATTCTAGTCAGAAGTACTGTTTTTTCGAGGTAAGAGATACTTTTTTTATCAATGATATTATTTTTCTCTCAATATCATTATACCGAAATAATGGTAAGATTTTTCTTGTAAAATTCTTATCTTTTCATGTTGGGGTTACTATTCATGAGTTACTATTCACGAGTTACTATCCATGAGTTACTATTCACGAGTTACTATTCACGAGTACTATTCACGAAGCATGATGATTTTTTTTCTTGTGAAATTTTTACCTTTTAGTGTCGATGTTACTATTCACGTATACGACACTATTCACGTATACGACACTATTCACAAATACGACACTATTCACAAAAAAATTAAATTTTCTTTTCTGTGTCCAAGATATCTATTAAGGATACTAGCTTTGATTGTATCCATGTTTTGATCATTCTATTTTTCGAACTTCTATAATTCCGATTCTGTAATTTGTGGTTAAGCTTGTGATTTTTGGGTTGTTTGTTGTTCCTCTGTAGGAAGTTATGGACGCACTTTCATTTGAGTTGCCAAAGGCTGTTGCTAGGTTTTCAAGCGCCTCAAAGAGGTGTATCAGTGTTTCAGAAGGTATTATTGATCGGTTGTTAGTTAGTTGAAGCCCTCGCAATATGCTTTCTATTTTGTGTGAGGTATTATTCTAGTATTCCCTTTTCTGTGATAATTTTTTCATATATGTAAAAACTCGAATTGCCCTTTATATTTGGTGGCCCTTCTAGAATTCAATAGAAAAATGCCTATAATTGAAATTATCACTTAATATTTTGTTTTAAGTACTTCATGAAATCTCTTTGGATTTGTACTGCTTGCCAATGATAAATATAGCTTTCGTACCCTACTAATTGGTTTTATTTTATCTTTTTTAGATTCTTGAAGTGGGTATTTTGTTGATGCATATATACATGTGTGTATGTAATGTATGCTTATGCAATTTTTGAGTGATTGAGGGGGGGGGTATAATTGAAAAGACAGTAGAGTAAACTAAAAAGAAATATTATAAACGTATTTTTTATATTGCTCTGGTTTTGTACCCAGAGTGCTCACACAATTGAAGGAAAATGCATTGTTCACTCTTTCAAGAATTACACCAAGCTTGAGAATGTTGGGTCCGAGGATTACTACTGTCGCTTTGAGTACAAAGCAGCCACTGGAGCATTCATACCTGATCATGTCGCAGTGTGAGTATTGTTCTACTCTGCTCATCATTGATGTTTAATTACTGGTGGACATATTTCATAACTTTCTTTGTGTTTTCTGATTTGAAGGTACTGCAAATAGGAGATGCCGTATAACCCAGATGATTTGATGGTACAGTGTGATGGGTGTAAAGACTGGGAATTTATACAATATACAAGTTATTGAATAAAAGGTAAATCCTGTAAAATATTTACCTATGATTTTCTCCTTCAAGTTCCTTTATTGATGAATTTTAGAAGCTTGTACATCGTATGAATCCACCCAGGTATAATTCTATTGCTTTTACTACAATCGGAAATATGTAAAGCCATGTTTTGAACTGATTCTCATCTGGAAATATGTAAATGTTGTTATGTTATTAACTAGTTTCTGTTTGGAGTTTCCATGCCTATAAGAACTATTTTCGTAAGACTGAGATTAATGTGATGTGCAGCCCTTAGGAAGCTGCCTATCAAGGCTCAAGAAGATGTTCTCTTTGTTATTTTTTGCAAGCTTAGAATCCATTGTCATCATGACACAGTAACCTTCTGCTGTAAAGAATATAATAGTATATTATTTATAAAAGCACTTCCAAGATAGGCCTATTTTGCTTGTATATGCCTGACTCAGAGTTCTTTTTCCTTTATTCTTTTGACTAGGCTTTTCTAGTTTTAATGTTATATTATCTTTAGAAGTATTGCAATTTTATTTGGAGAAGGGTCAAATCAAGGTGGTGTTTGTTGGAATTATAATTTTTGTTAGAACCATGCTTTACTGTTATGGTGTTAATATTATCTGTGCTAGGCATGGGTATATCAGACTATTGATGACTGGAAAGCAGTATGTGTAATGTGACATTATAACATCTTATCCAATGTGACTGTATAACAGTTGTATCCAATGTGATTATTTCAAATAGCATTCATGGTTAACTGTACAATTGTTAAAAAAATCCTTTCACATGTTTTTGTATCTGTCATCTGATATACCAAATTTGTTTGCAGGCATCTTCCAAATATACTGAATAGATTTACTAGTGCAAAAGGATTTTTATTTCTGCACAATGATATTATTCTTAATTACTGGAACTTGTTGCAAGCAGGCAAGACTAAGCTCTGGATTACGGACAAGGTGAACCTTGAAACTGCTTTTTGCCTTAATCACTAGTTGTTTCTTGGCAAGTTTTAAAGTGGCATCTAATAGTCTTAGATAGTTTTGCTCTTCCACTTCTCTAGTAGTAATAAATATCATTTAATTTACAGTAGATGTGCAATCACACTTTTAGACAATATCTCAATATTAGATACTGTATAGAATTTGGGAAAAATGACATGTAACTTATCACAAAATAAAATACATGCAATGTTTTTCTTGCTCTGTAGTTTTCTTTGTTTATTACTTTAGACATGCCTAAATGTTTGACCTCAACAACCATTATAACATCTCTCTCCACCTCGGTGATTCTAGGTGTCCAAGTCCTGGAGCTCTGTTCAACTTTCTGGCAACTCGGATTGGTATGCGAAACAAGCAGACATGGTGAAGAAAGTTGTTACCACGATGCCCGTTCACCTCCAAGGAATCTATGAAAAGTGACCTGAGCCTTACGATATGCAGTTCTGAGGTATTCTACATACCTAGACATTTTGTGGCCGACTATATTGATCTTGTGAATCTAGTAGGCGATCTTGATATCCATCACAAGGTTGCAATACCAATGTTCATTCTAGCAATGGACTCACCTCAGAATTTTGACTCGGTCTTTACTACAATGATATACAAGCAGAAACAGTTCTGGTGCTTTGTTAGCAAGAAGGTCTAAAGAAAAGTTATACTGCATTTGAAGATAATCTCTCTCTAAAGGTATGTGAACTCTTAGGGCATGAAACTGTAATGCTTCCTTTTTTGTTGTTGACAAAGTTCAATTGTATTTCCCCACTTTTCAGCTATAAATTAACAGGATTACTATTGTTTATCTCAAAAGTGAATTTGAGATGTATGGATAGTTTGACATTATTGAGATGTAAATGTATTGTATGGTATTAATATTCTTTGTAATTGGCATTACAAAGAAATATTGGGATGTAAACGTTTTGTATGGTATTAATATTATTTGTAATTTTAGTTATACATCATGGCATTAGCATATTGCAGGTGCATTGGTAATATAGGTGAACCACAACCTTTTTTTTTAATCTACTACATTTTTAAAATATTGTGTAAATGTGTCTAAACGTTGTCTGATATACTAAACAACAACGTTTTTATCCAAACAACGTTGTGGAATCATACCTTCTACAACGTTTTTAAGCATCTGCTAATTTTTGAAAAACAAATCTGCAACGTTTTTTTCCTAAAAAGCGTTGTGTATTGTGCTTAACTACAACGTTTTAAAAACGTTGTGTAAAGGTGTCAAATAGACAAGACCCTTAACCACGACGTTTTTCTGACTGAAACCAGAACGTTTTTTTCGCGTTGTCTATTTACTATTTTGTAGTAGTGATAATAATATTATATTAAATATAATATTATTTTTCAATGCTATAAATATATACTGTATGTGTGTTTTGATAATGGTTGGTCAATTATGTTGTATAATGTCAAAACCCTTATATTAATTTGTTAAAACCTATTTTGAAACTCAATTATGATTTCAAGATAGTGTAGTAATGGTATTATATAATTTATGTTGTGTGTTATTAGATTTAATGTTAATTAGAAAAAATCCTAATTAATATTTGAAAACCCTAATTAATATTTATAAACCCTAATTTCTATATTTGGAGCCCTAATTTTCAAATGGAAAACCCTTATTGCTAAATTGGAAAGAAAATTTCTAATTAGTGAATTATTAAACTAAATGATTCAAGTAATGTAATTAGGAAACCTATTTAATTAGTAAACCCTAATTTTTATTTTTAGGAAACTAATATTTATTTTTATTTTAAACCCTAAATGAAACCCTAGAATATATTTTTTGAAAAATCTTAAGGTTAAACCCTAAGGGTCAAACCCTAACAGTTTGGGCAAGTTTACATTTGTGCCATTAAATTAGAAAGCCAAAAGACTATTTTGCCCTTATTGCATAATTGAGGATAACTTGTGTATCTATCCAAAATATGTAGTAGGTAACCAACCAAGCTTGTGCATGTGACTAAATTTAACACTTGTAACCACAATTTATCAGCTACATACATTGTATGGTCATATATAAGGATCATGAGAGAGAAACGACACATTCATGCTCATTTGTTCAACTTACTCTCAACCAAATTCTCCCAACTCAAAACCCACGAAATTATAGTGCTAGATCAGTCCCAAACCAAGCCCCGCTAACACCATAGCAAATCAGAAGCCCAAATTCAAGATAGTTCATAGAAAGGTATAAACCTAACCCTAGAAATCTGACCTTTGATCGTACGTTAGATGTTAATTTTTTTGTGTTAAACATGTTGTATGTATTGTATATTGATGAGCTGGGTTGATAGATGTTAGATCCATAACATCTATAGGCTTGGATTTGAAGATTTCAAAAATCTGGAAAAATTTTATATTGTGTCTGACAAGCAAAAGTCAGAGGCTGTAGATCTCTCTCTATTTATGACTTTGTGTGTTTTATGTTTTGGACTTGTAGTTTGCCATAAGGACTTTGATATAGAACTTGAACCATGGTCGGATCAGGTCTAGAAATCAATGTATGAGTGGTCAAAGGTCGTTGACCAGCCATGACTGAACAATTCAGGATAACCCAGAAATTGCCCAAAAAGGCCTGACAAGTTATTCAAGTGTCTAGATCTGTCATTGTTTTGTTGTTTTGATTATGTTGTTGTAACACGAATGTTGTATGTTATATATACTGCTTACTCATGCTATTATAACACCAAAATAATAAACAGGGTTCTTGAAGTGGACGGTCAAACCAAGCAAGAAGTTCACGAAATGAGTTTTCTGGGCAACCCAAAAAACTTAAATCGTGACTTCTAACATGATTTGACGGGACTAGATCTAGAGTTTGTATTGTTGTTTTGATGGTTTGATGTAATAGATTTGTTCACTTACATGCTGGCTACACACTGCACCCATTAAATAACTATAACATAACACAAGAATCAAGTTGTGGAAGCCCAAAAGTGATCAGTCAACTGTTCTTGTTTTCTGGGTAACCCAGAAAACGAAGAACAGTTCTGGCAGATAGTTTGAGCTTCCATATCTTGCTTGTATGTTGTAATCTGACTGAGAACTTGCTTGATACTTGTAGTGTTACACTAACATCGATAGCTAGCCCAGATACATTATAGAATGAAAGTTATTGTTAGTCAATGTAGCTATCTCGAACACTACTTATGAATGTTCTTGAGTCTCAAGAACACCTAAGGCGACAGATTTTGTCGCTAAAGGCTATAGCGACAGACTTTTTAATTTTAATTAATTAAATTTCTAAAAATCATTTAAAAATAGTAAATAAATTCCGAAAATTACAAAAATTATTTTAAAAATTATTTGAAGTTATAAAAATTAACTTTTAATAATTTGACATATTTTTCATAAATATTGGTATTTATTTAAATAATATTAATATTTAATTTATCTAATAGATGCATTAAATAAATTAATTAAAAATGATTTTATTATATAAAAAATTATTTTAAATGATAAAAAGGTATTTAATAATATTTTAAGTTATAAAACATAACTTTTAATATTTTAAGATAAATTTTATTAATTATTTAATATTAATGATATTAAATTTATTTAATAATTTTATTAAATAAATTAGTTTAAAAATGAATTTAATATTAGAAAAATCATTTTAAATTAAAATAAATAGGTTAAAAATATTTGAAGTTATAAAATATAACTTTTAATATTTAAAGGTAAATTTTGTTAATAATTTAATATTAAATGATATTAGAGTTATTTAATAATAATATTAAATAAATAAATTTAAAATGGTTTTATTGATTTAAAAATCATTTAAAAGGGAAATAAATGAATTAAAAATATTTTAAGTTATAATTAATGACTTTTAATATTTTGATAAATAATACATTAATAATTAAATATTAATGGTAATTATTTAAAAAAGATTTTAAATGTTTTAAAAATCATTTAAGGGTAATAAAAATATTTTAAAAATATTTTGAGTTATTATAAATAACTTTAATATTTTGGCAATGGTTTCATTAATAATTTAATATTAAATAAATATTAATGATAATCGAATTAGTTAGTATTTAAATCATTTAAAAATGATTTCAGTGTTTAAAAAATCATGATAAATTATAATAATTATTTAAAAATTATTATAAGGCTATGAAAAATAATTTGATTGATATTTAAAATATCTAATGTAATATTAAACTACAGAATAGAGTTTTAGACTCGATTATTACCCAATAAAGTTGTCGGTATCCCGACATGTTTTAGAAATTGATCTGAACTTAGATAATTGGACTAGATACGTGTTTCTTTGTGATCCAATGATTGTTAAACATATGTGACAATGTGATTAAGTTATGTGCTGACTGCAAATAGCAGTACTATGTGATATGATATATTATTCTAATCGAACGAATGATCTTATTATTGATAGGTTACGATATAAAAGATAAAACTAAGTTGCGTTATTATAAGTAGTAGCTCAGGTAAGTATCCTACCTTTGCATTTACTATATGCAATGGACATGAGTAAGAAAGTTTTAGAATTATATTATTATTGTGCCAGATTATTAACTCTATTATTATCGATTATGTATCCAATCTTTTGTATTCATACAAGTTCTTAAATTATCCAATTATTGTTTATCAATACATTTCTATTGTACAATCCAGATGTTTATTCTGTTCGTTAATTTCTAAGTATGGTTAGACAAGTGTCCTCACTTAGATAATCATTGTATTTAATTACATGTTTGATACATACTAGTTAGTTTCCATTATGTATACGTTGACTTAAAAGTCGTATAGGCTATTTGATTCGGCTAGACACAAACTGAAAAAAAATATTGTTGAACAAGATAGAACTTTATTGTATCCCACCAGATTATTTTGGTTCGGATTCCCGACTAAGTATGAACATCCCGTACATGGAAAACTTTTGTGCGCCAAAGGCGGATAAGATGAACGATAATCTCGTTCTTGCATGTAGTATTGATCAATACAAGGCATAACGGGCTAATCACCCCCCGTGCCTGTAAGTTATGACGGTTTACAGATGAAATTCTGTTTAACCTTTTCGAAAATAAAAAACAATGTTCATAGTCTGTCAACTGATCTCCAGTTACGGTCAATACGTAGTTTCAAAATTTTGATATGTTGTTTAAAATGGTTTTTGCTTACTTCACAACTGTTGATTCGTTGTAGAAGTGTCGTTCAAAGAAAATATTTAATCCTTTCAACTAATACTTATTGTTTGCTATTACTTATTGGGCAATCAAATGCTCATTCCTGCTTAATTTAAATGTTTTCAGCCAATCGTGATCAACCTGAAGGTTTATGCAGAAATAAAGGAAAAGAAAAACAAACAGAATAAGATTTATGGTATTTTGCGTAATAGTTAGACGATATTAAGACTATGATACTTATTAATTATCATGTAATATAATGTTTAAAGGTCGCGTACCTAGGATTCAAACTCTGATATGTAAATTAAGTTTAGTATTTATATTATTGTTATTATTATTAGTATTATTCCGCTCATAGAAATGGTATCGTGAAGCACCGAGTTCGAATTTTAAGTACCTGAATTTGGTGGCGTCACAGGTTGGTATCAGAGCTTAGGGTTAGAAACCTTAAGTGGGATAGACCATAGTCTATAACCTTAGAACAGAGGGAAACGTTGAAAATATAAATAACTCATATAGAGTTTAAAAGGAGATGAAGTGGACAAATTCATCGTCAAACAAAATAAAAGATAACTTATATGAAACTATTACTTGTTGTGTGTATATATTATATAATAATCTAGAAAATTTGTGTGTAGATGTCAAGTGGAAAAGGCTTATTATATGCTTATAACATGAAGAAGGATCAAATCCATACACCCGAGCTAATATCGAAGCCAATAGCTGAAATAGAGGCTCACAATGAAAACAACTCGGATGAGGTGGTTATTTTGGAAAACGTACACTACTACAAAATAGTAAATAGATAACGTAGAAAAAACGTTGTGGTTTTAATCAGAAAAACGTCGTGGTTAAGGGTGTCATCTATTTGACACCCTTATACAACGTTTTTAAAATGTTGTAGTTAGACACATTATACAACATTTTTTAAGAAAAAAACGTTGTAGATTTATTTTTCATAAATTATTAGATGCTTGAAAACGTTGTAGAAGGTATGATTCTACAACGTTTTCTGGGTAAAAATGTTGTAGTTTATACAAATATACAACATTTTTAAAATGTTGTAGATAAAAAAGAAAAAGAAAAAAAAATGTTGTGATTCACCTATATTACCAATGCACCTGCAATATGCTAATGTTATGATATATAGCTAAAAGGTCTAAATTCTCATTTAAATTTAAAGCCAAAATGTATCAACCATTCAAAATACATCCCAATAATATCATTCGTTTACACTTTCAAATTACTACATGCACAAAATATATACCAAACTATCCACTCATGCTCACTTTGATGTTACAAGCAAATCAAATAATCTCTCTGTAGTCTCATCTATATTTTATAAGCAGTCAAATGAACCAACAGAATAAAACATCCTCCATTCAGTAAACAACAGAATGAATACAAAGGAAAATTCAATTAAATTTAATAGAATATAGATTGTCGATGGACTTCATCATCCAACAATGCTGAATTACTCAACAGGAATTAGATCCAGCCTCATCACAGTACATATGGAGTACTGCACATTATAATGGACAATAAGAAGAAAATTTGTGATGGTTTACAGAGGAAGTCATGGCATTCTTGAGAACACCACAAAGCCCACAGAAATTCGCATTGCATAATCAGCAACTACATGCTGCCTTTCAGTACCACTAAAATAAGGGTTCATGAAATTTTGAAGTAAAGTTGGTATCCTTACAATGATAGCCACAAAGTGGAAACACCTAATACTTCCACTACTTGCAACAGCATAATCTTCATATTCTAATTTCAGAAACTGACGGTCAGCAGTAGTGAAAGCCAGAAAACGAGGATCTTGAAGATCAATGTGTGGAGTTGAAAATATTAAGGTAGGGTACTTTCTTCTATCAAAAAGAAAAAACAAATTAAAACTGAATCTTTGAAGACTTCAGAGAGGTCCTACTATAGATTTAGGAGAGAAAGATGAAGTATATATGTGCAAGTCGGAAAAGAGAAAGCAGTATAGGTAGCGAGCTTTTATTTACTTACCTGATATCAATTGCCATAACATCAGGATTGCTTTTTGCTGGAGGGAAAGCATAATTTGGTGATGGAACCTATCCAGAAAGGATGAGATACATTAGAGTTCAAGTCAGAAACGTAAGAAAACACTCTATAAACACAAGGTAGATGTTCTCTTATTTCTTGATGTTTTTTACTTGTTCAGATTATTAGCATACATTGTTACTATGAGCTCAACCAACACAAAATGATACCAGTTCTAAAAAGAGGGACAACTGTACAAACCCTTTTACAATAAAATTGCAAGGAAACAATGTTTGCAAAACACAAAAAAAGTGCCAAATTTCACAAAGCATTGGCAAATGCAAGAATACACCTTATGCCACTATACACAAATGTGAAAAAATAGAACATAAAAATCTGAAAATGTGGCCAGCACCAATACAAATTGTAATAACATTTACGAAGAGGAATTTAGTTATTAGTAAAGTAATTAAAAGATAGTATCTAAGAATATAAAATTATATACCAAATAGACGTAAGCAAACTCAATACCTTTTTACTTTGTCCCTCTTCTTAAAAAAATAATTTATCAAAAGTGGAACCGAATAAAGGGGAAATTGAGAAAAATGGATCTAAATCCATTAAGTGTTGTTGATATATGACTCAAACATTAATTGTGAGCGGAATTTTTATATCTTAATCATAGATAAGTCAATTCTCAAAACAAGAAATGATTATGAATTGAACAAACAGATGGGAAGTTCTTACGAATTATAACAGAAAACAAATAATAGGGGAGTAGGGAAGAAATAGAAGTAGAACCTGCTGTTGAAAGGGTCGTGTTCTTCAATTGATAGCAGAAGCATTAAAGAGGTGTACATAATCAGTTAAGCATCAATAAAGAAAGAGGTGTACTTAATCAGTTAAGTATCAAAAGATAAACTGAGGAATCTGTCGCTAAACTTTTCCTAAAGATGATCGCCTGGTTCTTTCCCTAAAATAATTATAAAGAGCATACTCAGAAGTCCCACACAAAATATCAAAGTCTGTATACCCCTGAAACTTGCAATTAACTGACCATCTCTGAATTGTTGAATCGCCTTGAACACATGAAGTACTACCTCAACTTCATTCTGGTATCTAATTGAATCTTTACCGAGGAAGTCAAACTGGAATATCAAAAGAACTTTGATTGTTACGACTTGCAATAAGTTGCAAAGGCTGGGAATTGTGTTCAAACGTCACAAATTTTTAGAAACGTCTATATATTAAATAAGATTGAATCCACATTCAGAGCATATGAAGCACACTCAAAATCATTTAAGATTGAGAGCAGTATCAACCAAATAACTAAGTTGATGACCAAAACCATGCCATCTCCAACATTAAACATTTTACCTTCAAAATATTTGGAGACTTTGGTACACAATTTTCTACTTTCAGTGTACAACAACCAATTGTATCAGCCTCATCATCATCCTATAAAACCCCAAACACTAATAAGAAGATGGTCTGCATAACATGATAATTTTGTCTTTCGACGTTGCCTACCAGGCTAAATATTCAATAACTTAGTTGTTGCAAAAGTTCAATAAAGATAAACTCATAAGATTAACAACAAGCTGTGTGACAACTTTATACCTGTAGTCTTTGAGCTTGTCTATGAGCCCTGGCTCTCAGTCAAGCTGTGTGATAGCTTCAAGGCAGATCTCACCCACTGGGGCAGAGAGTTTGGTCATGAAAGTAAAGAAAAAAGGGTCCGCAAAAATGGGTCAAAAGTAGTGATTTCTTTGCTCATTCGGTCAGCAATGCCTTGAAATGCTGGAATTAGAACAGCAGAAGATTAGACATGAAAAAGTTGCTAAGGCTAGAGTAAAAATAGCAAAAAGGACTCATAAAAATATGTAAGAAAGACATGGAAATACAACATATAAAGTCGCTGAACTCTAGTAAACAAGTTGTCAAAAAAATGTAAACAAATAACAAATACCATCCACCTTACCTCCAAGCCATTAAATGAACTCTTGTTATGGCAGTTCTCTAAAATGATTTGCATCACTCGTAAAATTTGCAGAACAACTTGCTTTGGAAAAAGGGCATCACCTTCTAAAATATTATCAGTCAAGAGAAGATCGTTCCTACATGACAATATGAGGTATTAGATAATGCATATCATAAGATGATATATTTAAAGATAGATAGTACATAACATGAGAGATTTACTGATGTACATAACATGGATTGAAAATGAGTTACCTGTTTACCATTGTGTGGGGATTTGTTGAAATGAAAACTTTAAGTGTTGTATTACTATCAAGGCAACAAGGGAAAACTTTGTCAATAACAAGAGAGTTCGACATGCATGCTAGAAACAATATTCAGGCACCTCTTTAAGAAATGTAGTTACTATTTTTCATCAATTTTATTCTAAAAGCTAAGACATTATATAACAATAGTAAAACTGCATCAATTATATACAGTAGTTCATGAATCATGAGAGTCCAGACATTATCTATTGTGCTCACATCCACTGCAAATATTCAGTACAGAAAAATAAATAAAATAATAGTGCCAGATTTCAGAAAACTAAGGTCTAGACAATAATAGATAGTAACTAGCTTTCACCTAAACAAATTGAAATTTTGTATTACTTCCTAATTCATAAACTTGTAAATATCCCAAATTACCTTTTGAAACATCCTCGGTAGCAAATCCTTGCCCCAAAAACTTTTCAGCACATACCTCCCAGTGAGGAGGAAAACCAAAAAGAAAGTGGCTGAAGACCTGTAAATAATATCAACTAAAAACAAAAGGACACATGATGAATATAAAAGGGCTTACTTCAAAATAGAACATGACTCACATCGCACAAGACTCTGGCACAGGACTCACAGACCACAAAACATGATGAATATAAAAGGGCATTCAGTTCAAACAACATCAATTAATAAAATCAGCATAGCATAGATAAATGATTTTAGATGCTAGTTTCAATTACGATCATCATCACAAATACGGATAACTAGAATAGCATAGACAAAAACAAACATCAGCAGTCTCCAAAAACTTTTATGAAAATCCCGAAAAACCTAAATCCAGAAAATAAAACTAAGTAAATTAGTAAACTGAAATCCAAATTACTGACCTGAGTGGTTTTACCACTACCAGTCTCACCAACAAGGATTAGGGTTTGATTGACTTTAACGACTTTGAAGAACTTCTCTTTTTGCTGCCAAACAGGCAAAGTCTTCCTCTTCTCCAAAATGTTGTGGTGTTATTGTTATTCCCGCCAGCGCCGTCTCCGTTGGGTCTGGTGAGCTTCGAGACTGAGCTATCATCCACCACATCGACCAAGCTCACCTTTCTTTTCCTTTTTGTTCCTATCTGATCAAATATGATGGCGACGAGCAGAGAAAGACATTGAAGTAGACGTCGATAACTAGGGTTTTGATTTTGTGAGCGAAAGACAGCAGAGAAAGACATATAATCTGCTCCGTGTTTTAATTTTAACTTTTCATTTAAGCTCCGTGTTTTTCAAATAGGTAACATTTTTTTTAAAAGTGTTATCTATTTAAAATCAAAAATTATCCCTTATAAATAGATAACGTTTTTTCATATGTATCTACAACGTTTTGTTAAAAAACGTTGTGAAAAAAATACCACAACGTTTTTTATAAAAACATCATCTTTTAAGTGTTATCTATTTATGGTTTTGTAGTAGTGGTAGTACCAGATCTGAAAATGGTGGAACTAATAGATAGTGATTCGGACACCGAAGTTGGAGCTGATCAAGCATCAATCGAAGTGCAGAATCTAAAGGACAAGGTTTCTTCTCTGGAAAAGTTGAGGGAAATAGAAAAGCTATTAAATAGTCAGTTGCGAAAGGTGTTAATAGAAATAATGGAAGAACAAGATAAGCTTAAAATCCAAATTAACCAGATGGGAGCCAAAAGTAACATATCGTGTGCAGCTCCGAGCAATAAGGGGAAAAGAAAGATGAAAGACCACGACTTAAGAAAATCTGATAAGAACCAAGGGAAAAAGATATGTTATATTTGCGGCCATGTGGGACATACCTCTCCTCATTGTCCCGACTTTAAGCAAGGTGCATGTTTTATTTGTGGGTTGGAAGGTCACTGGGCGAAAGATTGTCCAGAATCAGGAAAAAGGTATAGGAAATAATTAGAATTAGTAGTTGATTATGTATGTTTGATAATGTGCGTATGTATTGTAATATTCTCAACTTTTGTATAAGTTATAGCAGTAAATCCCGACTTTTGTTGTCACTAAGGGATAGCAGTATGTGTTATGTAAAAGTACTATGAATTAGCTGAATGAATATGAATCTATGTTTGATTTATGAAATAAGTTTGATATATTAAACTTATGTAATAAGATTTAGAATGTAAGTTAAATTTATGATTTTATTTAATCAAATAATGCCGCCAAGACGTTAAACTCGAAATCAAAGGGCAAAAGAATATTTCAACAACGCTGAGTGTGACGCCCCCAAAATAGGTATACATCACCCATCTTGAGTCACCAAATACATGGTACAAAATTTAAATACAACTTAATTATACAACAGTCGTGTAAAATACAACAAAACATAATCTAAGAGTTTTAATAAGAATATTGTCATCTAAACAATATCCACGCTCAATGGAGTCCTCATTACATTTATTGTCACACTATGTAACAGAATAGTGAGGACTACTAATGTTATCATCTGGACCGTCACTCCTTTTCTCGACTAGTCCCGGCTACGTTCTCATTTCCTGAAGAGAACAGCGAAAGAAAGGGTGAGCTCAACTAGCCTAGTAAGAAATATTATGACTAAGATAATGTAGAATAAATTATCATTAGCCTTCAATAATGTTAAACTGATAGAATATAATAGACAACAAGTTTAACTGCAGCCATACAAAATGGGCCTTTGCGTTGACAATATCGCACTGGTAAGTCATACAAAATGGGCCTTTGCATTGACAATATCGCACTGGTACCCGCATATGATCTTCTACTCAATGCGTCAGCTACTACGTTCGCATTTCTAGGATGGTATTAAATGGTATGATCATAATCTTTCAACAGCTCAAGCCAACGTCGTTGCCACATGTTGAGTTGCTTTTGAGTGAAGAAATATTTGAGGCTTTTATGATCCGTATAGATCTCCACCTTCTCTCCATACAGGTAATGCCTCCAAAACTTAAGCGCAAAAATAACTGCTGCCAACTCTAGATCATGAGTAGGATAATTCCTCCCATATTCTTTGAGTTATCGTGAGGCATGGGCTATGACTTTCTCATGTTGCATGAGAACACATCCTAACCCTTTGCATGAAGAATCACTGTAGATGACAAATCCTTCCGAGCCAGATGGTATTATCAGAACAGGTGTTGAAATGAGTCTTCTCTTGAGTTCTTAAAAACTCTTCTCACATTGCTCGCTCCAACCGAGCTTTGTATCTTTTCGACTTAGTTGAGTTAATGGAGTAGCGATTCAAGAAAATCCTTCCACGAATCTCCAATAATAACCAGCTAAGTCGAGAAAGCTACGTACTTTGGTCACTGACTTTGGTTGCTCCTAGCTTTGAATTGCTTCAATCTTCGCTAGATCAACAGATATTCCATGATTTGATATCATATGCCTGAGGAATGTAACTTCCTCAAGTCAGAACTCGCACTTCTTCAACTTGGCATATAGCTTATTTTCACAAAATTTTTGGAGTATCAGCCTCAAGTGTTGTTCATGGTCTTCACGAGTTTTGGAGTATATGAGGATGTCATCAATAAAGACGACCACAAAGTGATCCAAATATTCCTTGAATACTCGGTTCATCATGTCCATGAAGGCAGTAGGAGCATTAGTCAATCCAAAAGACATGACTAAGAATTCATAATGCCCGTACCGAGTTCTAAAAGAAGTCTTTGGAATGTCACCAGTTTTAGTCTTCAACTGATGATATCCGGAACGAAGATCAATCTTTGAAAAGAATTTGGCTACTTGCAATTGGTCAAACAGGTCATCAATACGAGGTAACGGGTACCTATTTTTGATGGTGACATGATTTAACTCCCGATAATCAATACAAAGTCGCATACTTCCATCTTTCTTCTTCACGAATAGAACAGGAGCACCCCAAGGAGACGTACTAGGACAAATGAAACCGATGTCTAACAATTCCTGTAGTTGGGTTTTTAACTCCTGAAGTTTAATAGGAGACATTCGATATGGGGCTTTGGAAATGGATTTTGTACCAGATTCAAGGTCAATACAAAATTAAATTTCACGCTCTGGGGGTAGGTCATGAAGTTCTTCAGGGAATACGTCAGAAAATTTGTTAACAATAGAAATATCATTCAAATCTGACATATTTTTATTTAAATCCGTGACATGGGTTAAAAATGCTTGACATCCGTTTTTCAATAAACGAATAGCTTTATGGCTTGATATGACAGCGGTTAAATTTAATGGCTTGGTTACTTGAATTCGTATAATAGGTTGGTTAGGAATATGAAAGCTAACAACCTTACGAAAACAATCGATTTTAGCTTGATGAGTAGTTAACCAATCAATCCCTAAAATCACATCAAATGCAAGTATTTTCAAAGAAATAAGATCGACAGGTAACGTGCGGTTACCAATTTGAACCAAACAAGACTTATAAACAGTGGATGTAATGAAGGTTTCTCCCAACAAAGTTTTCACAGATAAGTCAAAGTCTAATTTCTCCGGAGTCAAATTTAAACGTTGAGCGCAAGTAGGAGAAATAAAAGAATGGGTAGAACCGGTATCAAATAAGGTATATACTTCACTAGTGTTTATGATTAGCTTATTCGTGGTCACCTCGTTCGGATTCCTCGCTTTTTGGGAGGTTGCGACAAATGCTCTTCCTTGAACTACCGATTTTGTCTTGTCTAGGACACCCTTTGATGCCTCCATCCCAGCTAGACTTGACTTTGGTGCACGACAAAATCAGGCTAGGTGACCTTCTTTTCCACAATTGTGACACGCTTTGGACTGCATCACACAGTTTGGACTGATATGTCCCTCCCCTCTACATTTGTAACAAATGACCGGCGGTCGTTCTCCTTCCTTAACAACAGGTGCTGGTGCAGACGTGTTTCCATCATTGTTGAATCTCCTCTTCTTGAAATGTCCACTCTTATTGTCATGACCATGATTACCACCGAAGTGATTACCATTTCTGGCATGTTGATTCCCTCCACGCTTGTTGTCACCGCTTCGATGACTGTTACCATTGGTATTATCATTTTGTCGGCTGCTTTCTCTTGGTTGGGTTGACTCGTTATCGCGTTCCAATAACTGAGCCCTATTTACAATATCTGAATATAAACACAGTTTATGAGAAATCAATATTGACGTATCTCGGGTTTCAATCCTCTTAGAAACATCCTCGTCATTCTCTCCTCGTTATCAACTAAGTGGGACGCAAATCGGGATAACTCGACAAACTTGGCTTCGTACTGCGATACGGTCATGTTGTTTTGCTCCAGTTTAATTAACTCTACCTCTTTCATGTGACGAATACTTTCGAGAAAGTACTTGTCGTTGAACAGTTCTTGGAACTTCTCCCAAGTCATCTTCAGTGCGGCAGGTTGGATACGCTTTACAGATTCCCACCAGTAATCTGCCTCTGCTCGCAACATAAAGGTGGCAAAGGGAACCTTTTTCTCCTCGGAGCATCCCAAGACATCAAATATCTTGGTGATCTGCTTTATCCACGTCTCCGCCTTAAGTGGTTTTGGCTCTCCAAAAAACTCTGGTGGTCCCAGCTCCTTGAACTACTTAGCGGTGACCGTCCGAGAGTTGTCAGTGTTTTCACCTGTATTTTGGGTAGGAGCCACCCTCACATGATGTTGCATGAATTGCATAAAATATCTGAACGTCCCATCGTTCATCATTTGATCGTTGTTGTTTACCTGAGGATTATTGTCTTCCTGTTGCACATTATCCTAGGTATTAATCTGTGGTGACTCAACGGTCTCATGTGCTTCATTGCTTATATCAACATTTTTGGAAGCCATTTTCAAATACTGCCACGGTTAATTAACATATCACATATTATCCCTATACTCTGACCGACCAATTAAATACCAAATAAACTTAGGTAGGTCATACTAGCGAAGTAATTCCCCGTCTCTCCCCCCTAGTTCTTGTCTCATATTTCAGCCAGGGATCATATCCCTAAGCTTTAATACCAACTGTGACGCCCCCAAAATAGGTATACATCACCCATCTTGAGTCGCCAAATACATGGTACAAAATTCAAATACAACTTAATTATACAACAGTCGTGTAAAATACGGCACAACATAATCTAAGAGTTTTAATAAGAATATTGTCATCTAGACAATATCCACACTCAATGGAGTCCTCATTACATTTATTGTCACACTATTTAACAGAATAGTGAGGACTACTAATGCTATCATCTGGACCGTCACTCCGTCCCCCGACTAATCCCGGCTACGTTATCATTTCCTGAAGAGAACAGCGAAAGAAAGAGTGAGCTCAACTAGCCCAGTAAGAAATATTATGACTAAGATAATGCAGAATAAATTATCATTAGCCTTTAACAATGTTAAACTGATAGAATATAATAGACAACAAGTTTAAATGCAGCGGAATAAGCAATCCATTAGAAGAGTCAAGTAGAGCATGATATCTACTATCTTCTATGATTTAAAATATTTTCATCAATTTTTATCGCTGAGACTCAGCTTAATAAATAAACCACATCATCGAATCATCCCTGCACTACGGGCCAAGGATATTCATTAAATCATCAATGGTCATGACTATACCGAATAATCCCTAGTCATAATCATACCAAAAACTGTCCATTAATGCACTACAGGCCACTGAGGTCTTTTACCATATCATTTACAACATTATACGTCATGATTATACCGAATGATCCCTAGTCATAATCATAGCAAGTCCATCTATGCACGTAAGCCAAAGATGACTTTCTTCACAATATAAGCATGAGGATGATGGCAATGACATAATAATTCAATAAAACAAGTTCAAGAATAAATTTTAAAAATTTATAAGTTAATTTATCTTGAAATCAATAACGTCCAAATTGTCAACATGATACTGCTTTGTGGAGTAAAATTCAAGAATGCTCAGAAGAATATTTTTATGAAATGATACTAGATGAAGCACAAATATCAAGGATATTCCACTAATTTCATAGAGTATAGAAGCCAAAACTTTAACCAACTAAGTATAATAGAATATATGAAGCCGCAAATGGATTCTTGCCCGCCATGCAATAATCCACGTAGACAGATCATTTTTACAATTTAATAAGGAATGAATACGAAGGATCATTCACCATGCATGCGGTAATCCACATAGACAGGTTATTCCAATAAAATAATAAAGAATGGAATAACAGAAGAATTCACCAGGCATCCGCACAGACAGGTTATTTCCACATAATGATAAAGAATGGAACTAGGTCATACGTAACCCGCACAGACAGGATATTCCAACAGAATAATAAAGAATGGAACCAGGTCATGCGTAATCCACACAGATAGGATATTCCAACAGAATAATAAAGAATAGAATAACAACAGAATTCACCAGGCATGCGATAGACCGCACAGCCAGATTATTCCAACAGAATAATAAAGAAGGGAATAACAACCCTTACGAGTATTGAAAGAAAATAACTCTCTTCATGAATACGAAAGAAATAATACCCCTTACCTTAGAAGAAAATTGGATACTGGAATAGTGAGGTAGCAGACTTCTCTTCTTCTTTCTCTCTATAAATTCTCTCTATAATAATTGCTTTTGTGAGACTTAGTGAATTGGTGAGAAATGAAGGAAGAATGAGCTTCTATTTATAGGAAAATATAGTTTCAATAATTGCACATTTTGGAGCTCAAAATATTACAGTATAATACCTCCCTCTTTTTTTTATTTTTACTTTACTCCTGTAAGTATTATCAAACTTGCACCACATCCCCTATTAGTAAATAATGTGAATTAATAGTTCATTCATGTGACTTAATAGTATAATCATGTGAAAAAAACTAATTACAGTATAGTACCTTCATCTATACCTCCATTTTTAATTTAGTCACGCGAGTATTATCAATTTTGCACCAACTCCCCTAATAGTAATTCATGTGAATCAATAGCACACACATGTGAACACATAGTTATAAGCATGTGAATTAATAGCAATTAATTGCTCATTTATCCAGTTAATTACCTGATTGGTCAATATAACCTCCAGACATTAATTATTATCGAAATAAATATCGATTTTCGTTAACACTAATAATTCCCATGTAATGGAACCATCAATTTCATCTTTAATCAACACGAACTTATTCATCATTAATATCATAACTCACAATATTTAACAACCAGATCATTTCCAGGAAAGAGGGGGCTTTCGAATAAGGATTTCTCCTTATTGGCGTGCAATTAGGTGACCAAACCTCTCCTTGACAGAACTTTCTAGACATTGTCAATATTGTAAATAAAAATATGAATAACTTTGTGGTCTCAATTATTGATTTAATAATATAACATATTATGTAGATGATACTGTGACTATAATTGAATCAATAATATGAGAGATATGATGCAGCAATTACTGTAGCAATAATTGAATATAACTGGGTGACCTCTCACGTAAGCATCAATAATCAATACCGTGTGCTACTATACAACCACGCATATTACTGTACTTTTACTACTGGGTAGTTCAACAGTTTAACGGTAAAACTTCCGCCGTTATTTTTATAAAACGATAATTATGTCGTTTTCTAACTACGACAATACTTCCGTTGTGGGGTCCACCAATGATTGTGTCGTCGTACGAATATTTCCTGTTAAAACGAATATTCTCCGACCAATCGAATATTATATAACCACTTGCTTACTTTGAAAAATTTGAAAATATTACCCACAACTATAACATTATATCAATTCACACCAAAATATAAAAAAAAAATATTTCGAGAAAATTATTCTTTATTCATAAAAGTTGGGGTCTTACATGGAAGGACAACAACAAGAACCGATGCAAAACTTTGTAAACATGGTAGCTCAGGCTATGTAGCAGGGAATGCCAGCCGCAGTGAACCAACCAGACAATCGCTTAGCGAATTTCAAAGACTTTAAAGCAGTCGGACCACCAGAATTCAGGGGAACAGCTGACCCTATAGAAGCCCAGACTTAGGTAAAGGAGATAGAGAAGGCGTTCGTAATTGCTAGTGTAGAGGAGGGGCAAAAGATCACTTTTGACACCTATATGACGAAAGGGGAGGCTAACTTTTGGTGGGAGGCAAATCAAGCTAGGGCAGAAGAAGGTGTAGTTACATGGGCTAAGTTTAAAACTTTATTTTTTGAAAACTATCTATCAGCTAGTATGTAGGCGAGGATGGAGGTGAAATTTCTGGAGTTAAAGTAGGATAACATGACAGTTGTGGAGTATGCTGCAAAGTTTAATGAGTTGGCTAGGTTCACTCTGCATTAAGTCGATACGGAGGCTTGGAAGGCGAGAATGTTTGAGCTGGGATTAAAACCCTGACTCGACAACAAGGTGGTGGTGTTGTAAATCTCTACATTTGCAGCACTCTTGGAAAAGGCTATAATAGCCGAGGAGGGAAGTGAGGCCATGAGCCTCTACAACAAGGAAAAAAAGGAACAAGAGTAAAGTCGAAGGAGCTGTGAAGGTGGAAACTAATAGTGGAAGCAAGAGTGAAAAAAGAAAAGGGAGCAATTTTGGGAATGTTCAGGTGAAACATGAAGGTGTTAAGAAACAGGCTGTGCAGTGTAGGAACTGTGGAAACAACTATTCTGGTGAATGTCTGAAATGTAAATTTGTGTGTTACAAGTGCGGGAAGGAGGGTCATATCTCTCCCAACTGCCTCAATCCAAGGATTAATAGTGGGTGTTTTCTATGCGGATCGATGGAGCATAAGGTGAAGGATTGTCCGAAAAGGAGAATGAAGGCAGGCAGTGTAACCATGGGGAAAGGCAGCGGGACTTTGGCGATCACATGACCAACTTCATCAAGTAAGCCAACAAAATCAACCGCAAGAGTCTTCAACCTGATGGTCCAGGATACCGTGGCAGCTGAGAATGTAACTCCATGTATTATTCATATAATTTTTATTTTCTTAAATATGATTTTCCTATTTATAGTAAATTATTTTATAAAAAAATTGAAGGAGGAATTTGAGTTCTTTTAGAAATCAAAATTTCGTTTAATCAGATAGGAAAACTTTATGCTGTTAGTTAAACATCAGTCTGATCGAATCTAATCGAGATCTACTTGCAATGATTGTGTATGTTATGTACCCTTGTACGTATAAGTTTTAAAACGGTGAATCAGAGGACGGAATCTTTATAAGGGACGGTGAATGTAATAACCCGATATTTTCTATATAAATAAATAAGAAATTTTGCATATAAATTTTTTTTAAATGAGGGAATACGTGCCAGATAATGTGTAAGTATATTTGTCAAAAATAAAAATTTATTTATTACCATAATAATTACAAATAAAATTTTTAGAATTATAAATCATTATAAACTATATTTTTATAGTAATTAATTTTATAGTCGAAATGATTTTAGTATTTATTTTCCATGAAAATATGGTTATATATTATTTAATTAATATATGAAATGATTATCAAAATTATTATAATAAATATTTTATTATATGAAATTATTCAAATTACTTAAGTTAATTATTTTAATTTAATTAATGATGGTACGAATTTGAAAGATATATCAGATATAGAATCCAAATCCTAATTCTGAATTCGGAATAAGGAATGAGAATAATAATATTATATTAAATATAATATATTTTTCAATGCTATAAATATATATTGTAGGTGTGTTTTGATAATGGTTGGTCAATTATGGTGTATTATGTCAAAACCCTTATATTAATTTGTTAAAACCTATTTTGAAACTCAATTATGATTTCAAGACTTAGTAGTAATGGTGTTATATGATTTATGTTGTGTGTTATTAGATTTAATGTTAATACTTGAAAACCGTAATTAATATTTGAAAACCCTAATTAATATTTATAAACCCTAATTTCTATATTTGGAACCCTAATTTTAAAATGGAAAACCGTTATTGCTAAATTAGAAAGCAAATTTCTAATTAGTGAATTATTAAAATAAATTATTCAAGTAATGTAATTAGGAAACCTATTTAATTAGTAAACCCTAATTTTTATTTTTAGGAAACTAATATTTATTTTTATTTTAAACCCTAAATAAAATCTTATAAATTTTTTTATAAAAAAATCTTAGGGTTAAATCCTAAGGGTTTGGGCAAGTTTACATTTGTGCCATTAAATTAGTAAGCCAAAAGACTATTTTGCCCTTATTGCATAATTGAGGATAACTTGTGTATCTAGCCAAAATATGTAGTAGGTAACAAACCAAGCTTGTACATGTGACTAAATTTAACACATGTCAGCCACAATTTATCAGCTACATACATTGTATGATCATATATAAGGATCATGAGAGAGAAAAGACACATTCATGCTCATTTTGTGACGCCCCCAAAATAGGTCCACACGACCCATCCTGAGTTGCCAGATATCACACTACAGAAATCAAATACAAACTTCATTTATACCACTATTGAACTGTCGTGCAAAGTACGACAGAACATAAGCTGTGAGTTTTAATACAAATATATGTAACTCTCATGGTGTCTCGACCACAACACCTTACAATGGTACTTTACATAAAAGTACAGTCAATAACTGTTTTAGAAATTAAAATCATTGAAAAATGCTCAAGGAAACTTCGTACATGGGAGGCCATGCATCTAAGTTATGATACACATTATATGACTCGAGAATTATCCTTGGTTGACCCAATAGACCTCAAAGAAAAATGAGAAGAGTACTATCATGTTCTTTCCAATGGTGAGTCTTCTCTTGACATATAATTATCTCCAGTATCTTCAATTGAGAATTATATTTTAACCAAACTCCAAGATTATATAGGTAGTGCTCGTAGATATAATAAGCATGTGGATGTGCACAACCCTGTCTTATGATAACACGAAGTCGTCTGTCATTAGACATCTTGTATGATAGTGGAAAAACACCCTTCCAAAGTTGGGTTCACCTGACCCTATTCGGTTCACCAAAGTCAATGGTTAAATGACGTATAAAAATACGAAACACTTATCTAAAATTCTCAATAAAATTATTTCCATACTATTTTAGGAGAAACCTCAATAGCTATAGACCACCGTTCTATTCCCCTGTTACCCCGCTCTAGCCAGTTAAACTCTTATTAGCTGAAAGGAATTGTGAAACAAAAGGGTGAGCACAACTAGCCCAGTAAAGAATATCACGACTAAAGATAATTAAATTATCAATAGCCTTTATCAGTAATGAATCAGAGATTTAGAACATATGGTAGATGATAAAACTTTTCGACCATAGTTGCAGCGGAACGACCAATCCATTAGAAGAGTCAAATAGACCATAAAGTCTATTATCTTCTCCATGTTAAAAGTCCACCAACAATGTTTTAACCCTGTAATATCAATCAACAGTTCCTGTCCACAATCATGTGAATAACTTATAATCATAATTGTACACTACTAGAAAACAGTAAATAGACAACGTGGAAAAAACGTTGTGGTTTCAGTCAGGAAAACGTCGTGGTTAGATGACACCCTTACACAATGTTTTAAAAACGTTGTAGTTAAGCACAATACACAACGTTTTTTAGGGACAAAACGTTGTAGATTTATTTTTCAAAAATTAGCAGATGCTTAAAAACGTTGTAGTATGTATGATTCCACAACGTTTTCTGAATTAAAACGTTGTAGTTTAGTATATCAGACAACGTTTTTAACCAATTTATACAACATTTTTAAAATGTTGTAGATAAAGAAAAAAAAGAAAAAAAATATTGTGATTCACCTATATTACCAATGCACCTGCAATGCCATTATATATAGCTAAAAGGTCTAAATTCTCATTTAAATTTAAAACCAAAATGTATCAATCATTCAAAATACATCCCAATAATACCATTTGTTTACAGTTTCAAATGTCTCAAGCATTGATTATGAAATAACATGAATTAAAAATACAAATGCTACACTTGTAGAGTTTTATGAACCCTCAAGTCAGAAATCACTGAGGACGCGTACACATTCAGTTTGGTAGCTCTAGACATCATTTTTCTGGACAAATGGAGTATTTAATTAGCAATACTAGTGAAGCTTGTGTGATCAGCAGATTGAATCCCCTGTTATACAAATTATATGAAATCACCAAAATGTCAAAAGCTATGAACATTCATTTCCTGGGGACCAGCAGCTAATAGCTATAGACATTATATGGCTCTTAGATAACATCAGCAAAAAGCATTTGTATAGCTATAGACATTAAAGCTGCCATTAAAGCTGCCAATAGCTATAGACATTAAAGCTACCACAGCTATCTCCTTCAACAGTCCTACTCCTACCAATCCTTTAAAGGTGTTGTAAATTTTAGAGCTTGCACATACCTATTTTAGAAAGGGCAGCCATCCTTGAAAGGATTCTTTCGTTCTGTGCTATTGGTGTCTCATTGATCAAATCAACCTCCCTCAAATTGCCACTTGATCTGTGTAAGCATAGGACTTCAGGACACAGACACATTTGCGTCAATGAAGAAAAAGTTGAAACAAAACAAGAAAACTGATAGATCTAATATTATTGCAACAGGAATATACAGTGTCATTAACATTAAACCCATTATGCTATTAAGTCAAGATACTAACCCTCATTACAATGGGACATGACTGCTCTATGGATGTGACCTGCAATAAACCACATCAAAATACTTTTTTCTAGTAATCAAACTTTGTAAGGAAGATAACACAATAAAACCATCATTGATCAACTAAAGCATGATCATCAAGGACATCCACTGCCTGTTATACACGATAAATTTAATGTTATAACCACAGAGAATAAATGAAATTAAGGAATAACCTAATGGGAAGGAATAAATGAAGCTCTTTTAGGTTTACTTTAAACAACTCTCTTCTCATTCACACTTTGAGCATACCGCAGCCATTTCAAAATGACAAAATTAGAGTTTCCAATGGTAGCTATGTTCCAAAAGAAAAAAAAGGGAAAACATACAAGATTTTCATAAACCGTGTGGCTAGAGTAAGAAAATGTAAATAAGCTAACCATTCTGCTACACAATCTTCGCAAAATATATGTTTACAGCTAAGAAATATTGGAGCCTGCATTTTCACCTGGCAAATGGCACAAATATCCCCAGCAGCATTGATCTGCATGAAATTCATTCCTGACAAATTAGGATGGGCACATGTCTACATGAAGACGAGTACTAATCAGCATAAGTAGAAATAATAAGCTACAATATCTGTTATTCCAGAACCTCCTTTAATCTTATGCATGGAAATTGTCCTTCTTACAAAGACATAGTTCATAGTTTCCTGGTACAATATATTATTTGCTCTTTTGCTCTCTCCACTCTTATGTGATCTTAGTTAGATCCTTCTACTCTAGCACAGACACACAACTAATGCACACTCACCCACCCACCAAAAAGGGGGGAAAAGAGAAACAGAAAATAGAAAAGGGGATCAACTGCAGAAGGTAAAACAAATCACATAAAGAAACAATGGATTTTAGTCCAGATGTTTCGCCATCGGCGGGAGATAGTGGTGGTAAAGGAGGGAGAATTGGAGGGAGGGAAGAGATCGAAATCGAAGCTGAGATAATGGATTTTAGTCCAGAGGTTTTGCCATCGGCGGGAGATAGTGGTGGTGCGTACGACATCGAGTGTATGGAGGAAAGAGATGATGTGGAGGAGGAGGTGATCTGGAAAGTCATTGAGGCTAATTGTTTCAGAAGTGTTTGGATCAGGATCAGCCATGAAGACGCGTGAAATAAAAAGGGTTCTGGTTTTGTGAGCGAAAAAGAGCAGAGAACTATCATATTATAAGTTTAACAAGAGAACTATCTCATCAAGTAAGGGCAATGAGGTTCTTTAGTAATGCATTATACAGTATCCACACTTCCACATACTTTTTGCATCTTTAGACCTTGAAAGATTCAATCCTTTCTGAGCATTTTGTGCCTTGTTCACCTGTATATAAGATATAATAAGATGTAAGATCAAAATCCAGTAACTTGGATAAGGCAGACATATCAAGAAAATGACTTCAAATCAAAACAGTAACTTACAGCATTAAATAATTTGACCACTGAAAGTCCAGCCAAATACATGGAATTAGTGAAGACTGAGTTAGTTTGGGAGAGCCTAAAATAGGATAGAAAAAATTATGCACAAAAGACTAAAGAGAATGCGGTTGGTTAAATATGTAGGTTGGTACAATCGTAAGTATATCATAAGAACAAAATGAATGTCCTCAGGGCATCCCACAAATGGCTAAATATTGTGAAATACTATGTGTTCACATGTCAAACTTGGAAAAAATATCTCCCATCTGTCCAAAGAGCTGCTTTTTGCATTGTGACAACTGCAATGCCAAAACTACCAGTGAAACCTGATATATAGGCTCTTCTCATATAACATTCAGCAATAAACTCGCTCTGGATACAAAAACAAAATGGAATCAGAAATGATAAAATGAACCATTTGTACATGGAGCTTAGTCTATGCAAGTTCAGTATTGAATCAAAATGAGCCTAATTATTCATTTGAAATAAAATTAATCCGAGCTCAGATAAGCCCTCAATGAAGCACTAGTATGAACCCTTCAGTCAATTCTAGCATTTAGAAACACTACTGAATTGCACTTCTAATTTGAATTCTACTGTCATTCCAACATTATTGGTTTTGTTCAAATGACTGAGTCACTGATATCAATTCTAAACAAGTATTAAATTATTGAAAAGAACAGTTGAAATTCTTAAACATATAAATATTATAGTGTCATTCACCATCTAACTCAATTCCCATTAGGATAAAATCAAAATTGAATTCATATTTAAGGCAGAACAATGAGAATCCAAATTCAACAATAAAACATCAATAATATCCACTTATCACATAAAATGAATAAAATCAAGAATAAAAAGAAAACCCAATATTTATCCACAGCCACCCACTACTAAGTAATTTAGGGAACACATTTTTATCAAAACAGAAGAAAAATACAACACACAAATGGGTATCTATAATATACCTCATGGTAATCGATGGTACCAGCAGAATCGATGATAAAGTTGGAATGAAGACCCCTTTTCTTAACCAAGTCTGTGAATACACCCTCAGCAGTTGGGCTTCTACAGATGTTACCCAGGCATACAGCTCAGGCTTCTACAGATGTTCATAGGGTTATATTTAGGGAAAAATTGGGGGAATATTGAATTGGGAAAATGTACCAAGCTTGAGAGAGACAAAAGCAGAGGGACGGCGACGGTAGAACAGAGGGACGACGACGGTAGAACAGAGGGACGGCGACGGGGAAGAGAGGGACGGCGCCGACGATATCCTTGCTAGCGACGACGAGGAAGAAAACAAAATCGTAGGAGAGAAACAAAATCGAGATATCAGATATGGCCTGGAGAGTGGGAGCGGGCTAGGGCAAAATGGGAGAAAAATACAGATAAAGAGTGATAGCATCCCCTCCACTTACCCCTCCTTCTGTCCTCCAGCTCCATCCCTCTCCTCACTCATCCCCAAATCCTCCTCTTCCTCCTCCGATCCCCCTTCATTCTCAGTCGCGGCAGCTGCTGTAGAAACCCTAGCGAGAAGGAACGAAAATGAAGAGAGAAGGAACAAACAGACGAGCCTTGGAGAGAAAAAGAATATATGTGTTTTATAATTTTAAGTGTTCAGTAGCTCCGTGTTTTGTATGATAGACAACCTTTTTTAAAAAAAACGTTATCTAATTAAATTTAAAAAAATACTCTTTTAAATAGATAAGGTTTTTGCATATATATCTACAAGGTTTTTTTTTTAAAAACGTTGTAAAAAAAATACCACAACGTTTTTATAAAAAATGTTGTGGTTTAAGCGTTGTCTATTTAGTATTTTGTAGTAGTGGTAGTTCTAAATTCCTCTTCGCACCCAAGACGAAGATAATTTTCATCACTTGTCTTTACCTGAAACATCAAAGATCATGATTATACCAAATCAGAGTTCCTGTTCATAATCATACTAATAAATTAATCTTTACACTACGGGCCAAAGATATTCATTAACAGTTCATCTTTGCACTACAGGGCAAATACATAAAACTGTATTTTAGAAGAGTCAAGTAGAGCACTATACCTCAGTAATCTAGATGCAGAGCCTGATACAGGGAGTGTATGTTAAACCAGTTCCCTCGAGGCTGTGTAAAGTCAAGGACCTACATCACATGTAAATTAATGTCAAAATCCTTGCTCCTCCTCAATAGGAAAAAAGGAAGATCAAATCAAGCTTTAACCTCATTTGCAAGCAAGTAAACTGAGGGGTGGCGACTCAAATCACCCAGAAGATCTAGGATAGCCACTTGAATGTCTGGGAAATCCCTACTGGGAATATGAGTAGCAGGAGCTAGAGCCGCTACCAGTACATCCTCCTCCTAGTCCTCGATATCCAGTACATCAACCCGGATAGGACGAATCACCACCTCCGCTAGACGACGAGGCTGTCTAACTGAAAGGGGTCAAGGCACTTTAGAAGCCCTCCTCCGTACACTTGAAGTGGTCCTGTGGAAACTGTTCGGCTGATCTGAATCCATAATACTTGGACACAAGTCTCTAAATCACCTCAAAAAGGGATTAAAGTACCCACAATTGGCTGCAGTTCCATATGCGGCTACTGTATGTGTACCTGTAGCTCCCCTGGGTGGGGCCAACCCCTCCGGTTCGGTCCAATTCGAGTTGCAAAGTAGTTATCACAAGCTAAAAAGGTCAAATCAGGGATAAAAATGCTACGCGATTGAGCAGAATAGCCTGAAACCCTGGTTTTCCTGGGCCAGACTTTGGCTTTCATATCATTCATTGGTATTCGCCCAAACATAGGGTATACTATACCAATGATCTCAGCAGTTGCAGATCACATTCAACAATACCGTATAAAGGTCCAATGTCGTCAATTTGAGGTCGTCATTCTCAAGCAGATCCCCGACGAGGGTATCACGCATTTGCATCCATTGATGCACAATCCCTGGCGGGGGCATCACATATTCTTAAATAAACAATCCCCGGCGGGGGTATTACGCGTTGTCATATGATAATCTTCATAGATCCCCGGCAGGGGTATCACGCATTTGCATCCGTTGATGCACATGTCAACGAAGGTCAAGCAACCTTGACATCACTTCATCCATTGGCAAGTAAATCCAACAAAGCGTCAGAAGCCATCCGATGATTTCAGCCGTTGATGCACACGTCAGTGAAGATCAAGCAGATCCCCGGCGGGGGTATCATATATTTGCATATGTTGATGCACAATCCCCGGTGGGGGCATCACGTATTCTCAAGTTCACATTCCCTGGTAGGGGTATGACGCGTTTCTAGCCGTTGATGCACATGTCAACGAAGGACAAGCAACCTTGATGTTACTTCAATCGATGGCAAGTAAACCCATCGAAGCATCGAAAGCCATCCGATGATTTCATTCGTTGATGCACACGTCAACAAAGGTCATGCAGCCTTGAAATTTTCCTAGCAGGGATTTCATCCGTTGATATACATTTCAGCGAGGGTCAGGAAATCCTGACAACACAGACTGTTAGCAGTAACTCCAATAAAACATCCTCATCGGGGAGGACCGATGATGGAATATGTTATACTCATCCTCAACAGACAGAACGTATCCCCATATAATCTCTTGTACATGAGAGATACATCTTTAGTGTAGGTCTATATCAAGGATTAAGGGCTTTGGTGACAATCCCAACATCAATATCTTGGAAGTTCGTGGTCACTTTGGATCATACGTCCAAACAGTTTACCAGGGTGGTCATGAATAACCCTGATCCCGGTAGAAGTTAAGGAGAGCCGGCAATCATCCCACCATGTTAGAGAACAATCCAACTAACCACATACATTTGCATCATGTTGTTGTACATTGCATAATGTTTATCTTATCACATTTCAAGTGTCTAGTATTCTTTATCCTATCCATGCCATTTCTTTACATGAATATGATAAAGAGGGGCATCTGTAGACACTCGAAATTTTTTGCATACCTATTACTAACATCACAGGAGGGCAGAATCATCTTTCAGAGATAACCCTGGAAGACAGCTCAGTTCACTCCCAGAGACAACTCTGGGATATTCAGTATTACCATCTCAGAGATAACCCTGAGACATCTAGCTCAGTCCCGGAAATACCACCAAAAGTTTTAACCTCAACCCCAGAAATAACACCAGGAGTTTCAGTCTTAACCTCGGAGATAACCCCGAAAAATGTAATTTAAATACTGGAAATCACACCGGAGAAGACCGTGTCATCTCGGAGATAACCCAGAGATACTCAGTCTCAGTCCTGGAAACAATACTGGGAAAGACAGAGTCAACCTTGGAGATAACCTTGTGGCATGCAGTGACAGTTGCAGTTCCGGAGATAACCCCCGAAATGCTTGTTTCAACCCCATGCAATTAGCTTCAAAACACTCGGTAATAGCCCCGAGGCACTCATTTCCAAAGCCCAGAGATAACCCCGGGAAGTCAGGCATAACTCAAAAATAACACTAAGGACGGTGAACATCTGCAGCAGTCCAATCTCAGAGATAACCCTGAGCAACGACTGCTAAATCAGCTCAAGGCGGAGATAACCCTGGTGAAGGGCAGAACCGTTATCTTGCCCTCCCAATCCCACTTCACGCCGTCTCAACATTCATACATACATACACAGTAATATCCTACAAGAACCAAAGAGCGCCAATCCCGAGTGACTACTGCACAAGATAGCACACTAGATAGAATTTGAAGCTTGAAGACCAAGAACATGGTCCCATCTTCCTGACTTCGTACAACCTCTAATCCCATGTCATTGTGTAGCTCTCGACAATAGCATGCCGAAAAAGGTCTTATACACCTCGATCGGATGCCCGAATTGATGTTCTAAATGTTCGAGCGAACATCACGTTGCATGCATGCACGTACTTCAAGACAGCGAGACCCGCAGAACTCGGGGCACCCCGGGTAGCCGCAGGTACATATGCGGCACCTGCGGCTCCTCCCTCTATAAATAGAAGGCTTGGGGCAGCCATTTTAAGAAGAGGAGAGGCGAGGAAGCCTTGTCCAATTTACTATGTATACCCTATAAACTGAGTGCTTTCTCATTTTAAATACTTGTGAGCTCATATATTGTTATATTTTTACCGGTGAAAGCCGAGTGTTCATCCCTTTAAAGCTATTGAATTTTTCTTTGGCAGTCCACTGTAAGCCTTCTTACACACTTTAAAGCCTTTCTCCACTACTGTGCACACACAGTTCTTCACGTTAAGAGTCGTGTAGCGTGTGTATGCCCGGACTTCAGTCCGTGGCTTTTATTTCTTTTTGTATATTATATATTATATATTTATATATATATATATATATATATATATACATTTCTATCAGGCCTGGAGTTTACTTCGTGGCCTTTTACAACTTTCTTTACATTTCGTCCCGCATGGAGTTTACTCAGTGGCGGTTGATCGTTTTTACTTCCTTCTTTACATTTCGTCCCGCCTGGAGTTTACTTCAAGGCGGTTGATCGTTTTATTGCTTTATTTATATTTTCAATCCCCCATGGAGGTGTTTCGTGGTGGTTGATTGATTTTTATTGCTTTATTTACATTTCCAATCCCCCATTGAGGTGCTTCGTGGTGGTTGATTGAATTTTTATGCTTTATTTATATTTACAATCCCCATAGAGGTGTTTCGTGGTGGTTGATTGTCTGCACACACACGCACACAGATATATATATATATATATATATATATATATATATATATATATATATATATATATATATATATATATATTTACATTCCTGATCCCCCATGGAGGTGCTTCATGGTGGTTGATCATGTCTCTATATATATATTTATAGCTTTTATATATATAACTGTTTACAGCTTTTTATATAAATTGCTACATCATGTGAGCCTAGGAATCATGTGATCACAGATTCAGTCTACTGAATTTAGATTCGGTTCCCGTGATGGAAATTTTCAGCTGTACATGGCTTGTAAATTATGTACAGTGTTCAAATGTCCTTAGATGGCTCTCATGCCCACAAGGAGTTTGGGACTGCTTTGTACATTATTTTCTCGAAGATGCTTCGCATCTCAAAAAATAAAAGCAATCAAGCTGAACACATAATAAATTAGAAGTATCAAAGGTCTCAATTACTATTGAGCATAGGGTTTGAAAAACATCTTTTTACAAAACATCACTGCTATATCTTACTTAAAACTAAATTTTTATATAAATTCAAACCCTTTATATATAGGTGCAAATGAGGCATAGCACTATTTCCAAAAAATAGCACATTGACCCACACACACACACACACACACATTCATATAATAGTTTCTTAAAAAGTGACGGTCACCGTGGTAACAAGGATGTCGGGGGGTGCCTAACACCTTCCCTCCTCATAAGCAAGTCCTCGAACCCTAATGAATCTCGATTTCGCAGACCCGTTAACTAGTGTCACATCATTGGGTCAATGTGAAAGCCTTTTCTCGGTTGTGTTGGTACAACCATTTAAAAAATCAACTGGCAACTCTTACAGTCAAATCGTCGACATATAAATGTCGGACCTTTTCACAACTTATTTTTTCAAACAAATCTCACCTTACATAAGAACACCAAAGAACAAGAACAGAAAAGGGACAAATAAAATCCCAACGTCGACATAACATTAATGTTCCAATTCAGTGGTACAGTAGAAATTAACCATCTTCAACTGATCACTGGCGCAGCTGCGCTAGTTTGTACTGCTGGGAGGGAGCAGTTGCGTCGTACCCTGGCAGTGCCAAACTAGCTTAGCTTCAAGCAAGTTTCAACATCCATCTCCATAATATTTCTTCACATCATAAATTAACTATCATCCTAGTTTAAGAGCGTATTCCTTACGTGAAATCACATAATTATTTGCAATTAGTCAATATTCTTTAATAATTATCAATTAATTATTTGCCTTAACAATTCATTTATTACTTAATATAGTCACTACTATCACGGTGCCACACAAGGCATTTCAACAAGTTCATCACAACTCCACATTAATCACTTTAATATAATTGAGTTAATTCGTCTCATAACACGAAATCATTTATATTCAAATAAATATTTATTCCCATTAATATATTCATAACACATGGAAATTCTCGGGTATTATAGTGCATCAATGGATGAAATCATCGGACGGCTTCTGATGCTTCGATGGGTTTACCTGCCATCGGCTGAAGTAACGTCAAGGTTACTTGACCTTCGTTGACATGTACATCAACAGATAAAAATGCGTGACACCCCCGCCGGGGATCTGTACATCAATAGATGAAAATATGTGACACCTCTGACGAGGATTTGTACATCAATAGATGAAAATGCGTGACACCCCTGCCGAGGATCTGTACATCAACAGATGAAAATGCGTGACACCCCCATCAGGGATCTGTACTTTGGAGTTGCGACCCAAAACTGACGGCATCGGACCTTTGCGAGATATTACCGAGTGTGATTAGCAACCGTTGAGATCATCGGTATAGTGTACCCTGTGTTTAGGTGAATACCAATGAACGATGTGAAAAGCCACAGTTTGGCCAGGGAAAACTAGGATTTCAGGCTATTCTGCTCAATCGCGTATCGTTTTTCTCCCTGATTTGGCCTTTTCAGCTTGTGAGAACTCCTTTGTAACTCGAACTGTAACCGAGTTAGAGGGGTGGGCCCCACCCAGGGGAGCCACAGGTACACCTGTAGCAGCCGCAGGTGGACTTACGGCCAGTCGTGGATAGCTTCAAAGGCTGCAGGTTGCTTTCTCAGTTATTTTACGTTGCGCCGCACAGGAAATCCGAGAGCTCTTCTTCAGATCAATTGAGTTCGGGCGTCTTTCTGTAAATTTTGTCACCGTACAACACTATCCTGATAACGTATGGATGTCTTTTTTCCAATTTTTATCCGTTGGAAAATGATTTTTTATATGAAATGCGTTTAAACACATAGTAGTGAATATGCATGCTCATATGTCTTGATAAAAAATATTCAACATAGTAAATGTTAATATTAAACTATGCTGAACATAATGATGTAAAAAAATTGACTTTTGAAACAATCAAATTTGTACCTTCTTTCTGCTATTTCTTATCCTATTTGAGGACAAATGAGCAAAGGTAAGTGAGCAAAGCAATCCTGGTATTTAATCTATCGTCATGGATTGTGACTTTGATTTTTTCATTCATTATAAGATGTTTATGACTATGGGTGGATGTGCTACTGAATGGCCACCTAGTCATGCCTATATGCATATGGATAATTCTATTTACAAAGGAGACTCTGTCAAAAATTTTCTAAAAGTCTAGGCATTGGGTATACATGCATTTTTAATTGTACTACAGGCGTATGTTAAAGTAATGCATGCATGCATATAGTCATAAAATGCATTAAAATGCTCCAAGTTAAAATTTACCACCCCCTTTCGGAGGTGATTTAGAGACTTGTGTTCCAGATATTATGGATCTGGATCAGCCGAGTAGTTCCCGTAGGACCACTTCAGGTGTACGGAGGAGGGCTTCTGAAGTGTCTTGACCCTGTTCAGTTAGACAGCCTCGTCGTCTAATTGAGGCGGTGATTTGTCCTATCCAGGTTGATGTATCAGATGTCGAGGACGAGGAGGAGGATGTACCAGTAGCGGCTCTAGCTCCTGCTGTTAATGTTCCCCATATGGATTTTCCAGGAATTTAGGTGGCTATTCCAGATCTTCTGGGTGATTTGAGTCGCTACCCCTCAGTTTACTTGCATGCAAATGAGGTAAAAGCTGGATTTTATCTTCCTTTTTCCTATTGAGGAGGAGCAAGGATTTTGACATTGATTTGCATATGATGTAGGTTCCCAAATTTACACAGCCTCGAGGGAACTGATTCAACATACACTCCTTGTATCAGGCTCTACATCCAGATTACCGAGGTATTATACATGATTGGGGCTTTGGGGCATTCTTTTCTATTCTTTCCCGTCGTTGTCCCTGGGGTTACCTTAGGGTATTGTTTGAGTGCTTATTTCACCAGACTCAATCTTTCCATTTGTTGTATTGTGAGGTGATGATGACGCCGATGGATTGGCGATTTATCACCGGTATGGAGTTTGGAGGTGGCGCCAGTGCCATGTACGGTGAATATTACCCTGACTGCCATCAAATCCTTGTTGTGAGTTCTGACTGAGGCGCTCAAGGGCAAGATCGTACTTGCGGGTCCTTTGAGTATAGATGTTATGAGTGGGCTGTTGAGTGAGACCATGCCCGCTGATGTGAGAGTCAAGGATTGCATTCTTCGGTGATTATTCCTGGTTATCATCAGGGGTTGTTTCATATTTGATAACTCTTCTACGGTGTTATTTGCTTTGATCAGTGCCACGCGGGAGGTGGACCATATTGGAGAGTATGATTGGGGTTCCTACACCTTTGCATATTTCCTCAGGGGAATACGCATGCATTCGCAGGGCTTGACCGAGGCTTGACTAGGATTATACTCGTTTCTACTGGTGAGTATTTCTCTTTTGATTTCCCATGTACAGGTTAAGAGTGTTCACTGATAGCATATGTTTTGCCTTTGTGTTGACAGTTTTGGGCCTATAAGAGGCTTCCATGTTTGCATCCTATAAGTGTGTTAGGTTTAGATACCTATCCACGAGGATGGCGATGGCATCACTCCATATTGGCGGAGGTTCCTGTAGCGGAGGGTTTTACGCATTATCGCTTACAGTTGGAGCTGTTGATAGCTGATGTCATCACTTGAGTTCCCTACTCTAGGGAACACTTAACCATTGGATTTGAAGATGGATTCTTGACTGGGGTCGAGCACGTGATATCCACCCGTAGGATTCCTCTCTTCACGGATGGAGGATGGGAGCTCTATTTAGGAGAGCGTGCTATTAGGAGCACCACAGGAGAGATTCGTGTACCGATCTTACCTCCTGCCAGGCATTATTGGCCTGTGTTATAGTCACCCATCAATGACATCCCATTGATGGGGATTGACGAATATACTTTATCAGAAGGTTCACATACTCAGGATACATTCCATCACTGGTGGTCCCCTCGTACCATTGGAGCCCAGACCCGTGCCACTCAGTTTATGGTGGATATGGTTCCTAGATCTGTGATGATGACTGATTGGCTAACCTGTGTTCGAGATTCGACTCATTTGACACAGATTGATTGTTTGACCCGGCAGTTGGACTAGATATATTTTTTCATCCGACACTTGGGTAGAGATCCTTCAGAGGTAGATACTTTTGATCCTTCCAGCTCATGCGCTGGCCCCTCAGGTGACCCATATGGTTTTGCCGGTGCAGATCCTCCCTTGTATAGACCTGACATCCCTATTGATAGAGATCTAGTGACTCAGAAGGAGTTACATCAGGTGGACGGGATTGATGATGTAGATATTGACACCTTTATCTTCTTCTGATGTGTATTCTCGTTATCTCTTTTGATAGGCCTCTGTTAGATATTGGGTATCTATACCCCATTCTCGCTATATCTTTTGATAGGCCTCTGTTAGTAGTAGGGCATATGTGCCCTATTTCCCTGTATTTTTAGCTATACAGAGATAATGTATGTAGATATTGATGTACTTAGGAATATATATACTATTTTTCATTCCCTACATCATATTGCCATCTATTATATGTCATGTATTTATCATGTTATGCATATATATGTATGTCCAGAGATATTCTGCATTGACCCCTGGATGGTCTTATGATACGGTCCACACAGATGTCTTCTTTGACAGTTAGCCGTATAGATCACACGCCACAAGTATTGGTGGCATCCCGTCTGAGATTCTGGTATGATAGTATGTCACCCCCAGATAGGGTGACCGTAGATCAATTATTACAGCATTCCATGACCCTCTTGATGTTTTAGGTTCCTGCAGGCTTTGTAGAGGGTATGTTGGAGCATTGGATACCGGAGAGACAGGTTTTCTGGTTTGGTACCCAGGAGTTGACTCCTATATTGGAGGAGTACGAGCGGTTGACGGCTTTTCCCTTAGACAGACCTTGCGTTCATATGGCTGTCTGAGATATTCGTCGGTAGTTCATGACCCTCACTTGGTTGCGGCATAGAGTAGTAGAGGATGAGATTACATCCGGCCATGTATTGGCCCAGCGTTTCCTGATAGACAGATTTGGCTCATTGGACAGCTATGCTCGGCACTCTGGGGATTTCACCACATCAGAGGATCAGTGGCATTTGGCCAGAGTGGATGTACTCAAACTGTGCATAGTGGCATATGTATACATGCCACGGTATATGGATGAGTTGGACATCGGTGTTATCATGGTAGTGAGAGCTCTTAGGGAGGGTCATACCATCATCCCGATGATCGTGGCTAAGACGTTGAGGTCAGCCACATTTTGCAGTACCTACCCTGCATGGGTATTTACAGGCAACTCGGTCATGTTATACGTGTGGTTTATGTCACACTTGAGACCGATTGGTATTTTTTACCGACACAGGTAATACTTTACCCATGATATAGCTATGTCTTAGTCCTTTCAGCCCTCAGAGTGTACAGACGCTATGTCTTGGTTGGTATTCTTGGCAAGGTTATCAGAGATCCGTTTGGAATTTTGCAGTGCACAGGGCTCAGCTCACCCTATAGCTTCTTTACTCACGCTCTGAGTATGGATTATCTCCCTCTGGCTGGTTTGAGGGGCATGACTACCTACCACCCATTGGCTGTGATGTCACAGTTTGACCAGCTCCAGGACTTCTATCCTTTTGAGGGGGCGTTAGGTCAACGTTTAGCTTCTCGCCACTTATCAGCAGAGGAGCGATCCCGGGTGTATGCTTGTTGGGATCAGCGTGAGAGTGCTGAGTTTTCTATTAGCTATTCGGGCTGTTCGCCAGGGTATTATGTGTGGATGGATACAGAGACTTCATCAGCTGCTGTAGTATCCACATTGTCGGGTATTGATTCAGATGGTGGAGAGCCCATGGAGGACATTGATTCCCACATTGAGGAGGAGTCATTCATTGGGTTGCCAACAACTCTTGTACATTCTCCCTGTACTAGCACTGTCGTGATCCAACATTCAGCATAGTACTTCAAGTAGAGTCTTCATCAGATGACCTTTAAGAGGGATCAGGCTAGAGCCCTGATGTTGACAGCTCTTAATGGGAGAGATGTCGCTCTATTAGAGAGAGACGAGGCATTAGCACATAGAGATGCCGCTATTGAGGAGCGGGATGAGGCCAGATTAGCCAAAGATGCTGTGATAGTTGAGAGGGATGGCGCTATATCTGCTCGGGATATGGCCGTTACAGACAGTACCACAGTGAGGTCCCTTACTACTGGCATTATTGCAGAGATGAGTGCATATATTGATGAGCACAGTGTCACTATGCAGATCTAGATGTAGATCTGTTAGCTCGTGTGGATACCCTTGTGCAGGAGACCACGGCGTTACCTCTTTCTTTTGAGAGAGATGCTATATTGGGCTTGATAGCTCGTATATACACTGATTTATAGATGGGCTTGTATTTTCCTGCACAGACTAGCTTAGTCATTTTGTCATGTACAGTTCATATTGTATATATCAAACAACATTATATATTGCAGGGAAATATATTTTTGATTACTTCCCTTTTAGTTATGCCTTGTTGCTTGCTTGATATTTTCTTGTTTCTTCAAGGCTTGTGATCTCGATGTATTCTGAATTCCTCCTTGATGGATGGACATTGACACGTCTCTAGATCTTTCAGAATGGATCGTTGATCTATATGTATTCCTACCATCATTGGTATCTTGGGAATGGTTTCTGTATGTAGATGTGGAGAGGAATGAGGCTTTCCTCTCTGAGGTTGACCGCACCACACATGGTCGTCAGTACTCCTTTGTATGGGGGAGCCCAATTAGTTCCATCTCTTATGGATTGGTGTTTCTCTTTGAGGATCAACCGCAGCTTAGATGGTCGTTGATTCTCCCGTTTACATGGGGAGGTCAGGTAGTTCTATCCCGTTGGTCTGAAGCCGATGAAGTGTGATGGATTAAAGGATGATCCCAGTACCGTTGACAAGTTTTTGTGTTTTAGTAGGGGGTTAGACCGAACCATGAATGGCTGCCTACGTACTCCTATTGAAGAGGAGATCAGGTCTGCGTAGTTCGAACCTGGTGTAAGAGGTTCAAACGTTGTATATGGCAAAGGGGTGTAAAGATGTTTTTGTTGTTTTTGTTTTTTTTCGTAATGAGAAGGGTGTAGAAATGTTTTTGTTATTTTTGTTTTATTGCGACCGAAACATATAAAATATGGCTGCCTACATACTCCCATGTATCAAGGAGATCAGGTTGGCATAGTTCACCCCATGTTCAGGACGGTTTGTAGCCAATGAAAAGTTTGATCCCATGTTCAGGACAAACTGCGGCTGAGAAAGTTTAATCCCATGTACAGGACAAACTGCAGGTGTGAAAAGTCTTATCCCTAGTGGGGTAAAACTGCGGGTGTGAAAGGTTCAATCCCTAGTGGGATAACCGAAGTTGAGTAAGGGTTCAAAACCAAGTTGAGAAAAGGATCTGGCGATCCGGAACCAGGCTGTTGGTTAGAAAAGTGTGTTTGTCCCTAATGGGGCAGATGAGTGTGAAGAGAAGTTGTATATAGTGGAGGGTTAGAAAACCTAAAATGACTAGGGGGATATGATGATCCAAAACCAGGATGTTTGCTTGATAGTAACCTCAGACATAGTACCATTTCACAGTGTCTGCGTTGATAAGCTGTGGAAATTCATCGCCATCCATTTCCTATAATCTGAGAGCACCTCCTGTCAATACCTCCTTGACAATAAACAAGCCTTCCCAGTTCAGGGCGAATTTTCCCTTAGATTGATCTTGGTTGTCAATGATCTTCTTCAAAACCAAGTCGTGTTGTTTAAACTGTCGTAGCCGGACTTTTCTGTTGAAGGACCTGGCGATCCTTTGTTGATATAACTGATCGTGGAAGATAATAGTGGCACGCCTTTTGTCTATTAAAGATAATTGGTAATACCTATCATGTATCCATTGGTCTTCATCCAGCTGAGCATCTATCAACACTCTAAGGGATTCCATTTCCACTTCTATGGGGAGCACTGCTTCCATCCCATAGGTTAATGCATAGGGGGTTACCCAGTAGAAGTGTGCATTGATGTTCTGTAGGCTAATAGAGTCAGAGGAAATAAGTCAGGCCATCCTTTGTGGTTAGCGAACATCTTTTGCATGATCTTCTTGATGTTTTTGTTAGCCGCTTCAATAGCACCATTCATCTTTGGACAGTAGATGACAGAGTTGAGATGCTTAATGTGGAATTTACTGCACAATTCCTCCATCATTCTGTTTTTGAGGTTCTTAGCATTATCTGATACAATTACCTCTGGTTGTCCATATCGATAAATGACATTATTTCTGATGAAAGCAATGATGACTTCTTTGGTAACCCTGGGGAAGAAGGCTTCTTCTACCCACTTGGTGAAGTAGTCGATCATGGTGAAGATAAACCAATGCCCATTACTGTCTTTGGGCTCGATGGGCCCGATCATGTCCATTCCCCACATTGAGAAGGGCCAAGGCGAACTCATATTTTGGAGCTCTCTCGGAGGGGCGTGGATAGCATTCCCATGAATTTGGCACTGATAACATCTCCTGATGTGATCCTCACAGTCAGGCTTGAGAGAGAGCCAGTAATGCCCTGTTCTGAGGATTTTCTTTATAAGTAGGGGGCCGCTCATGTGTCAGCCACATACTCAACCATGGATCTCATCCATGAGCCTCTGAGCTTGGTCCTTGTCCAGACATCTGAGGAGACCTAATCCTGCATCTGTTTTGTTGAGTGCATCTTCGCTCGGGTAGAATTTCATAGCCAGTCGATGGATCTGCCTTCTTTCAGTCGGGCTCGCCTTAGCGGGTGTATATCTATCTTGTAAGGACTCCTTGATATGCTAATACCAAGGGTGTTGGATGGGAGGTAGCTCATCCGATACTTCTCCAATATAATTCTCATAGGCTGAAGCCTTTTGTTGGGCAAATGTGAGGGTTGGCATGTCTTCCTTGTCATGTATGTTGATCAAGGAGGCCAATGTTGCTAGCGCATCCGTAAAATCATTCCTATTTCGAGGAATGTGGAGGAATGATATTTCTTCAAACTCTGAAGCCATCTATGGAACCTGCCAATGGTAAGGCAACAAATGTAGACCTTTTGTGTGATAGATTCATGTGGTTTGTCTGATTACCAACTCGAAATCTCCAAAGACAGTTAACCGTCTAATGCCTATTGATTGGGCAAGTTTTAGCCCCATGATACAGCCTTCATACTCAGCTATGTTATTGGTGTTGGCAAATTGCAATTTAATGGCGATGGGATGCTGCTCCCCCGTAACGGATACTAGAACTGCTCCCGCTCTAGAACCTTCCATGTTTATAGCTCCATCAAAATACATCTTCCATGTTTGGCGTGCATCGTACTGATGGTATTGTTGAATTGCCATTATCCCTTCATCGGGGAAGTATGTTTCCAAGGGTTTAAAATCCCCTAAAGGTGCGGAAGCCAGTTGATTCCCAATTCCTTGTCCTTTAATGGACTTCTGCGTCACCTAGACGATGTCAAATTGTTGTAGGATCAACTGCCATCTGGACAGTCGGTAGTTCAGCATGGGTTTACTGAAAACATACTTGAGAGGATCCACGCGGGATATGAGATGGGTTGTGTGACCATGGAGGTAATGTTTTTACCTCATGGAAGCCCATGCTAAAGCACAACAAGTCTTCTCAATCAGAGTGTACTTGTGTTCACTGCTGCTGAAACTTTTGTTGAGGTAGTAGATAGCTCGCTCTTGGCCTCTATCGTCTTTTTTTCCCAGCATGCAACCCATGGCATTGTCACTTATGGACAGGTACATGAACAGGGGATCATCATCCTTGGGAGGTACCAGAACAAGAGTGTTGACTAGCTGCTCTTTGATTGTAATGAAGGCCTTTTGGCACTAATCATTCCACTTCACGGAGGAGTTCTTCCTTAATAATTTGAAAATAGGCTCACAGGTTGCTGTGAGTTGAGAAATGAATCTACTGTTGAAGTTGATTCTTCCTAAAAATCCCCGTATCTCCTTCTCTGTCTGAGGAATGGGGATTTTCGTGATGGCCTGGATTTTGGTGGGATCCAGCTCAATCCCCTTGTGGCTGACTAGGAATCCTAGCAACTTGCTTGATTTAACACCAAAGGCGCACTTGGATGGATTCAACTTGAAGTTGTACTTACGCAGCCTGTTGAAGAGCTTTCTGAGATCGTCTAGGTGGTCTTCCTCCTTCTGGGACTTGACAATAATGTCATCCATGTAACGCCCCCAAAATAGGTTCAATCCATCCAACATATTCTGAGTCGCCAAATACATGGTACAGAAAACAACTACAACTTTATTACTACAATTGTCGTGCAAAATACAACAACACATGTTGTGAGTTTTGATACAAATATATACCAACTGTGACTCTCATCCCAACCTTGGATAGCACGTCACAATGGCACCTTACATAAAGGTACAGTAAATAACTGTTTTAAAAATTAAAATCTTTAGAAAGTGCTTAAGGAAACCTTCGTACATGGGAGGCCATGCGTCTAGGTTATGATATATATCATATGCCCATAAAATTATCCTTGGTTGACCCAATAGACCCCAAAGAAAAATGAGAAGATTACTATCATGCTCTTTCCAATGGTGAGTCTTATCTTAACATATAATTATTTCCATTGTCTCCAATTGTGAATTATATTTCAACCAAACTCCAAGGTTATATAGGTAGTGCTCGTAAATATACTCAGCAAGTGGATGTGCATAACCCTGCCTTATGATAACACGAAGTCGTAGGTCATTAGACATCTTGTACGATAGTGGCAAAATAACCTTCAAACGTTGGGTTCGCCTCCCCTATTTGATTCACCAAATATAACTAGTAAATGATGTATAAAATACAACACACTATTCTAAAGTTATCAATAAAATTATTTTCATACTGTTTAGGGAGAACCTCCACAGCTAGAGACCACCGTTCTATTCCCATGTTACCTCCGCTCGACCCATCTACACTCTTATTATCTAAAAGGAATTGTGAAGCAGAAGGGTGAGCACAACTAGCCCAGTAAAGAATATCCTGACTAAAGATAATTAAATTATCAATAGCCTTCGTCAGTAATAAATCAGAGATTTAGAATATATGGTAGATGATAAAACTTTTCAACCATAGTTGCAGCAGAACGAGCAATCCATTAGAAGAATCAAATAGACCATAAAGTCTATTATCTTCTCCATGTTAAAAGTCCACCAACAATGTTTTATCCCTGTAACATAAATCAACAGTTTCTGTCCACAATCATGTGAATAACTCATAATCATAATTGTAGTTCTAAATTCCTCTTCTCATCCAGAACGAAGATAACTTTCATCACCTGTCTTTACCTGAAACATCAAAGATCATGGTTATACCAAATCACAGTTCATGTTCATAATCATACTAATAAGTTCATTTTTGCACTACGTCCAAAGATATTCATTAATAGTTCATCTTTGTACTACAGGCCAAAGATATTCATTAGCAGGTCATCTTTGCACTACAGGCCAAAGATATGCAACAAACAGGTTATCTTTCCACTGCGGGCCAAAGATATTCAATAACAGGTCATCTTTGCACCACGGGCCAAAGATATTACTATCTCAAAGAAATATATAATCATTTCAGAATTTATATAAACAATAATTATAACCATGTTGATCAATTCAACTTTGCACTTAAGCTAAAGATATTCATTTATAAATTCAATGGTCATGATCATACCAGTCAACAATTCATCTTTGCACTACTGGCCAAAGAGAACCCATAGTCATGATCATACCAATAATCTACCTATCTTTACACTCAAGTCAAAGAGAATTTCATCACCAGGATTATAAAAATATTATATATAATAATAAAAACAATATAATCAAAACATGAGTTTAATTTCAAAAGTAAGATTCATAAATCAACGATAATTTGGTCAGAAAAAAAAGTAATTTTATCGTGAATAGTAGCTCATGAATAGTAACTCGTGAATAGTAATTCATAAATAGTAACTCATGAATAGTAACTCGTGAATAGTAACTCATGAATAGTAATCTCGACACGAAAAGATAAAGTTTCACAATAAAATCCATATCAATATTTACAACACCTTAATCTAAATGTTATAAATCACTTAATAATCTCATAATCTAATATTATTAATATTACAATAATATTTTAATCACTTCTTAAACTTATAAATAATTTATTTTATTTATTTACACTTTACTAATTAATGCATTTAATCATCCTAAAATGCCAAACTCACAAGATTTCATCACCAATAACCAAGACCCTCATCAAAAATCTGCATAAACCTTATATAGGATTCTCAAAGCATAAAATCCTATTTTCTAATTTTTTTACTTCACATAATATATTTAATTCATTTACTCATAACTAGTCTATTTTCATGAAAAATACAAAATCAGTCCCAGAAAATTTTCTTTTCTAGGATTTAGCAGAATATAGTCTCATATTGAACATATATTTTTCTCAGAATTTTTAAACTTCATTTACTATTTTTCATATGGCCAAAACTACCAAATATTTAGACATTTATCATAAACTGTACTTCTGTCCAAAAATTTTGAAATTTACAGAGTATACTTCTGTTATATATATGTACTCCCAATAAAAATTTCACCAATTTTGAAGTTAACCACAAGGAGTTATAAGGGTTTACTTTTAAAATAGTCTTTTCTCATGAAATTCACAACTTCTAATCTATACATCCAACAATCGTCATTTTTGGACACAGTCTAGAAAACTCATCAAATTATCATTTCAAATTTTTTCAGAATTTTTGAAGGTTCGAATAAATTACGAAACTGAAAAACATAATAACTCTTACAATCCCTTACCTCAAAAGAGTAGTACTTCTGACTGGAATATCGGATATAATGCTGAAGGGAACTTGCACCGTATAGCAACACTCAAGATATCTAAATACTCATAAAAATATGCTCGATAATATAGAGAGAGAAAACTTCAGTTTCTAGTGTGTTTTTTAATTCTAACCTAAGCATTCTATTTATAGGAAAATGCTTAGAACACCAGAGTAGAAAATTTAATAAAATATTAATATATTTATTTTATTTTCCTACGCACACCTTGCCATCTGATTTCAGCAACTAACACTTGTAAGTGGGTCCCACCAACACACCAAATATGTTTTAAACAATTTTTGTAACAAAATCAATTCAGACCCAATATTCCAGAACTTCAATAATTCATAATAAATAGCTCTTTTATCAGAAAAATTCAAATCTTATGTCCATTCCATAGGAAATTCAATTCTCTACAACTTTGTAAGTTTAAGTTTTTTCAAATTTCAAGCAAAAATTGACCGAAATCCACATACGGACGATTTTGTAGGCTATAATTAAATTTCAGTCAAAAATGGGGTCCATCAACACACAAAACATGTGTTAAACATTTTTTGTAACAAAAATACTCTTCCTCATTTATTCATATATCACACATTCATTGTAAAAATATCACAATTATTATATTATTAAAATATAATAATATATTTAAATAAATTATTTTATCAGAAAAGATTAAATATCAATTTTTAACAATTATCACTTTTCTAAAAATTCCTCCATTTATATCCACATAAAATAAATATTTTTCTTATCATATAAATTAATAATTAATTATTCACAAATAATATTACAGAATCACAATACTGACAACCAGGCTGTTCCCAGGAAAGAGGGGGCTTTCCAATAAGGATTTCTCCTTACTGACGCGCAATTAGGTGACCAGACCTCTCCTTAGACAAAACTTTCTAGACATTACCAATAATGTTAGCTAGTAATATTATTAAAATAATATAAATTATTGATCTAATAATGGAAAATACTGTGTAGTGACAATTATTGAAACAACAATAATATAAAATATCAACGTAGTAATTATTGAATCAATAAAATAAAATATTGAATAGTAATTACTATAACAATTATTAAGTATTGCCTTCTTACGTAAGAATTAATAATTAGTGCAATATTGTGTGCTACTGTGCAACACCGCGTATTACTGTGTTTTAACCACCGGGTATTTCAACAGTGTTAACGGTAAAAACTACGCCGTTATTTTGAGAAAACTCATTCTTGTCGTTTACTTCATCCAATAATTTTCTGTTACAGGGCCCACAAATGGCTGCGCCGTCGTACGAATATTCCCCGACAACAAGAATATTCCACGACCAAATGAATATTTTTCGGCAACAATGAATATTTTATAACCACTTGCTTATTTAAAAATTTTACATATATCACATTTAACTTTAACCTTTTATCAATTTAACCATTTACTGAATAAAAAAATTGAATACTTTTATTTCATAAAATTCGGGGTCCTACAATCTCCCCTCTTTATGAAATTTCGTCCCCGAAATTTACGTACCTGGTATTTCGAAAAGTTGAGAATACCTTGCTTTCATTTCAGATTTCATCTTCCGTGTCGTCATGATTTCTCCATTGCTCATTCTCCAGTATTTCAGAAATCATTCTAGAATACAGCTTCAAAATAAAGGTTAATTGACATATCACAATTTGTCAACTTAAGTAAGAATATTCAGCTTAGGTAGGACACACACTAGCGAAGGATATTACTCATCTCTCCTTCCTAGTTCTAATCTCGGATCTCCGTCAGAGACCATATCCCTAAGCTCTGGTACCAAATGTAACGCCCCCAAAATATGTCCAATCCATCCAACCTATTCTGAGTCGCCAAATACATGGTACAAAAAATAACTACAACTTTATTACTACAATTGTCGTGCAAAATACAACAACACATATGTTGTGAGTTTTGATACAAATATATTCCAACTGTTACTCTCATCCTAACCTTGGATAGCACGTCACAATGACACCTTACATAAAGGTACAGTAAATAACTGTTTTAAAAATTAAAATCTTTGGAAAGTGCTCAAGGAAACCTTCGTACATGGGAGGCCATGTTTCTAGGTTATGATAGATATCATATGCCCACAAAATTATCCTTGGTTGACCCAATAGACCCCAAAGAAAAATGAGAAGATTACTATCATGTTCTTTCTAATGGTGAGTCTTCTCTTGACATATAATTATCTCCATTGTCTCCAATTGTGAATTATATTTCAACTAAACTCCAAGGTTATATAGGTAGTGCTCGTAAATATACTCAGCAATTGGATGTGCACAACCTTGTCTTATGATAACACGAAATCGTAGGTCATTAGACATCTTGTATAATAGTGGCAAAATAACCTTCCAACGTTGCGTTCGCCTTACCCTATTTGATTCACCAAATATAACTACTAAATGATGTATAAAATACAACACACTATTCTAAAATTCTCAATAAAATTATTTCCATACTATTTAGGGAGAACCTCCACAGCTAGAGACCACCGTTCTATTCCCTTGTTACCTCTGCTCGACCCAGCTACACTCTTATTACCTGAAAAGAATTGTGAAGGGAAGGGTGAGCACAACTAGCCCAGTAAAGAATATCATGACTAAAGATAATTAAATTATTAATAGCCTTCGTCAGTAATAAATCAGAGATTTAGAACATATGACAGATGATAAAACTTTTCAGCCATAGTTACAGCGGAACGAGCAATCCATTAGAAGAGTCAAATAGACCATAAAATCTATTATCTTCTCTATGTTAAAAGTCCACCAATAATATTTTATCCCTGTAACATAAATTAATAGTTCATGTCCACAATCATGTGAATAACTCATAATCATAATTGTGGTTCTAAATTCCTCTTCTCATCCAGGACGAAGATAACTTTCAACACCTATTCTTTACCTGGAACATCAACGATCATGGTTATACCAAATCACAGTTCCTGTTTATAATCATACTAATAAGTTCATCTTTGCACTACAGCCAAAGATATTCATTAATAGTTCATATTTACACTACAGGCCAAAGATATTCAACAATAGGTCATCTTTGCACTACAGGCCAAAGATATTCAACAACAAGTCATCTTTGCACTGCGGGCCAAAGATATTCAATAACAGGTCATCTTTACACCACGGGCCAAAGATATTACTATCTCAAAGAAATATATAATCATTTCAGAATTTATATAAATAATAATTATAATCATGTTGATCAATTCACCTTTGCACTTAAGCTAAATATATTCAATTATAAATTCAATGGTCATGATCATACCAGTCAATAATTTATCTTTGCACTACTGGTCAAAGAGAACCCATAGTTATGATCATACCAATAATCTACACATTTTTACACTCAAGTCAAAGAGAATTTTCTCACCAGGATTATAAAAATATTATATATAATAATAAAAATAATATAATCAAAACATGAGTTTAATTTCAAGAGTAAGATTCATAAATCAACGATAATTTGGTCAAAAAAAGAAACTAATTTTATCGTGAATAGTAGCTCGTGAATAGTAACTCATGAATAGTAACTCATGAATAGTAATCCTGACACGAAAAGATAAAGTTTCACAATAAAATCCATATCAATATTTACAACACCTTAATCCAAATGTTATAAATCACTTAATAATCTCATAATCTAATATTATTAATATTACAATAATATTTTAATAAATTCTTAAACTTATAAATAATTTATTTTAATTGTTTATACTTTATTAATTAATGCATTTAATCATCCTAAAATGTCAGACTCATAAGATTTCATCACTAATAACCAAAACCCTCATCAAAAATCTGCATATACCTTATATAGGATTCTCAAGCCATAAAATCCTATTTTCTAATTTTTTTACTTCACATAACATATTTAATTCATTTACTCATAACTAGTCCATTTTCATGAAAAATATGAAATCAGTCCCAGAAAATTTTCTTTTCTAGGATTTAGCAGAATATAGTCTCATATTGTACATATATTTTTCTCAGAATTTTTAAACTTCATTTACTATTTTTCATATGGTCAAAACTACCGAATATTTAGACATTTATCATAAACTGTACTTTTGTCCAAAAATTTTGAAATTTACAGAGTATACTTCTGTTATATATATGTACTCCCAATAAAAATTTTACCAATTTTGGAGTTAACCACAAGGAGTTATAAGGGTTTACTTTTAAAGTCTTTTCCTATAAATTTCATAACTCCTAATCTATACATCCAAAAATCGTCATTTTTAGACACAATCTAGAAAACTCATCAAATTATCATTTTAAATTTTTCCAGAATTTTTGAAGGATCGAAAAATTTACTAAACTGAAAAACATAATAGCTCTTACAATCCCTTACTATCCCTTACCTCAAAAGAGCAGTACTTCTGACTGGAATATCGAATATAACGCTGAAGGGAACTTGCACCGTATAGCAACACCCAAGATATCTAAATACTCACAAAAATATGCTCGATAATATAGAGAGAGAAAACTTCAGTTTCTGGTGTGTTTTTTAATTCTAACCTAAGCACCCTATTTATAGGAAAATACTTAGAACACCAAAGCAAAAAATTTAATAAAATATTATTATATTTATTTTATTTTCCTATGCACACCTTGCCATCTGATTTCAGAAACTAACACATGCAAGTGGGTCCCACCAACACACCAAATATGTTTTAAACAATTTTTGTAATAAAATCAATTCAGACCCAATATTTCAGAACTTCAATAATTCATAATAAATAGATTTTTTATCAGAAAAATTCGAATCTTATGTCCATTGTATAGGAAATTCAATTCTCTACAACTTTGTAAGTTTAAGTTTTTCCAAATTACAAGCAAAAATTGACTGAAATTCACATACGGACGATTTTACAGGCTATAATCAAATTTCAGTCAAAAATAGGGTCCATCAACACACAAAACATATGTTAAACATTTTTAGTAACAAAAATATTCTTCCTCCTCATTTATTCATATATCACACATTTATTATAAAAATATCACCATTATTATATTATTAAAATATAATAATATATTTAAATAAATTATTTTATCAGAAAAGATAAAATATCAATTTTCAACAATTATCACTTTTCTAAAAATTTCTCCATTTATATCCACATAAAATAAATATTTTCCTTATCATATAAATTAATAATTAATTATTCACAAATAATATTACAGAATCACAATACTGACAACCAGGCTGTTCTTAGGAAAGAGGGGGCTTTCTAATAAGGATTTCTCCTTACTGGCGCACAATTAGGTGACCAAACCTCTCTTTAGAAAGAACTTTCTAGACATTGTCAATAATGTTATCTAGTAATACTATTAAAATAATATAAATTATTGATCTGATAATGGAAAATACTGTGTAGTGATAATTATTGAAACAACAATAATATAAAATATCAACGTAGCAATTATTGAATCAATAAAATAAAATATTGAACAGTAATTACTGTAACAATTATTGAGTATTGTCTTCTTACGTAAGAATGAATAATTAGTGCAATACCGTGTGCTACTGTGCAACACCGCGTATTACTGTGTTTTAACCACTGGGTATTTTAACAGTGTTAACGGTAAAAACTACACTGTTATTTTTAGAAAACTCATTCTTGTCGTTTACTTCATCCAATAATTTTTCGTTACGGGGCCCACAAATGGCTGCGCCGTCGTACGAATATTCCCCGACAACAAGAATATTCCACGACTAAACGAATATTCCCCGACAACAATGAATATTTTATAACCACTTGCTTATTTAAAAATTTTACATATATCACCTTTTATCAATTTAACCATTTACTTAATAGAAAAATTGAATACATTTATTTCATAAAATTCGGGGTCTTACAATCCACGTAGATTTCTATCTCCTTGTGCATTAAATCGTGGAAAAGAGCCATCATGGCTCGGTGGTAGATAGCTCCGGCATTGATGAGACCGAATGACAACCGTCTATAGCAAAAGGTTCCTTAAGGAGTGATGAATGCATTTTTCTCACGATCCTCTTCAGCAATCATGATTTGATGGTTCCCCGCGAAACAATCAGCAAAGGAGTACATGTCGTATTGAGCAATATTATCAATGAAAATGTCGATAAATGGCACGGGAAAGCTATCTTTAAGGCAAGCTTTATTCAGATCACAGTAATCCACATAAACTCGCACCTTCCCTCCTGGTTTAGGCACGTGGACTATGTTTGATAGCCATTCAGGGTATGTAGACACCGTGATGATGCCTGCTTGAAATTGTTTCACAATTTCCTCTTTAACTTTTAAATTTCACTTAGGTTTTTATCACCTGAGCTTCTATCTGACTGGCTTGAATTCCTCATTGATGGGTAGGCGATGGATGACAATGTCAGTGCATAAACCCACCATATCTTCATGAGACCACGCAAACACATCTTGGAATTGGGTTAATAGTGTAACCATGTCATTCCTTTGGTTTGGAGTGAGGTTTGTACCAATCTGGATTAGTTTAGGGCTTTCTAAGGTTCCGAGATTGAAGGAGGTGGTTTGATCAAGGTGTGGTTTGTGATAACCCGAAATTTCGAATAATCTAAATTTTTGCGAATTATTTTTTTATTACTTAATATTGATATTGATCATCAATATTGTGTCGAGTATCTGTGATACGAGTCTCGAGATGTGGTCAATTTATGTATTGACTGAGAAAATAAGAGTAGACTTGTGCTTAACAGAGAATAGAAATCCTAACTCTAAGTCCGGATAAGGATTCGATAGAAATTACAGTTATAACAAACATAACTGTGAGAACTTAGTCCTACTGTATAGAAATTTTGATCAATGATTGATCGGGTAGGGTATAATATTAGTAAACCCTAATAAGGGATTAGAAACCTTAACGTATAGTTAGGAACCCTAATTGAAAGCCAGAAAACCCTAATTAGAAAACCCTAATCCTAATAAGCAAGCCCTAATGTGATTAGTAAACTTTAATATAATTAGAAAATACTAACTATATTTTAGTTATCTTAATTTTTCTATTTTAAAAACCCTAATCAAAAAATTCTAGAAACTAAAGTTGTAAAACCTAAGGGTTAGAATCGTAGGGTTAAACCCTAAGGGTTAAACCCTAAGGATTTGGCATGTTACCTTCATGCCATTAAAATTAGAAACCAAATGTCCAAGTTACCCTTTTTATATTCTTTGTTATGCAACTTGTAAATTTTGCCAAAGTGAGAGTTGTTCATCAACTCTTGACTTAGAATTTGACTTACATCTCAGCAAATCAGCCTCTCATTGTTAACTATACCAGCCTCATGCATTACATCAAGAAATAAATTAATTAAAAAAGAGAAAGTTCACAATTTTGGCTCATTTGCACTCAAGCTCTCAACAAACTCTCTCTCTCTCTCTCTCTCTGTCTCCTAACCTCTGAAAATCATAAGTGTGATGCCCCCCAAATTCGGGTACTTGAAACTCGAACTCGGTGCTTCACGATACCATTTCTATGAGCGGAATAATACTAATAATATTAACAATAATATAAAGATCAACTTAATTTTTCATGATTATCAGAGTCTAGCTCCTAAGTACGTAACCTTTATTACATTCATTACATATCATGATAGATAATATATATATATATATATATATATATATATATATATATATATATATATATCATTGTCTTAATAGTCTCCAACTATTACATAGAATACCACAAATCTTATTTGGTTAGCTTTCCTTTTCCTTTGTTTCTGCATGAGCTTTCTGGTTCTTCACACTTAGCTGAAAACATTTAAATTAAGTAAGGATGAGCATTTGAGTGCCCAGCAAGTAATAATAATTATATATATAAGCTGAAAGAATTTAAATGTTTTCTTTATACTACCCTTCTACAACGATTCAATAGTTGTGAAGTAATCTGTACCAATGATAATAATATATCAATTCTATACCAAATTTTTGAAACTACGTACTGACTATAAATAAGGTTAATGTGACATACTATGAATATTATTTTTATTTTCGAAAAGGTTAAATAGAAATTCATCTGTAAACTGTCATAACTTACGGGCACGGGGGTGATCAGCCCGTTGTACCCTGCATTGATCAATACTACATGCAAGAACGAGGGTATCGTTCACTCTGTCCGCCTTGAGCGTATAAAAATTTTCACGTGTAGGGATGTTCATACTTGTCTGGGTTCCAAATCAAAAGTTTTATCTTGTTCAACAATAATCTATAATTCAACATATATATATATATATATATATATATATATATATATATATATATACATACGGGTAATTGACAAAGGTATATCAACATGTGATTAAATACAATGATTAACCAAGTGGGGACACTTGTATAACCATTTTATAGAAATTAATGAACATAATATATATCTGAATTACCATATACTAACATGTTGATAATCAATAAGCGTATATAATATAGGGTTAATAATTTGTACAGTAGTAATATAATTCATAAATATTCTTACTCATGTCCATTGCATAAAAAAAATGCAAAGGTAAGATACTTGCCTGATGCGCTGTTTACAATTTACAACTTAGTTTTATCTTTTATTTAACACCTATCAGTAATAAGATCATTTTACTGATTAGAATATCATATTATATCACATAGCACTGCTTATTACAGTCAACACATAACCTAATCACATTATCACATATGTTTAACAACCACTGAATCACAAATAAGCACATAACTAACCAAATTATCTAAGTACAGATCAATTTCTGAAACATGTCGGTATACCGACGGCTTTATCAGGTAATTATCGAGTCTAAGACTCTGTCCTGTAACTTAGTATCTATAAATATCAGTCATATTATTTTTTTAATGACTTAATATAATTTTTAAACATATATTATAATTTATAATGAATTTTCAAACACTGGAATCATTATTAAATGATTTAAATATCAAATAATTCTATTATTATTAATATTTAATTAATATTAAACTATTAATGAAATCATTTCTAAAATATTAAAGTTATTTAAAGTAACTTAGAATATTTTTAAAGTATTAATATTACCCTTAAATAATTTTTAAAACATTTAAAATTATTTTTAAATAATTATCATTAATATTTAAATATTAATGTACTATTTATCAAAATATTAAAAGTCATTAATTATAACTAAAAATATTTTTAATTCATTTATATCATCTTTAAATGATTTTTAAATTAATAAAATTATTTTTAAACTATTTATTTGATATAATTATTAAATAAATTAAATATCATTAATATTAAATTATTAATAAAATTATCCTTTAAATATTAAAAGTTATATTTTATAACTTAAAATATCTTTAAACACTTTATTTTCATTTAAAATGATTTTTCTAATATTAAAATCATTTTTAAACTCACTTATTTAATATAATTATTAAATAATTTTAATATCATTAATAATAATTAATTAATAAAATTTACCTTTAAATATTGAAAGTTATATTTTATAACTTCAACTATTTTTAAATACCTTATTATTATTTAAAATAATTTTTAATATAATAAAGTCATTTTTAATTAATTTATTTAATGCATTTAATAAATAAATTAATTATCAATAATATTTAAATAAATACTAATATTTATGAAAAATATTTCAAATTATTAATATTTAATTTTTATAACTTAAAAATAATTTTTAAACTTATTTTTTTGTAATTTTTGGAAATTAATTACTATTTTTAAATAATTTTCAGAATTTTAAATAATTAATTTTAATAAAAGTGTTGCTAAAGACTGTCTATAGTGACAGAACCGTCGCTATAGGTGTTCTCGTGTTCTTCATGAAACCCAGATCTTCATAGCCAGTGTGCAAGGTATCGAGTTTTACCAAGCTTTCTGATCAGATCCTGATGTTACTGGGCATGTTATTTGTCAGGTATTGTAGTACTAATGCACGACTATAAGATCCAACAACTAACATGGCCAAACAACACATAACAAAGTAGATCTGTAACCATGAACAAGCTGTCAGAGCTGTTCTTCATTTTTTGGGTTACCCATAAATGAAGAACAGTTAGACAAGTCATATTTGGGCTTCCACAACTTGCAATCCGTGTAACCTTTTAGTGATATAAAGCTTTCAGGTTGTAGACCACATGTAGTACTACAGTTCTATGTCATAAAATACCATTAACATCAATAGAATCAACATTTATGATCCGATCAAACCATGTCAGTCGACATGTTCATATGTTTTCTGGGTTACCTAGAAAACAGAGAACATGCTCGAGTTGCTTGGTTTGACCGTCCACTACAATCACCTAGTCTAATTATTAGGAGATTTTAAGGCATAAACATGGAGTTCATATACAAGACTACAACCTAGATGCAACACAAACAATAAACCAACAACAAACTGAAAGATCTAGCCAGTCAAAAGCGTGGTCAGGTCGTTTCTGGGCTGTTTCTGGGTTACCCAGAAACATCCGGTCATGGCCGGTCAACGCCTTTTGACCTTAAATAACTTGCAATCTGGACTCGATATAAGCCTTATTCTTGCTCCAGATCAAAGAGAACATAACAGACTACAACTATAAACTTCTAAAACACAAAACACATTAAATATCACAGAGATATAAGGTCTGACATTCATTGTCAGACCACCAAGAACATTTTTTCCAGATTTTTAAAATCTTCAAATTCGTTCACTTAGATGTTATGGATCATCAAGATACCAACCCAGATCGTCAATATAGACTACATATAACATGTTTTAACACAAAAATCTAACATTTAACATATCATGAATGGTCAGATTTGAAATAGGGTTTTATACCTTCTATGATCCAATTTCTAATTCTGGCCTCTGATTTTGTTATGGGTGATCGTGGGGCTAGATTTGTGACTAATATATCTTATGATTTTCGAAGCTTTAGGTGAGAGAGAGAGTTGTTAAGAGCTTAGAGTGTAAAATGAGCAAATGAGTACATTTTCTCTCTCTCAATCCTTTTATAACTCTTAGATGCAATGAATCTAACTTGTAAGGTGTCAAAAGAGATAAGCTTGGATGAGTTTTAGGGCATGTGCTATAATCTAGGGTGGTGACTTTGCAGGATATGGAAAGATTTGCAAGAAATCTATTAAAAATAAATCCAAAAGGGTATTTTAGTAAACTAACAAAATATTTTAAGGGTATTCTTGTCCATGGCACTTGAATTTAGGTTAAAATCAATAGATCTTAAACCTTAAGGTTTCCCAAATAATTTCTAGGGTTTAAAAATGTAAGTTTAAAGTTCAATAAAATTTTAATTAGCACTTGCTAATTAAAATTTAAGGTTTTTAATTAATTAGGGTTCCTTTATATTATTAGAGTTTTCTAATTAACATTATAATTTACTAAAATAATAATTAAGATCACCATTTTAGCGATTAGGGTTTACAACTAGTAATTAGGTTTTGTAATTACTAATTAGGGTTACCTAATATAGAAATTAGGATTCTGAAATATTAATTTAGGGCTTTCACTTAAGAATCAGGGTTTCTAATTTCACGATTAGGATTTTCCTAATTAATGTTAATCTTAATAATAATTGATATAAATCACAATTCACAGTTACCAAATAGCTTTGAACTCGTATTCGAGTTTTAAATTAGAGTTTCACAGTAAAACTAGGATTTGTCATATAACACCATAATTGACCAACCATTATCGTTCCACGTATACAGTACATATCTATAGCACTGAAAAATCAAAATATAATTAATATTACATTATTACTCTCATTCCTCGATAAAAATCCAAAATTAGGGTTTGGATTCCATATCTGATTTATTCTTTATATTTAACCTTAATAATTAAGGTAAAATAATTAACTTAATAATCTGCACTAAAACTCATATAATAAAATAATTATTATATTTATTCTAAAAATCATTCCGTATATTATTTAAATAATATATGATTATATTTTCGTGGAAAATAATTAATAAAAATATTTCTACTATAAATTAATTATTATAAGAATATACTTTATAAAAATCAATAATTCTAAAATAAATTTATTTGTAAATATTTATGTAATAAATATATTTTTATTTACCACATAATTACATATACACATTATCTTGTACAAATCCTCATCCTTTAAAAAAAATATACACAAAATTTCTGATTTATTTATTTAGAAAATATCGGGTTGTTACAATAAGTGTCTCAGTCCCTAAAACACCTCCAAGAACATCAAGATCAGTTAAGGAGATTAAAGATCAAATATTGGAACTAGAAGGTATAAAGCCCTAAGCCTACTTTGATCTTCTATGCTTAGTCTATGTATGTGTTTATGTGTTTAGAATCATGCTAGAATATGTTTTGAGATGATCTATGAGGATCCACCATAGATCTATAGCATCAAATGGCTTTAAAAGTGAGGTTTTCCAAAACTGCCCAAGAATACTATTAGTGGTGTGACAAGCAGATGTCAGTGGCCTTAGATCTCTACCTATTTATGATTTTTCTTGTTTTACGTGTTAGATCCATAGTCAGACATGAGGTCTTTGACCTGGAAGTGGAATCATAACCATTTCATGTCCAGATTGCATGTTATTCATGGTCAAACCCCGTTGACCGAGCTTGACCGGATGATTTCTGGGTAACCTAGAAATCATATAACCGAGTCTGACAAGACTTTGCAAAGCCTTGATCTGTCAGTTGTTAAGTGTTTTGATGATGTGTTTGTATCCAATTTATAGCCTGACATATGTACTTTATATTTATGGCTTTCGATCGTGTAAATAATCAACAGATCAAACGCAACAGGTGGTCAAAGTAGGCCGTTCGGCCATGACTTAGAATGTCTGGAAAACCCAAGCCGGATGAACAAGCCCTCTGACAGGGTTTAACCGGACTGAATCTAGAACGTGTGATGTACTCGAACTGATTTAGTGTTATGTATGTGTTCCTTGACATGTGTACTAACTGCTTGGACCATGAGAACAACAAACAGATGACCAGAACTTATATAAAATCGAGCTAGAAAGTAGGCGCTCGAAACTGCCTAGGTTTCTGGGTTACCCAGAAAAACCCAGGAAGCTCTGACAGTTAGTTTGGTTGGCCAAATCTTCTTGTTATGATGTGTTATGACCTAAATGATGATTAATAATTGTAGTGTTGCATAAACACTACACGATCAAAGTTTTAGAAAGCTCAGAACATGATTGAGCAGAGAATCAAAGGTGGTCAAACAAGACCCCTTTAACACTGACTGTTAGTGTTCTTGAGCCCCAAGAACACTAATAGCGACGGTTACAGTCGTTATAGGCTATAGCGACGGTTTTTATTATTCCTATTTTCTGAATTTCCAATAATTGATTAAAAATAGAAAATAAGTTCTAAAAATTACAAAATGGTTTTACAAATTATTTTAAATTATGAAAAATAACTTTTGATAATTTGGAATATTTTTCATTAATATTTATAATTATTTGAATATTAATGGTATTTAATTTATTTAATTGTTATATTAAATAACTTAGAAAAAAATGATTTTAATATTATAAAAATCATTTTTAATAAGAATAAAGTGTTTAAAAATATTTTGAGTTATAAAATGTAAATTTTAATATTTTTGTATAATTTTTATTAATAAATTAATATTAATGATATTAGATTTATGAAATTATTATATTAAATAAATGAGTTAAAAATAGTTTTATTGATTTAAAAATCATTTAAAAATAAAAAAAATAATTTGAAAATATTTTAAGTTATAATTAATGGCTTTTAATATTTTGATAATAATTTCATTAATATTTAAATATTAATGGTGATGGTTTAAAAATGATTTTAATTCTTTTAAAAATCATTAAAGTGAAATATTGGTGATTTAAAAATATTTTGAGTTATTATTAATTAATATTTTGAGATGAATATCATTAATATTTTAATATTATTAAATATTAATGATGATATAATTAATCCGTAATTAAATCATTTAAAAATAATTTCAGTGTTTGAAAATTATTATAAAATATAATAATTATTAGAAAATTATTAAAAGCTTCCAAAAAATATTATGAACGATATTTGACTTATTTAAAATAATATTGAAGCTTTGAGACCGAGTTTAATTGATAATAAAGGTGATTAATTGTCGGATAGGGTGACTAGGACACCGAGAACAGACTGAAATCCAACCAGACCGAACTAGTTAAACTTGAGAAGTGTTTATATAGGTTATAAACACTGATGTGATTATGTGGTAATGTGTCTAAGAGAAAGATTGACTGTAAATTACAGTGATACGTGTTATGATTTATTATTCTAATTATGAGACCGATATTGTGATTATAGGTCTTGTGAACGCAGATAAGTATATTGTGTAGCAGTAATCAACGCAGAAGACAAGTTTCCTAACTTCTACCTTGAGTTAATACTTTCAAATATTATAGTGATTAATTATTGTTGATTAGACCACGTCTGAGAATTTATTGTTGATTATTCGCAGTTAGTGTAAGACCCTAACTTTTATGAATAATGATGAATTTTCTATAAATATCATTTTTGAATATTATGGAGTGAATTTGATATAATGTTATAGTTGTGAGTAATATTTATAAATTTTGCAAAGTACGCAAGTTGTTATATAATATTCGATTGGTTGTGGAATATTCGTTTTAACAAGGAATATTCGTACTACGGCACAATTATTGGTGGAACCCATAACGGAATTATTGTCGGATTGAGAAAACGATAAAAATATCTTTTTATAAAATAACGGCGAAAGTTTTACTGTTAAACTGTTAGAATACTCGGTGGTTAAAATATAGTAATACGCGGGGTTGCACAGTAGCACACGGTATTGCATGGTTTTTTTAAATTATTAATTCTTATGTAAGAAGTCACTACTTAATAATTGTTACAATAATTACTGTTTAATATTTTATTTTATTGATTCAATAATTATTGCGTTGATATTTTATATTATTGTTGTTTCAATAATTGTCACTTCACAATATTTTCCATTATCAAATCAATAATTCATATTATTTGAATAATATTTTTAGATAGCATTATTGGCAATGTCTAAAAAGTTTTGTCAAGAAGAGATTTGGTCACCTAATTACGCGCTAGTAAGGAGAAATCCTTATTGGAAAGCCCCCTTTTTCCTAGGAACGATCTATTTGTCATAATTGTGATTCTGTAATATTATTTGTGAATAATTAATTATTGATTTATATGATAAAAAATATAATTTTTTTATGGATATAAATGAAGGAATTAATGTTGAGGTGTTTTGTCGGAATGGAGGTATTAAAAATCAAATCAGTGTTCTTAAAGTTCTATTGCGTGAGTTATAATTTTGATCCGACCGTTGGATCGTTGTGATTTTTGGATATGTTATACATATATAAGTTGAGTATATGTCCACAAATTTTGAACCGTTAAAAATTAACGTATGGTTTGTTATGAATTTTATGAGGTATTGAAAATCATCCGTTTGTGGATTTCAGATATTTTCTGTCTGGAATTTGGAAAAACTTAAACTTACAAAGTTGTAGAGAATTTAATTTCCTATGAAATTGACATGAGATTTGAATTTTTCTTATAAAAGGGCTATTTATTATGAATTTTTGAAGTATCAGAAAATAAAATATTTTTATTAAAATTATGTGTGGGACCCACTTTATTTTTTTATGGAAAATCTTTGCTGGAGTTCAATTGTGATGTGCTGAGTTTTTTCAAAAGAAGTGTTCTTTCAGAGATGGCGTGCAAGAAAAAATAATATTATTATTTTATTATTTAGTCTCCTTTGGCGTTCTAGCATTTTTCTATAAATAAGCGCTTAAGTTAGAATTGAAAATTACACCAGAATCAGAGAATTCTTCTTCTATAATCTTGAGCGTATTTCTTTAGAGTTTTAAAAAGTTTTGAGCGTAGAAAATAGTGAAAGTTTTCTTCAAGAATATCCCCGCTATACCAGTTGGAATACTCTTCTTTTCAAGGTAAGGGATGTTATTTTGTTCAATATTAGTTTGAAATAATATTTTCTTCCATACTCTGTAGTATGTAAGTAATATTATTTCGTTTCTGATTTTGAATTCTATACTCGTTTTGTTAAAATTTTAGCTTCTATACTCCATGAAATTAGTAGAATATCCTTGATATTTTCGCTTCATCCACTATCTTTTCATAGAAATATTATTCTGAGCATTCTTGATAAGTTTTAACTTTTTTATACCAGAGTACTATTCACGAGATTATTATTCCCGAAGTACTATTCAGTCGAGTACTATGCACCTGGGGTACTATTCATGATAAAAATTGATTCGTTTTCGGTCCAAATTATTTTTGGTACAATATTAATCTTGAATTTTACTCCACAAAGCAAGTATCATGTTGACAATTTGGACGTTATTGATTTTTGGATAAATTAAATTATAAATCTTTAAAAATTTATCCTTGAACTTGTTTTATTGAATTCTTATATCATTGTCATCATCCTCATGTTTATATTATGTTGAAAGTCATCTGTGGCCTGTAGTACATAGATGGACTTTGTATGATTATGACCAGGGATTATTCGGTATAATCATGACCGTAATGTTACAAATGATGTGGTAAAAGTCTTCATTGGCCCGTAGTGCATTGATTGACAGTTGTTGGCATGATCATAACCATTGATGAATACACGAATATCCTTGGCCAGTAGTGCATAGATAATTTGTGGTTGTGATACTAATGAATATCTTGGACCGTAGTGCAAGGATGATGTGGATTATTTATTAAGCTGAGTCTCAGCGATAAAAGTGATGAAAAACCTTTTAAATCATAGAAGATAGTAGATTTTATTCTCTACTTGACTCTTCTAATGGATTGCTTGTTCCACTGCAGTTAAACTTGATGTTTGTTATATTTTATTAGTTTAACACTATTGAAGGCTAACGATAAATTATTCTGCATTATCTTAGTCATAATATTTCTTATTGGGCTAGTTGAGCTCACCCTTTTGCTTTCATTATCCTCTTTAGGAAATGAGAACGTAACCGGGACTAGTCGGGGAACTGAGTGACGGTCCAGATGATAGCATTAGTAGTCATCACTATTCTATGAAATAGTGTGTTAATAATTGTATTGAGGACACCATTTGAGTTAAATACTGTCTAGAAGACAATATTCGTTTTAAAACTCTCAGTTTATGTTTTGTCGTATTTTACACGACAGTTGTATTATTAAGTTGTATTTGAATTTTGTACCATGTATTTGGCGACTCAAGATGGGTGATATATACCTATTTTGGGGACGTCACAGTTTGTGCATGTTTATTAATTCAAATTAAATTAGTGATTTTCAGAATATACTTAGAGAATAATTGTTGTTGGATAATTACATCTGTAGAAGCTATTAGTGATTACAAATAGTACACATAATTCATTTCTATTGGTGAATCGTGTTGAGAAATATCTTAACCAATTATTCTGGCTAGACGAACATTTGTTAGAACTTGATAGGTTCGAGAAGAGAATAGAAGATAAGAGAATTCAATTATTATTGACAAATTGATGCCAATAATTTCGGCTAGATCGAGAAAATGATTAGATATTGAAATCATTGTATTTCGTTGTTATAAATCAAACTCTAATTATAAGACTGAGAAGAAAAACCTTGTATACAAAGGGAACATTTTTGATCGTATATTCGGCCTTTGCGCGCGTGTAAGTATTATACATAATATAGGGTACAAAGAGTTGGCCGCTCTAAGTACTTGCTGAGGGGTATGACTTAATCTTTATGGTTATTTGATACACTTGGGTATATCAAAGTTAAATCTTTGATAGTTACTCGAGAAGAGAAGTTCAAGATCCAATGGATCGCTTAGCATAAATTTGGAAAACATTCCACTTTGTATTTTTGCGAAGACTTGATTCTTGATTATTCAATAGAATATCGTAGGAACTTTGAAAGCGTTGTACTCTTTCATTATCAGATTATTGTGTTGCATGGAATGCGAGAAGACTTGTTAGTTATTAAAGATTTGTTCAGCTATTTCAAAGTTCCCCGAACTTTACTGTCATTCTATCAAAATAGATAGTCTGTTATTCTTGATTCTTATACATTCATTGTATGTCTTAACTTGCGAGGCTAATTTGTTGCTCACTCTTGCTAAATAAAATATTTCAGCTAGGAACGAAGTGGCCAGTGGGGCTAAGAAGGACAATGGCAAAGGCATAGTGCTGGAGTAGCTATATTGAACATTATTATTATGTTGTTTTGTAAACCCTTTTTGTATATCTAAAGGGTAAGTTTGAAATGTTAATGTTAGATAACCTAGGACGAATGTATTAACAATATCTATTAATGATATATGTATTGCTATTTGTAAATGATTGGGTAGTTAGATGTTATTTATATTGTGGATCGTGAGCACCAAACTCGGGGGTCAGGTAACCCGAATTTTGGGGCGTCACAGGTTGGTATCAAAGCTTTAGGTTATAAACCTTAAGGGGGGGGGGGAGAAACCCTAAGATTATAACCATAAGCGAGATAGAGAAAACTCAGTTAGAGTTCTAAGTGAGGGATTGACGAAGCGCATCAATAAAAAGATGTATGGACACATCGTGTGTATTAAGTTTGTACTAATGAAGTACTAATCAAGTATTTTAAACTGATTGTAGGATGTCAGGAAAAGATAAAATGAGTACGGAGGTGCTAGCAGCTGTTGCACCGGTGTCAGTAGCCGAGGTGCCAAAGAAAAGCAAATCAGCTGAGGAGGTTGGAAAAGATGAACCTATGGTGAATTTAGGGAGTGATCATGAAGATTATCCCGAGATGTATCTGAGTGGTGATGAGGAGGCAGAGTCCGAAGAAGCTAAGGTGGAGAAAGAGAATAAGACCAAAGTTGGAGAAAAAGATCAAGTATCTGCAGAAGTTCAAGAACTCCGGAGTAAAGTATTTCTCTTGGAGGAGTTGTGGAAGACGGGGCGAGCATTATGCGAGATGACCGAAGAACGAAATAATTTGAAGGCATATGTGGTTAGAATGAAAGCTTAAAGTGGTGGATCGTCGGAGGGAACCATCAAGAAGAAGGGAGGAAGCAATAAGAGAAAGAGGGACAATGACAGTGATAATTCTAAAAATTCAAACTCGAAGAAGAAGAAAGTCTGTAGCAAGTGTGGAAAGACTCACGCGGGAGAATGCATGATGTGGAAGAACGTGTGTTATAACTGTAAACAAGAAGGACATATTTCCCTACATTGTCCTAAGCCGAATATGAGGAAGTGTTTTTCATATGGGAGAATGGGTCACGGATTCAACAAGTGTCCCAGCAAGAAGAAGACTGGTGAAGGGAGTGGACGGTAGACAGTTTAGATATAAGTGGTAGTATCTTTTGGTAGTGTGTGATAATAACGGTTGTAATATCGAGAACGATGTGTAAGCATATGTAAATATATATATATATATATATATATATATATATATATATGTTTGTATAAATGAAATCTTTATTTTCTATATGAATATAAGATTAAGATTAATTGGTGTGTTCTTAAAACTCAAACTTATGGTAAGTTCATTACTCATAATTTTATGAAATGTTTCTAAACCCCTCAGCGAATGGACGCCAATGGTCTGACAAGGATAAGTTCATACACTCGTAAAATTGTGGCAAGTTCCTAAACTCATAAGTGTGGTAAGTTTGACGAACTGGGAATAGCTATGTGTGAATGGAGAATTGTAACTTTTTGTGTAAATTTGGAGAATTGTAACTTTTTGTGTAAAGTTGTGTGGGGTAATCCTAAAATTTATTTATAAAAAAGGATACTAATATCTGTTAAGTACTAAATGTACTATGTGCTATTTGAATAAATATGCAATTATATGAGAAATTGTGTTAAATTCTTATTGTGATATTAATAAGAATTTGTGTGAATAAAGAGAATTAATGTAAGATTTTTATTTAAATCAGATCATGTCGCCTAGACGACAGAATCGAAATCAAAGAGAAGAATAGTCAATGAATAATGAAGGAGGTCAAGCTGACCCGATGCAGAATTTTGTGGATATGTTAGCCCAAGCTATGGGAAATAGGGCGCCAGCAGTAAGAGCAAGAGCGAGAGAGCAGCCAACTAATAGATTGGCTAATTTTAAGGACTTTAAAGCGGTAGGACCGCCTGAATTCAAAGGGACTATAGATTCGATTGAAGCCTAAACTTGGGTAAAGGAAATAGAGAAAGCATTTATTATTACGAGGGTGACGGAAGAGCAAAAGACAGCTTTTGCAACATACTTGATGAAGGGAGAAGCCAATAACTGGTAGGAGACTAATCAGGCGAGAGCTGGTACAGCTGTGGTGACTTGGACAAGATTCAAGAATTTGTCCTTTGAGAACTACTTTTTGCCGAGTATACAAGGTCGGATGGAAGTCAAATTTTTAGAACTGAAGCAGGAGAACATGTTGGTATCAGAATACGCTGCTAAATTTAACGAGTTAGCGAGATTTGCACCTCATCAGGTGGACACAGAGGCGAGAAAAGTGAGAAGATTTGAGAATGGACTGAAGTCAGGGATATTCAACAAGGTAGCAGTATTGCAGATCAATACATTTGTAGCTTTAATGGAAAAAGCGTTAATTGCTGAAGGAGGGAACGAAGCTGCATCTCGATTTCATCAAGAGAAGAAGAAGAAGACAAATGATGGAGGAAGCAGTGGTGGTAGTAATCCGAACAAGAGAAAATGGAGCGAGAATACCCAGTCGGGTAACAAGACAGAAGAGAATAAGAAAGGGAGGGAGCCATGTGTGACTTGTGGGAAGAACCATTCAGGAATTTGTCTGAAGAAAAAAGGGAGTTTGCTATAACTATGGTCAAAAGGGACATATGTCGCCCAATTGTCCCAGTCTGAAGAAGATACATGGTTGTTTTGCGTGTGGATTGACTGATCATCTGTTTCGGAACTGTCCGAAGAGAAATGTGGAGAAGGAAAGTGTCAACAAGGGACCCGGTAGCGGAACCTTGGCGATTCGAGGACCTGCATAGCCAGGAAGACTAACGGCCCGTGCATTCAACGTGACCATGCAAGATACAATGGTTGCCCAGGAGGTGGCGACAGGTAACGATTTCGTTTAGAAATTTTATTACGCGAGTATTATGAGTTAGATAATTACTATGAATTGTTTTCTTTTATAGATCCAAGTCACAAGTCAGAATATGAGACACAAATTAATATTGTGTTGATAAGAGTGAATTGATAATACAACTTTAAATGATTGTAGAGAACAAGAAAGCGGTGATTTCGGGGACAGAATCCTTATAAGGAGGGGAGAATGTGATAACCCGGGATTTCAAATAATCCGAATTTTTTGCGAATAATTTTTTTATTTAATATTGATATTGATCATCAATATTGTGTCGAGTATCTACGATACGAGTCTCGAGATGTGGTTAATTTGTGTATTGACTGAGAAAATAAGAGTAGAGTTATGCTTAACAAAGAATACAAACCCTAACCCTAAGTCCGGATAGGGATTCAATAGAAATTACGGTTATAATAAACATAACTGTGAGAACTTAGTCTTAATGTATAGAAATTTTAATCAATGATTGATCGGGTAGGGTACAATATTAGTAAACCCTAATAAGGGATTAAAAACCCTAATCTCAGGATTAGAAACCCTAACGTATAGTTAGGAACCCTAATCGAAAGCCAAAAAACCCTAATTTTAAATTCGAAAACCCTAAGCCCTAATTAGGGAACCCTAATCCTAATTAACAAGCCCTAATGTGATTAGTTAACTTTAATATAATTAGGAAATACTAATTATATTTTAGTTATCTTAATTTTTTGATTTTAAAAATCCTAATCAGAAAATTCTAAAAACTAAAGTTGTAAAACCTAAAGGTTAGAACCTTAGGGTTTAACCCTAAGGGTTAAACCCTAAGGGTTTGACATGTTCCCTTTATGCCATTAAAATTAGAAATCAAATGTCCAAATTACCCTTTTTGTATTCTTTGTTATGCAACTTGTAAATTTTGCCAAAGTGAGAGTTGTTCATCAACTCTTGACTTAGAATTTGACTTGTATCCCAGCAAATCAGCCTCTCATTGTTAGCTATACCAGCCTCATGCATTGCATCATGAAATAAATTAATTAAAGAAAGATAAAGTTCACACTTTTGGCTCATTTGCACTCAAGCTCTCAACAAACTCTCTCTCTCTCTTTCTCTCCTAACCTCCGAAAATCATAAGTGTCTCAGTCCCTAAAACACCTCCTAGAACATCAAGATTAGTTAAGGAGATTAAAGATCAAAGATTGGAACTAGAAGGTATAAAGCCCTAAGCCTACTTTGATCTTGAATGCTTAGTCTATGTATGTGTTTATATGTTTAGAATCATGCTAGAATATGTTTTGAGATGATCTATGAGGATCCATCATAGATTTATAGCGTCAAATGGCTTTAAAAGTGAAGTTTTTCAAAACTGACCAAGAACACTATTAGTGGTCTAACAAGAAGATGTGAGTTGCCTTAGATCTATATCTGCTTATGATTTTTCTTATTTTACGTGTTAGATCCATAGTATGACATGAGGTCTTTGATCTGGAAGTGGAATCATAGCCATTCCATGTCCAGATTACATGTTATTCATGGTCAAACCCTGTTGACCAGATGATTTCTGGGTAACCCAGAAATCATATAACCGAGTCTGACAAGACTTTGCAAAACCTTGATCTGTCAGTTGTTAAGTGCTTTGATGATGTGTTTATATCCAGTTTATACTCTGACATATGTACTTTATATTTATGGATTTAGATCGTGTAAATAATCAATAGACCGAACACAACAGGTGGTCAAAGTAGGACATTCGGCAATGACTTAGAATTTCTAGAAAACCCAAAAATCGGATGAACAAGCCCTCTGACAGGGTTTGACCGGACTGAATCTGAAACGTGTGATATACTCGAACTAAGTTAGTGTTATGTATGTTTTCCTTGTCATGTGTACTAACTGCTTGGACCATGAGAAGAACAAACGGATGACCAGATCTTATATATAATCGAGCTAGAAACTAGGCGCTCGAAACTGCTTGGGTTTCTGGGTTACCCAGAAAACCCAAGAAGCTCTGATAGTTAGTTTGGTTGGCCAGATCTTCTTGTTATGATGTGTTATGACCTAGATGATGATTGATAATTGTAGTGTTACATAAACACTACACGATCAAAGTTTTAGAAAGGCCAGAACATGATTGAGCATAGAATCAAAGGTGGTCAAACAAGACCCCTTGAACACTGACTGTCAGTATTCTTGAGCTCCAAGAACACCAACAGCGACGGTTACTGTCGTTATACAATATAGCGACGATTTTTATTATTTCTATTTTCTGAATTTTCAAAAATTGATTAAAAATAGAAAATAAATTCTAAAAATTACAAAAATAGTTTTAAAAATTATTTTAAATTATGAAAAATAACTTTTGATAATTTGGAATATTTTTCATTAATATTTATAATTATTTGAATATTAATAGTATTAAATTTATTTAATTAGTATATTTAATAAATTAGAGAAAATGATTTTAATATTATAAAAATTATTTTAAATAAGAATAAAGTATTTAAAAATATTTTGAGTTATAAAATGTAACTTTTAATATTTTTGTGTAGTTTTCATTAATAAATTAATAGTAACGAAATTAGATTTATTTAATTATTATATTAAATAAATGAGTTAAAAATGGTTTTATTGATTTAAAAATGAGAAAAATGATTTTTAAAATATTTTAAATTATAATTAATGGCTTTAAATAATTTGATAATAATTTCATTAATATTTAAATATTAATGGTGATGGTTTAAAAATGATTTTAATTATTTTAAAAATCATTTAAGTGGAATATTGGTGATTTAAAAATATTTTGAGTTATTATTAATAACTTTAATATTTTGAGATGAATATCATTAATATTTTAATATTATTAAATATTAATGATGATGGAATTAATTCGTAATTAAATCATTTAAAAATGATTTAAGTGTTTAAAAAATTATTATAAAATATAATATTTATTAAAAAATTATTAAAAGCTTCTGAAAAATATTATGAACGATATTTGACTTATCTAAAATAATATTGAAGCTTTGAGACCGAGTTTAATTGACAATAAAGGTGATTAATTATCAGATAGGGTGACCAGGACACCGAGAATAGACTGAAGTGTAACCAGACCGAACTAGTTAGACTTAAGAAGTGTTTGTATAGGTTATAACCACTGATGTGATTATGTGGTAGTGTGTCTAGGAGAAAGATTGACTGTAAATTACAGTGATACGTGTTATGATTTATTATTCTAATTGTGAGACCGATATTGTGATTATAGGTCTTGTGAACATAGATAAGTATATTGTGTAGCAGTAATCAACGCGGAAGGCAAGTTTCCTAACTCAACCTTGAGTTAATACTTTTAAATATTATAGTGGTTAATTATTGTTGATTAGACCACGTCTGAGAATTTATTGTTGATTATTCGCAGTTAATGCATGTTTATTAATTCAAATTGAATTAGTCATTCTGAGAATATACTTAGAGAATAATTGTTATTGAATAATTACATGCGTAGAAGCTATTAGTGATTGCAAATAGTACATATAATTCATGTCTATTGTTGAATCGTGTTGAGAAATGTCTCAGCCAATTTTTTTGGCCGGACGAACATTTGGTAGAACTTGATAGGTTCGAGAAGAGAATAGAAGATAAAAGAATTCAATTATTATTGATAGATTGATGCCATTTATTTCGGCTAGATCGAGAAAATGATTAGATACTAAAATCATTGTATTTCGTTGTTATAAATCAAACTCTGATTATAAGACTGAGAAGAACAACCTTTTACCCAAAGAAAACATTTTTGGTCGTATATTCGACCTTTGCGCGCGTGTAAGTATTATACATAATATAGGGTACAAAGAGTTGGCCGCTCTAAATACTTGCTGAGGGGTATGACTTAATCTTTATGGTTATCTGATACACCTAGGTATATCAAAGTTAAATCTTTGATAGTTACTTGAGAAGAGAAGTTCAAGATCCAATGGATCACTCAGCATAAATCTGAAAAATATTCCACTTTATATTTTTACGTGGACTTGATCCTTGATTATTCAATAGAATATCGTAGAAACTTTGAAAGTGTTGTACTCTTTCATTATCAGATTATTGTGTTGCATGGAATGCGAGAAGACTTGTTAGTTATTAAAGATTTGTTCAGCTATTTCAAAGTTCCCCAAACTTTGGTGTCATTCTATCAAAACAGATAGTCTGTTATTCTTGATTCTTATACATTCATTGTATGTCTTAACTTTCGGAGCAAATTTGTTGCTCACCCTTGCTAAATAAAATATTTCAGCTAGGAACGAAGTGGCCAGCGGGGCTAAGAAGGACAAAGGCAAAGGCACAGTGCTGGAGTAGTTATATTGAACATTATTATTATGTTATTTTGTAAACCCTTTTTATATATCTAAAGGTTATGTTTGTAATGTTAAGGTTAGATAACCTAGGATGAATGTATTAATAATATCTATTAATGATATATGTATTGCTATTTATAAATGATTTGGTAGTTAGATATTATTTATATTGTGGATCGTGAGCACCAATCAGGTAACCCGAATTTGGGGGCATCACAGGGTTTAGGTTTGTCTTCGACCCATTCTTTGATCTCCTGAGGTATCTCAATGTCCTCATGTATTTCCATCAAGTCTGAGTCCAATTTTCCATCAAAGTTACAATCCTTGTGGAGAAAAGGCACCTTGTCTGCAAGTATAGGCACATCTAAATTTAGAGTCTTGAAACCAAAATATGCTTTCACTTAATATAAGAAACTGTTCAATCATACAAAGTTTTAGCATGTACTAACAAAACAACTGCTAATACTGTACAAAAAAGTAAGCAGTCATTATTATCTACAGGGCAGAAGGAGTTTCTGACCGTTTTACCCTTGTCGACCAATGAAAGGAGTGTTGCTCTAATTGTTAAGGGTGAAGTCCTGATGGACTGCAATAATAGAGGGGCTGTCATCGTCCTCCTTTTCCCGAATAATGACCATTACGTCTGGACAATCATCGTATGGGATGTATCTATTTATGTGCTCATCATGGACAATGATGCGTATGATTGACATCATCCTGACGATGTCTTATTTATGTCTCCGTTCCTTTTCTTCCTCTTCGGAATTTGGAACCAAGACTTCTTTCCCCTTTACCAATAGCGGTTTAGGAAATAACACAGCCATTACATGGGAAAGCACCTTTACCGGAGACAGTACATGCTCAAGAACTGTAGGTGGAGATAATCGTCATGAGGCTGAAGTTGAAGGAATTTGCTTGTGCTTATAAGGATTCCTCCAACTCGACCTAGCAGTATAGCCTAGTCCTGCTGTCCCTGTTTGATTGGGAACTTGAATGGGGCACTTGATGCCCTGATGATCTTTGCCCAACCCTTGTCCAGGTTGATAATCCAATGTCATCATTTCTTGGGTGGCCGACATTACTTCGGTAGAAATATGGGGTATGAGAGAGGTGGCACCCCAATAGGATGGTAGTGAGTGTTGCTCACCTATAGGACATGAAAACTAACCGACTTAACTTCTGAATTGAAGCTGATGAGTGGTATGTTACCTTATTCAGGACATTCTAGTTCAGTATCGACAGTGACTAGGCTATTATTAATGATGTATTTAAGTTGTTGGTGAAGAGTGGAGGGGACGGCTCCGGCCATATGAATCCATGGTCTTCCCAAAATTAAGTTGTATCCTGTATCTATTTTGAGAATGTAAAAAGACATGCAAATCTCCACTGGTAGTTCAATCTCTCCGACAGAGTTTCATCGGGATCCATCAAAAGCTTTGATAACTGTATGGCTGCTTCGGATCCGATTGAGATTAATGTTCATCTTCACCAAAGTGGCATAAGGACAAATATTCAAAGATGATCATCTGTCTATCAAAACTCTAATTAATCATGTTGACCACTTCTTCTTTGTGTTGAGGAAGAGGGTTGTCTTGCATATGTGGTTGATCGGACTTGGTGACCACGATCTCACCGCTGTCTATTAAATCTTGGATCTTGTGTTTCAAGGCCCAACAATCATGAGTATCGTGTCTCGGAGCCCCGACATGATAAGCACACTTTCGAGTGTCATTGAAACCCTTCCCATTCGAGTTTGCTGATGGAAGAAGATGAGTAATTTTCTTCTGTGTGGTCAGAAGATTGAGAATGTTCTCGAGTGAGTCCCCTAGGGGTGTGAACACTCGAGTGCGTCTGACTTCTCCACTTTTAGGTAATAGAGGATTTGAAGATTGTGCTTAGAATGGGGAGTAATTTCTCCTTTGGATAGGCGTATTCTGACCGCCTTTCTGACCTTGTAGTATAAAGGAAATATCATTCTCTTTCTTTTTATGGACCCTCCGGGGATTGTTTCCATAATTTTCGGACTAGATGTGCTCAGCGACAGCTTTGAGGGCATCTAGGTCTTGAATCTTTCCTAACTTCAATCCCATCTCAGTCATCTCCCCATGTTTAATTATTTCAGAGAATGGTTTGCCAATACCAGCTAAAACCCTCTCATAGAAAGGAGCTTCTTGTATGTCGATGAAGGTCATAACCATTTCCGACTCATTCATAGAGGGAACAACTTGAGCAGCAAGGCGCCTCCACCTTTGAGCATACTCTCTGAAAGATTAATTGGTTTGTTTCTTGACTTTAGTAATTTGGTACCGGTCAGGGGCCATCTTTGACTGGAAGCTGTACTAAGTAAGGAAGGCATAAGCTAGCTCTTCCCAGCTATGTATCTTGGAGTTATCTAGTCTGGTATACCACGATCGGGCTTCTCCAGTCAGACTCTTCTGGAACAGCTGCATCTTGAGCTTCTCATCCTCGATCCGAGTTCTCCAATGAATACCTTCAAATATGTGTAAGGGTCTCCTAACCAGTCATATTTTTCAAAGTCATGTGTCTTGAACTTCTCTGGATAATGCACACCAGGGAATATACAAAGGTCTGCATATGAAACACTCACATGTGCTCCAATCCCTTTGATAGAATGGATGGTCTCTTCCATTTGAAGGACTTTCTTTCTGATATCACCGGTGTCTATATCTTCTTTGGGATGGGTGGTATCATGAATTTTATTGGTTACATCCAACTGAGCATCAGGTACGGGAGCTTCTTTGTTCGCACCCTATGTTCCTCCATGTGCAGAGGATTCAGTATGTATGGGTATCCTTGTACCCTGAGTAGATTGGTGTAGTTCTTTAAGCAGAACAGCCAAATCTGTGATTTGTTTACTTAATCCATCAAATTCTTCGTGAGAGACAGGATTAGTATTTGTCTGGTCGGATGAAGACATAATTGGCTGTAGGCTCGTGGCGTTTTTGGACTTTGAGTGGGTAATAGGTTCGATTGTTTCCCTGCGAAAAACTGACGTAGTTTAGTTTCAGAGAATGTATAAACGGTGACATGCTATATGATGTATCCGTTTTAGGAGTATTTATCCTGCAAAATAGATGTTAGCTGTTTGTAATACAAGATAGCATGTTAATATTTGTAAAATATGCATGTACACATATTTCTTTATATTTCCCATTACATGGAGATCAATATGGAATGAAATTACAAGCAATTGACTTTACAAGTAATTCTGAAATGGGAAAGCATGAAGAAACTTCCCTCTGTGTTTGGTTTATCAAAGGCTAACTTATCTTAGGCTACTGTCGCGGCTTTTTGGCATGAAGGTTCCCAAATCTTCGTAATTTACTCGACGGGAAGTTAATCCGGTCTTTCAGCTGGAGTGAATTTGGGCCGTGCCTTTCCTGAGCCTCGTTGGAATTAGTCTTCCTACGAGTCCAGTAATCAAACACCGGTAGGATAGCCTCCTGATGGAAGAACTACATATCATACATTCACGTACAATGTGTCTCACCGTTTATGAAAATGATGACATGTGCAAAGCACTAATATCACAAGCAGATATAGTGTAAAGCATTAAGTACAGTAAGTAAATGTGACGCCCCCAAAATAGGTGTACATCATATATTCTGAGTCGACAAATACATGGTATAAAATATAAATAAAAATTAATTATACAACTGTCGTGTAAAATACTACAAAACATAAATTGTGAGTTTAAATACAACACTTTCTTCTAAACAGGATTCAAACTCAAAATAAGTCCTTAATACATTTATTTTCACACTATTTCATAGAATAGTGAGGACTACTAATGCTATCATCTGAACCGTCACTCTGTTCCCCGACTAGTCCCCGATACGTTCTCATTTCCTGAAGAGAATAATGAAAGCTAAAGGGTGAGCTCAACTAGCCCAGTAAGAAATATTATGACTAAGATAATGCAGAATAAATTATCGTTAGCCTTCAACAGTGTTAAACTGATAAAATATAACAAACATCAAGTTTAACTGCAGCAGAACAAGCAATCAATTAAAAGAGTCAAGTAGAGAATAAAATCTATTATCTTTTATGATTTAAAAGGTTTTTCATCACTTTTATCGCTGGGACTCAGCTTAATAAATAATCCACATCATCCCTGCACTACAACCAATGATATTCATTAGTATCACAACCATAAATTATCAATGCACTATGGGCCAAGAATATTCGTGTATTCATTAATGGTCATGATCATGCCAATAACTGTCTATCAATGCACTACGGGCCAATGAGGACTTTTACCGCATCATTTATAACATTACGATCCTGATTACACCGAATAATCCCTGGTCATAATCATATCAAGTTCATCTATGCATTACAGGCCACAGATGACTTTCAACAAATTATAAACATGAGGATGATGACAATGATATAAGAATTCAATAAAAAAAGTTCAAGAATTAATTTATCCAAGAACCAATAACGTCCAAATTGTCAACGTGATACTGTTTTGTGGAGTAAAATTCAAAAATGCTCAGAAAAATATTTCCATGAAAATATACTAGATGAAGCGCAAATATCAAGGATATTCTATTAATTTTATGGAGTATAAAAGCCAAAACATTAACCAACTTAGTATAATAAAGAATGGAATAACAAAAAAAATCCCCAGGCATGCGATAGACCGCATAGACAGGTTATTCCAACAGAATAATAAATAACGGAACCAGGTCATGCGTAAACACACCAACAGGATATTCCGACATGATAATAAATAATGGAACCAGGTCCGGCGTAAACGCACAGACAGGATATTTCGACGGAATAATAAATAATGGAACCAGGTCCGGCGTAAAAGCACAGACAGGATATTCCGACAGAATAATAAATAACGGAACCAGGTCCGGCGCAAAACGCACAGACAGGATTTTCCAACAGAATAATAAAGAATGAAATAATAGAATAATTTCACCGAGTATAGGGTAGCCCGCGTATACAGGTTATTCCAACAAAATAATAAATAATAGAATAACAGAAGTTATCTTCATGAATACAAAAGAAATAATATCCCTTACCTTTAGAAGAAGAGTACTAGATATATGAGTAGTTCAGTAGCAGAATACTTTTCTTTTTTCTCTCTATAATTTCACTCTTTAGAGTTTCAGTGAATTTGTAAGAAATAATGAAGGAATGGGCTTCTATTTATAGAAGAATAGACTGCATAGTAACTAATTCATGAAAGGTCCAGATTGATTTACTTTTAATCGGACGATCCATATTTAAAGCAAAATCTTTTAAATAAAATATAATATATTCTATTTATAATCTAATAAAACGAATAACTTTATAAAAGTATTCTGTTTTATATAAAAAGATTTTACTATACAAATACTATGCAGGCACTATGCAAATACTATGCATAATAAAATATAATATATTCTATTTAAAATCTAATAAAATAAATAACTTTATAAAAGTATTCTGTTTTATATAAAAAGATTTTACTATACAAAATACTATGCATAATAGAATAGAATATATTCTATTTATAGTCAAATAAAACAGATAACTTTATAAAAGTATTATGTTTTATATAACAAGTTTTTCTGTTTTATTATATTAATAATACTAATAAAACTAAACTGAGTGACTTATCACATAAGCATCAATAATCAATACCGTGTGCTACTATGCCACCACGCTTATTACTGTACTTTTACTACCGAGTAGTTCAACAGTATTAACGGTAAAACTTCCGCCGTTATTTTCATAAAATATTTTTGTCGTTTTCTCAGTCCGACAATAATTTCGTTGTGGGGTCCACCAATGATTGTGCCGTTGTACGAATATTTCTTGTTAAAACGAATATTTCCCGACCAATCGAAAATTATACAACAACTTGCGTACTTTGCAAAATTTATAAATATTATCCACAACTATAACATTATATCAAATTCATTCCATAATATTTAAAAATGATATTTATAGAAAAATCATCTTTATTAAAAAAAAATTGTGTCTTACAACCTCCCCTTCTTATGAAATTTCGTCCTCAAAATTAGGGTACGTATCTGATATGTCGAAGAGGTAAGGATACCTTGATTTCATTTCAGATTCTAACTCCCAGGTCATTTCCTCAACATCGTGGTTCCTCCACAAAACTCTAACTTGAGGTATAACCTTGGAGTGTAGAACGTGATCATTCTTATCCAAGATTTTAACAGGAACCTCTTCATACGTTAAATCTTCAGCTATTTTGTCTGGTTTTAACTTAATAATGTGGTGCGGGTCTTTCACATATTTACGTAACATAGATATGTGAAAAACGTTATGAACACGAGACATACTTGACGGTAAAGCGAGTCTATAGGCCACAGTTCCTACTCGATCAAGGATTAAAAATGGGCCAATGAATCGAGGATTGAGCTTTCCTCTCTTTTCAAATCTCGTAACTCCTTTCCATGGAGCAACACGTACAACACATGATCTCCAATATCGAATTTTACGTCCTTTCGATGAAGATCAACATAACTCTTTTGTCGATCGTGTGAGGTTTTATACGTTACCGGATTGTTTTAATCTTTTCCGTAGTCATACGTAGCAACTCCAGTCCCAACAACGTTGCTTCACCCACCTCATCCCATTATATTGGAGAACGACACTTTCTTCCATACAACGCTTTGAATGGAGCCATGCCAAGACTTGCTTGATAGCTGTTGTTGTAGGAAAACTCAACCAATGGTAAGAACTTGTCCCAACTTCCCTTGAAATCAAGGACACGTAGTCTTAATAGATCTTCAAGAGTTTGAATAGTCCTCTCTGACTACCCGTCCATTTGAGGATGATATGCCGAACTAAACCATAAATCCGTGCCCATAGCTTTCTGCAAACTAACCCAAAATTGTGAAGTGAATCTTGGGTCTCGATCAGAAACTATGGATACTGGCATACCATGCAATCTTACAATCTCGTTTATGTACATATGAGAAAGACGTTCAAGTGTATAAGTTTCTCGTATAGGTAAGAAATGCGCTGACTTAGTCAATCTATCAACAATGACCCAAATCGCATCTATGCCTTGAGAAACCTTGGGAAGACCGGTAACGAAATCCATGGTAATGTGCTCCCACTTCTATTCTGGAATTTCAAGTGGTTGCAATAGACCTTTTGGTACTTGATGCTCCGCCTTGACTCGTTGACACGTTAGACACCTTGAGATAAACAGCGCTATCTCTCTCTTCATATTGACCCACCAAAATGTATGTCGAAGATCATGATATATTTTGGTACTCCCAAGATGGATTGTAAACGGTGTGTTGTGCGCCTCCATCATGATGTTATATTTTAAATCAGGGTCGTTAGGAACACAAAGTCTGGAGTTGACTCGAAGTATTCCTTCCTCATCAATTTTTTCTTCTGGCATAGCACCTTCTTGCACTTTCTTCCTCATACGCATCAGCTCCAGGTCTGTAGCTTGAGCAGCTTTAACTTTATCAATTAAAGTCGGTTCTACTCGTATATTCGCCATTATCACATGGGCCCCCGGAGTCTTTAACTCTATCTCCATCCTTTGTAAGTCACACAAAATAGGACTTTGCGTTGACAATATCGAACTCGTACCTGCATATGATCTTCTACTCAATGCGTCAGCTACCACGTTCGCTTTTCTAGTATGGTATTGGAGGGTATGATCATAATCTTTCAACAGTTCAAGACAACGTCGTTTTCGCATGTTAAGTTCCTTTTGGGTGAAGAAATATTTGAGGCTTTTATGATCCGTAAACATCTCCACTTTCTCCCCATACAAGTAATGCCTCCAAATCTTTAGTGCAAAAATGACTGCTGCAAACTCTAGATCATGAGTAGGATAATTTCTTTCATATTCTTTGAGTTGTCGAGAGGCATAGGCTATGACTTTCCCATATTGCATGAGAACACATCCAAACCCTTTGCCCGAAGCACCACTATAGATGACAAATCCCTCCGACCCAGATGGTATGGTCAGAACAGGTGCTAAAATGAGTCTTCTCTCGAGTTCTCGAAAACTATTCTCACATTCCTCGCTCCAATCGAATTTTTTATCTTTCTGAGTCAGCTGAGTTAGTGGAGTAGCGATTCGAGAAAATCCTTCCACGAATCTCTGATAATAACCAGCTAAGCCGAGAAAGCTAAGTACTTCAGTCACTGATTTGGGTTGCCCTTAGCTTTGAATAGCTTCAATCTTTGTCGGGTCAACAAATATTCTATGACTTGATACTACGTGCCCAAGGAATGCCACTTCTTCAAGCCAAAACTCGCATTTCTTCAACTTGGCATAAAGTTTATTTTCACGAAGCTTTTGGAGTATCAACCTCAAGTGTTGCTCATGATCTTCACGGTTTTTGGAATAAATAAGGATGTCATCAATAAAGACGACCATAAAGTGATCTAAATATTCCTTGAATACTCGGTTCATCATATCCATGAAGGCCGCAGGAGCATTAGTCAATCCAAAAGACATGACTAAAAATTCATAATGCATGTACCGAGTTCTGAAGGCAGTCTTTGGAATATCCTCAGTTATAACCTTTAGCTGATGATATCCAAAATGGTGATCAATCTTTGAAAAAAATTATGCTTCTTGTAACTAGTCAAATAGGTCATCAATGTGAGGCAATGGGTACTTATTTTTAATGGTGACATAATTCAACTCCTGATAATCAATACAAAGTCGCATACTTCCATCTTTCTTCTTCACGAATAGAACAGGAGCACCCCAAGGAGAAGTACTAGATCGAATAAAATCGATATCTAATAATTCCTGTAATTGGGTCTTTAACTCCTGAAGTTCAATAGGAGCCATCCGATATGGGACTTTGGAAATGGGTTTTGTACCGGGTTCAAGGTCAATACAAAATTCAATTTCACGATCTGGGGGTAGGCCAGGAAGTTCTTCAAGAAATACGTCAGAAAATTCAATAACAATAGAAATATCATTCAAAATTGACGTATTTTTGTTTAGATCCGTGACATGAGCTAAGAAAGCTTGACATCTATTTTTCAATAAACAAATAGCTTTATGGCTTGAGATGACAGTGATTGATTTTAATGGTTTGGTCGCTTGAATTCGCATAATAGGTTGATTAGGAATATGAAAGTTAACAACGTTACGAAAATAATCAATTTTAGCATGATGAGTAGTTAACCAATCAATCCCTATAATCATATCAAATGTAAGTATTTTCAATGAAATAAGATCGACATGTAATGTGAGGGTACCGATTTGAACCAAACAAGACTTATAAACAGTGGATGTAATAAAGGTTTCTCCCAACGGAGTTTTCGTAGATAAGTCAAAGTCTAATTTCTCCGTAGTCAAATTTAATCGTTGAGCGCAAGTAGGAGAAATAAAAGAATGGGGAGAACCGGTATCAAATAAGGTATAGACTTCACTAGAGTTTATGATAAGCTTACCCGTGATGACCTCGTTCGGTTTCCTTGCTTTCTAGGAGGTCACAACAAACGCTCTCCCTTGAACTACTGGTTTTGACTTGTCTGGGACGGTATTTTGTGTCACCGTTCCAACTGGACTTGTCTTCGGTGCACGATAAAATCGGCTTAGGTGACCTTCTCTTCCACAATTATAACACGCTTTGGATGGCATCGTGCAGTTTGGACTGATATGTCCTTCCCCTCCGCATTTGAAGCATATGATAGGTGGTCGTTCTCCTTCCTTATCAACGGGTGTTGGTGCTGACGTCTTTCCATCATTGTTGAATCTCCTCTTCTTGAAATGTCCACTTTTATTGCCTTGGCCATGATTACCACCAAAGTGGTTACCATTTTTGGCATGTTAATTCCCTCCACGCTTGTTGTCACCGCTTCGATGACTGTTACCACTGGTATTTTCATTCTGCCGGCTGCTTTCTCTTGGTTGCGTTGACTCGTTATCGCGCTCCAATAAATGAGCCCTATTTATAACATCTGAATATAAACACAGTTTATGAGAAATAAGATATTGACGTATCTCTGGTTTCAAACCTCTTAAAAACATCCGCGTTATTCTTTCCTTATTATCAACTAAGTGGGACGTAAACCGGGACAACTCAGCAAACTTAGCTTCGTACTGCGATACGGTCATATTATTTTGCTCCAACTTGATGAACTCTACCTCCTTCATGTGACGAATACATTCGGGAAAGTACTTGTCATTGAACAGTTCTTAAAACTTTTCCCAAGACATCTTCAATGTGGCAGGTTGAGTACGCTTTACCGATTTCCACCAGTAATCTGCCTCTCCTCGCAACATAAAGGTGGCAAAGGGAACCTTTTGCTACTCGATGCATCCCAAGACATCAAATATCTTGGTGATCTGCTTGATCAACGTTTTCGCCTTAAGTGGTTTTGGCTCTCCAATAAACTCCGGTGGTCCCAGCTCCTTGAACTTCTTAGCGGTGATCGTCCGAGAGTTTTCAGTGTTTCCACCTACATTTTGGACAGGAGCCTCTCTCGCCTGATGTTGCATGAATTTCATAAAGCCTCTGAACATTCCATCATTCATCATTTGGTCAGTGTTGTTGTTTGCACGAGGATTGTCGCCTTCCTGATGCACATTATCCTGATTATTGATATGTGGAACCTCAACGGTCTCCTATGCTCCATTGCTATTCTCAACATTCTCGGATGTCATTTTTAGATACTGCCACAAAACAAAGGTTAATTGACATGTAACATAATATTCATATACTCTGACCGACCAATTAAATACCAAATAAACTTAGGTAGGTCTTACTAGCGAAAGAATTCTCCGTTTCTCCCCTCCTAGTTCTTATCTCACATCTCAGCCAGGGATCATATCCCTAAGCTCTGAAACCAACTGTGACACCCCAAAAATAGGTATACATCACTTATTCTGAGTCGTCAAATACATGGTACAAAATACAAATAAAACTAAATTATACAACTGTCATGTAAAATACGACAAAACATAAGCTGTGAGTTTAAATACAACACTTTCTTCTAAACAGGATTCAAACTCAAAATAAGTCCTCAATACATTTATTTTTACACTATTTCATAGAATAGTGAGGACTACTAATGCTATCATCTGAACCGTCACTCCGTTCTCCGACTAGTCCCCGCTACGTTCTCATTTCCTGAAGAGAACAATGAAAGCAAAAGGGTGAGTTCAACTAGCCCAGTAAGAAATATTATGACTAAGATAATGCAGAATAAATTATCGTTAGCCTTCAACAGTGTTAAACTGATAAAATATAACAAACATCAAGTTTAACTGCAGCGGAACAAGCAATCCATTAAAAGAGTCAAGTAGAGAATAAAATCTACTATTGTTTATGATTTAAAAGGTTTTTCATCACTTTTATCGCAGGGACTCAACTTAATAAATAATCCACATCATCCCTGCACTACGACCAAGGATATTCATTAGTATCACAACCACAAATTATCCATGCACTATAGGCCAAGGATATTCGTGTATTCATTAATGGTCATGATCATGCCAACAACTGTCCATCAATACACTACGGGCCAATGAAGACTTTTACCGCATCATTTATAACATTACGGTCATTATTACACCGAATAATCCCTGGTCATAATCATACCAAGTCCATCTATGCACTACAGACCACATATGACTTTCAACAAAATATAAACATGAGGATGATGACAATGATATAAGAATTCAGTAAAACAAGTTCAAGAATTAATTTATCCAGAAACCAATAACGTCTAAATTGTCAACATGATACTGCTTTGTGGAGTAAAATTCAAAAATACTCAGAAGAATATTTTCATGAAAATATACTGCATGAAACGCAAATATCAAGGATATTCCATTAATTTCATGGAGTATAAAAGCCAAAACTTTAGCTAACTGGGTATAATAAAGAATGGAATAACAAAAGAAATCACCAGGCATGCGATAGACTGCACAAACAGGTTATTCCAACAGAATAATAAATAACGGAACCAGGACATGCGTAAACGCACCGACGGGATATTCTGACAGAATAATAAATTATGGAACCAGGTCCGGCGTAAACACACAGACATGATATTCCGACAGAATAATAAATAATGGAATCAGGTCCGGCGTAAATGCACAGATAGGATATTTCGACAAAATAATAAATAATGGAACCAGGTCCGGCGTAAAACGCACATACAGGATATTCCAACAGAATAATAAAGAATGGAATAACAGAAGAATTTCACTGAGTATAGGGTAGCCCGCGTATACAGGTTATTCCAACAGAATAATAAATAATGGAATAACAAAAGGTATCTTCATGAATACAAAAAAAATAACATCCCTTACCTTAAAAAGAAGAGTACTGGATATATGAGTAGTGCAGTAGCAGAATAATTTTCTTCTTTCTCTCTATAATTTCTCTCTCTAGAGTTTCAGTGAATTCGTAAGAAATAATGAAGGAATGAACTTCTATTTATAGAATAATGGACTGCATAGTAACTAATTCATGAACGGTCCAGATTGATTTACTTTTAATCAGACGATCCATATTTAAAGCAAAATCTTTTAAATAAAATATAATATATTCTATTTATAATCTAATAAAATGAATAACTTTATAAAAGTATTCTATTTTATATAAAAAGATTTTACTATACAAACACTATGCAGGCACTATGCAAATACTATGCATAATAAAATATAATATATTCTATTTAAAATATAATAAAATAAATAACTTTATAAAAGTATTTTATTTTATATAAAAAGATTTTATTATGCAAAATACTATGCATAATAGAATATAATATATTCTATTTATAGTCTAATAAAACAGATAACTTTATAAAAGTATTCTGTTTTATATAACAAGCTTTTCTGTTTTATTACATTAATAATACTAATAAAACAAAATTGAGTGACTTATCACATAAGCATCAATAATCAATACCGTATGCTACTATGCCACCACGCTTATTACTGTACTTTTACTACCGAGTAGTTCAACAGTATTAACGGTAAAACTTCGGCCGTTATTTTCATAAAATATTTTTGTCGTTTTCTCAATCTGACAATAATTTCGTTATGGGGTACACCAATGATTGTGCCGTCGTACGAATATTCCCTGTTAAAACGAATATTTCCCGACTAATCGAATATTATACAACAACTTGTGTACTTTTCAAAATTTATAAATATTATCCACAACTATAACATTATATCAAATTCATTCCATAATATTTAAAAATGATATTTATAGAAAAATCATCTTTGTGAAAAAAAAATTGGGGTCTTATAATAAATGCATCCATACACATCGATCAAATATAAATACAACATCCACACACAAGCATATAATAGTTTTGAAAAGCTTGTAATAGCGGCTTAAGTCATTTTACTGGTGTCCCTAATAGAGTCACCACCTGTCAACGTCAGGATTTTAATTGTTCCTTTTCCGTTCTTATCTTTTGGTGTTCTCATGTTAGGTGAGATTTGTTTTAAAAAATAAGTTGTGAAAAGGTCAGACATGTATATGTCGACAATTGGACTATAAGAGTCGCCAGTTGATTTTTTAAATGGTTGTACCAACACAACCGAGAAAAGGTTTGCACGTTGACCCAGTGATGTGACACTGCTTAACGAGTCTGTGAAATCGAGATTCGTTAGGGTCCATGGACTTGATTATGCAGAGGAAAGGTGTTAGGCACCCCCCGACATCCGTGTTGCCACGGTGACCGCCACTTTTCAATTAAACTATTATATGAATATGTGTGTGTGTGTATGGGTCAATGTGTAATTATTTGGAAGTAGTGTTATGCCTCGTTCGCACCTATATACAAAGGGTTTGAATTTTGTATAAAATTCAGTTTTAACAAGATATAGCAGTGACGTTTTGTAAAAAAAAGGTTTTTCAAACCCTTGTGCTCAATAGTAATTGAGGCCTTTGATACTTCCATTTTATTATGTGTTCTGTTTGATTGCTTTTATTTTAGAGATGTGAAGCATCTTCGAGAAAATAATATACATAACAACACCGAACTCCTTATGGGCATGAGAGTCATCTAAGAAAATTCTAACACCGTGAATAATTTACAAGCCGTGTATAGCTGAAAATGTCCATCACGGGAACCGAATCTAGATTCAGTATACTGAATCTGTGATCACATGATTCCTAGGCTCACATGATGTAGCAGTTTATATAAAAAGTTATAAGTAGTTATATATATAAAAGCTATAAATATATATATACAGACATGATCAACCACCACGAAGCACCTCCATAGGGGATCAAAAATGTAAATATATAAAAGCAATAAATATATATAGAGAGACATGATCAATCACCACAAAGCACCTCCATGGGGGATCAGAAATGTAAATAAAGCCGTAAAAACTAATCAACCACCACGAAGCACCTCTATGGGGGATTGAAAAATATAAATAAAGTAATAAAAACAATAAACCGCCTCGAATTAAACTCCAGGCGGGATATAAATAAAGCTGTAAAAGGCAACGAAGTAAACTCCAGGCCTGACAGAAATGTAAATAAAGCGGTAAAAGGCCACGAAGTAAACTCTAGGCCAGACTGAAATGTATATATATATATATATATATATAGCAATAAACGCACTGGACATATATCGATCCAGGCTCGTTTCGTTAATTCGTGGTTGAGGATATATATATATATATATATATATATATATATATATATATATATATATATATATATATATATATATATATATATATAGCAGTAAACGCTCCGGATGTAAATTCAAGCTCATCGAACAAAGTTCGACAACAATTTATATATAAGTATATATATAACTAAATAAATGCTCCGGACGTGAGTCCAGGCTCAATCGAGGCATAACTCGATAATGTTAGTCCATATATATATATATATATATATATATATATAGAAATAAAAGCCACGGATCGAAGTCCGGGCATACACATGCTACACGACTCTCAACGTGAAGAATTGTGTGTGCACAGTAGTGGAGAAAGGCTTTAGAAAGTGTAAGAAGGCTTACAGTGGACTACCAAAGAAGAGTTCAATAGATTTAAATAGATGAACACTCGACTCCCGCCGGTAAAAATATAGCCAAATATAGGTTCACAAGTGTTTAAAATGAGAAAGCACTCAGTTTAGGGTGTGTACATAGCAAATTGGACAGAGCTTCCTCGCCTTTTCTCTTTCTAAAATGGCTGCCCCAAGCCCTCTATTTATAGAGAGGGGAGCCACAGGTGTACATGTGGCAGTCGCAGATGTACCTGCTGCTGCCCGGGGTACCCCGGGTTTCGCGGGTCCCACCGTCTCGAAGTACGTACACGTGTGCAACGTGTTGTCTGCTTGAACTTTTAGAACTTCAATCCGGGCATCCGATTGAGGTGTATAAGACCTTTTATGGCATTCTATTGTCGAGAGCTACACAATGTCATTGGATTAGAAGTTGTACGAAGTCAGGAAGATGAGACCATGCCATTGGTCTTCAAGCTTCAAATTCTATCCAGTGTGCTCTCTTGTGCAGTAGTCACTCGGGATTGGAGCTCTCTGGTTCTTGTAGGACATTTCTGTGTAGAATGTATGTTAAAATTTTGTTGAGATGAAGCAATGTGGGATCGAGATGGCAAAATGACGATTCTGCCCCTCACTGAGGTTATCACCGGTTTGAGCTGTTTTAGCGGTCGTTGCTCAGGATTGTCTCTGAGATTGGACTGTTGCAGGTGTTGACCGCCCTCAGGGTTATTTCTGAGGTGTGTCTGACCTCCCAGGGTTATCTTTGGGTTTGGGGAATGAGTGCCTCGGGGTTATCGCCGAGTGTTGAAGCTGATAGCATGGGTTTGAAACAAGCATTTCTGGGATTATCTCCGAAACAGCAACTGCATGCCTCGGGGTTATCTCAGAGGTTGATACTATCTTTCCTGGCATTATTTATGGGACTGAGACTAAGTATCTCGGGGTTATTTTCGAGATAAAACGGTCTTCTCCGATGTGATTTCCGATATTTAAATTGTATTCCTCGGGGTTATCTCCGAGGTTAAAATTGAAACTCTCGGTGTTATTTTCGGGACTGAGCTAGATGTCTTGGGGTTATCTCCAAGATGGTAATAACTGAATACCCCAGGGTTGTCTCCGGGATTGAACTGAGCTGTCTTCCAGGGTTATCTCTGAAAGACGATTCTGCCCTCCTACAATGTTAGTAACAGGTATGCAGAAAATTTTGAGTGTTTACAATCAAGTTATGTTCTTGAACTCTAAAACCTTAGATTTATGTGTTAAAGAGTGTTTTATGTATGGATCTAATTAATTTGGGTGTTGATTTGTTTTAAAAACAAATGAGAAGAAAACTAGTTTTTCTAAGGGGCTAGAAAACCTTAGCTTTCTCCTACTTTGAATGGGCATTTGAAATCTGCACTTCTTTTTGCGATCCATCAAAGAGGGGTATTAAATATGTAAGCTAATTTTTAAACCCAAGTGTTAGCACTCAAAAAGAATTTTTGAGCATCAAATGGCATCTATTTTTTCAAAAACAGACCATCGGGTGAATGATTAAATCTGGGCACAAAAATAGTTTCTGGCCAGTTTGATCCAGGTGCAGCTTTGTCCATTTTTCTTGCTCTAAAAATTCTAAGATTTTGTGGTATGTTAGTATGATAAGTTAACAAGGTTCAGTCCGAAGATGGTGATTTTTAGATGTCCAGAACTCAAGTTATGATTTTTACAAGAAAGTGTTATTTTAAAAGTGAACGAGAATAACTCTTTGTGTATAACCCAGAAAAGTTCGAAAGTTTTACTAGATTTAGATGTTCATAACAGGAGCTTGCTGTAAAAATTTCATAATTGTTGGAAAAAGGAATAATTTATGATAAATGGTGAAAGATCTGATAGTTTTGGACCATTTAAAAATAGTAAACGAAATTGAAAAAATGCAAGAAAAATATATGATCATTAAAATATCATGTTCTGATGTTTCCCAGAAAAGAAAAAATTTCTGAGATGTTTTGGTATTTTTCATTTCTTTGTATGTGTTATGAATAAATGGATAAATTAAGTTAAATGAAGTTAAAATTTGTGAAAATTTGATTTTATGACTTAAAGACACTTAATATGGTGTATTCAGATTTTTGGAGGGTACTTTGATCATTTTTGATAAAATTTTATGTGTATTGTATTTTATGTTTATTAAATAAATGAATTAGTAAAGGGTAAACAATTAAATTATATTTTTTATGAGTTTAATAAATGATTAAAATATTATTAAATAATTAATAATATATATTAAAAATATTATGAATATAATTAATAATACTAGATTAAAATATTATTAAATGATTAATAATCTTAGATAACTAAAATATTATTAAATGATTAATAATATTAGATAACTAAAATATATATTATTAAATGATTAATAATATTAGAGGTTAATTAAAATATTGTTAAATGATTAATAAAAGTATTAACTGATTTGAATATTATTAAATAATTAATAATATTTGTAAATAATTAAGATATTATTAAATAATTAATAATATTAGTATATGATTTGAATATTATTAAATGATTAATAATATTAATAATTGATTAAAATATTATTAAATGATTAACAATATTTGTACATGATTAAGAAATTAATAAATAATTAATAATATTAGTAAATAACTTGAATATTATTAAATGACTAATAATATTAATAATTGATTAAAATGTTATTAAATGATTAATAATATTAGTAAGTGATTAAAATATTATTAAAAGATTAATAATATTTATAAATGATTAAGATATTATTAAGTGATTAAAATATTATTAAGTGATTAATAATATTTGTAATTAAATGAATGAAATATTATTAAATGATTAATAATATTCGTAAAGGAATAAAATATTATTAAATGATTAATAACTTTAGATGAAAGTTTTAAGATGATAATAAAGTGATTAAAATATTATCGAAAGATGATAATAATACTGATGGTTTAAGGTGTTATCTAATATTTGATTGCGTGACTAAATGTTAAATGATTTATTTATAAAATAGTAGTATTATGAGGTATGATATGATATGTTGATTGAAAGATCAATCTTATAAATGATAGGTCTTTCATAAGAGATTAAATTAGATTGTAGAGCAGTAATCGACAGACAAAGCAAGTTTTCTAACTCAAACACGAGGTATTATGTTTCAAGCATGCTAGTGGTTTAATTATTGATAATTATTCCACATCTATGATTATTGTTATTTACACTTAGTGCAAGTTGCATATGTTCATCGGGTATAAAAGGTTGATCACCTTGGTTATCAAAAGCATTTATTCATAGTCATTGTTGGCCACTCAGCATTGTTGATTCAATTATTGAAACTTTATTCTCATTCTTTCACAATTGTTATATATTGTTGAAAATTCATAAAGCTTATTCTTTTATTCAATCATGATATATCATTATTGTATTTAAACTTGCTGAGCAAAGTAGTTACTCACTCTTGCTATATCATGATAATATTTCAATTAAGCCCGAGTGTTCGAAGAAGGATAAAGTCAAGGGCAAAGTTGGAGAATAGTTCCTGTAGGGTTTCGGCACATAAACGCAGCAGAAATATGACAAATTTTCAAAGCAATTTCGAAACCCTAAAATAGGATCCATGCGAAAACCATATTAATTCAGTGGTTAGAAATTATACTGATTATTGAAGGTGAAATTGATGCAATCGAATCTCTAGTGCAATCTAAATGAACCGCGCCTCTACGGTATCCACACGAACGCCCCGCAAATCGTCGTACGATCTGCTGTAAAAGGAACTGCAGTACTACCCACCAAGGATGAGGATTTCGAAACTGTTTCTCTCTAGTCTCTCTCTAAAAGCGGCTAGGGTTTTGGTTAATGATATCTACCCTTAAATGGCTTATGTATCTTATATATAGCAGTTAGAAGGAACTAATCAAAACCTAATCTAATTAAAATCCAAATTTATATATATATATATATATATATATATATATATATATATATATATATATATATATATATATTAAGTCTTACTTAATTAATATACCTATATATAAATTATCCTATTAATTTAAATTCATAATTTAAATACTATCAATCATATTGATATATTTAAATCTTTACATTTAAATTAATTTCCTTTTAATTACTTTCTATGTGTGTGACCCTATAGGTTATTATTACGTTGGCAATAATTTTAAAATCATATTATAAAATTATAAACAGTGAACAGCATCTAGTAATGCATCAGTGCTACCCAAGTAATAATAAGATCGATGATTCGATGCAACCTTTTCGTGACCAATGTTTCAATGTAATTTAATCCTTTTAATATCCTAGATTAAACTCGAGTCATGGAATGTGTCATACTCTTCATAATTTAATTTGAGTTTTTCTTGATCAATGAGTAAACTATATGAAACAAATCACTATTTGAGCATGGCCATGCATTTCATAGTCATACTCAATCAAGAGGCCTATGAATATCACCCCTAATACGATTCATGATGTACCCAATAATCATCTTTATTGTCCACCATATTAAAGGTGACTTTTGATGATATCAAAGTACATAAATTCTCGTGTAGTAATATAGTGATTTCAGGTCGGAGGATAATTACATCATTGTCACTATGAGAATTGCTAATGACACTTCGCATAATGCTCCACATAGAATTCTCATGGTGGGTCTGTCCAGTACATCGTTCTCTAACACGTACCTATGCATTGACTTAATATCTCATATATTTATGACCAATGAGATTTGGTCATTGTGACGCCCCCAAAATTAGGTATACATCACCCATCTTGGGTCGTCAGATACATAGTACAAAATACAAATACAACTTACTAATACAACTGTCGTGTACAATACGACAAAACATAAACTGTGAGTTTGAATACAAATATTATCTTCTAGAGAGTATTCATACTCAAAAGAAGTCCTCATTACATTTATTAACACACCATTACATAGAATAGTGAGGACTACTAACTAATACTATCATTCGGACCATCACTCCGTTCCCCGACTTGTCCCAGCTACGTTCTCATTTCCTGAAGAGAACAGTGAAAGAAAGGGTGAGCTCAACTAGGCCAGTAAGAAATATCATGACTAAGATAATGCAGAATAAATTATCATTAGCCTTCAACAATGTTAAACTGATAAAATATAATAGACATCAAGTTTACCTGCAGCGGAACAAGCAATCCATTAAAAGAGTCAAGTAGAAAATAAACTCTACTATCTTTTATGATTTAAAAGATTTTCCAACACTGTGATCGCTGAGACTCAGCTTAATAAAATAATTCACATCATCGAATCACCCCTGCACTACGGCCAAGGATATTCGTATATTCATTAATGGTCATGATCATGCCAACAACTGTCCATCAATGTACTACAGGCCAATGAGGACTTTTACCACATCATTTGTAACATTACGGTCATGATTATACCGAATAATCCCTGGTCATAATCATACCAAGTCCATCTATGCACTACAGGCCACAGATGACTTTCAACATTTTATAAACATGAGGATGATGACAATGATATAAGAATTCAATAAAACAAGTTCAAGAATTAATTTATCCAAGAATTAACAACGTCCAAATTGTCAACATGATACTGCTTTGTGGAGTAAAATTCAAGAATACTTAGAAGAATATTTTCATGAAAAGATACTGGATGAAACGCAATTATCAAGGATATTCCACAAATTTCATGGAGTATAGAAGTCAAAACTTAACCAATTGAGTACAATAAAGAATGGAATAACAAAAGAAATCACCCGGCATGCGATAGACCGCACAGACAGGTTATTCTAATAGAATAATAAATAATAGAACCAGGTCCGGCGTAAACGCACAGACAGGATATTCCGACAGAATAATAAATAATGGAACCAGGTCCGGTGTAAAACACACAGACAGGATATTCCGACAGAATAATAAATAATGGAACCAGGTCCGGTGTAAAACACACAGACATGATATTCCAACAGAATAATAAATAATGGAACCAGGTCCGGCGTAAACTCACAGACAGGATATTTCGACAGAATAATAAATAATGGAACCAGGTCCGGCGTAAACCACACAGACAGGATGTTCCAACAGAATAATAGAAGAATGTCACCAAGTATAGGGTAGACCGCGTATACAGGTTATTCCAACAGAATAATAAGAAATGGAATAACAACAGTTCTCTTCATGAATAAGAAAGAATAACACCCCTTACCATTTTAAAGACGAGCTGAAATAAGGAAGTAGTTAAGTAGCAGAATACTCTTCTTCTCTCTCTCTATAGTTTCTCTCTATAGTTTCTTTCTCTAGAGTTCAGTGAATTAGTAAGAAATAATGAAAGAATGAGCTGCTATTTATAGAAAAATAGAATGCATAGTAACTAATCCATGAACGGTCCAGATTGATTACTTTAATCTGACGGTCCATATTTAAAGAAAAATCTTTTAAATAAAATATAATATATTCTATTTATAGAATAACTTTAATAAAGTATTCTATTTTATATAAAAAGATGTTTCTGTTTTATTACGTTAATAATACGAATAAAACAAAACGTCATTATCGCTAAATAATTCATATTATTAACTGACAATAATTGAATCAAACTGAGTGACTTCTCACATAAGCATTAATAATCAATACTGTGTGCTACTATGCAACCACACGTATTACTGTACTTTTACTACCGAGTAGTTCAACAGTAACAATGGTAAAATTTTCGTCGTTATTTTTAATAAAATATTTTTGTCGTTTTCTCAATCCGACAATAATTCCGTTGTGGGGTCCACCAATGATTGTGTCGTTGTACGAATATTCCCTGTTAAAACGAATATTCCCCGACCAATCGAATATTATATAACAACTTGCGTACTTTGCAAAATTTATAAATATTACCCACAACTATAACATTATATCAAATTAACTCCATAATATTCAAAAATGATATTTATAGAAAATTCATCTTTATTTATAAAAGTTGGGGTCTTACAACCTCCCCTTCTTATGAAATTTCGCCCTCGAAATTAGGGTACGTACCTGGTATGTCGAAGAGGTAAGGATACCTTGATTTCATTTCAGATTCTAACTCCCAAGTCATTTCCTCAACATCGTGGTTTCTCCACAAAACTTTGACTTGAGGTATAACCTTGGAGCGTAGAATATGTTCCTTCTTATCCAAGATTTGAACAAGAACTTCTTCATACGTCAAATCTTCCGCTATTTCGTCCGGTTCTAACTCAATAATGTGGTTCGGGTCTTCCACATATTTGCGTAACATGGATATGTAAAAAACGTTATGAACACGAGACATACTTGGCGGTAAAGCGAGTCTATAAGCCACAGTTCCTACTCGATCGAGGATTAAAAATGGACCGATGAATCGAGGATTGAGCTTTCCTCTCTTTCCAAATCTCGTAACTCCTTTCCATGGAGCAACACGTAAGAACACATGATCTCCTACATCAAATTCCACGTCCTTTCGATGAAGATCAGCATAACTCTTTTGTCGATCTTGTGAGGTTTTTATACGTTGTCGGATCGTTTGAATCTTTTCTGTAGTCATACGTACCAACTCCGGTCCCAACAACGTTGCTTCACCCACCTCATCCCAGCATACTGGAGAACGACATTTTCTTCCATACAATGCTTCGAATGGAGCCATGCCAATACTTGCTTGATAACTGTTGTTGTAGGAAAACTCCACCAATGGTAAGAACTTGTCCCAACTTCCTTGAAGTCAAAGACACAGAGTCTTAATAGATCTTCAAGAGTTTGAATAGTCCTCTCTGATTGTCCGTCCGTCTGAGGATGATATGCTGAACTAAATCGTAACTCCGTGCCCATAGCTTTTTGTAAACTAACCCAAAATCGTGAAGTGAATCTTGGGTCTCGGTCAGAAACTATGGATACTGGCATACCATGCAGTCTTACAATCTCGTTTATGTACATACGAGCAAGACGTTCAAGTGTATAAGTTTCTCGTATCGGTAAGAAATGAGCAGACTTGGTCAATCTATCAACAATGACCCAAATCGCATCAATACCTTGAGAAACCCTTGGAAGACCGGTAACGAAATCCATGGTAATGTGCTCCCACTTCCATTCTGGAATTTCAAGTGGTTGCAATGGACCTTTTGGTACTTGATGCTCCGCTTTGACTCGTTGACAAGTTAGACACCTTGAGATAAACAACGCTATCTCTCTCTTCATATTGCTCCACCAAAATGTATGACGAAGATCATGATACATTTTGGTACTTCCAGGATGGATTGCAAACGGTGTGTTGTGCGCCTCCATCATGATTTCATACTTTAAATCAGGGTTGTTAGGAACACAAAGTCTGGAGTTGACTCGAAGTATTCCTTCTTCATCGATTCTTGCTTCCGGCATAGCACCTTCTTGCACTTTCTTCCTCATACGCATCAGCTCCAGGTCTGTAGCTTGAGCAGCTTTAACTTTATCGATTAAAGTTGGTTCTACTCGTATATTCGTCATCATCACATGGGTCCCTGGAGTCTTTAACTCTATCTCCATCCTTTGCAAATCACACAAAATGGGTCTTTGTGTTGACAATATCGCACTCGTACTTGCATATGATCTTCTACTCAATGCGTCAGCTACCACGTTCGCTTTTCCAGGATGATATTGAATGGTATGATCATAATCTTTCAACAGTTCAAGCCAACGTCGTTGTCGCATGTTGAGTTCCTTTTGAGTGAAGAAATATTTGAGGCTTTTATGATCCGTAAAGATCTCCACCTTCTCCCCATACAAGTAATGCCTCCAAATTTTAAGTGCAAAGACAACAGCTGCCAACTCTAGATCATGAGTAGGATAATTTCTCTCATATTCCTTGAGTTGTCTTGATGCATAGGCTATGACTTTTCCATGTTGCATGAGAACGCATCCCAACCCTTTGCTCGAAGCATCACTGTAGATGACAAATCCCTCCGAGCCAGATGGTATTGTTAGAACAGGTGCTGAAATGAGTCTCCTCTTGAGTTCTTGAAAACTCTGCTCACATTCTTCGCTCCAACCAAACTTTGTATCTTTCTGAGTCAGCTGAGTTAATGGAGTAGCGATTCGAGAAAATTCTTCCACGAATCTCCGATAATAACCAGCTAGACCGAGAAAGATACGTACTTCAGTCACTGATTTAGGTTGCTCCCAGCTTTGAATAGCTTCAATCTTTGCCGGGTCACGATATTCCACGACTTGATACTACGTGCCCAAGGAATGCTACCTCTTCCAGCCAGAACTCGCATTTCTTCAACTTGGCATAAAGTTTGTATTCACGAAGCTTTTGGAGTAACAACCTCAAGTGTTGCTCATGATCTTCATGGCTTTTGGAATAAACAAGGATGTCATCGATAAAGACGACCACAAAGTGATCCAAATATTCTTTGAATACCCAGTTCATCATATCCATGAAGGCAGCAGGAGCATTAGTCAATCCAAAGGACATGACTAGGAATTCATAATGCCCGTACCGAGTTCTGAAAGCCGTCTTTGGAATATCCTCAGTTCTAACCTTCAGCTGATGATATCCAGAAAGAAGATCGATCTTTGAAAAGAATTGTGCTCCTTGTAACTGGTCAAACAGGTCATCAATACGTGGCAATAGGTACCTATTTTTGATGGTGACATGATTCAACTCCCGATAATCAATACAAAGTTGCATACTCCCATCTTTCTTCTTCACGAACAGAACAGGAGCACCCCAAGGAGAAGTACTAGGACGAATAAAACCAATGTCTAACAATTCTTGCAGTTGGGTCTTTAACTCTTGAAGTTCAATAGGAGCCATTCGATATGGGGCTTTGGAAATGGGTTTTGTACCGGGTTCAAGGTCGATACAAAATTTATTTTCACGCTCTGGGGGTAGGCCAGGAAGTTCTTTGGGAAATACGTCAGGAAATTTATTAACAACAGAAATATCATTCAAAGCTGACGTATTTTTGTTTAGATCTGTGACATGAGCTAAGAAAGCTTGACATCCGTTTTTCAATAAACGAATAGCTTTATGGCTTGAGATGACAACGATTGATTTTAATGGTTTGGTTGCTTGAATTCGCATAATAGGTCGATTAGGAATATGAAAGCTAACAACCTTACGAAAACAATCAATTTTTGCATGATGAGTAGTTAACCAATCAATCCCTAGAATCACGTCAAATGCAAGTATTTTTAATGAAATAAGATCGACAGGTAATGTGTGGGTACCAACTTGAACCAAACAAGACTTATAAACCATGGATGTAATGAAGGTTTCTCCCAATGGAGTTTCAACTGCTAAGTCAAAGTCTAATTTCTCCGGAATCAAATTTAATCGATGAGCGCAAGTAGGAGAAATAAAAGAATGGGTAGAACCGGTATCAAATAAAGTATAGACTTCGTTAGAGTTTATGATAAGCTTACCCGTGATGACCTCATTCGGGTTCCTTGCTTTCTGGGAGTTCACAACAAACGCTCTCCCTTGCACAACCGGTTTTGACTTTTCTGGGACGGCCTTTGGTGCCTCCATCCTAGCTGAATTTGTCTTCGGTAAACGACAAAATCGGGCTAAATGACCTTCTCTTCCACAATTATAACATGCTTTGGACGGCATCGCGCAGTTTGGACTGATGTGCCCCTCCCCTCCGCATTTGAAACATATGATAGGTGGTCGTTCTCCTTCCTTAACGACAGGTGCTGGTGCTGACGTCTTTCCATCATTGTTGAATCTCCTCTTCTTGAAATGCCCATTCTTATTATTTTGGCCCTGATTACCACCGAAGTGGTTACCATTTCTGGCCTGTTGATTCCCTCCACGCTTGTTGTCACCGCTTCGATGACTGCTTTCACTGGTATTATCATTTTGCCGGCTGCTCTCTTTTGGTTGCGTTGTCTCGTTATCGCGCTCCACCAACTGAGCCCTATTTACAACATCTGAATACAAACACAATTTATGAGAAACAAGATGTTGACGTATCTCCGGCTTCAAACCTCTTAAAAACATCCGCGTCATTCTTTTTCATTATCCACCAGGTGGGACGCAAACCGGGATAACTCCGCAAATTTTGCCTCGTACTGCGACACGGTCATATTATTTGCTCCAATTTGATGAACTCCACCTCCTTCATGTGACGAATACTCTCGGGAAAGTATTTGTCGTTAAACAGCTCTTGGAACTTCTCCCAAGACATCTTCAGTGCGGCAGGTTGAGTACGCTTTATCGATTCCCACCAGTAATCTGCCTCTCCTCGCAACATAAAGGCGGCAAAGGGAACCTTTTGCTCCTCGGAGCAACCCAAGACATCAAATATCTTGGTGATCTGCTTTATCCATGTTTCAGCTACAAGTGGTTTGGGTTCTCCCTTAAACTCCGGTGGTCCCAGCTCCTTAAACTGTTTAGCGGTGACCGCCTGAGAGTTTCCAGTATTTCCACCTACGTTGTGGACAGGAGCCGCTTTCACCTGTTGTTGCATGAATTGCATAAAACCTCTGAACATTCCATCATTCATCATCTGGTCAGTGTTGTTGTTTGCATGAGGATTGTCACCTTCCTGATGAACATTATCCTGATTATTGATATGTGGTGAATCAATAATCGTCTGTGCTCCATTGCTATTCTCAACATTCTCAGATGCCATTTTCAGATACTGCCACAAAATAAAAGTTAATTGATATGTCATATATTATCCTTATATTATGACCGACCAATTAAATACCATGCAAATAAACTTAGGTAGGTCATACTAGCGAAGGAATTCCCCGTCTCTCCCCTCCTAGTTCTATTCTCACATCTTAGCCAGGGATCATATCCCTAAGCTCTGATACCAACTGTGACGCCCCCAAAATTAGGTATACATCACCCATCTTGGGTCGTCAGATACATAGTACAAAATACAAATACAACTTACTAATACAACTGTCGTGTACAATACGACAAAACATAAACTGTGAGTTTGAATACAAATATTATCTTCTAGAGAGTATTCATACTCAAAAGGAGTCCTCATTACATTTATTAACACACCATTACATAGAATAGTGAGGACTACTAACTAATACTATCATTCGGACCATCACTCCGTTCCCCGACTTGCCCCAGCTACGTTCTCATTTCCTGAAGAGAACAGTGAAAGAAAGGGTGAGCTCAACTAGCCCAGTAAGAAATATTATGACTAAGATAATGCAGAATAAATTATCATTAGCCTTCAACAATGTTAAACTGATAAAATATAATAGACATCAAGTTTAACTGCAGCGGAACAAGCAATCCATTAAAAGAGTCAAGTAGAAAATAAACTCTACTATCTTTTATGATTTAAAAGATTTTCCAACACTGTGATCGCTGAGACTCAGCTTAATAAAATAATTCACATCATCGAATCACCCCTGCACTACGGCCAAGGATATTCGTATATTCATTAATGGTCATGATCATGCCAACAACTGTCCATCAATGCACTACAGGCCAATGAGGACTTTTACCACATCATTTGTAACATTACGGTCATGATTATACCGAATAATCCCTGGTCATAATCATACCAAGTCCATCTATGCACTACAGGCCACAGATGACTTTCAACATTTTATAAACATGAGGATGATGACAATGATATAAGAATTCAATAAAACAAGTTCAAGAATTAATTTATCCAAGAATTAACAACGTCCAAATTGTCAACATGATACTGCTTTGTGGAGTAAAATTCAAGAATACTTAGAAGAATATTTTCATGAAAAGATACTGGATGAAACGCAATTATCAAGGATATTCCACAAATTTCATGGAGTATAGAAGTCAAAACTTAACCAATTGAGTACAATAAAGAATGGAATAACAAAAGAAATCACCCGGCATGCGATAGACCGCACAGACAGGTTATTCTAATAGAATAATAAATAATAGAACCAGGTCCGGCGTAAACGCACAGACAGGATATTCCGACAGAATAATAAATAATGGAACCAGGTCCGGTGTAAAACACACAGACAGGATATTCCGACAGAATAATAAATAATGGAACCAGGTCCGGTGTAAAACACACAGACATGATATTCCAACAGAATAATAAATAATGGAACCAGGTCCAGCGTAAACGCACAGACAGGATATTCCGACAGAATAATAAATAATGGAACCAGGTCCGGCGTAAACCACACAGACAGGATGTTCCAACAGAATAATAGAAGAATGTCACCAAGTATAGGGTAGACCGCGTATACAGGTTATTCCAACAGAATAATAAGAAATGGAATAACAACAGTTCTCTTCATGAATAAGAAAGAATAACACCCCTTACCATTTTAAAGACGAGCTGAAATAAGGAAGTAGTTAAGTAGCAGAATACTCTTCTTCTCTCTCTCTATAGTTTCTCTCTATAGTTTCTTTCTCTAGAGTTCAGTGAATTTGTAAGAAATAATGAAAGAATGAGCTGCTATTTATAGAAAAATAGAATGCATAGTAACTAATCTATGAACGGTCCAGATTGATTACTTTAATCTGACGGTCCATATTTAAAGAAAAATCTTTTAAATAAAATATAATATATTCTATTTATAGAATAACTTTAATAAAGTATTCTGTTTTATATAAAAAGATGTTTCTGTTTTATTACGTTAATAATACGAATAAAACAAAACGTCATTATCGCTAAATAATTCATATTATTAACTGACAATAATTGAATCAAACTGAGTGACTTCTCACATAAGCATTAATAATCAATACTGTGTGCTACTATGCAACCACACGTATTACTGTACTTTTACTACCGAGTAGTTCAACAGTAACAATAGTAAAATTTCCGCCGTTATTTTTAATAAAATATTTTTGTCGTTTTCTCAATCCAACAATAATTCCGTTGTGGGGTCCACCAATGATTGTGTCGTTGTACGAATATTCCCTGTTAAAACGAATATTCCCCGACCAATCGAATATTATATAACAACTTGCGTACTTTGCAAAATTTATAAATATTACCCACAACTATAACATTATATCAAATTAACTCCATAATATTCAAAAATGATATTTATAGAAAATTCTTCTTTATTTATAAAAGTTGGGGTCTTACAGTCATCAGTTAATCCACATACTAGTCTCAATGCATCATTATTGTTCCATCAACAATGATACTCGACTAGGGACATTTAAGAGCAATGATACTAATTGTAATTATATAATCTCATGTTCAAGTCACATACTTGAAACTATATAATTTGTATCACTATTCTAAGGAATTTTATTATGTTAACATTTATATAACGCAGTAAATAAAACTATAATAAAATCATTCATTTATTCAGTCAAATATAATATCGAAATGTTAAGCAATTATATCAAATAATTGGCCTCTAGGGCACTAACTCTAACAGTTCCATATGAATGTTTAACTATTACATTTATCTTATGTAAAATAATTATGTAAACCTTTTGAATTATTAAGTTATGTATTGAGTTAAGGTTATAGACCTTGGGAAATGTTGTAGTATCATTTGAAATAAACAATGCATGTTTATATATTTCGCGTTAGTTTATAGAATGTATAAGAAGATGATGTATCATTACGCACCAGGTCGGAGGTTCAAGGGACCCAGATTTCTGGGCGTTACAGTCTCACACGATGTTGGCGGGGAAGCCATTGATTCTTGAGAGAGGCCTCCGCTCTTGTGAGACTCAAAGTGGTAAATTGGTGGCCATAATTATAGATAAGGGTGGTTGGAGTTCACCAAACAATAGGAGGTCGGTAGTAGCCATTGTGAAAGAGTTTTATGCTAATGCCAAGGAAGCCCAAGAGCACGTGGTTCAAGTTTGAGGCAAAGCGGTATCATTCGAGAAGCATAGCATCAACACCTACTACCAAATAGACATGTCGGATAACGACGAATTCACAAAATATCTGATCGAAGACCAAGACTTGGACCAAGTGATCAAAACTCTGTGTCTGCCAGGTTGATAAGTAGGTTTTATACATACTTATCCGGTATCTATTACTTGAATTAGTTGCTTAAACTTATGTTTTGTAGTTACTTTGCATGCATTGTGTGTTCATTTCATACATTTTATGTTATTTTGTAGGCTATGACACGACATTGGCATGAAGAAGTAAGGAAAAGCAATTCGGACATCTTTTGGACTAAAATATACAAGCAAATGCAAGGAGGGAATATTACATGGCTTTTAACACCAAGTTGAATGCATGTTCTTGGCTTGGAACTGGGATTATATTATAGATCTACTTCTCAGCTTTCCGGAACATCTTGAATCATCCCAATTGGAGTTCGGATGGGAGAGTTATGGCCTTTTTTATCAACAAAGATCAAAGTTAAGAGTTGTCATGCTTGCCATTTACATAGCATCTACTTCAACCTCAATTTCCCCCTTGATCCAGCCAGAATCTGTCAATTCTCAAAGAATGAAAGTTGTAGATCTCGTCGATATCTTCGATTAGATAGGTGGCAGGCCCTCTAACTCCTAGACAATCAAAAGTTATGCCTATTTTACCAACGGACGTTGCAGTAGAAAATAGAGTAGCGCGGACCGCGCTAGGAACAGCGAGGGCGTTCTAGGCTACAAGAATTTCTGACACTATAGCGTGGGACATGCCAAAAATGGCCTAGGAATAGCGTGGGGCACGCCAATCAGTGGGGAAGCAACTTATTTGGGTTATTCGATGTCCAAATTGAGTTAGAATATGATTCTTAGTTGCCTAACTTGCTAAGGTATCTATTAGAACTATAAATACATGATGAGAGACATAAAAGAGGAGATATATAGGCTAGTTTAAAGGATTCCATTAGATTATATTAGAGTAGATTAGGAGCAAAATCCTAGTTCTTATAAGATTTGGAGATTGAAGCAACTTGGAGACCACTGAAGACTCAAAGTAGGAGCAAGGAGAGAGCATCAAATCTATAGACAAGAGATTCTATCTTCTCATCTTCTTTTATCTTTGTCTTTTAATGTGTATTCAATTGTGGATTCTTAGTTTTAATTCAATGAAATAATTCTTTGTTTGAGATTACAATGGATCTTATTGTGTAGTTTATTTTAAAATGCTTCACTATCAATTATTATGTTTTATTGTGATGATTGTCTATTTTGATTTGGACTTAATTATTTAATTGATTGGCCATCAATTATCGTGATAATCTATATGAACTCGAGAGATGAAGTATATGTTTAGATCTGATCATGATAGCATGTGTTTGTGATTTCTACATAGATGGAATTCATGATTCGTATTTAGGATAGAGATATGCCTTTTACACCATATGTAATCTTATAACGAACTTGTGCTTTAAATCCTTTTTAATTGTAATTCACATAGAGATATAGTGGATTAGTTAATTAGGGTGTCTTGCATAATTCTATCATCTGTGGATTTAAGTGAGTATGGGTATTATGCATCGAGATGTGGTTTTATCTGCTTTAGTATTCTTGATTAACAATTCAGAATAAAAAATAATTGATGAGAAGTGTGTTAACTTAAATGAAGTAATAAGTGAAGTTGTGATCTTAAATCTCCGTAATCTTAATTTAAGTAGTGGTAATTAGAATTAGTTTACATATAATTTGAAATTCATTCGTTTAAATATGATTGAGTTGGTTACGAATTAGTACTTGGTGATTTTTATTAAATAATTCCTTGTGGGAACGATACTCTACTTTCACTTTATTACTTGTTGACCACGTATACTTGCGTGTTGTGCGTAATTAGATTTTACCCAACAAGTTTTTGGCGCCGTTGCCGGGGAATTAGTTAATATATGTTTGCCAATATTAGCTTCAATCAAATTAGTCTTAATTTAAATATTTTTTTTCTTTTTATTTATTTCTCTTCCTATATTTCTTTCCTTTCAGGTACCATGGCGGGATTTAAATATCAATGGCTGTATACGAGAATGACTCAGCCAAGGAGAGCGGGGATTGATGGTTTTAATGCATTTTCTGCATTATCAGCACAGTTTAAGACATTTTTGAGGAGGTTAGACGTTGTGGCAGCCCAACATAATCGAAGGATAAAAGTTAAATGTAATTATTGTGCTGGTAATCATCCGAGTCATCAATGCACCGTTAGTTCTGGGTCGGGACAACACGATGGTGAATACCTCGGCGATTATACATATCCTAACTATCACCAAGATTGGGGGTATCACCCGAATTTTTCATTGAGCTACAATTATCAAGACCAATACTATGCTCCAAATCCAACATACACACCAAAATTTTCATGTCCACCTCCATTGCCACAAGAAGAAAAGCCAAATCCGAGGGATGTATTATTGAAGGGCATAGCAAACCTAGAGGAAATGAGGATTAGCCAAGAGCTTTCAACCCAAAATTTTAATAATCGGATGGAACAACTCGTCACAACCTCAACTAATGGTCCTCAATACATGGCTTCCGAGACTGAAAACAAAATTCAAGGTTGGAGGAATTGTTGTCCAAGTTCGTAGCATCAAATGAGGAGAGGAGGATTAATCAAGAGCGCCAATTCAGAATCAAGAGATATCAATTCAAAATTTGCAGAACCAGATGGATCAAATGCTCAAAGCCTTGAACAATTGTCCTTAAAACAATTGGTGTTATGAAGAGGATTCCGAGATTGATGAAGTGTCCGACCCAAATCTACAACTAGATTAGACACAAGATGTTGAAAAAGAGGAGAAAATTGGGGATATTGAAATGGAGGTTGACGAAGATCTAAATGAGTCTCCACCAAAGATCAAAGAGTCAGTCAGATTTACAAAATCATGCCCACTTGGTAGTCATATCGCCGGCGAAGCTCTTGATGACATAAGAGCGAGTATAATTTTGAATCCATGGTGGGACGAGAAAGAGAAGATAGACGAAGAGCCCATTGTGTGTGAAAAGCTTCTATGCCCCAAAGTGATCACATACACAAAGGAGAAAACACCTAGATGTGGTACGTTCTTGATTGAGATCATACCAAATCAGAGCATGCTAGGTGACTTTGATGCATTGGCCATCACAAATGGGAACCTACCAAAAGCTACATTATTTCCGATGGATGGAGGGTTCCTCAATTATCGAAGAGGAATTGGATAGTGTTGACCAAACAAAGTCAGGATGAAAGACTGTAATTCAAGCGTTAATTGGAAGGCAACCCAGGAATTTTTATATTTATATGCTTTATTAGTTTATTTAGTAGGTAGGAATTAATTTGCTTATTAAGTTCTCTTTCCAATCCAATGTGTTATTCTAATCCATGTTGTCTCTCTTCATTGCAGGTATTGGAGGTTCAATGGACAGGAAAAATATTATGGAAAGGTTATGCAAGTCAAATTCAAGTGTGGTGCCCAATTTGTTCCATGTGCCTAACCTATTCTCCAGACTTAGCAGACAAGGAGGAGGATTGCTATATTTTCAGGGAAGTCCTCTGCTTTACTTTTTCCTATTTCAGCCATTGAGGACAATGTCTAGTTTAAGTTTGGGGGGCATTTTAGTGTCGTATTACATATAGTTAGTTATTTACATTGTAGTTCATATAGTTACATTTAGTTTTTACATTCAGTTTCTTGAAATAAAAAAAATTGAAATTTTGAAAAATTAGTAGTTAGTTTACTATGTTTATATAATATTTAGTACATCTTGCATGAGTCCAGCTATTTGATATTTACAGTTTTTTTTGGCCAATGATGAGATTGAAATTGGGTAGACAAGTATAGTACTGACTATTAGAGCTTTGATGTGATTTCTTGTTATGAATTGAGTCTTTTTTTGTTTGAAACTTGTATAATAAGGATAGCACAGTAAAAATAACTTGTTGATTGATTGAGTTAATATTGATACATAATGGGATTCTAAAGGATAATGCTAGTTTGAATGAAAGAATGACAAGAATAAGTAGTGATGGCTAAAGTTAGACAAGAACCTAAGTTTGGAGAAATATTTGGGGTATATAAGCTATAAAAAAAGAAAAAGTAAAAGTCAAAAAGTATGAATAAATACCGTGGCGTGCTTGTCTAGTTTTGTGGCCTTTGTTACTTGAGTAAGTAAGCCCGAGGGGATTGTCTTTACACCTAGCGCCCTAAGGTCTTAATGGTCTGGGAGTCGTTGGTCGAAAGCTTGTTAAGGTAGCATTGAAAAGCCTAAGGGAATAAGACATTGCATAGCTATGTGTATATAAACTAAAAGAAAAAAATGAATAAAATGGGAAATAAGAGCAAAAATCCCCCGTAGATTAAAAATAAAGCATAAGTATCCCATGTTGACTCTCGATATTGGTAATTGTTTGATGATTAGTGGATCTAGTTTGTTTTTAGATTTCTTGAGTTTACACTATATGATGCCTTCGAAGAGACTTGTTTTGTGTTAAATTTGATTTTATATCAGTTAATATTGTTATGGAGCACACACGCACTATATTATTGATAACAGTTTAAGATTTGATGATTGACTAGGAAATTATTGAGTGGTTTTGATATGAAGTATTGTCATGTTTACTTGATTTCTCTGAGGCCGGGCAAATAGATTGATTATATCAATACTGCTGGATTCGCTGGCATGTAGATTAATTGCATTGCATAGCATTGTTATTTTATGTTTTTGTTTAAGGACAAGAAACTGTTTAAGTTTGGGAGTATTTGATAAGTAGGATTTATACCTACTTATCCAGTATCTATTACTTGAATTAGTTGCTTAAACCTATGTTTTGTATTTACTCTACATGCATTGTGTGTTCATTTTATACATTTTATGTTATTTTGTAGGCTATGAAACGACATTGGCATGAAGAAGCAAGGAAAAGCAATTCGGACATCTTTTGGACTAAAATATGCAAGTAAATGCAAGAAGGAAAGATTATAGGGCTTTTAACACCAAGTTAGATGCATGTTCTTGGCTTTGAACTTGGATTATATTATAGATCTACTTCTCAGCTTTCTGGAACATCTTCAATCATCCCAATCAGAGTTCAGATGCGAGAGTTATGACCTTTTTATCAACAAAGATCAAAGTTAAGAGTTGTCATGCTTGTCATTTACGTAGCATCTACTTCAAGCTCGATTTCCCCCTTGATCCAGCCAAAATCTGTCAATTCTCAAAGAATGAAAGTTGTAGATCTCGTCGATATCTTCGATTTGATAGGTGGAAGACCCCGTAACTCCTAGAGAATCAAAAGTTATTCCTATTTTACCAAAGGACGTCGCAGTAGAAAATAGAGTAGCGCGGATCGCGCTAGGAACAGCGTGGGGCGCGGTAGGCCACCTGAATTTCTAACACTGTAGTGTGGGGCGCGCCCAAAATGGCCTAGGAACTGCGTGGGGCACGCCGATCGGCGGGGAAGCAACTTATTTGGGTTATTTAATGTCTAAATTGAGTTAGAATGGGATTCTTAGTTGCCTAACTTGCTAGGGTATCCATTAGAACTATAAATATATGATGAGAGACATAAAAGAGGAGATATATAGGCTAGTTTGGAGGATTCTATTAGATTAGAGTAGACTAGATTAGGAGCAAAACCCTAGTTCTTATAAGATTTAGAGATTGAAGCAACTTGGAGACCATTGAAGACTCAAAGTAGGAGCAAGGAGAGAGCATCAAATCTACAGACAAGAGATTCTATCTTCTCATCTTCTTTTATCTTTGTCTTTTAATGTGTATTCAATTGTGGATTCTTAGTTTTAATTTAATGAAGTAATTCTTTGTTTGAGATTACAATAGATCTTATTGTGTAGTTTATTTTAATATGCTTCGTTATCAATTATTATGTTTTATTGTGAGGATTGTCTATTGTGATTTGGACTTAATTGTTTAATTGATTGGCCATCAATTACCGTGATAATCTATATGAACTCGAGAGATGAAGTATAGGTTTAGATCTAATCATGATAGCATGTGTTTGTGATTTCTGCATAGATGGAATTCATGATTCATGTTTAGGATAGAGATATGCCTTTACACCATATGTAATCTTATAGAGAACTTGTGTTTTAAATCCTTTTTAATTGTAATTCACATAGAGATATAGTAAACTAGTTAATTAGGGTGTCTTGCTTAATTCTATCATCTGTGAATTTAAGTGAGTATGGGTATTATGCATCGAGAGGTGGTTTTATCTGCTTTAGTGTTCTTGATTAACAACTCAGAATAGAAAATAATTGATGAGAAGTGTGTTAACTTAAATGAAGCAATAAGTGAAGTTGTGATCTTAAATCTCCGTAATCTTAATTTAACTAATGGTAATTAGAATTAGTTTACTTATAATTTGAAATTCATTCGTTTAAATAAGATTGAGTTGGTTACGGATTAGTACTTGGTGATTTTTATTAAATAATTTCTTATGGGAACGATACTCTACTTTCACGTTATTACTTGTTGACCACGTATACTTGCGTGTTGTGCGTAATTAGATTTTACCCAACACAGGTGTAGGCTGGAATTCAAAGGAGCATGGGGCCATAAGCTTTTCACACAAGGAGTTGAGCCATTATGGAAAGGCTTGGTATTACTTTATATGTTATAAGCTCATGTCAACCACACACATTAATTAACGATGTGATTAGGGACCGAGCCGTGCTACTTTATGTTATTGCTAACGGCAAAAGCTTTGATGTGGACCAGGTAATTCAAGACTCGATTACACATGTTATCATAAAGAGTTCAACTGGCAGGTTGCCACATTCGTCCCTAATTTGCAGTTTGTTCAAGAAGGAAAAGTTCACATGAAGTGAAGATGAGATTCTTTAGCAACCTAAATTACTATTTGACTAACACATCATTAGACGCTTTCAAAAGTGGTAAGGCGGTAGCTCTCATCGAAGGGGTGTCGGTTTCATTATAGTTGCTACTTCTCAAGATACTGAGGGACCGTCGGAGTATCACCAACTGACTGCCTCTTCGTTATAGTCGTATATAGGATCCCTGATTGACACGGTATATGGGCTCCATAGGGAATTATGCCACCAATCAAGACGCGTTGTTCAATTGGCTTAGCGGTTTGATTCCTTTATGACATACTCCACGGATTTCAACTTGGCGGTGGCATAGATGTGTCACCAATTATGGATTCAACTCGAGGCCCAATAAAGTGTAGTTCCCCAATTCTCTTATGTTCTCGAAATACACTCCCAACTTAGCTGACAAGGAGGATGCTAATGATGCTACTGGACATACTATCAGGAAAGTCATCTACTTTTCTTTTTCCTATCTTATACATTGAGGACAACGTCTCGTTTAGGTTTGGGGGTTTGTTTGTTTTTTTATATTTTGTATTGATATGCATTTGTTTTTTGTTAGATTTACATGTTAGATAATATGTTTTTTGGGATAACTTAAGTAATGATTTGATTATAACCAATGATAAGAATGTGATTAATTACTTTATAACTCTTGGAGAATTGATGAATATGCCTAGTTTATCTTTTGACTTATTAGTTGGTTTTAACATTGCTTGAGATTCTTGTATACTTATGAGAATATATCTATCTTTGAGCTAGTTGTGATATAGAGAAAAAATTCTGGTTAAATATTTATGGAGCTATCATTGAAACTCTATAAAACTTATTTAAGCATCATTCAAAGCAAAATTTAGGCACTCGTATAAGTTTGGAAACAATCTTAGGTTATTTGATATTTTGGATTATTTAAAAATTTAAACCTTCCCAAGTGACATAATAAAGAATATGATGGGTCAAGATGGAGCGTAAAATAGACTCACTCATAAACACATGCAGGGAACGAGATGGAGCGTGAAACACACTTGTTTAAAAATATAAGTGAGATGGAGAATAAAATGCACTCACCAAAAAATAAAGAAAAAAAAGGGTAAATGGTATACTTGGGAAGTGGATAATGAACATTAATAAAGATCCTAATGTGCTTAAATTTTGAAAAAACATTTTGATCCCCTAGTTTTATCTTCATTAGTGGAGGGTGATGAGAAGAATAACCGTATATAGTTGACGGTAGATGTCTTTCATAAAGCGTTTGACTACTTAAGTTATCTAGGTTATGACTAGTGTAAACAGTTTGGACACATACACACACGTGAAGGGTCAAAAGTGGAAGTAATACTAGTAAATAAGTTAAAATTTTAGACATGGCATTGTTTTGAAGTTTCCTATGAGTTATTATTTGAAGTAATATTTGTGGTTGTTGTTCAGATTAATATTAATTCATTGCTCGAGTCAGTTGCTAATTAGAGTTAATTTTTATAATTTTTAATCTTAGTTCTTTGCTTGAGGACGAGCAAAGATTCAATTTTTGGAATATTTGATGCATGAGTTTTATACATATGAATTAAGTATTTTTGGCTTTATGAAATTATGAGTTCTTGGGTATTTTATGTTCCTTCTTATCTGTTATTATGTTTTTATGTAGGAAAAGGAAGTGAAACAAAATTGAAGCTAAATAGTCAAACCTAAGCGAAAATTGCAACAGCGTGTAGCGAATTGGCGTGGGGTACAACAAGTGCAGCATATTGGCACGCTGGGGTGCAAGGTGTAACGCCCCCAAATTCGGGTCCCTTGAACCTCGAACCTGGTGCGTCACGATACTACCCTCGTCTCAATATATAAAACCTTTATTCATAATTTATTGAACACAACCTAGCTTTGATACCAACATATAATGCCTCCAAATCTGGGTCCCTTAAACATCGAACCTGGTGCGTCGCAGTACAACCTTCATCTCAATATATACAACTTTTATTCATAATTTATTGAACACAACCTTGCTTTGATACAAACTTGTAACGCCCCCACAATCGGGTCCCTTGAACCTCGGACCTGGTGCGTCACGATATACCTTCATCTCAATATATACAACCTTTATTCATAATTTATTGAACACAACTTCGCTTCGATACCAATAATACATTAATTCCTTCTATTCCAGAACCTGTAACCTTCACAACCTACTATTACATCTATAGATCTTTCATTATCTAATCTATACCTCTCAAACTTTAAACAATATATTTCATTCTGGTACATTGATTGTGAGTATTCATGAGTTAATAATTTAAATTTAAGCATTCTACTGAATAGTGTTTTTACATTTCCCAACTACAATATATAATATCATTGTTCATCTAACATAGCTGAAGACTACGCGAACAGGTGTTCTTGCGTTTAACATTTTCAAGTATAATTACTCTAAAGAGATTACACAAATATGTTAGTTTTTTTTACTAAAACACATAACATCTTCAATCACTATTTCTTCTTATGCCCCTTTATCTATCCCGAATCCTTCAACATTATGTCATTTGTTAGTATCGACCTTTATCTAGAAAATTATTTGCAAGATTTAGCACGATGGTCCAGCAAGCCCAACAGTCTACACATTTCATGCTTCACATAACATACATATCACCTCTATTCATGCATCATAAGTTTTAGCCAATGCATCTACGTATGCTTCATACATCTCATTATATGCATCTCTATATGCATCATATTTGTAACATTCCAGAATTTTAAAATGTAATATTAAATATTTATTGATTTATTTAAGTATTTAATGGATATATTTATTGTTGAATAAATAATTGTTCAATTTAAGTTTATGTGGTGCAGTTATTTATTTGTCGAATAAATAATTAAATATTAAATATTTATTTGCAATATTAAATATTTATTGAATTATATGGCAAATTGAGTTGATGTGAATTAGTTATTTATTTGTTGAATAAATAATTAAGGAGATAAGAAAATTAATTGTTATGAGATTATATAATAATTGAATTTATTAAGTAAGCTAGAGAGCTTATAGTGATTTAAATAAATTATAATATTTTAAATGGGAAATTGTAATTTAAAATATTAGTTGGTTAAATAAAATTACAATTATAAAAGAAATTATAGTTATGTGATATTAAATTATGTGCTAAAGTAATTTAATAGATTAATGTTTTAATTGATTTATTAATTAAATAAAAGTGTGACTAATAACCTTGCTATAAAGGAGTTATTAAAATAAATTAAAAGAGTGTATTTTAGTTTTGGCCAAATAAGTCTTATTGCATACTAAGTCTTTAATATAATTGTGTTTTACCAAACAAGTCATAAGGATTAATGGGTTATATTTTAGTGGTTAGCCAAACAAGCCTTATGGCTTTTGATTTTTAAAAGTTTTTAACTGATGTCAGTTAAGTTAGTATTCTATTATATATTTAATATATCTATTATTACTATATACGTTATATTATTATACGTAGTAGACTTAGGAAGAAAGACTCAGTGAAGAAAAAGAGAAGAAGAAGAAGAAAACTAGAGAGAAATTGAGAGAAATCCTAACAGGTTTTGATAAAGGAATTGGAGAAAAGGAATTGATAATCAAAAGTAGCCATCATCTTCTTAATCAAAGGTAGGAGCTTAATCTTTCTCTTTAAAAGTTTAGTTTTTCTCTTCCCAAAAAGTTCTCTGTGAATTTTTTTACAAAAGATAAATTGTTGTTATGTATATAAGTTGGTATGATTATTGATTATAAGGTTATCTCATGAGTTTATGCATGATTATAGAGAAATTAATTCATGTATGTATGTGTTTTGTGAAGAAATTATATTACAGAGTGTTCATATGAAAAATATGAGTATGGCTTAATTTAAAATAGAAATTATGGTTTAATTAGTTGTTAGATTGATATACTGATTAAAGAAATTGATAGAGTATGTATAATCATAACTATGATGTTTTGAATTTACTGTTTTGGTTGAAAAACAAAATTACAGTGTTGATTTTCATTGAAAATATCAAAAATGGAGTTTTTGCCAAAAACATTGAAATTGAGTGTTGTATATTTGATGTTTAAATTATTTTATGAGTAGAAACATGTTAGAAGTCTTCACAATATGTTTATATGAAGTTTATACGTAAATTACGTGATAATCAGTCTATTAGATTCGAGCTTTTAGGCCAATTTTGGCTTTTTCTTGCACGGTTGCCGAAGCTGTCAGTCGAAACTGCAGTTTCGCGCCGCGGCACGGCTCCAGCAGTGCATTAGTGGCGCCACAGCGCCATCACCATGCCGCAGCGCGGCTTCGTAGTTCATTCACCGCGCCGCATCGCCAGTTAGCAGAATGGTCTGACAGTGTACTTTTTGTACACGAAAATTTTAAGAAACACTATATGATAATAGTAGGACTATAAAATATTGATTTTAGTGTTTCTATACGGTGAATAAATATGTTATTAAGGAGTAACTTGTGTTATAATTTGATTATGTGATTGAATAATCAAACCTACGTGGTGAATGTATTGGTTATGTGATAATGACTAACTATGTCACGATGACATATGTTTAGGGTATTGAAATTCAAGTGGTAAGGGTGTAGCTTGTGCTAAAGGCAAGTTTTCTAACTCTATTTGTGACGCCCCCAAAATTAGGTATACATCACCCATCTTGGGTCGTCAGATACATAGTACAGAATACAAATACAACTTACTAATACAACTGTCGTGTACAATATGACAAAACATAAACTGTGAGTTTGAATACAAATATTATCTTCTAGAGAGTATTCGTACTCAAAAAGAGTCCTTATTACATTTATTAACACACTATTACATAGAATAGTGAGGACTACTAACTAATACTATCATTCGGACCATCACTCCGTTCCCCGACTTGCCCCAGCTACGCTCTCATTTCCTGAAGAGAACAGTGAAAGAAAGGGTGAGCTCAACTAGCACAGTAAGAAATATTATGACTAAGATAATGCAGAATAAATTATCATTAGCCTTCAATAATGTTAAACTGATAAAATATAATAGACATCAAGTTTAACTGCAGCGGAACAAGCAATCAATTAAAAGAGTCAAGTAGAAAATAAACTCTACTATCTTTTATGATTCAAAAGGTTTTTCAACACTGTGATCGCTGGGACTCAGCTTAATAAAATAATCCACATCATCGAATCACCCCCGTACTACGGCCAAGGATATTTGTGTATTCATTAATGGTCATGATCATGCCAACAACAGTCCATCAAAGCACTACGGGCCAATGAGGACTTTTACCACATCATTTGTAACATTACGGTCATGATTATACCGAATAATCCCTGGTCATAATCATACCAAGTCCATCTATGCACTACAGGCCACAGATGACTTTTAACATTTTATAAACATGAGGATGATGGCAATGATATAAGAAGTCAATAAAACAAGTTCAAGAATTAATTTATCCAAGAATTAATAACGTCCAAATTGTCAACATGATACTGCTTTGTGGAGTAAAATTCAAGAATGCTTAGAAGAATATTTTCATGAAAAGATACTGGATGAAACGCAATTATCAAGGATATTCCACAAATTTCATGGAGTATAGAAGTCAAAACTTAACCAACTGAGTATAATAAAGAATGGAATAACAAAAGAAATCACCATGCATGCGATAGACCGCACAGACAGGTTATTCCCACAGAATAATAAATAATGGAACCAGGTTCGGCATAAACGCACGGACAAGATATTCCGACAGAATAATAAATAATAGAACCAAGTCCGATGTAAAACACACAGACAGGATGTTCCAACAGAATAATAATAAAAACGAAATTAGGTCCGGTGTAAAACACACAGACAGGATGTTCCAACAGAATAATAGAAGAATGTCACCAAGTATAGGGTAGACCACGTATACAGGTTATTCCAACAGAATAATAATAAATGGAATAACAATAGTTCTCTTCATGAATAAGAAAGAATAACACCCCTTACCGTTTTAAAGAAGAGCTGAAATAAGGAAGTAGTTAAGTAGCAGAATACTCTTCTTCTCTCTCTCTCTCTATAGTTTCTCTCTATAGTTTCTCTCTCTAGATTTCAGTGAATTCGTAAGAAATAATGAAGGAATGAGCTGCTATTTATAGAAAAATAGAATGCATAGTAACTAATCCATGAACGGTCCAGATTGATTACTTTAATCTGACGTTCCATATTTAAAGAAAAATCTTTTAAATAAAATATAATATATTCTATTTATAGAATAACTTTAATAAAGTATTTTGTTTTATATAAAAAGATGTTTCTATTTTATTACATTAATAATACGAATAAAACAAAACGTCATTATCGCTAAATAATTCATATTATTAACTGACAATAATTGAATCAAACTGAGTGACTTCTCACATAAGCATTAATAATCAATACCGTGTGCTACTATGCAACCACACGTATTACTGTACTTTTACTACCGAGTAGTTCAATAGTATCAATGGTAAAACTTCCGCCGTTATTTTTAATAAAATATTTTTGTCGTTTTCTCAATCCGACAATAATTTTGTTGTGGGGTCCACCAATGATTGTGCCGTTGCACGAATAATCCCTGTTAAAACGAATACTCCCCGACCAATCGAATATTATAGAACAGCTTGCGTACTTTGCAAAATTTATAAATATTACCCACAACTATAACATTATATCAAATTAACTCCATAATATTCAAAAATGATATTTATAGAAAATTCATCTTTATTTATAAAAGTTGGGGTCTTACAACCTCCCCTTCTTATGAAATTTCGCCCTCGAAATTAGGGTACGTACCTAGTATGTCGAAGAGGTAAGGATACCTTGATTTCATTTCAGATTCTAACTCAAGCCATTTCCTCAACGTCGTGGTTTCTCCACAAAACTTTGACTTGAGGTATAACCTTGGAGCGTAGAATATGTTCCTTCTTATCCAAGATTTGAACAGGAACTTCTTCATACGACAAATCCTCCGCTATTTCGTCCGGTTCTAATTCAATAATGTTGTTCGGGTCTTCCACATATTTGCGTAACATGGATATGTGAAAAACGTTATGAACACGAGACATACTTGGCGGTAAAGCGAGTCTATAAGCCACAGTTCCTACTCGATCAAGGATTAGAAATGGACCGATGAATCGAGGATTGAGCTTTCCTCTTTTTCCAAATCTCGTAACTCCTTTCCATGGAGCAACACGTAAGAACACATGATCTCCTATATCAAATTCCACGTCCTTTCGATGAAGATCAGCATAACTCTTTTGTCGAACTTGTGAGGTTTTTATACGTTGTCGGATCGTTTGAATCTTTTCTGTAGTCATACGTACCAACTTCGGTCCCAACAACGTTGCTTCACCCACCTCATCCCAGCATACTGGAGAACGACATTTTCTTCTATACAATGCTTCGAATGGAGCCATGCCAATACTTGCTTGATAGCTGTTGTTGTAGGAAAACTCCACCAATGGTAAGAACTTGTCCCAACTTTCCTTGAAGTCAAAGACACAGAGTCTTAATAAATCTTCTAGAGTTTGAATAGTCCTCTCTGATTGTCCGTCCGTCTGAGGATGATATGCCGAACTAAATCGTAAATCTGTGCCCATAGCTTTTTGTAAACTAACCCAAAATCGTGAAGTGAATCTTGGGTCTCGATCAGAAACTATGGATACTTGCATACCATGCAGTCTTACAATCTCGTTTATGTACATACGAGCAAGATGTTCAAGTGTATAAGTTTCTCGTATCGGTAAGAAATGAGCAGACTTGGTCAATCTATCAACAATGACCCATATCGCATCAATACCTTGAGAAACCCTAGAAAGACCGGTAACGAAATCCATGGTAATGTGCTCCCACTTCCATTCTGGAATTCCAAGTGGTTGCAATGGACCTTTTGGTACTTGATGCTCCGCTTTGACTTGTTGACAAGTTAGACACCTTGAGATAAATAACGCTATCTCTCTCTTCATATTGCTCCACCAAAATGTATGACGAAGATCATGATACATTTTTGTACTTCCAAGATGGATTGCAAACGGTGTGTTGTGCGCCTCCATCATGATTTCATACTTTAAATCAGGGTTGTTAGGAACACAAAGTCTGGAGTTGACTCGAAGTATTCCTTCTTCATCGATTCTTGCTTCCGGCATAGCACCTTCTTGCACTTTCTTCCTCATACGCATCAGCTCCAGGTCTGTAGCTTGAGCAGCTTTAACTTTATCGATTAAAGTTGGTTCTACTCGTATATTCGTCATCATCACATGGGTCCCTGGAGTCTTTAACTCTATCTCCATCATTTGCAAGTCACACAAATTAGGCCTTTGTGTTGACAATATCGCACTCGTACTTGCATATGATCTTCTACTCAATGCGTCAGCTACCACGTTCTCTTTTCCAGGATGGTATTGAATGGTACGATCATAATCTTTTAACAGTTCAAGCCAACGTCGTTGTCGCATGTTGAGGTCCTTTTGAGTGAAGAAATATTTGAGGCTTTTATGATCCGTAAAGATCTCCACCTTCTCCCCATACAAGTAATGCCTCCAAATTTTAAGTGCAAAGACAACATCTGCCAACTCTAGATCATGAGTAGGATAATTCCTCTCATATTTCTTGAGTTGTCTTGATGCATAGGCTATGACTTTTCCATGTTGCATGAGAACGCATCTCAACCCTTTGCTCGAAGCATCACTGTAGATGGCAAATCCCTCCGAGCCAGATGGTATTATTAGAACAGGTGCTGAAATGAGTCTCCTCTTGAGTTCTTGAAAACTCTGCTAACATTCTTCGCTCCAACCGAACTTTGTATCTTTCCGAGTCAGCTGAGTTAATGGAGTAGCGATTCGAGAAAATCCTTCCACAAATCTCCGATAATAACCAGCTAAACCAAGAAAGCTACGTACTTCGATCACTGATTTAGGTTGCTCCCAGCTTTTAATAGCTTCAATCTTTGTCGGGTTAACCGATATTCTACGACTTGATACTACGTGCCCAAGGAATGCTACCTCCTCCAGCCAGAACTCGCATTTCTTCAACTTGGCATAAAGCTTGTATTCACGAAGCTTTTGGAGTACCAGCCTCAAGTGTTGCTCATGATCTTCACGGCTTTTGGAATAAATAAGGATGTCATCAATAAAGACGACCACAAAGTGATCCAAATATTCTTTGAATACCCGGTTCATCATATCCATGAAGGCAGCAGGAGCATTAGTCAATCCAAAGGACATGACTAGGAATTCATAATACCCGTACCGAGTTCTGAAAGCCGTCTTTGGAATATCCTCAGTTCTAACCTTCAGCTGATGATATCCAGAACGAAGATCGATCTTTAAAAAGAATTGTGCTCCTTGCAACTGGTCAAACAGGTCATCAATACGTGGCAATGGGTACCTGTTTTTGATGGTGACATGATTCAACTCCCGATAATCAATACAAAGTCGCATAATTCCATCTTTTTTCTTCACGAATAGCACAGGAGCACCCCAAGGAGAAGTACTAGGACGAATAAAGCCAATGTCTAACAATTCCTGCAGTTGGATCTTTAACTCCTGAAGTTCAATAGGAGCCATTCGATATGGGGCTTTGGAAATGGATTTTGTACCGGGTTCAAGGTCGATACAAAATTTAATTTCACGCTCTGGGGGTAGGCCAGGAAGTTCTTCAGGGAATACGTCAGGGAATTTATTAACAATAGAAATATCATTCAAAACTGACGTATTTTTGTTTAGATCCGTGACATGAACTAAGAAAGCTTGACATCCATTTTTCAATAAACGAATAGCTTTATGGCTTGAGATGACAGTGATTGATTTTAATGGTTTGGTTGCTTGAATTCGCATAATAGGTCGATTAGGAATATGAAAGCTAACAACCTTACGAAAACAATCAATTTTTGCATGATGAGTAGTTAACCAATCAATCCCTAGAATCACGTCAAATGCAAGTATTTTTAATGAAATAAGATCGACAGGTAATGTGTGGGTACCAACTTGAACCAAACAAGACTTATAAACCGTGGATGTAATGAAGGTTTCTCCCAATAGAGTTTCAACAGATAAGTCAAAGTCTAATTTCTCCGGAGTCAAATTTAATCGATGAGCGCAAGCAGGAGAAATAAAAGAATGGGTAGAACCGGTATCAAATAAAGTATAGACTTCGTTAGAGTTTATGATAAGCTTTCCCGTGATGACATCATTCGGGTTCCTTACTTTCTGGGAGGTCACAACAAACGCTCTCCCTTGCACTACCGGTTTTGACTTTTCTGGGATAGCCTTTGGTGTCTCCATCTTGGATGAACTTGTTTTTGGTAAACGACAAAATCGAGCTAAATGACATTCTCTTCCACAATTATAACATGCTTTAGACGGCATCGCGCAGTTTGGACTGATGTGCCCCTCCCCTCCGCATTTGAAACATATGATAGGTGGTCGTTCTCCTTCCTTAACAACGGGTGCTGGTGCTGACGTCTTTCCATCATTGTTGAATCTCCTCTTCTTGAAATGACCGTTCTTATTATTTTGGCCCTGATTACCACCGAAGTGGTTACCATTTCTGGCCTGTTGATTCCCTCCAAGCTTGTTGTCACCGCTTCGATGACTGCTCTCACTGGTATTATCATTTTACCGACTGCTCTCTTTTGGTTGCGTTGATTGGTTATCGCGCTCCACTAACTGAGTTCTATTCACAACATCTGAATACAAACACAGTTTATAAGAAATAAGATGTTGACGTATCTCAGGTTTCAAACCTCGCAAAAACATTCGCGTCATTCGCTCTTCATTATCCACCAAGTGGGACGCAAACCGGGACAACTCAGCAAATTTAGCCTCATACTGCGACACGGTCATATTATTCTGCTCCAATTTGATGAACTCCACCTCCTTCATGTGACGAACACTTTCGGGAAAGTATTTGTCATTGAACAGCTCTTGGAACTTCTCCCAAGACATCTTCAGTGCGGCAGGTTGAGTACGCTTAATCGATTCCCACCAGTAATCTGCCTCTCCTCGCAACATAAAGGCGGCAAAGGGAACCTTTTGCTCCTCAGAGCATCCCAAGACATAAAATATCTTTGTAATCTGCTTTATCTATGTTTCCGTTATTAGTGGTTTTGGCTCTCCCTTAAACTCTGGTGGTCCCAGCTCCTTGAACTGTTTAGCGGTGACCGTCCGAGAGTTTTCAGTGTTTCCACCTATATTTTGGACAGGAGCCGCTCTCGCCTGCTGTTGCATGAACTGCATAAAGTTTCTGAACATTCCATCATTCATCATCTAGTCAGTGTTGTTGTTTGCATGAGGATTGTCACCTTCCTAATGCACATTATCCTGATTATTGATATATGGTGAATCAACAGTCGCCTGTGCTCCATTGCTATTCTCAACATTCTCAGATGCCATTTTCAGATACTGCCACAAAATAAAAGTTAATTGATATGTCATATATTATCCTTATATTATGACCAACAAATTAAATACCATGCAAATAAACTTAGGTAGGTCATACTAGCGAAGGAATTCCCCGTCTCTCCCCTCCTAGTTCTATTCTCACATCTTAGCCAGGGATCATATCCCTAAGCTCTGATACCAACTGTGACGCCCTCAAAATTAGGTATACATCACCCATCTTGGGTCGTCAGATACATAGTACAGAATATATAAATATAACTTACTAATACAACTGTCGTGTACAATACGACAAAACATAAACTGTGAGTTTGAATACAAATATTATCTTCTAAAGAGTATTCATACTCAAAAGGAGTCCTCATTACATTTATTAACACACTATTACATAGAATAGTGAGGACTACTAACTAATAATATCATTCGGACCATCACTCCGTTCCCGGACTTGCCCCAGCTACGTTCTCATTTCCCGAAGAGAACAGTGAAAGAAAGGGTGAGCTCAACTAGCCCAGTAAGAAATATTATGACTAAGATAATGCAGAATAAATTATCATTAGCCTTCAACAATGTTAAACTGATAAAATATAATAGACATCAAGTTTAACTGCAGCGGAACAAGCAATCCATTAAAAGAGTCAAGTAGAAAATAAACTCTACTATCTTTTATGATTTAAAAGGTTTTTCAACACTGTGATCGCTGGGACTCACCTTAATAAAATACTTCATATCATCGAATCACCCCTGCACTACGGCCAAGGATATTCGTGTATTCATTAATGGTCATGATCATGCCAACAACTGTCCATCAACGCACTACGGGCCAATGAGGACTTTTACCACATCATTTGTAACATTACGGTCATGATTATACCGAATAATCCCTGGTCATAATCATACCAAGTCCATCTATGCACTATAGGCCACAGATGACTTTTAACATTTTATAAATATGAGGATGATGACAATGATATAAGAAGTCAATAAAACAAGTTCAAGAATTAATTTATCCAAGAATTAACAACGTCCAAATTGTCAACATGATACTGCTTTGTGGAGTAAAATTCAAGAATGCTTAGAAGAATATTTTCATAAAAAGATACTGGATGAAACGCAATTATCAAGGATATTCCACAAATTTCATGGAGTATAGAAGTCAAAACTTAACCAACTGAGTATAATAAAGAATGGAATAACAAAAGAAGTCACCATGCATGCGATAGACCGCACGGACAGGTTATTCCCACAGAATAATAAATAATGGAACCAGGTCCGGCATAAACGCATGGACAGGATATTCTGACAGAATAATAAATAATGGAACCAGGTCCAGTGTAAAACACATAGACAGGATGTTCCAACAGAATAATAATAAAAACGGAACCAGGTCCGGTGTAAAACACACAGACAAGATGTTCCAACAGAATAATAGAAGAATGTCACCAAGTATAGGGTAGACCACGTATACAGGTTATTCCAACAGAATAATAATAAATGGAATAACAACAGTTCTCTTCATGAATAAGAAAGAATAACACCCCTTACCGTTTTAAAGAAGAGCTGAAATAAGGAAGTAGCTAAGTAGTAAAATACTCTTCTTCTCTCTCTATAGTTTCTCTCTATAGTTTCTCTCTCTAGAATTCAGTGAATTCGTAAGAAATAATGAAGGAATGAGCTGCTATTTATAAAAAAATAGAATGCATAGTAACTAATCCATGAACGGTCCAGATTGATTACTTTAATTTGACGGTTCATATTTAAAGAAAAATCTTTTAAATAAAATATAATATATTATATTTATAGAATAACTTTAATAAAGTATTTTGTTTTATATAAAAAGATGTTTCTGTTTTATTACATTAATAATACGAATAAAACAAAACGTCATTATCGCTAAATAATTCATATTATTAACTGACAATAATTGAATCAAACTGAGTGACTTCTCACATAACCATTAATAATCAATACCGTGTGCTACTATGCAACCACACGTATTACTGTACTTTTACTACCGAGTAGTTCAACAGTATCAATGGTAAAACTTCCGTCGTTATTTTTAATAAAATATTTTTGTCGTTTTCTCAATTCGACAATAATTCCGTTGTGGGGTCCACCAATGATTGTGCCGTTGTACGAATATTTCCTGTTAAAACGAATATTCCCCGACCAATCAAATATTATATAACAACTTGCGTACTTTGTAAAATTTATAAATATTACCCACAACTATAACATTATATCAAATTAACTCCATAATATTCAAAAATGATATTTATAGAAAATTCATCTTTATTTATAAAAGTTGGTGTCTTACACTATTTTATAATTGAGCAAGTTTTCTAATCCTTTGTCTTATTGAACTATTTGATGTTGAACAAGTTATTCTTGTAATTCAATTTTTGGTTAGCATGCATAACTAGATTTCTGTGCATGTTTAATATTCAATTCTAATTAACCTTGGCTTAGTATTGTTCAAGCAAGGTATGCTATAGTATTCAAATTGTATGCTGTTAGATTTTTCCTAAAGCATGATTTTAGTTACTATGATTAATTCAATTATGATTATTCTATAAGTATAATGCCATGAATTTTATTCAACTACTCCGTAGTTGATGTTCGTTGAATTCTAAATTACCTTGAAAGCTTATCCAAACCACACTTACATTGGTGTGGACTTGTATTCTAAATACTGAGATGAACAACTCTTTTAATAGAGGTTTATGCTTAGTGTTGAAATGATTGTGCACAATACATTGTACTAAGGGTTGATCTCCCTAAGTACGTGGAGTCCTTATAGTCTTATGGCTGTTAAAGTTAAAGTTGAAAGATTACTTATAACTGTGGACATGATTCGTGGTCATTAGACCCTCAGTGAATGATATAACTTTCAGAAAGTTAATAGAATATATTGTTCAGTTCTATTGATACTAATATTGTCAATTGATGTAAAAGTTTAAAGATTTACTTATTGTTATTTCATGTGGGCCTTGTTTGCTCACTCTTGCCTGTAAAATTTCTTACAGCTAAAGTTGAAACTGGTGGCGTACCAAGCACCAGTAAGGGAAAAGGAAAGATGAATAAGTGCTGAAGACTTGTAATAGTTTGATAGTTTATTTTCAGACTTTGGTTTAATGATTGTAATGAAGTTAGTTAATTATTCGCATTTGAATGATTGTTGTTAAATGTTAGATAACCTGGGAGATTTTATTTAAGTTTAATCCTGTATGGGCAGGTTTTCTTTTATTATTCAATTCTATTATGAATGGGAAGTTAGTAAATGAATGTTTTGATTACGTGAGCACCAAATCTTGAGAAAATGAAGTACCAGGATTTGGGGGTGTCACAATATTTGTTATACAACACATTATAAACTTCATGTTGTATTGTTAACACATACTTCAAAATTTCTATAATTTGCATTTAGTCACATAACATTCATATAGCCAACGAGTTCACATAATATTTCATTACTTATTGTCGACGTCGAGATTTTTATTTATCCCTTTTTGTTCTTGTCTTTTTGTGTTTTTATGTTAGGTGAGATTTCTTTGAAAAAATAATTTTGAAAAGGTCTGATATGTATATGTCGATGATTTGACTATAAGAGTCGCCAGTTGGTATTTTTAAATGGTTGCACCAACTCAACCGAGAAAAAGTTTTGCACATAGACCTAGTGATGTAACACTATTTAACTGGTTTACAAAACTAAAATTCTTTAGGGTCCGGGGGCTTGATTAAGCCGAGGGAAGGTGTTAGGCACCCCCCGACTTCCGTGATAACACAGTTACCGCCACTTTTCAATTTAAACTTTTATCTGAATGTGTGTGTGTAGGTCTATGTGCAATTGTCTAGAAATACTGATATGCCTCGTTTGCACCTATATACAAAGGGTTTGACTTTTGTATAAAAGTTCAATTTTAACAAGATATAACAATGATGTTTTGTAAAATAGGTTTTTCAAACCCTTGTGCCCAATAGTAATTGAGGCCTTTGATACTTTCATTTCTATTATGTGTTCGGCTGGATTGCTTTTATAATTTTCGAGATGCAAAGTATCTTCGAGAAAATAAGATACATAGCAGCGCCGAACTCCTTGTTGGCATTAGAGTCATCTAAGGAAATTCAGACACCGTGAATAATTTACAAGTTGGTTGCAGCTAAAAATGTCCATCACAGGAATCGAATCTAGATTTAGGAACTGAATCTATGATCACATGATTCATAGGCTCACATGACAAAGCAATATGCAAAAGCTAAAACAAGAACTAGATTTAAATAAATCTAAACTATTTTAGCTTCATCGGTTCCAGTTTAGTCACCATGAACCGGAAGAAGTGAGAAATAGCTAGATTGAGACAAATCTAGCCCATAGCAAAAGCTAGAAAATGAATTAGATTTGAGTAAATCTAAGCATTCCAGCTTCAACGGTTCCAGTTTAGTCGCCATGAACCGGTTAAAGTGAGAAATGTCTAGATTTAGGTAAATCTAACCCGCAGGCCGATAAACAGTTATATATATATATATATATATATATATATATATATATATATATATATATCTTGTCATCAAACTCTTTTTGATTGATCCTGGATATACCTCCGATCCGTTTATCGCTTATATATATATATATATATATATATATATATATATATATATATATATATATATATATATATATATATAAAAGCAGTAAACGCTCTGAATATTATATTCGGGCTCAATCTAAGCATAATTCGATAATAATATATATAAGTATTTATATATATATAAAAGCAATAAATGCCACAGATCGACTATTCGGCATATACACACAACACGACTCTCAACGTGAATAGATATGTATGTATAAAAGTTAGAAAAATCTTAAAAATCTGAAATATCTTACAATGGGCTGTCAAGAAGATTTCAAATAGCTTTTGATGCTTGAAAACTCGGTTTCCACCGGTTAAATTTTAATATGTTGTAAAACACAAGCTTACAAGTGTTTAGGAAAAAGAAGCACTCAATTTGGATCACTATAGAAGTGTGTACGGAGTAAAATGAATAGGGTTTTCTCGCCTTTTTTTCTCTTGAAAATGGCCACCCCAAGCCCCTCGATTTATAGAGGGGGGATCCACAGGTCTAACTGCGGCAGCCACGGGTCTACCTGCGGCTACCCGGGGTTCCTCGGGCTCTGCGGGTCCTGCTATCTCGAAGAACGTGCACTCGTGCAACGCGTTGTCCGCTTGAACCTTCATAACTTCCAATCCAGGCATCCGATTGAGGCATGTTGTACCTTTCCAAAATGTTGTTGTCGAGAGCTACACAATGACATGGGATAAGAGGTTGTACGAAGCCGGAAAGATGGGTTCATGACCAGATATTCAAGTCTTCAAATTCTATCTGGTGTGTTGTCTTGCGTAATAGTCACTCGAGATTTGAGCTATGGTTCTTGTGGGACACTTCTGTATGAAATATGTGTTGAAATGAAGTTGAGACGGCATGAATGTAGCATTGAGGTGGCAAAATGATGATTTTGCCCCTCACCGGGGTTATCTTCGGCTCTGGGCTGATGTAGCAGTCGTTGCTCAGGGTTATCTCTAAGATTGGGCTGCTGTGAGTGTTGAATGTCCTCAGGGGTGTTTTTAACGTGTGTTTGACCTCCCGGGGTTATCTCTGGTGTTGGAACTGAGTGTCTCGGGGCTGTCTCCGAGATTAAAAACTGAGTATCCCGATGTTGTCTCCAGGATTGAGCTGATTTAACTTCCACGGTTGTCTCTGGAAGACGATTTTGCCCTCCTGCAAGATTAGTAACAGGAATGCAAAATTTCGAGTGTCTACAACTATCATAAAAACATGATTCAATACACATTATCACATAATAGCAAGTTACTGAAGAACTTGCCTTAAAGAATTCATTGCGCAGTTAGGAGAACTCGTCCTTCAAATGTCATATACGATTAAGTGTACATACGAACCACAATTAGCCATATAATGTTGCTTAGTAGTCATTTATGTTACTCTAATTTACATTTCATCATTCTTCCTTTTTAAATCTTGATACATAGTGTTCAATCATATGTTTAAGACTTACTAGGACACTTTATTTTCCATTCGATTTATTTATGTTAAACTTCATTTCACGATAACCTACATCATACATTAGGATTTATTTGATTAAGTTCTTTATCATCTCCTCGTAACTTAATCTGATAATTGTCCTTTCTACTTATACCAAAGTATACATCACTCCACATTATTTTTATAATATTCGCATAAAATATGTGATTAAACTTTTCATAGTCTCATACATCGCATGTCGACATATTCTAGTCGATAGAAATTGATTCGACAATTCTCGACTCGTTGGTTTTTAATTATTTTCATTTCGTTGAAAGAATAATACCACCATTAAGCCATCTTAACCACTTTATTATTTTTTTTCTTTTCCGATCATACATATATCCATATATTCCATACAAAAAAATAATTTTTTTGGAATTTTTCAATTTCCTTTAGTATTTTTCAAAAGTCCGTTTTTAGTTCGTAACTTATGAGAATGATGTATATCATAATTAGCACTAAAAATTTCCAAATCTTGGCAGAATCTTAAACATATTAACATGAACTTCCACTATAAATTTCGTGGCCATCGAAATTATAGAACTCAAGTTAGTGTTGTTTTATCAGAAAAACCCTAAAATTAAAATGGCAATAACTCAATCGATTTAAGTCAAAATAAGCTCATCTTCGGATGTGAGTTACTTTATATCATATTTTTTTATGTCTCAAAAGTTTTGAATTTATTTCATTGTCTAAGTAGGTCATACAGGGCACAGACAAATTAGGGCAGAACACTTTGTTCATTTTTTTAGTTTTGGAATGTTTTGGTAGAATCTGTCCATACGATAGTCTACAATATATTTTTTAGTGATTCTAATTGGAGGTGTTAGGGGACCCATAGATCTAACTCCAAGACTTTACCGTATTCAAAAATTTGAAACAGAATGAGAGATATGATCCTTCAAATTTTAGTCTCCATTTTAGGTAAAAACAATTTTTCTGTCGGTTAGGATTTCTTAGAAAACTTTCATGATCTCTTGGTTTATCAAATATTAACCAACATAAATCAAAATAATACATTCTAATAATTCTTATACTCAAGTTTCCACCATGATCCATCATCAATTTCATCAAACTCCCACAACAACCAAGCAAAACATAATCTAAACTAAGAAAATTACAAAGCTAATGTTAGGAAACTTTTAAACCTTTTTCTAGGAATGGATGGATGATTGCTATTCCTTCTTGGATGAGCTTTCTAGCCCTCTTCTCCTTTATCCTCCCTAGCCTTGGCCTCCCTCCTTCCTTTCCCTCTCAAGCTACTTGCTCTCAAGCTCACATAACTTAGAAAGTGAAATGAGATTAACCTTTGCTAGCTTAAGAGAAGGGCTTTATTTATAGCCTCAAAATTTAATACATACAACATGTATATCTATACATTCTCACTACATATCTCCCCTCTTTCCTTGCCATCCCATAATTTAAGGGATTTACATTTATTTAGCTAGCTTGCAAGTAGGTAGGGTTAGTAAGAGTGGGTGACTAACTTTGTACTTAAGGAGGAAAAATTGAGCAACATAGCCCCCATGTGCACCCTCCCTATTTCGGCAGCCCCCTCCCCCTATATTCCCCAATTTGTTGATTTTATTTTAATTCTCTAATGTGTAATAAATCTTCTAGAAGGTCTCTCCCAAATTAGGTCATAATTTGGGTCAATTACAAAAAATACATTTGTGGTTACATTGTTTGGACCACATACACTAACACATGCCCAACACATTTAATTACATTGCCCTTTATATGTATTTAGGGTTACTAGTCCACCTACTTTGGACTTTAAATAAATACCCACATTGGTTTAACTATGTAACCCAATTAGACTTGTTATAAAATGATTGAGTTATTAAATTAAATATCTTGAGCTAGTCCACTAGTAGATTATAAAATATTGGGACTCTCCCAATTAGCTTCGCATTAGGGTTTGACATAGGCTTGAGTTTGGACTTTAATAATCCCTCTCTTAGACTCTCTCATTTGGTCATGCACTCGAGTTCGTAAACTAGGTTAATTACTAACTCGTTTTGGCCTCGCTTACTTTAAACATCAATTTTCCTTGTTTACAGTTGATTCCTACCAAAATTGATGTTCTCTACGTCATGGACATATTCATTTCTTAAAATTCATCTCCAAATTATGAGTTTGACTTTTCTCCATAAAAGTCAACCAATGACTTTTACCAAAAAGTTGATCCCGAGACATTTTGTGTCTAGAGTCTATTTTTACTAATTTCGACGTTCTGAACTTAAATATCTAGTCTGCATATCAAGATTCCATTCCTAACTCTGATTTTGACTTTTCTTCATAAAATTCAACTATTAACTTTGACCAAAAAGTCAACCCTGACACATTTTATGTTTATAGTCTTTTCTCACGAAACTTGACATTCCGGATTCAACCGAGCAGTCCGTGCTTCAAAATTCTGTTCCAAACTCCATCTTTTTGTGTTTTAACTCGCTTCTCGTTATACTAGCTAATCATTTTATACTTATTCATCTTCTCACTTGACATTCAAGGCCAACATTCAAGCTTTGTTAATTCATAACATAGTTTTATTGTAAGACACCATATTTTAGGAAATAAAAGTATTCAATTTTCTTATAATTACTATTCAGTAAATGGTTAAATTGATAAAAGTTTAAAGTTATGGGTGAAATGTGAAAATTTTGCAAAATAAGCAAGTGGTAATAAAATACTCATTGTTGTCGGGGAATATTTGTTTAGTCGTAGAATATTCTGACTATCGGAGAATATTCGTACGACGGCGCAGCCATTTGTGGGCCCCATAACAGAATAACTGTCGGATGAAGAAAATGACAAGAATGAGTTTTCTAAAAATAACGGCGTAGTTGATACTGTTAGCACTGTTAGAATACCCGGTGGTTAAAGTACAGTAATACGAGTGATTGCACAGTAGCATACTGTATTGCACAATATTTTTGAATTATTGATCCTAACGTAAGAAGGCACTACTCAATAATTGTTACAGTAATTATTGTTCAATATTTTATTTTATTGATTCAATAATTGCTACGTTGATATTTTATATTATTGTTGTTTGATTAATTTTCACTGCACAGTATTTCCTATTATCAGATCAATAATTCATATTATTTGAATAATATTATTAGATAGCATTATTGGCAATGTCTAAGGAAGTTCTGTCTAAGGAGAGGTTTGGTCACCTAATTCCGTGCCAGTAAAGAGAAATCCTTATCGGAAAGCCCCCTCTTTCCTGGGAACGACCTAGTTGCCATAATTGTAATTCTTTAATATTATTTGTGAATAGTTAATTATTCATTTATATGATAAGGAAATATTTATTTGATGTTGATATAAATGATGGATTTATTTATTTTATATGGTTATAAATGAAGGAATTAATGCTGTGGTTTGTTATCAGTATTTTTGGAGGAATAGAGGTGTTGAAAATCATCCGTGTGTGAATTTCGGACATTTTCTGTTTAGTATTTAAAAAACATTTCTTCTACAAAGTTGTAGAGAATTAAATTTCCTATAGAAAGCACATTGGATTCAAATTTTTCGGATAAAAGAGCTATTTATTATGAATTATTGAAGTTTCAAAAATAAATATTTTTATTAAAAATATGGTGGGCCCCACTTTTAGTTGGTGAGAAATGAAATGTGCTTAAATTTATTTTGAAAAGTGGTGGGCTTGAATAGCAGCAGGTAAAGCCATCAGGTAGCAGGTTAGTCTGCTATAGCGTTCTAAGCATTTTTTAATAAATAGGGTGCTTAGTTAGAATTGAAAATCACACCAGAAACAAGTTTTCTCTCTTTCTCTCCCTATATTATCGAACGTATTTTTGTGAGTATTTAGATATTTTAAGAGTTGCTATTCAGTATAAGTTTCCTTCAGCCTTATACCTGATACTTCAGCCGGAAGTACTGTTCTTTTGAGGTACGGAATTGTAAGGGATTGTAAGGGATAGTAAGGGATGGTAAGGGATGATATTTTCGTTGTAAATGATGTTATTTCTTCAATATCACTATACCGAAATATTGGTACAAATTTTATTATGAAATTTTTACCTTTTCATGTCGAGGTTACTATTCATATATACGACACTATTCAGGTATGTGGCACTATTCATGTATATGTCACTATTTACGTATATGATACGCTTTATGTATACGGTACTATGTACGAATACGAAGTACTATTCATGAGTTACTATTCACGAGTTATTATTCATAAGTTATTATTCATAAGTTACTATTCATGAGTTACTATTTATGGGATACTATTCACGACAAAATTGATTTCTTTTTCTGACCAAATTATCATTGATTTATTAATATTGCTCTTGAAATTAAATCCATGTTTTGATCATATTGTTTTTATATTCATATATAACACTTTTATAATCATGATGATGAAATTTCTCTTTAACTTGAGTGTAAAGATGGGTAGATTAATGGTATGATCGTGACTATGGATTCTCTTTGGTCAGTTGTACAAAGATGAATTGTTGACTGCTATAATCATGACCATTGAATTTATAATTAAATATCTTTAACTTAAGTGCAAAGTTGAATTGGTCAACATGGTTATAATTATTGTTTATATAAATTCTGAAATGATTATATATTTCTTTGAGATATTAATATCTTTGGCCTGTAGTGCAAAGATGACCTGTTGTTGAATATCTTTGGCCCATAGTGCAAAGATGATATGTTGATGAATATTTTTGGCTCGTAGTGCAAAGATGAATTTATCAGTATGATTATGAACAGGAACTGTGATTTGGTATAACCATGATCTTTGATGTTTCAGGTAAAGACAGGTGATAAAAATTATCTTCGTCTTGGATGAGAAGAGGAATTTAGAACGACACTTATAATTATGAGTTATACACGTGATTGTTGACTGGAACTGTTGATTGATGTTACAGGGATAAAACATTGTTGGTGGACTTTTAACATGGAGAAGATAATAGACTTTATGATCTATTTTACTATTCTAATGGATTGCTCGTTCCGCTGCAACTATAGTTGAAAAGTTTTATCATTTACCATATGTTCTAAATCTCTGATTTATTATTGATGAAGGCTATTGATAATTTAATTATCATTAGTCATGATATTCTTTATTGGGCTAGTTGTGCTCACCCTTCTGTTTCACAATTCATTTCAGGTAATAAGAGTGTAGCTGGGTCTAGCGGGGGTAACAGGGGAATAGAACGGTGGTCTCTAGATGTGGAGGTTCTCCCTAAACAGTATGGAAATAATTTTATTGAGAACTTTAGAATAGTGTGTTGTATTTTATACGTCATTTAATAATTATATTTGGTGAATCAAATAAGGTGAGGCGAACCCAACGTTGAAAGGGTGTTTTGCCACTACCATACAAGATGTCTAATGACATACAACTTCTTGTTATCATAAGACAAGGTTGTGCACATCCACTTGTTGAGTATATCTACGAGCGCTACCTATATAACCTTGGAGTTTAGTTGAAATATAATTCACAATTGGAGCCAATGGAGATAATTATATGTCAAGATAAGACTCACCATTGGAAAGAATATGATAGTAATCTTCTCATTTTTCTTTGGGGTCTATTGGGTCAACCAAGGATAATTCTGTGGATATATGATATCTATCATAACCTAGACGCATGGCCTCCCATGTACGAAGGTTTCCTTGAGCACTTCCCAAAGATTTTAAATTCTAAAACAGGTATTGATTGTACCTTTATGTAAAGTGCCATTGTGATGTGTTATCCAAGGTTGGGATGAGAGTCACAATTGATATATATATTTGTATCAAAACTCACAATATATGTGTTGTTGTATTTTGCACGACAAATGTAGTATTAAAGTTGTAGTTATTTTCTGCACCATGTATTTGGTGACTCAGAATAGGTTTAATGGATTGGACCTATTTTGGGGGTGTCACAGTTGGTATTAGAGCTTAGGGATATGGTCGCTGGCGAAGATCTAAGTCTAGAACTAGGAGGCGATAGATGAGTAACATACTTCGTTGGTGTGTGACTTACCTAAGCTGAAATTTTTTACTAGATAAATTGATAAATTGTGATATGTCAATTAACCTTTGTTTTGAAGCTGTATTCTAGAATAAGCAATGGAGAAATCTTGATGACAAGGAAGATGGAATCTGAAAACAAGGTATTCTCAACTCTTCGAAATACTAGGTACGTAAATTTCGGGGACAAAATTTTATAAGGAGGGGAGATTGTAAGACCCCGAATTTTATGAAATATAAGTATTCAATTTTCTTATAATTACTATTCAGTAAATCGTTAAATTGATAAAAGTTTCAAGTTATGGGTAAAATGTGCAAATTTTGCAAAATATGCAAGTGATTATAAAATACTCATTGTTATCGGGGAATATTCGTTTGGTCATGGAATATTCTTACTGACGGAGAATATTCGTACGACGGCGCAGCCATTTATGGGCCCCATAACAGAATAATTGTCGGATGAAGAAAACGACAAGAATGAGTTTTTTAAAAATAACGGCGTAGTTGTTACCGTTAACACTGTTAGAATACCCGGTGGTTAAAGTATAATAATACGCGTGATTGAACAGTAGCACACGGTGTTGCACAGTATTTTTGAATTATTGATCCTTACGTAAGAAGACACTACTCAATAATTGTTACAGTAATTACTGTTCAATATTTTATTTTATTGATTCAATAATTTCTACGTTGATATTTTATATTATTGTTGTTTCAATAATTGTCACTGCACAGTATTTCCCGTTATCAGATCAATAATTCATATTATTTGAATAATATTATTAGATAGCATTATTGGTAATGTATAATGAAGTTCTGTCTAAGGAGAGGTTTGGTCACCTAATTGCGCGCCAGTAAGGAAAAATCCTTATCGGAAAGCCCCCTCTTTCCTAGGAACGACCTGGTTGCCATAACTATGATTCTTTAATATTATTTGTGAATAATTAATTATTGATTTATATGATAAGGAAATATTTATTTGATGTGGATATAAATGATGGATTTATTTATTTTATATGGTTATAAACGAAGAAATTAATGTTGTGGTATTTTATCAGTATTTTTGGCAGAATAGAAGTTCTGAAAATCATACGTATGTGAATTTTGGGCATTTTCTGTTTGGAAATTGAAAAAACTTTCTTCTACAAAGTTGTAGAAAATTAAATTTCCTATAGAAAGCACATGAGATTCAAATTTTTCGGATAAAAGAGCTATTTATTATGAATTATTGAAGTTTTAGAAATAAATATTTTTTCTAAAAATATGGTGGGCCCCACTTTTGGTTGGTGAGAAATGAAATGTGCAGAAATTTATTTTCAAAAGTGGTGGGCTTGAATAGTAGTAGGTAAAGCCATCAGGTAGCAGGTTAGTCTGCTATGGCGTTCTAAGCATTTTTCTATAAATAGGGTGCTTAGTTAGAATTGAAAATCACGCCAGAAATAAGTTTTCTCTCTTTCTCTCTCTATATTATCGAGCGTATTTTTGTGAGTATTTAGATACTTTGAGAGTTTCTATTCAGTATAAGTTTCTTTCAGCCTTATACCTGATATTTCAACCGGAAGTACTGTTCTTTTGAGGTAAGGGATTGTAAGGGATTATTAGGGATTGTAAGGGATGGTAAGGGTTGATATTTTTGTTGTAAATGATGTTATTTATTCAATATCATTATACCAAAATATTGGTATGAATTTTATTATGAAATTTTTACATTTTCATGTCGAGGTTACTATTCACGTATACGATACTATTCACATATACGGTACTATTCATGTATATGGCACTATTTACGTATATGACATGATTTATGTATACGGTACTATGTACGAATACAGAGTACTATTCATGAGTCACTATTCATAAGTTACTATTCACGAGTTACTATTCACGAGTTACTATTCACGGGATACTATTCACGACAAAATTGGTTTCTTTTTCTGACCAAATTATCGTTGATTTATGAATATTGCTCTTGAAATTAAATCCATGCTTTGATCATATTATTTTTATATTCATATATAAAAATTTTATAATTCTGGTGATAAAATTTCTCTTTGACTTGAGTGTAAAGACGGGTAGATTATTGGTATGATCGTGACTATGAGTTCTCTTTGGCCAGTAGTGCAAGGATGAATTGTTGACTGCTATGATCATGACCATTGAATTTATAATTAAATATCTTTAACTTAAGTGCAAAGGTGAATTGATCAATGTGGTTATAATTATTGTTTATATAAATTCTGAAATGATTATATATTTCTTTGAGATATTAATATCTTTGGCCTGTAGTGCAAAGATGATCTGTTGTTGAATATCTTTGGCATGTAGTGCAAAGATGACCTGTTGTTGAATATCTTTGGCCCGTAGTGCAAAGATGAACTGCTGATGAATATCTTCGGCCCGTAGTGCAAAGATGAATTTATTAGTATGATTATGAACAGGAACTGTGATTTGGTATAACCATGATCTTTGATGTTTCAAGTAAAGACAGGTGATGAAAATTATCTTCGTCTTGGATGAGAAGAGGAATTTAGAACTACAATTATAATTATAAGTTATACACGTGATTGTGGACCGGAACTGTTGATTGATGTTAAAGGGATAAAACATTGTTGGTGGACTTTTAACATAGAGAAGATAATAGATTTTATGGTCTACTTTACTCTTCCAATGGATTGCTCTTTCCGCTGCAGCTATGGTTGAAAAGTTTTATCATCTACCATATGTTCTAAATCTCTGATTTATTAATGATGAAGGCTATTGATAATTTAATTATCTTTAGTCATGATATTCTTTACTGGGCTAGTTGTTCTTACCCTTCTACTTCACAATTCATTTCAGGTAGTAAGAGTGTAGCTGGGTTGAGCGGGGGTAACAGGAGAATAGAATTGTGATCTCTAGCTGTGGAGGTTCTCCCTAAACAGTATGGAAATAATTTTATTAAGAACTTTAGAATTGTGTGTTGTATTTTGTAAGACTCCAACTTATTATAAATAAAATTAAATTTTTTCTATTTATTATTTTGAAATAGTAAGGGTTGATTTGATTAATGTGGTTAGTTATGGGTAAAATGCGCAAATATTTTAAATAAGCAAGTGGTTAAAAAATATTCATTGTTGTCGGGGAATATTCGTTTGGTCGTGGAATATTCTTACTGTCGGGAAATATTCGTACGACGGCGCAACCTTATGTGGGCCCCATAACGGAAAGCGATTGGATGAAAAAAGCGAGAAGTATATGTTGTTTATAAATAACAGCGTAGTTGTTACCGTTAATACTGTTGGAATACCCGATGGTTAAAATACAGTAATACGCGTTGTTGCACAGTAGCACACAGTATTGCACCAATTATTGATTCTTACGTAAGAAGACACTACTTAATAATTGTTACAGTAATTACTGTTTAGTATTTAATTTTATTGATTCAATAATTGTTGCGTTGATATTTTATATTACTGTTGTTTCAATAATTGTCACTACACAGTATTTTCCATTATCGAAGAAATAATTCATATTATCTGAATAATATTATTAGATAACATTATTGGCAATGTCTAGAAAGTTCTGTCTAAGGAGAGGTTTTGTCACATATTTGCGCGCCAGTAAGGAAAAATTCTTATTGGAAAGCCCCCTCTTTCCTGGGAACTGCCTGGTTGTCAGTATTGTGATTCTGTAATATTATTTGTGAATAATTAATTATTGATTTATATAATGAGGAAAATATTCATTTTATGTGGATATAGATGGAGAAAATTTTTCAAGTGACAATTGTTGAAAATCGATATTTTATCTCTTCTGATAAAATAATATTTTATTATATTATTATAATATAATAATGATGATATTTTTACAATAAATGTGGGATATATGAGTATATGAGGAGAAAGAGTATTTTTGTTAAAAAAGTTGTTTAAAACAGTTAAACATGTCTATGGGCCCATTTCTTGACTGAAATTTGATTATAGCCTGTTAAATCACCTGTTTGTGAATTTTGGTCAATTTATGTTTGGAATTTGGGAAAACTTAAACTTACAAAGTTGTAGAGAATGGAATTTCCTATAGAAAAGACATAAGTTTCAAATTTTTCTGATAAAAGGGCTATTTATTAAGAATTATTGAAGTTCTGAAGTTTCAGAATAATTGATTTTTGGAAGTTTTAAATATTTATATTTAGAAAAACGTTTTTGTTATTGTTGGTGGGCTCACTTGTTGTCAAACATGCTGAAATTGGTGATTCAAAGGTTGGCATAGAAAATTTAATATATATAATAATATTTTATTAAATTTTCTACTTTGGTGTTCTAAGCATTTTTCTATAAATAGGGTGCTTAGGTTAGAATTAAAAATCACACCATAAACTAAAGATTTCTCTCTCTATATTATCGAGTGTATTCTTGTGAGTATTTTGTTATTTTGAGTGTTGCTATATGGTGCAAGTTCCCTTCAGAACTATATCCGGTATTCCAGCTAGAAGTACTGTCTTTTTAAGGTAAGAGATATTTTTTTTATATAAATGATATTATTTCTTCCAATATCATTATGCCGAAATATTGATCTGAATTTTTATCAAATTTGGAACTTTTTGTGTCGGAGTTACTATTCACGTATACGGCACTATTCACGTGTACGGCACTATTCACGAATACGGCACTATTCACCGAAAAAAAATTAAATCTTCGTTTTTGTCCAAGATATCTATTATGGATACTAGCTTTGATTGTATCCATGTTTTGGTCTTCATTCTTGAATTTTACTCCACTATGATTATTTACGAAGTATTTTTGAATTGGATTGTTTAAAGTACGAATCCTTAATTATTATTTTTTTGTTTCACTGGATTCGTTTTCTTTAAAATATTTTTCATCATCCTCAGTCCTAAATGATGACACAAATGAATATCTTTGGCCTGTAGTGCAAAGATTAATGATTTTAAAATGAATACCTTTGGCCCGTAGTGCAAAGATGAACAGGTGTTGAGGTGAACATGACCAACTGATGAATATCTTTGGCTTGTAGTGCAAAGATGAATATTTGATTCCAGATAAATATTGATTGATGTTACAAGGATAAAATAATGACGATAAACTTTTAAATTCATATATAGAAGATAGTAGATTTTATTCTCTACTTTACTCTTCTAATGAATTATTATTTCCGCTGCGAATATTTATTTAAAATTTGTTGTCTATTGTATTCTATTAAATTTTTCCCTGTTGAGGACTAACGATAATTTGTTATATATTATCTTAGTCATAATATTCTTTACTGGGCTAGTTGAGCTCACCCTCTTCCTTTTTGTTCCATTTTTCTTCACAGGAGGTGAGAATGTAGCGAGTACTAGTTGGGGTATGGAATGAAGGTTTTAGAATGTCGTTTTAGTAGTCCTCACCATTTTTGTAAAATAAAGTATCAATAATTATAATGAGGACTTATTTGAGTGTGGATATTGTCTAGATGACAATATTTGTATTTAAATACACAGTTTTTATGTTGTATTAATAAAGTTATAGTTGTATCTGTACCATGTATTTTAACGACTCAGAATGGGTGTTGTATACCTATTTTGGGGGTGTCACAGTTGGTATCAGAGCTTAGGGATATGATCTCTGGCGGTGATCGGGGAATAGAACTAGGAGGGGAGAGACGAGTAAATCCTTCGCTAGTGTGTCCTACCTAAGCTTATTTGTTGGTCGGTCATAGTATAGGGGTATTATGTGATTTGTTAATTTCTTTAATTAACCCTTGTTTTATGGCAGTATTTGATAATGGCAACTGAGAATGTTAACAGTGGAATAAATGAGACCATGGAGACACCTTTGCTCACCAATGAGGAGAACGTGCAACAGGCTGGCAATGTTCCTCCTGTAAACAACACCACTGAGCAGACGATGAACGATGAGATGTTTAGAAGCTTTTTACGGTTCATGCAAAACCAGACGAAGGAGATTCCTATTCAAAATATAGGAAGAAACAATGGCAACGCACAGCTAGTCATAGCCAGGCAGTTTAAAGAGTTGGGACCACCAGAATTCTGGGGAAAGCCGGATCCGATTAAGGTAGAGACATGGGTTAAGCAAATTATCAAGATATTCGATGTCTTGAGATGCACGGAGGAACAGAAGGTTCCATTCGCCACCTTTATGTTCCGTAATGAGGCATATTACTGGTGGGAATCTGTGAAGAGTACCCATCCAGCCGCGCTCAGCATGTCTTGGGAGACATTTCAAAAACTGTTCAATGACAAATACTTTCTTGAAAGTGTTCGTCATATGAAGGAGGTAGAGTTTATTAGACTGGAGTAGAATAACATGACGGTGTCCCAGTACGAGGTGAAATTTGCAGAGTTGTCCAGATTTGCACCTCATTTGGTGGAGAATGAGGAACGTATGACGCGGATGTTTCTGAGAGGTTTGAAACCCGACATACGTCAAAATCTCATTTCTCATAAATTTTCTCTCTATTCAGATGTTGTCAACAGGACTCAATTATTAGAGCGAGATAACGAGTACGGTCAACCGAGGGACCACAACTAGGATCATACCGATGACAGCAGTCATCAGAACAACGATAACCAACGGAGAAAGAAGAAGACAGACAAGAGCGGCAACCACTCTGGTGGTAATCATGGCCATGAGAATAGAAGAAGCGAGTCGGGGGGAGATTTTAAAAAGAGGAGATTCAACAATGACAATGTGAAGACGTCAGCACCAACAGCAACTGGTTCTAAGGGAGGAGAACGACCACCGGTCGTATGCTATAAATGCGGGAAAGAAGGACATATTAGTCCAAACTACCCACAACAGTTCAAGGTATGTTATAATTGTGGAAAGGAAGGACATATCGCTCGAGATTGTATGATAGCGAAACCAAGTTCAACGGGGACGGTGACTCAAAAAGGCTGTCCTAGAAAAGTCAAAGTTAACGGTTCCTGGAAGAGCGTTTGTTGTGACTGGTCAATATGCGAAGAACCCAAACGAGGTGATCATGGGTAAGCTAATTATAAATTCTTGTGAAGTTTATACCTTACTAGATACCGGTGCTACCCATTCATTTATCTCTCCTACTTGTGCTCAATGTTTAAATTTGACTCCGGAGAAATTAGACTTTGACCTATCTGAGGAAACTCCGTTAGGAGAAATTTATTCACATCCACTGTTTATAAATCTTGTTTGATCCAAGTTGGCACTATCATATTACCTGTTGACCTTATCTCTTTAAAGATACTTGCTTTTGATATGATTTTGGAGATTGATTGGTTAACTACTCATCATGCCAAAATTGATTATTTTCGTAAGGTTGTTAGTTTTCATATTCCTAAACAACCTGTTGTTCGAATTCAAGTAACTAAACCATTAAAATCAATCACTGATATATCAAGTCATAAAGCTATTCATTTATTAAAAAATGGATGTCAAGCTTTCTTAGCCTATGTTATGGATTTAAATAAAGACACGTCAGATTTGAATAATATTCCTGTTGTTAGTAACTTTCCTGACGTATTTCCTGAAGAACTTCCAGGTCTACCCCCAGAACATGAAATTGAATTCTTTATTGATATTGAACCTAGTACAAAGCCCATTTCTAAAACCCCATATCGAATGGCTCCTATTGAACTTCAGGAGTTGAAGGTCCAACTACAGGAGTTGTTGGACATCGGTTTCATTCGTCCTAGTACATCTCCTTGGGGTGCTCCTATTTTATTCGTAAAGAAGAAAGATGGGAGTATGCGACTTTGTATTGATTATCGGGAATTGAACCATGCTACCATCAAGAATAGGTATCGCTACCTCGTATTGATAACTTGTTTGACCAGTTACAAGGAGCACAATTCTTTTCAAAAATCGATCTTCGTTCTGGATATCATCAGCTGAAGATTAGAACTGAGGATATTCCAAAGACTGCCTTTAGAACTCGGTACGGCCATTATGAAATCTTAGTCATGTCTTTTGGATTGACTGATGCTCCTGCGGCTTTCATGAATTTGATAAATCGAGTATTCAAGGAATATTTGGATCAGTTCGTTGTTGTCTTTATTGATGACATCCTCATATATTCTAAAAGTCGTGAAGATCATGAGCACCATTTGAAGCAGGTACTCCAAAGGCTTCGTGAAAATAAGCTTTTTGCCAAGTTAAAGAAATGCGAGTTCTGACTTAAGGAAGTAGCATTCCTTGGGCACGTGGTGTCAAAACATAGAGTATCTATTGATCCGGTGAAGATTGAAGGAATACAAAGTTGGGTGCAACCGAAATCGGTGACCGAAGTACGTATCTTTTTGGGCTTAGCTGGTTATTATCGGAGATTTGTGGAAGGATTTTCTCGAATCGCTACTCCGTTAACTCAGCTGACTCGTAAAGATACAAAATTTGTATGGAGCGAGGAATGCGAGAAGAGTTTTCAAGATCTCAAGAGGAGACTCATTTCGGCACCTGTTTTGACAATACCATCTGGTTCGGATGGATTTGTTATCTACAGCGATGCTTCAGGCAAAGGGTTAGGATGTGTTCTCATGCAACGTGGGAAAGTCATAGCTTATGCCTCGCGATAACTTAAAGAATATGAGAAAAATTATCCTACTCATGATCTAGAGTTGGCAACAATCGTTTTCGTGCTAAAGATCAGGAGGCACTATCTAAATGGGGAGAAAGTGGAGATATATTCAGACCATAAAAGTCTCAAATATTTCTTCACTCAAAAAGAACTCAACATGCGGCAACGACGCTGGCTCGAGCTGTTGAAAGACTACGACCATACCATTCAATACCATCCTGAAAAAGCGAACGTGGTAGCTGACGCATTGAGTAGAAGATCATACGCGGGAACGAGTGCGATATTGTCAACACAAAGGCCCATTTTGTGTGATTTACAAAAAATGAGGATAGAATTCAAGACCCCGGGGACCCATGCAATGATGTCAAGTATACGCATAGAACCAACTTTAATAGATAAAGTTAAAGTTGCTCAAACCACAGACCCGAAGCTGATGCGTATGAAGAAGAAAGTGCAAGAAGGTGCTATTCTAGAAGCAAGAATGGATTAAGAAGGAATACTTCGAGTCCACTCCAGACTTTGTGTTCCTAACGATTCTGATTTGAAGTACAAGATCATGATGGAGGCACATAATACACCGTTTGCAATCCATCCTGAAAGTACCAAAATGTATCGTGACATTCGACATACATTTTGGTGGAATAATATAAAGAGAGATATTGCAAAGTTTATCTCGATGTGTTTCACTTGTCAACGTGTAAAGGCAGAGCATCAAGTGCCTAAGGGTCCATTGTAACCACTTGAGATTCCGAAATGGAAGTGGAAACATATTACCATGGATTTCGTTACGGGTCTTCCCACGGTTTCTCAAGGCATAAATGCTATTTGGGTTATTGTTGATAGATTAACCAAGTCTGCTCATTTCTTGCCGATACGGGAGACTTATTCCCTTGAACGTCTTGCTCGTATGTACGTAGATGAGATTATGAGATTGCATGGCATGCCAGTATCCATAGTTTCGGATCGTGACCCAAGATTCACTTTAAGATTTTGGGTTAGCTTGCAAAAAGCTACAGGCACGGATTTACGATTCAGTTCGGCATACCATCCTCAAACGGACGGACAATCAGAGAGGACTATTCAAACTCTTGAAAATCTATTAAGACTCTGTGTCCTATACTTCAAAGGCAGTTGGGATAAGTACCTACTATTGGTGGAATTCTCCTACAATAACAATTATCAGGCAAGTATAGGTGTGGCTCCATTTGAAGCATTGTATGGACGGAAGTGTCGCTCTCCAGTATGTTGGGATGAGGTGGGAGAAGCAAAATTGTTGGGACCCGAGTTGGTACGTATGACTACGAAAAAGATCTAAATGATTCGACAACGTATACAAACGGCACAGGATCGACAAAAGAGTTATGCGGATCTTCATCAAAAGGACGTGGAATTTAGTATCGGGGATCATGTATTATTGCGTGTGGCTCCATGGAAGGGAGTTATAAGATTTAGGAGGAGAGGAAAGCTCAATCCATGATTTATTGGTCCATTTCAAATTCTTGACCGAGTAGGAAATGTGGCATATAGACTCGCGTTACCTCCAAGTATGTCTCGTGTTCATAATGTTTTTCACATATCTGTCCTTCGTAAATATGTGAAAGACCTGAACCACGTTATTGAGTTAGAACCGGACGAGATAGATGAGGACTTAACGTGCGAAGAGGTACTTGTCAAGATCTTAGATAAGAAAGATCATGTCCTACGTACGAAGGTCATACCACAAGTTAAAATTTTGTGGAGAAACCATGCTATTGAGGAAATGATCTGGGAGTTAAAAACGGAAATGAAAATGAGGTATCCTCATCTTTTCGAAACACCAGGTACGTATGTCAATTTCGAGGACGAAATTTCATAAGAAGTGGAGGTTGTAAGACCCCAACTTATTATAAATAAAATTTAAATATTTACTATTTATTATTTTGAAATAGTAAGGGTTGATTTGATTAATGTGGTTAGTTATGGGTAAAATGCGCAAATATTTTAAATAAGCAAGTGGTTATAAAATATTCATTGTTGTAGGGGAATATTCGTTTGGTCGTGGAATATTCTTACTGTCGGGGAATATTCGTACGACGGCGCAGCCTTGTGTGGGCCCCATAACGGAAAGCGATTGGATGAAGAAAACGAGAAGTATATGTTGTTTATAAATAACGGCGTAGTTCTTATCGTTAATACTGTTGGAATACCCGGTAGTTAAAACACAGTAATACGCGTTGTTGCACAGTAGCACACGGTATTGCACCAATTATTGATTCTTACGTAAGAAGGCACTACTCAATAATTGTTACAGTAATTACTGTTCAGTATTTTATTTTATTGATTCAATAATTGTTGCGTTGATATTTTATATTACTGTTGTTTCAATAATTGTCACTACACAGTATTTTTCATTATCGAAGCAATAATTCATACTATCTGAATAATATTATTAGATAACATTATTGGCAATGTCTAGAAAGTTCTGTCTAAGGAGAGGTTTGGTCACCTAATTGCGTGCCAGTAAGGAGAAATTCTTATTGGAAAGCCCCCTCTTTCCTAGGAACTGCCTGATTGTCAGTATTGTGGTTCTGTAATATTATTTGTGAATAATTAATTATTGATTTATATGATGAGAAAAATATTCATTTTATGTGGATATAGATGGAGAAAATTTTTAAAGTGACAATTGTTGAAAATCGATATTTTATCTTTTCTGAAAAAATAATATTTTATTATATTATTATAATATAATAATGATGATATTTTTATAATAAATGTGGGATATATGAGTATATGAGGAGAAAGAGTATTTTTGTTACAAAAGTTGTTTAAAACGTGTTAAACATGTCTATGGGCCCATTTCTTGACTGAAATTTGATTATAGCATGTTAAATCGCCTGTTTGTGAATTTCGGTCAATTTATGTTTGGAATTTGAAAAAACTTAAACTTACAAAGTTGTAGAGAATGGAATTTCCTATAGAAAAAATATAAGGTTCAAATTTTTCTGATAAAAGGACTATTTATTATGAATTATTGAAGTTCCGAAGTTCTAAAATAATTGATTTTTGGAAGTTTTAAATATTTATATTTAGAAAAACATTTTTGTTATTGTTGGTGGGCTCACTTGTTGTCAAACATGCTGAAATTGGTGATTCAAAGGTTGGCGTAGAAAATTTAATATATATAATAATATTGTGTTAAATTTTCTGCTTTGGTGTTCTAAGTATTTTCCTATAAATAGGGTGCTTAGGTTAGAATTAAAAATCACACCAGAAGCTAAAAATTTCTCTGTCTATATTATCGAGTGTATTCTTGTAGTATTTTATTATTTTGAGTGTTGCTATTCGGTGCAAGTTCTCTTCAGCACTATATCCGGTATTCCAGCTAGAAGTACTGTCTTTTTGAGGTAAGGGATATTTTTTTTATATAAATGATATTATTTCTTCCAATATCATTATGCCGAAATATTGATCTGAATTTTTATCAAATTTAGAACTTTTTGTGTCGGGGTTACTATTCACGTATATGGCACTATTCACGTATACGACACTATTCACGAATACGGCACTATTCACCAAAAAAAAATTAAATCTTCGTTTTTGTCCAAGATATCTATTATGGATACTAGCTTTGATTGTATCCATGTTTTGGTCTTCATTCTTTAATTTTACTTCACTATGATTATTTACGAAGTATTTTTGAACTTGGATTGTTAAAAGTACGAATCCTTAAAAATTGTTCTTTTGTTTTACTGGATTCGTTTTCTTTAAAATATTTTTTATCATCCTCAGTCATAAATGATGATACAAATGAATATCTTTGGTCTGTAGTGCAAAGATTAATGATTTTATGATGAATATCTTTGGCCCGTAGTGCAAAGATGAACAGGTGTTGAGATGAACATAACCAACTGATGAATATCTTTGGCATGTAGTGCAAAGATGAATATTTGATTCCAGATAAATATTGATTGATGTTACAGGGATAAAATAATGATGATAAACTTTTAAATTCATATATAGAAGATAGTAGATTTTATTCTCCACTTTACTCTTCTAATGAATTATTATTTCCGCTGCGAATATTGATTTAAAATTTGTTGTCTATTGTATTCTATTAAATTTTTCCCTGTTGAGGACTAACGATAATTTGTTATATATTATCTTAGTCATAATATTCTTTACTGGGCTAGTTGAGCTCACCCTCTTCCTTTTTGTTCCATTTTTCTTCTCAGGAGGCGAGAATGTAGCGAGTACTAGTCGGGGTATCGAATGAAGGTTTTAGAATGTCATTTTAGTTCTTCTCACCATTTTTGTAAAATAAAGTATCAATAATTATAGTGAGGACTTATTTGAGTGTGGATATTGTCTAGATGACAATATTTGTATTTAAACACACAGTTTTTATGTTGTATTAATAAAGTCGTAGTTGTATCTGTATCATGTATTTTGACGACTCAGAATGGGTATTGTATACCTATTTTGGGGGAGTCACATATTTTATATGTCATTTAATAGTTATATTTGGTGAACCAAATAGGGTGAAGCGAACCCAATGTTGGAAGGCAGTTTTCCCACTACCATACAAGATGTCTAATGACATACAACTTCGTGTTATCATAAGACGAGGTTGTGCACATCCACTTGCTGAGTATATCTACGAGCACTACCTATATAACCTTGGAGTTTGGTCGAAATATAATTCACAATTGGAGAAAATGGAGATAATTATATGTCAAGAGAAGACTCACCATTGGAAAGAACATGATATTAATCTTCTCATTTTTCTTTGGAGTCTATTGGGTCAACCAAGGATAATTCTGTGGACATATAATATCTATCATAACCTAGACGCATGGCCTCCCATGTACGAAAGTTTCCTTGAGCACTTCTCAAAGATTTTAATTTCTAAAACAGTTATTGACTGTACCTTTATGTAAGGTGCCATTGTGATGTGCTATCCAACGTTGGGTTGAGAGTCACAGTTGATATATATATTTGTATCAAAACTGGCAACATATGTGTTGTTGTATTTTGCACGACAAGTGTAGTATTAAAGTTTTAGTTATTTTTTGTACTACGTATTTGGCGACTCAGAATAGGTTGGATGGATTGGACCTATTTTGGGGGCGTCACAGTTGGTATCAGAGCTTAGAGATATGGCCGCTGGCGAAGATCTGAGTATAGAACTAGGAGGGGAGAAACGAGTAATATACTTCGCTAGTGTGTGACTTACCTAAGCTGAAATTTTTTACTTGATAAATTGATAAATTGTGATATGTCAATTAACTTTTGTTTTGAAGATGTATTCTAGAATAAGCAATGGAGAAATCATGATGACAAGGAAGATGGAATCTGAAAGCAAGGTATTCTCAACTTTTTGAAATACTAGGTACGTAAATTTCGGGGACAAAATTTCGTAAGGAGGAAAGTTTGTAAGACCCCGAATTTTATGAAATAAAAGTATTCAATTTTCTTATGATTACTATTCAGTAAATGGTTAAATTGATAAAAGTTTAAAGTTTTGGGTGAAATGTGCAAATTTTGCAAAATAAGCAAGTGGTTATAAAATACTCATTGTTATCGGGGAATATTCGTTTGGCCGTGGAATATTCTTACTATCGGAGAATATTCGTACGACGGCGCAGCCATTTGTGGGCCCCATAACAGAATAACTGTCGGATGAAGAAAACGACAAGAATGAGTTTTCTAAAAATAACGGCGTAGTTGTTACCGTTAACACTTGAAATACCCGGTGATTAAACTACAGTAATACGCATGATTGCACAGTAGCACACGATATTGCAAAGTATTTTTGAATTATTGATCCTTACGTAAGAAGACACTCAATAATTGTTACAGTAATTACTGTTCAATATTTTATTTTATTGATTCAATAATTGCTATTTTGATATTTTATATTATTGTTGTTTCAATAATTGTCACTGCACAGTATTTCCCATTATCAGATCAATAATTCATATTATTTGAATAATATTATTAGATAGCATTATTGGTAATGTCTAAGGAAGTTCTGTCCAAGGAGAGGTTTGGTCACCTAATTGCGCGCTAGTAAAGAGAAATTCTTATCGAAAAGCCCCCTCTTTCCTGGGAACGACATGGTTGCCATAATTGTGATTCTTTAATATTATTTGTAAATAATTAATTATTGATTTATATGATAAGGAAATATTTATTTGATGTGGATATAAATGATGGATTTATTTATTTTATGTGGTTATAAATGAAGAAATTAATGCTGTGGTATTTTATCAGTATTTTTGGCAGAATAGAGGTGCTGAAAATCATCCGTATGTGAATTTCGGATATTTTTTGTTTAGAATTTGAAAAAACTCTCTTCTACAAAGTTGTAGAGAATTAAATTTCATATACAAAGCACACGGGATTCAAATTTTTTGGATAAAAGAGCTATTTATTATGAATTATTGAAGTTTCATAAATAAATATTTTTATTAAAAATATTATGGGCCCCACTTTTGGTTGGTGAGAAATAAAATGTGCTGAAATTTATTTTCAAAAGTGGTGGGCTTGAATAGTAGCAGGTAAAGCCATCAGGTAGAAGGTTAGTCTCCTATGGCGTTCTAAGCATTTTTCTATAAATAGGGTGCTTAGTTAGAATTAAAAATCACACCAGAAATAAATTTTCTCTCTTTCTCACTCTATATTATCGAGCGTATTTTTGTGAGTATTTAGATACTTTAAAAGTTGCTATTCAATATAAGGTTCCTTCAGCCTTATACCTGATATGTCTGTCGGAAGTACTGTTTATTTGAGGTACGTGATTGTAAGGGATTGTAAGGGATAGTAAGGGATGGTAAGGGATCATATTTTCATTGTAGATGATGTTATTTCTTCAATATCATTATACCAAAATATTGGTATGAATTTTATAACGAAATTTTTACCTTTTTATGCTGAGGTTACTACTCATGTATACGACATTATTCACGTATACGACACTATTCATGTATATGGCACTATTTACGTATATGACATGATTTATGTATACGGTACAATGTACGAATACGGAGTACTATTCAGGAGTTACTATTCACGATTTACTATTCATGAGTTACTATTCACGAGTTACTATTCACGGGATACTATTCATGGCAAAATTGATTTCTTTTTCTGACCAAATTATCGTTGATTTTATGAATATTGCTCTTGAAATTAAATCCATGTTTTGATCACATTATTTTTATATTCATATATAACATTTTTATAATCCTGGTGATAAAATTTCTCTTTGACTTGAGTGTAAAGATGGGTAGATTATTGGTATGATCGTGACTATGGGTTCTCTTTGGCCAGTAGTGCAAAGATGAATTGCTGACTGCTATGATCATGACCATTGAATTTATAATAAAATATCTTTAACTTAAGTGCAAAGGTTAATTGATCAACATGATTATAATTATTCTTTATATAAATTCTGAAATGATTATATATTTCTTTGAGATATTAATACATTTGGCCTGTAGTGCAAAGATGATCTGTTGTTGAATATCTTTGGCCTGTAGTGCAAAAATGACCTGTTGTTGAATATATCTTTGGCCCGTAGTGCAAATATGAACTGTTGATGAATATCTTTGGCCCGTAGTGCAAAGATGAATTTATTAGTATGATTATGAACAGGAACTGTGATTTGGTATAACCATGATCTTTGATGTTTCAGGTAAAGACAAGTGATGAAAATTATCTTCGTCTTGGATGAGAAGAGGAATTTAGAACTACAATTATAATTATGAGTTATACACGTGATTGTGGACCGGAACTGTTGATTGATGTTACAGGGATAAAACATTATTGGTAGACTTTTAACATATAGAAGATAATTGACTTTATGGTCTATTTTACTCTTGTAATGGATTGCTCGTTCCGCTGCAACTATGGTTGAAAAGTTTTATCATCTACCATATGTTTTAAATCTCTGATTTATTACTGATGCTTGCTATTGATAATTTAATTATCTTTAGTCATGATATTCTTTACTGGGCTAGTTGTGCTTACCCTTCTGCTTCACAATTCATTTCAGGTAATAAAAGTGTAGCTGGGTCGAGCGGGGGTAATAGGGGAATAGAACGGTGGTCTCTAGTTGTGGAGGTTCTCCCTAAACAACATAGAAATAATTTTATTGAGAACTTTAGAATAGTGTGTTGTATTTTATACGTCATTTAATAGTTATATTTGGTGAATCAAATAGGGTGAGGCGAACCCAACGTTGGAAGGGTGTTTTGCCACTACCATACAAGATGTCTAATGACATACAACTTCGTGTTATCATAAGACAAGGTTGTGCACATCCACTTGCTGAGTATATCTACGAGCACTACCTATATAACCTTGGAGTTTGATTGAAATATAATTCACAATTGGAGACAATGGAGATAATTATATGTCAAGAGAAGACTCACCATTGGAAAGAACATGATAGTAATCTTCTCATTTTTCTTTGGGGTCTATTGGGTCAACCAAGGATAATTATGTGGACCTATGATATTTATCATAACCTAGACGCATGGCCTCCCATGTACGAAGGTTTTCTTGAGCACTTTCCAAAGATTTTAATTTCTAAAACAGTTATTGAATGTACCTTTATGTAAGGTGTCATTGTGATGTGCTATCCAACGTTGGGATGAGAGTCACAGTTGATATATATATTTTTATCAAAACTCATAACATATGTGTTGTTGTATTTTGCACGACAAGTGTAGTATTAAAGTTGTAGTTATTTTATGTACCATGTATTTGGCGACTCAGAATAGGTTGGATGGATTGGAACTATTTTGGGGGTGTCACAGTTGGTATCAGAGCATAGGGATATGGTCGCTGGCGAAGATCTGAGTCTAGAACTAGGAGGGGAGAGACGAGTAATATACTTCGCTAGTGTGTAACTTACCCATGCTAAAATTTTTTACTTGATAAATTGACAAATTGTTATATGTCAATTAACCTTTGTTTTGAAACTGTATTCTAGAATAAGTAATGGAGAAATCATGATGACAAGGAAGATGGAATCTAAAAGCAAGGTATTCTCAACTTTTTGAAATACTAGGTACGTAAATTTCGGGGGCAAAATTTTATAAGGAGGGAAGATTGTAAGACCCCAAATTTTATGAAATAAAAGTGTTTAATTTTCTTATAATTACTATTCAGTAAATGGTTAAATTGATAAAAGTTTAAAGTTTTGGGTGAAATGTGCAAATTTTGCAAAATAAGCAAGTGATTATAAAATACTCATTGTTATCGGGGAATATTCGTTTGTTCGTGGAATATTCTTATTGTCGGAGAATATTCGTACGACGGCGCAGCCATTTGTGGGCCCCATAATAGAATAACTATCGGATGAAGAAAACGACAAGAATGAGTTTTCTAAAAATAACGGCGTAGTTGTTACCGTTAACACTGTTGGAATACCCCGTGGTTAAAGTACAGTAATACGCGTGATTTCACAGTAGCACATGGTATTGCACAGTATTTTTGAATTATTGATCCTTACAAAAGAAGGCACTACTTAATAATTGTTACAGTAATTACTGTTCAATATTTTATTTTATTGATTCAATAATTGCTACGTTGATATTTTATATTATTGTTGTTTCAATAATTGTCACTGCACAGTATTTCCCATTATCAGATCAATAATTCATATTATTTGAATAATATTATTAGATAGCATTATTGGCAATGTCTAAGGAAGTTCTGTCTACGAAGAGGTTTGGTCACCTAATTGCGCGCCAGTAAGGAGAAATCCTTATCGGAAAGCCCCCTCTTTCCTGGGAACGACCTGGTTTCCATTATTGTGATTCTTTAATATTATTTATGAATAATTAATTATTAATTTATATGATAAGGAAATATTTATTTGATGTGGATATAAATGATGGATTTATTTATTTTATGTGGTTATAAATAAAGGAATTAATGTTGTGGTATTTTATCAGTATTTTTGGCAGAATAGAGGTGCTGAAAATCATCCGTATGTAAATTTCGGACATTTTTTGTTCAGAATTTGAAAAAATGTTATTCTATAAAGTTGTAGAGAATTAAATTTTCTATAAAAAGCACATGGGATTCAAATTTTTCGGATAAAAGAGCTATTTATTATGAATTATTGAAGTTTCATAAATAAATATTTTTATTAAAAATATGATGGGCCCCATTTTTGGTTGGTGAGAAATGAAATGTGCTGAAATTTATTTTTAAAAGTGGTGGGCTTGAATAGTAGCAGGTAAAACCATCATGTAGCAGGTTAGTCTGCCATGACGTTCTAAGCATTTTTCTATAAATAGGGTGCTTACTTAGAATTGAAAATCACACCAGAAACAAGTTTTCTCTTTTTCTCTCTCTATGTTATCGAGCGTATTTTTGTGAGTATTTAGATAATTTGAGAGTTACTATTCAGTATAAGTTTCCTTCAGCCTTATACCTGATATTTCAGCCGGAAGTACTGTTCTTTTGAGGTAAGGGATTGTATGGGATTATAAGGGATAGTAAGGGATGGTAAGGGATGATATTTTTGTTGTAAATGATGTTATTTCTTCAATATCATTATACCAAAATATTGGTATGAATTTTATTATGAAATTTTTACCTTTTCATGTCGAGGTTACTATTCACGTATACGACACTATTCATGTATATGACACTATTTACGTATATGACATGATTTATGTATACGGTACTACGTACGAATACGGAGTACTATTCATGAGTTACTATTCACGAGTTACTATTCATGAGTTACTATTCACGAGTTACTATTCACGAGATACTATTCACGATAAAATTAGTTTCTTTTTCTGACCAAGTTATCGTTAATTTATGAATATTGCTCTTGAAATTAAATCCATGTTTTGATCATATTATTTTTATATTCATATATAACATTTTTATAATCCTGGTGATGAAATTTCTCTTTGACTTGAGTGTAAAGATGGGTAGATTATTGGTATGATTGTGACTATGAGTTCTCTTTGGCCAGTAGTGCAAAGATAAATTGTTGACTGGTATGATCATGACCATTGAATTTATAATTAAATATCTTTAACTTAAGTGCAGAGGTGAATTGATCAACATGGTTATAATTATTATTTATATAAATTCTGAAATGTTTATATATTTCTTTGAGATATTAATATCTTTGGCCTGTAGTGCAAAGATGATCTGTTGTTGAATATCTTTGGCCTGTAGTGCAAAGATGACCTGTTGTTGAATATCTTTGGCCCGTAGTGCAAAGATGAACTGTTGATGAATATCTTTTGGCTCGTAGTGCAAAGATAAATTTATAGTATGATTATAAACAGGAACTGTGATTAGGTATAACCATGATCTTTGATGTTTCAGGTAAAGACGTGAGATGAAAATTATCTTCGTCTTGGATGAGAAGAGGAATTTAGAACTACAATTATAATTATGAGTTATACACGTGATTGTGGACCGGAACTGTTGGTTGATGTTACAGGGATAAAATATTGTTGGTGGACTTTTAACATGGACAAGATAATAGACTTTATGGTCTATTTTTCTCTTCTAATGGATTGCTCGTTTCGCTGCAACTATGGTTGAAAAGTTTTATCATCTACCATATGTTCTAAATATCTGATTTATTACTGATAAAGGCTATTGATAACTTAATTATCTTTAGTCATGATATTCTTTACTGGGCTAGTTGTGCTCACCCTTCTGCTTCATAATTCATTTCAGGTAATAAAAGTGTAGTTGGGTCGAGCCGGGATAACAGGGGAATAGAACGGTGGTCTCTAGCTGTGGAGGTTCTCCCTAAATAGTATGAAAATAATTTTATTGAGAACTTTAGAATAGTGTGTTGTATTTTATACGTCATGTAATAGTTATATTTGGTGAATCAAATAGGGTGACGCGAACCCAACATTGGAAGGGTGTTTTGCCATTACCATACAAGATGTCTAATGACATACAACTTCGTGTTATCATAAGGCAAGGTTGTGCACATCCACTTGCTGAGTATATCTACGAGCACTACCTATATAACCTTGGAGTTTAGTTGAAATATAATTCACAATTGGAGACAATGGAGATAATTATATGTCAAGAGAAAACTCACCATTGGAAAGAACATGATAGTAATCTTCTCGTTTTTCTTTGGGGTCTATTGGGTCAACCAAGGATAATTCTGTGGACATATGATATCTATCATAACCTAGACGCATGGCCTCCCATGTACGAAGGTTTCCTTGAGCACTTCCCAAAGATTTTAATTTCTAAAACAGTTATTGATTGTACCCTTATGCAAAGTGCCATTGTGATGTGCTATCCAAGGTTGGGATGAGAATCACAGTTGGTATATATATTTGTATCAAAACTCACAACATATGTGTTGTTGTATTTTGCACGATAAGTGTAGTATTAAAGTTGTAGTTATTTTCGGTACCATGTATTTGGCGACTCAGAATAGGTTGGATGGATTGGACCTATTTTGGGGGCGTCACATTTATCCTGCTTCTGAAATACTTAACTCAATTAATCATTTTGGCTTATATTTTCATCCCTTAGTTATTACGTTCTTTCCCATTTATAAGGATTCCAACCCGGAATCACTACTACCGAAATGTTCTAGTTTAGTTTACTACTAAACTCTTACACAATTTCTCTCATCGATTAACTTTATCAAATTACCTTAATATAGGTATTACTTTACTACCTTTTTCCTTTATCCTTTGATATCCAATTCATGGACATAAATTGATTCTTAGCCTAAGTCTCATCTAACTTGCTTCGGCTGATGACTACCTGCTTATTTTCAGGTATTAACATCTTCGGTCACATATCTCGTATACTCGAATGTAAATTTTATTCTTTAATACTCTTTTATTATTGTCAATTTGACATAATACATTCTTTTTGTGACTTCCCCAAAATAAGTATACATCACCCATTCTGAGTCGCCAAATACATGGTACAGAATATAACTACCACTTAATTTATACAACTGTCGTGTAAAATACGACAAAACATAGCTGAGAGTTTTAACGCGAATATTGTCTTCTAGACAATATCCAAACTCAAATTCAATCTCATTACAATTATTATCACATTATTTCACATAATAGTGAGAACTACTAAATCAACCATCTGGACCGTCAATCCATTCTCCGACTAGTCCCAGCTATATTCTCATTCCCTGAAGATAACAGTGAAAGAAAAGGGTGAGCTCAACTAGCCTAGTAAGAAATATTATTACTAAGATAATGCAGAATAAATTATCCTTAGCCTTCAACAGTATAACAACTGATAGGATACAATAGACAACAAGTTTTAGATCAACAACTGCAGCGAAATAAGCAATTCATTAGAAGAGTCAAGTAGGGTATGATATCTACTATCTTCTATAATTTAAAAGTTTATCATCAATTTTATCGCTGAGACTCAGCTTAATAAATAATCCATATCACTAAATTATCCATGCACTACGGGCCAAGGATATTCATTAGTATCACGACCACGAATTATCCATGCACTACGGGCAAAGGATATTCATGTTTTCACCTATGGTCAAGAACATGCCAAACAACAATTCATCTTTGTACCTTAGCCGAAGAGAACTCATGGTCATGATCATACCAGTTCCATCCTAAGCATGCGGGGGTACTAATATACATCTCATACACATATTAATAGATGTTAGACTAGGTCTTATGTTCCCTATACTCATTTCAAGATTTCTTTCCCTTATGTAGTTTAATTTGAAAAAAAAATTCCATCCTACAAGGCTTTAAGTGTTCAGTTAACAAAGTCTCTCGTGTTTAGTCATTATACACATACAATGAGGTCAATAAGTCTCAACTATACATGCTCGTGTCATCTTAGTCATGCATTTCAAGTTGTATAGTTCTAATTCATTTAGACTTGTTCTGAACCATACTCAACTAGTTTATAATGCATATGACTAGCTAGCATGCATGTCAATCATGTCTACATGTATATTCATATCCTAACATTATAATCAAAATCTTAGAATACATGCAAGGTTGTTATCAACCAAATTAGTTTCCCAAACTCTTTAAGTTTTCTTTTTGAAAATCTCATGTTAACCATTCAAGCATGCAAAACTACTTCACTTACTATCATCATGCTTTCATAACCACATATTAGTCACATGCTAAGGCATACAAGAGCTCGATATGTTTTCACATAAGGTCAGAATATAATTTACACAATGCTCACCACAATTAGTTTCTAATTCTTTAAGTTTTCTTTGAATACACATACTAAACCAAGCTAAAACGACTTACTATAACCAAAACAATATCACTCCATATGTTAGAGTCATTTACATGCATAATCAAACCAAAACAAAATGCTCATGACAACACAAGGCAACAAAATTTGTTCCAAGACTGGCAGCATGTGCGGCCGCGCAGTTTTGTACTATAGAAGTGGCGCGGCCGCGCCACTTCGGTCAGAGGAAAAAAAATATTGGCTCTGTTTCTGTAGAGCCTTAACACAAGTATTGCTAAATCCTTCTAGCTGCAACTCAGACCAACTACAATGCTTCTAGACATGCATATAAACTCAGATAACACGTGGATAACAATTACCAAACTAATTAACAATAATTTGTCAACATTCAAGTATTAATCAAACTTGAATTAAGAACACAATGTAATGTTATACCTTTGTCGACGTCGGGATTTTATTTGTCCCTTTTCTGTTCTTGTTCTTTGGTGTTCTCATGTTAGGTGAGATTTATTTGAAAAAATAAGTTGTGAAGGTCCGACATTTATATGTCGACAATTTGACTGTAAGAGTCGCCAGTTGGTTTTTTAAATGGTTGTACCAACACACCCGAGAAAAGGTTTGCACATTGACTTAGTGATGTGACACTGCTAAACGGGTCTATAAAACCGAGATTCTTTAGGGTCCGGGGACTTGCTTATGCAGAGGGAATGTGTTAGGCACCCCTCAACATCCGTGTTGACACGGTGACTGCCACTTTTTAAGAAACTGTTATATGAATGTGTGTGTGTGTGTGGGGGTCAATGTGCAGTTATTTGGAAGTAGTGCTATGCCTCGTTTGCACCTATATACAAAGGGTTTAAATTTATAAAAATTCAGTTTTAAACAAGATATAGCAGTGATATTTTGTAAAAAGAGATTTTTCAAATTTTATGCTCAATATTAATTGAGGCCTTTGATACTTCCATTTTATTATGTGTTCAGCTTGATTACTTTTATTTTCGAGATGCGAAGCATCTTTGAGAAAATAATGTACAAAATAGTGCCAAACTCCTTGTGGGCATTAGAGTCATCTAAGGAAATTTGAACACTGTGCATAATTTACAAGCCATGTACAGCTGAAAATGTCCATCACGAGAACTGAATCTAGATTCAGTAGACTGAATCTATGATCACATGATTCCTAGGCTCACATGATGTAGCAATTTATATAAAAAGCTGTAAACAGTTATATATATAAAAGCTATAAATATATATAGAGACATGATCAACCACCACGAAGCACCTCCATAGGGGATCAGGAATGTAAATATATAAAAGCGGTAAATATATATATATATATATATATATATATATATATATATATATATATATATATATATCTATGTGTGTGTGTGTGTGCAGACAATCAACCACCACGAAGCACCTCTATGGGGGACTGTAAATATAAATAAAGCATAAAAACCCAATCAACCACCATGAAGCACCTCCATGGGGGATTGGAAATGTAAATAAAGCAATAAAAATCAATCAACCACCACGAAGCACCTCCATAGGGGGTTGAAAATATAAATAAAGGAATAAAACGATCAACTGCCTTGAAGTAAACTCCAGACGGGGCGAAATATAAAGAAAGCAGTAAAAAAGATCAACTGCCACGAAGTAAACTACAGGCGGGATGAAAAATGTAAAGAAAGCTGTAAAAGGCCATGAAGTAAACTCCAGGCCTAATATATATATATATATATATATATATATATATATATATATATATATATAAGTAAATAAACGGTCCAGATGTAAAATTCAGGCTTAATCGAGGCATAACTCGATAATGTTAGTCCATATATATAAATATATACATAAATATATATATATATATATATATATAACATATATACAAAAAGAAATAAAAGTGACGGACTGAAGTTCAGGCATACACACGCTACACGGCTCTCAACGTGAAGAACTGTGTGTGCACAGTAGTGGAGAAAGGCTTTAAAGTGTATAAGAAGGCTTACAGTGGACTACCAAAAAAGACTTCAATAGCTTTAAAGGGATGAACACTCGGCTCCCGTCGGTAAAAATATAACAATATATGAGCTCACAAGTGTTTAAAATGAGAAGGCACTCAGTTTATAAGGTGTACAGAGTAAATTGGATAGGGCTTCCTCGCCTTTTCTCTTCTTAAAATGGCTGCCCCAAGCCCTCTATTTATAAAGAGGGGAGCCGCGGGTGTAACTGTGGCAGCCACAGATGTACCTACAGTTGGCCGGGGTGCCCCAGGATCTGCGGGTTCTGCGTCTCAAAGTACGTGCATGCGTGCAACGTGATGTCCGCTTAAACTTTCAGAACTTCAATCCGGGCATCTGATCGAGGTGTATAAGACCTTTTTTAGTATGCTGTTGTTGAGAGCTATACAATGACATGGGATTAGAGGTTGTACGAAGTAAGGAAGATGGGACCACGCCCTTGGTCTTCAAGCTTCAAATTCTATCTGGTGTGTTATCTTGTGCAGTAGTCACTCGGGATTGGCGCTCTTTGGTTCTTGTAGGACATTGTTGTTTATGTATGTATGAATGTTGAGACGACGCAAAGTGGGATTGGGATGGCAAGATGACGGTTCTGTCCTTCACCGGGGTTATCTCCGGCTTGAGCTGATGTAGCAGTCGTTGCTCAGGGTTATCTCTGAGATTGGACTACTGCAGATGTTGACCGTTCTCAGTGTTGTTTTTGAGATGTGCCTGACTTCCAGGGGTTATCTCTGAACTTGGGAAATGAGTGCCTCGGGGCCATTGCCGAGTGTTTGAAGCTAATTACATGGGTTTGAAACAAGCATTTCCAGGGTTATCTCCGGAACTGCAACTGCCACTGCTTGCCTCGGGGTTATCTCTGAGGTTGACACTATTTTTCTCGGTGTTATTTTCGGGACTGAGACTGAGTTTCTCGGGGTTATCTCAGAGATGGCACGGTCTTCTCCAGTGTGATTTTTGATATTTGAACTGCATTCCTCGGGGTTATCTCCAAGGTTGAAACTGAAACTCCCGGTGTTATTTCTGGGGTTGAGGTTGAAACTTCTAGTGGTATTTCTGGGACAGAGCTGGATGTCTCGGGGTTATCTCCAAGATGGTAATACTGAATATCCCAGGGTTGTCTCTGGGATTGAACTGAGCTGTCCTCCAGGGTTATCTCTGACAGACGATTCTGCCCTCCTACAATGTTAGTAGCAGGTATGCAGAAAATTTCGAGTGTCTACAACCTTTGTGCTTTAAATTGGACAGAGCTTCCTCTCAAAATCAAATTACTCCCTCAACACTCTTTATAGTAACTTAGCAATATCTCAGCAACATTGAAATTAAGAAGGGAAGACTACTATATATAGCCAAGCTATTGACCAAACACTGGACTTTGCCCTATGGTTTGAACTAACAGATGGTAGAAGAAGCCATTGAACAATGAGAAGTTGGTGGAAAGCTTTAACTGCTACATCTTCAGCCATTCTCACCACCATCATTGGCAACTCTAATTTTGGGCAAGGTAGGGATAGGCTAATGGCGTACTATGCAGCTGAATAAAGGCTAATGAGACTAATATTTTGGAACAAGAATTTAACTACACAGCTCTAGTAATTGGTCCTCAACGCTATTAGTGAGGGTTACTAATTTGACTCACAAATTAAAAATTTAATTTCTCAATGTTATTATCTAGGTTTAGTTATGGTTACATATATACAAAATCATGTAATCCATATATATATATATATATATATATATATATATATATATATATATATGGGTTAATCCAAATAATATTTAAATTGGGTTGGAATATAATTATTTGGGTATTAACAATCCATAATTTCCTCACAACTTTATTATTCCAATAATTATTAATTTGCAAATCATTGATTTATTCTAATTTAATATTACATAAAGTACGTCTTTAATGTTCGCACATATACATGTTGTCACATAAGAATCTTTTATGTAACTTATAATTCATTCAATTTTATTATATAGTTTTATATATTATATAGTCACATTAAAGTGTCACACTACACTTCCCTTTTAATTGAAAGTATGTACTAAATATAATACTATTAATTATCACATATCTTGCACACATCAATTAATTGAATAATTGTAAATTTTATTATATTAATTATTTACTCATTAATATTCTATTACTCACAAAAACAATTAATTAACAATATGATATTAATTAATCATTCACTTCTTAATTCATTCATTCTTTAGTCTAATTAAACCATCATAATTTCCATTCTCGTGCCACACAAGGCATTTCACCCGTATCATCATATTTCTCCACATTTTCTCAATTATCATAAATTCAATTTAATCTAATTGAGCTACTCATCTCATGACACATAAATATTTGTATAAAATAAATATTCGCATTCTTATTCATATCATTATTAATATTTATTCCTAAAATTCACGGTTCTTACATCTTCATCCCTTTATAAAAATTTTGTCCTCAAAATTAGTACAAGGTTACACAAATAGATGGGAATAATATCTCGCCATCCTATCTTCTAATTCTCACGTGGCCTCCTCGGCGTCGTGGTTTCGCTAAAGTACTTTTACAGAAGATATAACTTTATTTCTTAATGTTTACCCTTTCCTATCTAATATCTGGACATGAATTTCTTCATACGCCATATTCTTCTCCACTTGAATTGGCTGGTAGGAAATCACGTGTTTGTAGTCATGCTTGTACGGAAGCAACACAGAGATGTGAAACACGTTGTGGATGTGCTCCAACTCAGGTGGTATTGCAACTTTGTATGCCATTTCACCCACTCGCTTCAATATCTTGAAGGGTCCTATGAACCTCAGACTCAATTTTCCCTTCTTGTTGAATCGTATTTTTCCTTTCCAACGAGGTACTTTCAAGAAAACAAAAATTCCAATTTTAATGTCCCGGTCTTGTCGATGCAAATCTGCGTACTTTCTCTGCAAATCTTGAGCTGCTACCAGTCTGGCTCTTATCTTTGTCACCACGTTTGCTGTTTGTTGCACTAACTCTGATACCAACATTCGTTGTTCTCCAACTTCGTCCCAATATAACGGCATTCGACATTTTCTCCCGTAAAGAGCTTCGTACGGTGGCATGTCGATACTCGCATGGTAACTATTGTTATATGAAAATTCTACTAGGGTAGGTGATCGTCCTAATTTCTCTTGGAGTCCATCACGCAAGTTCTAAGCATGTCCTCTAGCATTTGTATCATTTGCTCACTTTGTCTGTCTGTCTGCGGATGATAAGTGGTATCAACCTCAACTGTGTTCCCATCCTTTCTTGCAAGCTTTTTAAGAATTTTGACATGAAGCGCGGATCTCAATTTGAGACAATTGACACCAGCACTCCATGTCGTGAAATAATTTTCTTTACGTACAGGCTCCCCAATTGATTCAAATTATATTGGATCTTGATCGGTAGAAAATGAGCCGTCTTTGTTAGTCGATCTACAATAACCCAAATGGCATCAAAACCTTTCTGCGTGACTGGAAGTCCCACCACGAAGTCCATCGTAATGTGCTCCCATTTCCACTCTGGTATTTCCAGCTGTTGAAGTAGACCACTCGGCCTCTAGTGCTCTACTTTGACCCGTTGGCAAGTAAGACATCTACTGACGCACTCCGCGACTTCTCGTTTCAGATATGGCCACCAAAAAATTTTCCTCGAATCTCGCTACATCTTTGTGCCTCCTGGATGAACGGAATACGTCGTATTGTGTTCCTCGTGCAAAATTTCTTCCCTCAACTCGGTTATCGCTGGCACCCACACTCTCCCTTCGAATCTTAAAATACCATCTTTATCCATTTTAAATCTATCTTCTTCATTTTCTGTGATCCTCTTCCTGATTTTCTCGCACTCTTCATCCTTCTCTTGTGATTCATTTATTCTGTCCAACAAGGTTAGATGACCTTCCACTGTAAATAATTTTTCTTCAAACCTCACCGGTCCCTTTACCTCTATTTCCAATTTCTATATTTCCCTTATTAACTCCTCCTGAGTTGTCAGTTGAAACAACTTCTCCCTTCCTTTCCTGCTTAGCACGTCGGCTACTACGTTTGCATTTCCCGGGTGATAAAGAATATCGCAGTCATAATCCTTGATTAATTCTAACCACCTTCTCTGACGTATTTTCAACTCCTTACGTGTGAAGATATATTTCAGACTCTTGTGGTCCGTGTATATCTCAAATTTCTCTTCGTACAAATATTGTCTCCAAATCTTTAACGCAAAAACTATTGCCGCTAACTCTAAGTAGTGAGTAGGGTATCCTTTTTCGTAATCCTTCAGTTGTCGCGATGCATATGCAATGACTTTGTCGTGTTGCATGAGCACACAGCCAAGTCCCTTATGCGATGCATCATTATATACCATGAAACCTCTCGCATCGTCTGGTAATGATAATGCAGGCGCTTCGCTTAACCTCTTCTTCAGCTCTTGAAAACTTTCTTTGCATTTGTCCGTCCACATGAACTTCACTGTCTTCCTCGTTAGATTGGCCAACGTGGCTACTATCTTAGAAAAATCTTGAATAAATCTTCGCTAGTACTCAACTAACCATAAGAAACTTCTTATCTCTGCTGGTGTCTTCGGCTGCTCCCAATTACTCACTGCTTCTACCTTTGCAGGGTCTACTGAAATTCGATTTTGATATATCAGGTGCCCTAAGAATTGAACCTTCTCCATCCAAAACTTACATTTCAAAAATTTTGCGTACATCTTTTCTCTTCTCAATGCCTCCAAAACCATCTTCAGATGTTCAGTGTGCTCTTCCTTAGTCTTTGAATAAATCAAAATGTCATCGATAAATACTACTATGAACTTATCTAAGTATGGCTTGAAAACTCGGTTCATCAAGTCCATGAATGCTGTCGGAGCATTAGTCAATCTGAATGACATTACCAAAAACTCGTAGTGTCCATAACGGGTTTGAAATGCCGTCTTTGGTATGTCATCCTCCCGTACTTCCAACTGGTGATAACCCATCCGTAGATCTATCTTCGAGAAACACTTCGCTTCCTTTAGTTGATCAAAAAGTTCACCTATCCTTGGCAACGGATATCTATTCTTGATCGTTGCTCTATTCAATTCTCGATAATCGATACAGAGCCTCATTGATCCGTCCTTCTTTTTAACGAACAACACTGGTGCTCCCCAAGGAGACACACTCGGCCGAATGTAACCCTTATCTAGTAACTCTTGCAATTGTATCATCAATTCCTTCATTTCTACTGGCGCCATACGATATGGAGCTTTTAAAATTGGTGCTGTTCTCGTTGCTAAGTTTATTACGACTTCAATTTCTCTGTCTGGCAGAAGACCAGGCAGATCATCCAGAAATACATCTTAAAATTTGATAAGTAGGTTTTATACCTACTTATTCGGTATCTATTACTTGAATTAGTTGCTTAAACCTATGTTTCGTAGTTACTTTGCATCCATCTTGTGTTCATTTTGTAGATTTTATGCTTGGGAACAGTGTGAGCGACTATTGGTATGAAAAAGTAAGGAAAAGCAATCCGGACATCGTTTGGGCTTTCATGTTCATTTCATGTTCTTAGCTTGTAACTTGGATTATATTGTAGAGCTTCTTCTTAGCTTTCTGAAACATCTTGAATCATTCCAATCAGAGTTTGGATGCAAGAGTTATGACCTTTGTACCAACGGACGTTAAACTTCAATGTTTTGGGTGGCCATTTACACAACAGTCACTTCCAACCCAATTTTGACCTCATCCGTCCATTATTTCTCAATTCTCAAAGAATGAAAGTTGTAGTACTTGTCGAGATCTTCAATTTGATAGGTGGCAGGCCACGTAACTCCTCTTGGATCAAAAGTTATGGCTATTTTACTAGAGGACACTGCTGTAGAAAATCTATGGCGGGGGCCGCGCCATTCCCTGGCTAAAAAAAATGCTATCCGCTACTTGAATGTGGTTGCGTCCAACTCCAGGCTATTTACAGCGCGGCCTTGCCACTTTGACAGTTGACCAGAGTTGATTTTTTTATTAAATCGTGCAATTGGAGCGTAACTTGGGCAAGAAGTCAATTAGGGCTTATATATAGAAGACATATCACTATGTAAAGAGGGTATTCCACCCTTGGGGATCATTTAGATTACATATGCTTTTTTCTTTTCTTTAATTTCCTTTTTAGATTAGATTAGATTAGATTAGAACCCTAAATTAGCTAAGATTTGGGGATTGAAGCAATTGAATATCCTTGAAAGTTCAGAAGTGAAACAAGAGAAGAAACTCAGATTTGCTATTTTTAATCCTTAATTCTCTTTACTTCTATTTGTATCTTTCAATGTATAATCAATTGTGAATCATGGATTCTAGTTTAATCATGAATTAAACACTATTTTGAGATTACTATAGATCTTGTTGTGTAGTTTACTTTAATATACTTACTTGTTAGTCTTATTAATTGTTATTAGATTGTCTATTATGATTTGTGTTGAATTGCTTAATTGCCTAGCTATCAATTACCGTGATAATCCATATGAAATTGAGAGACAGATTATGGGTTTAGACCTAATCATAGTAGCGTGTGTTTGTGACTTCTATATGACAATGGAATTCATGATTCGTGCCTAGGATAGAGATATACTTATGCACCGCATGTAGTCAATTGAGAACTTGAACTTCAACCTTCTTTAATTGTAATTCACATAGAGATATAGTAGGTTAGTTAATTAGGGAATTCACATTCATTCTATCATCTGTGGATTTAGTGTGATATGGGTATGGTACATCGAGAGATAGCTATATTTTACTTTCTTGTTCTCAACTAACAATCCGGTATAATTAATTTGGCTTAACAAGAAATGTGTCCATTTAAATGATTCAATAGATGAAATTGTAATCTCAAGTCTTCATTATCTAGTCTCATTCTAAGGGTAGTTAGTATTAGTTAATTACATAGTTTAAATATAAAATATCAAAACAATCGTTTAAATAAGATTAAGTTGGTTACGAGTTAGTGCTTAGTAAGCTTTATTAGTAATTCATCGTGGGAACTATACTTTACGTACTCTTTATTACTTGTTGACCGTGTATACTTGTACGCATATATTGATCGGGATTACGACCAACAAGTTTTTGGCGCCGTTGCCGGGGAATTAGTTTAATAATTTTTGCCAACATTAATTCCAATCAAATTAGTCTTATTTTAGACATTTTATTTTATTTTATTTTATTTTATTTTAATTATCTTCGTATATTTCTCTCTTTTCAGGTACCATGGATGACTTTTCTTATCAATGGCTGTGACGCCCCCAAATTCGGGTCTCTTTCAACCCGACAAATGGTGCTACATGGTACTCATAACTGTACATTCATTCTAATGAAATGACATCAAAATATGTGTTCCAATGACATTCTTATTACATTAATAATAACAAATCTCGTTCCCAGGTTCTTAAACCATTACATTCTTTGTTCATCATAATATAATACATATACTTACTAGTCTATTACAAGATAAACTAAGCATTCGTCTTCACCTTGCCTTTAACTCTACTGGAAACTTCGGTTCGCTCGTCCTTAACTGCATTCATATAGTTCAAGCAAGAGTGAGCATAACAAGCTCAGCAAGTACAACAATTTCATTTAAAAAGCATGCTTGAAACACAGGAATTGTATATCTTCAGTAACTGGATAATAGTTACGAAGTACTATCGATAATTCAAAATAGTATTCCTTTTCTTTCAAAACGTTTACAATGATAGTATTCAGTGAAACATCAATTCTGGTCCAAAACTATGAGCATCTCATAGTTTCTTTGAAAAAGACAACCCGGCACTAAGTCCGTAAGTTCGGCATAGCTTACGAGCACTTCTAGGTGACCAGCCTACAGTACTCTATATTGATCAACACTACATCCATTAAGCGTATTTACGTTTAAGTTTTGGCAACCTCGCGCGCCCATCGAATAATCGATAAAAATACATTTGTTTGTTCATATACAAACTTACCTTTGAATCCGTACCGAATACTTGGCATAGGATTACGTTAGCAATTCTATATTGAAATACTTGTAAATAAATCAATCAATCTATCAAGATTAGTCTAGCCGAGTTAAAACTGACATCGACTTTTTCTTTAAAATCATATCTGCATCTCATACATAAAGCATTTGAAAACTTGGCTAACACGAAGGTTAGACAAACGTTTAAGAAAAACTTGCCTTCAGTGTCTGCTACAGTAAAATTTACTTTCTCTTGGAGTCCTTACAGTCTCTACAACACATAACCACATAACATACCACATTAGGTCATGAATGACATACATAGTTCCTAAAGAATCTTACATTTCTTCTCAATCTAATTATGTATTAGATTTGTTATTATTGGTTCCGGATTGCCGTCGTTCTTTATATCATTCTTACTAATCTCGTTCTCTTCTATAACTTAACTGAAATTATTTTAGTGATACAACTCGATTCGAGTTAATTATCCTTCCTCACGACTTACTAACGTCCTTACGTTATTAAATGACGCTTAATTGCCATTGGTTAAGTACATCGTTCCCGTTCACATTCAATTAACTTACCTCCTACCTTTAGTGTATTACTTAAGGTTTATAACATTCTTAACGATGCTACATTAAGTTAATTATGGATTTAATTTATCCTTCATTCAATTCTTCTTTACTTCACATTAAAAAACCTTTCTTCTCTCTCAATATTCTAGTGCTGGCGCTGCGGTGCCAGCTTTTGTACTGTACCTCACGTTGCGGCGTCACCCATTAAGGCTTGGAGACCGGACTCGGCGCTACGGCACGAGCCCTTTCACTAATCGTCGCGCTGCGGCGTCAAACTTCAGTAGCTCACAGCCCTTTCTGGTGCTGCGGCGTGACTTTTTTGGCCTTGTGCTGGCGCCGCGGCGCTAGCTCTGTGCACCAGACAATTTTGACAGACTTTTTCATTTGTGAGATTCCCGAACTCGTAACTTCTTCGTTATAAGTCCGAATTGGTTCGTTCAAGAGCCTACGGTTTACAAATTACATACTCTACATGTTCATGCAAGAATTTTATCTATTCAACTTCATTTACTAAAAATTCACCTATTAGTCCATTTTTAACGAAAACGATAAACATTCGTGAACGTTCAACGCTCGTTTCTTCGTTCTAAGTTGAAATCCAGACATTTTTGAGTCTGCAACTCTATAATGCCAAATAAGACTTATCTCCATTGAAAACCAACGTTTCCAAGCTTAATAACAAAATTCGACTTCCATTCCGAGAATTTCACAAATTCGACGATTATCGTCCAATCGTGTGAATTCCGACAAAACTTTGTTTCTTATGATTTGTTCATCATTTCAAATGGATTCATTCCATCATACTAACATCTTAATATACATACTTCATTAACTTATTTACATGATAAGTTATTACTTGCTCTTCATGAGTTTATAACTTTTAATAGTACAAACTACTTATGTTTCCATTTCTCATGACTTATGATTTCTTTTCATATGACTTACCAAGGTTCAAGACTTCTAACCATCATTCTTGCTTCATTTTATCATACCAACTTCATTTGTGTAAACATGTTACAAGTTCATATACGTTCATTATAAGTTCATAACTTATTTATGATTGAATTACTTATTCATGACTGAGTTACGACTGATTAAGACTTAAGCCCTTTGATTACTCATTCCTTAGCATACTTGTTCTACCACTACTCACTTCTCTAACAATGGAAGAGAAAGAGAAACATGGTTCAAGATCTTACCCTTTGATGATCACTTGCTAATCTTTAATCTTCTTCTTGCTTCTTTGAATTAACAAAGGCTAACTTTTAGCTTTTCTAGCTTTTTCTCTCAAGCAAATAAGCTCTCAACTTATAATGTATAAGGTGTTGGATGAATGAACAATCAACAAATGAATCCAAGCTTACTATTTATAGGATTTCTAAGGTTAGGGTAGTTTAGTCTTTTAGGCCCTTCCACCTCCTTACTATTCCTTACTTAGGCATTAAGTTAACTTGCTCCCCACCTTATTTACTTGGCCATCACAACAAGCATTAAGTTTACTTTGTCATTAAGTCTACTTGTTCATCACACTTACTTAGTCTTTAAGTTACTTGCTTATCACTTTGGATCACCCATGGGTTGCCCCATGGTTCATGCCTACCCATTGGATACTTACTTTGGGCTTAGTTTTAATTAAACTAACTTATGCTTTTGGGCTTCACATTAATTCTATTGGACTTTCACATCCTACATAATCCACAAATCCATTACATTTGGCTTAAAGCCTTATAACGTATTCTATACGTATAATTCTCGTATTTTAACTCGTATACTAATTTATAATATATAATATACCATCATTTATACATACTCGTATAATACCTTGTATCATACTCGTATTCATTACCTCGTACAATACCTACGTATTATACGATCATCATTTTAATTCATTATACCCATTTAAATTCCTTCTCGGAAATCACTTTCCCTAACCGTTAGATTTTAAGTCCGCAGGTAAAAAACTACGCTTTTCATAACTAAAATATTATTAGATATTCCATCTCACCTCGATATTCTATCGTTACGTATTTCTCGGAAGTTCAAAAATAATTCCCAAGTAAAAATGCGTGAATAGTGCTTTTCAAAAAATTTCTCGGAAAGTTTTTATTTTCGTCTTGGAAATTCAAACACTTTAATTCTACCACGTAGCCAAAATCCTACGACAGTCTGATATGTCTAGGTCATAGAACGACCTTCAATTAGCTTACTCCATAATTAATCAATTAAATTCATTTAATCCTTATAATTAAATAAAAATTTAATTCTCCTAAAAATTCGATTTTTCTCGGGTGTTACATTCTTCCCCCCTTATAAGGATTCTCTCCCCAGAATCTCGCTATACTAATATAAACAAATGAGGAAAAGTTTTCTTCATTTTAATCTCGAGTTCCCACAATGCTTCTTTAACATTGTGGTTCTTTCATTTCACCTTCACCGAAGGTATTATCTTAATTTACATGACTTGCCACTTCCTATCAATAATCTGAGTTGGAAGTTAAACACTTACTAACATATTACGCTATCTTCCCTTTATTAGTTTTTCTTTTAACTCCTAATTATTTGGAACTCAAATTTCTCCTTCAAAACAAGATTATACTTAATCTTCTCTTCATCTTGCATCCTCTTCTTCATTCGCTTGCACTCCTCGTTACTTAGTTGTACTTAATTAACTCGTTCCATTTTCGTGAATTAAGTCTATGTTGTGAATAACATTTCTACTACTTCATTTCGTAATTTAACTTCTAACTCCGTTTTCGCCATTTTCGTTATTAACTCATTCTGAGTTGTTAACATCGATAGCTTTTCCCTACCCTTCCTTACTTAACGCGTCGTCTTCTAATTTTACCTTCCCTGTATAATATAAGATATCACACTTCTCTCTCTACCGCATATTCAACTCCTTCTGTGTGACAATATATTTCAGACTTCTATAGTCCGTGTATAACTCACACTTCTCCCCGTACAAATATTATCTTCATATATATATATATATATATTTTTTAAACTACAGCTGCCAATTGTAAATCATAAGTAGGATAGACCTTCTCATAATCCTTTAACTAGCGTGATACATACGTGATGACCTTGCCATGCTACAAGAGCACGCAATCTCGTCATTTATGGGAAACATCGAGAGACACTACAAAATTCCACGTATCATCTGTTAAAGACAATACAGGTGCCTCACTTATCTTTCCTTTCTCACGTCTCATTTCTAACATACCTATTAATTTGCCACTGACTTGCTTAGCGACCCTTACGCAAAGTCTAACTTCAGTACATCAGTCCACCCAAACGACATAACCATAAACTTGTCATAACTATAACGAGTTCTGAACGTCATCATAGGTACTTTCCCTCTTCCTCACTTTCAACTGAAGATACCCCATACCCAAACCCATCTTGGAAAAATACTTTGCCCCTTTCAACTGATCAAATAGATCACCAATCCTGGCCAATGGATATTTATTCTTAATTGCTAACCAATTAGTCATATATTTGACTTATGTATTGGTTTACTTAACTTTACTTCTTAGGATTCACGTTCTTTCGACCTAAGTTTACGCGACCTACTTCCATTATCAACTTACAGCTTTATGACATACGGAGATGTCTTACTTAATACATTCATCATCGTTGATAATTTACATTCTTATCTTCTTCTTATTACTTCTCTAGGTCTCAGCACACGTCGCTTCTCTGCTAGTAGTCCATATGATACTCTGAGTGGTTTCCCACAAACAACCAACAAACAAGTTACCGTCTCATCTACACTGCCATCATAGTGAGTTAGATCGGTTGCCAGTTTCGTATATACCTTCGCTCTCTGAAGGAATTGTTTAGCCCAGCTCCCATATGTCAACCATCAAAGGTTACGATTGTACCACAACCTAAACTTATCTTCACCTCCTTCTAGATTGCGTCATGATTAGACAGCAAGAAAATTTTGGTAATTTATTACCGTAAAATACTACCATGGGTTTCTTAGAAAACCGAAGATTCATACCTTTCTTTAAACAATTTATTAAAGTATTATGGTTAATCAACCCATTCATACCGAGAATTACTTTAAATTCTCTTATCTTTATCGGTACTTATCTACCGATACTTGCTTATCTTGCTTATTCATAAAATAATTTCTACGAATATATTTAACGAGAGTTATTTCCTCATTCTCTACCTTAACGTTTTAAATATAATTATAATCCTTTCGGGAATGAACTTAATCATTTAACAATTTCACATGCTATAAAAGAAAAAGAAAAAAAATAACACTTCAATCAAATAGCACATAAGCATTCATTTATTAACCGGAATGATACATGTTACTACATCCATTGATGCAATTGTATCTTGGACCGTCATATTAAAAGTACGGGCCATAGATCTACCCGATGATAGTGGTTCAGTAATGACTAACTTACCACTACAAAACAAAACAACCATAGTTTTTCTTAGGATTAGGACAATTGGGTAATATATGACCCTCTTGTCCACAATTATAACAAACCGATTTCCCTTTCATACAGACTCCTTGATGAGTCTTTCCATATGTCTTACATGCTTCGATCTTACACTTAGGATTCCCTTGCCTCACTCCAGTATTCCCGGAGTTAAAATTCTTTCTTTTTGGCATACTACCACTAGCATTCTCTGCCTTGGTTCCTCCCTCTCTCTTACTCTTATTCTTCCTTTCTTTGTGCCATTGAGTCAACGCCTCACTACCACCCTCCGCTATAATTGTATTTCCAGAATGGTCTCATAGGAAACACTCTGGAACACCAAAATCCTACCATAGAGCCAGGGTTTCAGGCCCTACTCAAATCTACGAGCCTTCCTCTCCTCAGTTTCCACTTGATGTGGAGCAAACCTTTCCAATTCATTGAATTTGGTCGCGTACTGGGGAATTGTCATGTCCCCTTACTTAAGTTCTAAGAACTTAATCTCCATCCTCCCTTGCATGCTTGTAGGGAAATAATTCTCGAAGAAAACCTTCTTGAACTGTTCCCATGTTACCGCATTTGTTCTAGCCCTACCCTGATGAACCTCCCATCAAAAGTTGGCTTCCCTTTTTCCTTGTGTAAGTCGCAAAAGAAATCTTTTACGCCTCACCTATGCTTGTAATAACAAACGCCTTCTCTATTTCCTTTTTATCCATGTATGACCTCTATTGGGTCCGTTGTTCCTTTGAACTCCAGTGGACCTATGCTTTTAAACTCTTTAAAGGTAGTCATTCTGGCTACTCTAGGTTATGCGGGTACTCTACCCCCAGTTTGGTTAAATGCAGCCGTTAATAAATTAACAAACTTTTGCATAGGGTTGTTCTGACCCCCTTGATAATCATTATGTGATTCCGCTTCCTGATTACCTTGTCTTTTCCGTGGCGGCATTTTCTAATTTAAATAAATAAAATTTCATCATTATCTATTTACTTACTTCGTCATTATTCGCCACATACCAACTCATACCATAACAAAGCATATTAAATGAAAACTTCATTATATTCATATGCTTCTTCATAGTTTGAAACTATTTACAAATTGCGTTCATAGCCAAAAGCTACTACATTTTCTATCCCGCAATTGAATTTCACAAAAGTTGGGATTTACAAAAAGACTACCCTTTTTATACAAAAGAAGGTTTTACGTCACTACACATATATTTATAACTCTAGACTTCTAATAATGCATAACAGCATCTTCGTGTTTCTCATCCGCTATCTTCGCTACAGTATCCCGACTAATCGTATGTCGAGTTTTTCCTGACTAAGTGGGATGACAAGCAACTTTCAGCTTGAAATCCTCATGAGCACTCTTATGGATGTAAGACATCCGTGCAATCTTCCGATCATTCTCCCCTAGTTCTTTACGAAGCTCATCGACCTCCTTCTTAAAATCCCTAGCCTTATTTATCATGAGTACCTTCTCATCATGCTTTGACTCAAAATCTACTTCTGCATACTCCTTCGCGGCATAAAGAGCACTAATCTCTTCATTTTGATTCTGCACAACTGTACTCAGTTGCACATTCTTGTCAAGCTCTGCCAGATACAATGATATCATTGCATCTGGAGGTGATGACTCTGGTGTAGGTACCACCGTACCAACCGACGTTACCTCCATTCCCTCCTCCACATCATTCATCATATGAAGATATGATGCTATATCCATCTCTCCCTCGGAGTAATCTTCCTCAGAAAAATACTCCACTGTCTCCGACTCCTCCAAAATCACTATTGGTACCTCCGCCACTGGCATAGGTACAGGCTTTACTCTGTTCACAAGCTCTTCCCTCCCCACGTGCATATCTCTATACATCAAGCTATCGATCGACATCCTACAATAACACATAACATGTTGATTAGTACATAACACACAATAGTATAAGCACCAATCACATTTAATCTATTTAGGGTTACTTTCCATCTTTTAAATCTTTCGGTACTGAGTTTCCTCAATACCTTATTAACTCATTTGACTCACTTAATGTTCGAGTTTACTTCCTTCGGACTTCTCTTCCTTAACGAGGTTATTAGCCTAAGGTTCTTCCCCCCTTAAGTTTTATAACCTAATGGTTTGATACCAACCTGTGACGCCCCCAAATCCGAGTCTCATTCAACCCGACAAATGGTGCTACACGGTACTCATAACTGTACATTCATTCTAATGAAACGACATCAAAATATGTGTTCCAACGACATTCTTATTACATTAATAATAATAAATCTCGTTCCCAGGTTCTTAAACCATTACATTCTTTGTTCATCGTAATATAATACATATACTTACTAGTCTATTACAAGATAAACTAAGCATTCGTCTTCGCCTTGCTTTTAACTCTACTGGAAACTTCGGTTCGCTTGTCCTTAGCTACATTCATATGGTTCAAGCAAGAGTGAGCATAACAAGCTCAGTAAGTGCAACAATTTCATTTAAAAAGCATGTTTGAAACATAGGAATTGTATATCTTCAGTAACTGGATAATAGTTACGAAGTACTATCGATAATTCAAAATAGTATTCCTTTTCTTTCAAAAAGTTTTACAATTATAGTATTCAGTGAAACATCAATTCTGGTCCAAGACTATGAGCATCTCATAGTTTCTTTGAAAAGGATAACCCGGCACTAAGTCCGTAAGTCCGGCATAGCTTACGAGCACTTCTAGGTGATCAACCTATAGTACTCTATGTTGATCGACACTACATCCATTAAACGTATTTACGTTTAACTTTTGGCAACCTTGCGTGCCCTTCGAATAATCGATGAAAATACATTTGTGTGTTCATAGACAAACTTACCTTTGAATTCGTACCAAATACTTGGCATAGGATTGCGTTAGCAATTCTATATTGAAAGACTTGTAAATAAATTAATCAATCTATCAAGATTAGTCTAGCCGAGTTAAAACTGGCATCAACTTTTTCTTTAAAATCATATCTGCATCTCATAACATAAATAATTTGAAAACTTGGCTAACACGAAGGTTAGACAAGTGTTTAAGAAAAAGTTGCCTTCAACGTCTGCTACAGTAAAATTTACTTTCTCTTTGAGTCCTTACAGTCTCTACAACACATAACCACATAACATACCACATTAGGTCATGAATGACATACATAGTTCCTAAAGAATCTTACCCTTCTTCTCAATCTAATTATGTATTAGATTTGTTATTATTGGTTCCGGATTGCCGTCGTTCTTTATATCATTCTTACTAATCTCGTTCTCTTCTATAACTTAACTGAAATTATTTCAGTGATACAACTCGGTTCGAGTTAATTATCCATCCTCACGACTTACTAACTTCCTTACGTTATTAATCAACACTTAATTGTCATTGGTTAAGTATACCGGTCTCGTTCACATTCAATTGACTTACCTCCTACCTTTAGTGTATTACTTAAGGATTATAACATTCTTAACGATGCTACATTAAGTTAATTATGGATTTAATTTATCCTTCATTCAATTCTTCTTTACTTCACATTTAAAAACATTTCTTCTCTCTCTATATTCTAGTGATGGCGCTACGGCACCAGCTTTTGTACTGTACCTCATGCTGCGGCGTCACCCATTAGGGCTTGGAGACCGGACTCGGCGCTGCGGTGCGAGTCCCTTCACTAATCGTCATGCTGCGGTGCCAAACTTCAGTAGCTCACAGCCTTTTCTGGTGCTACGGCGTGACTTCTTTGGCCTTCGGCTGGCGCCGCGGCGCCAGCTCTGTGCACCAGACAATTTTGACAGACTTTTTTATTTGTGAGATTTCCGGACTCGTAACTTCTTTGTTATAAGTCTGAATTGGTTCGTTCAAGAGCATACTGTTCACAAATTACATACTCTACATGTTCATGCGAGAATTTTATCTATTCGACTTCATTTACTAAAAATTCACCTATTAGTCCATTTTTAACGAAAACGATAAATGTTCGTGAACGTTCTACGGTCGTTTCTTCGTTCTAAGTCGGAATTCGGCCATTTTTGAGTCCATAACTCTATAATGCCAAATAAGACATTTCTCCATTGAAAACCAATGTTTCCAATCTTAATAACAAAGTTTGACTTCTATTCCGAGAATTTCACGAATTCGATGATTATCGTCCAATCGTGTGAATTCCGGCAAAACTTCGTTTCTTATGATTTGTTCATCGTTTCAAATGGATTCATTCCATCATACTAACATCTTAATATAAATACTTCATTAACTTATTTACATGATAAGTTATTACTTGCTCTTCATGAGTTTATAACTTTTAAAAGTACAAACTACTTATGTTTCCATTTCTCATGACTTATGATTTCTTTTCATATGACTTATCAAGGTTCAAGACTTCTAACCATCATTCTTACTTCATCTTATCATACCAACTTCATTTATGTAAACATGTTACAAGTTCATATACGTTCATTATAAGTACATAACTTATTTATGATTGAATTACTTATTCATGACTGAGTTACGGCTTATTAAGTCTTAAGCCATTTGATTACTCATTCTTATCATTCCTTAGCATACTTGTTCTACCACTACTCACTTCTCTAACAATGGAAGAGAAAGAGAAACATGGTTTAAGATCTTACCCTTTGATGATCACTTGCTAATCCTTAATCTTCTTCTTGCTTCTTTGAATTAACAAAGGCTAACTTCTAGCTTTTCTAGCTTTTTCTCTCAAGCAAATAAGCTCTCAACTTATAATGCATAAGGTGTTGGATGAATGAACAATCAACAAATGAATCCAAACTTGCTATTTATAGGATTTCTAAGGTTAGACTAGTTTAGTCTTTTAGGCCCTTCCACCTCCTTACTATTCCTTACTTAGGCATTAAGTTAACTTGCTCCCCACGTTATTCACTTGGCCATCACAACACTTAAGCATTAAGTTTACTTTGTCATCAAGTTTACTTGTTCATCACACTTACTTAGTCTTTAAGTTACTTGCTTATAACTTTGGATCACCCATGGGTTGCCCCATGTTTCATGCCTACCCATTGGATACTTACTTTGGGCTTAGTTTTAATTAAACTAACTTATGCTTTTGGGCTTCCATTAATTTACTTTGGGCTTCACATTAATTCAATTAGACTTTCACATCCTACGTAATCCAAAAATCCATTACATTTGGCTTAAAGCCTTGTAACATATTCTATACATATAATTCTCGTATTTTAACTCGTATACTAATTCATAATATACAATATACAATCATTCATACATATTCGTATAATACCTTATATCATACTCGTATTCATTATCTCGTACAATACTTACGTATTATACGATCATCATTTTAATTCATTATACCCATTTAAATTCCTTCTCGAAAATCACTTTTCCTAACCGTTAGATTTTTTCATAACTGAAATATTATTGGATTTTCCATATCACCTCGATATTCTATCGTTACGTATTTCTCGGAAGTTCAAAAATAATTTCCGAGCAGAAATGCGTGAATAGTGTTTTTCGAAAAATTTCTCATAAAGCTTTTATTTTCATCTTGGAAATTTAAACACTTTAATTCTACCACGTAGCCAAAATCCTATGACATTACGATATGTCTAGGTCATAGAACGATCTTCAATTAGTTTACTCCATAATTAATCAATTAAATTCATTTAATCCTTATAATTAAATAAAAATTTAATTCTCCTAAAAATTCAATTTTTCTCGGGCGTTACAATGGCCATATACGAATATGACTTAACCAAGGGACACATGTATTGATGGAATCAATGCATTTTTTGCATTGTCAGCACAAATTAAAACACTTTCGAAGGGGTTGGATGTTCTTCCAGCCCAACGTATTCAAAAGATCGCAGTAGTTTGTAATTATTGTGGTGGCAATCATCCTAGTCATCAATACATCGTCAGATTTGGACCAGTACAGTATGAGGGTGATTACCTCAACAAATATGCTTATCCCAATTATCATCAAAGTTTGGGGTATCACCAAGATTCTTCATGGAGCTATAACTATCAAGACCAATGTTGCGCCCCAAGTCAACATATCCACCAGAATTTTCATGTACACCTCCATTGCCACAAGAAGAAAAACCAAATTTGAGGGAATTCATGTTAAAGCTCATAGAAAACCAAGAGGAGATGATGATGAGTCAGGAAATATCGAGCCAAAATTTTAAGAGTCAGATGGAACAACTCATCAATACCTCAACAAATGATCCTCATTACATGGATCCCGAGACTGAAATAGATAATTCAAGATTGGAGGATTTGTGGTTCAAGTTTATAGCGTCAAATGATGAGAAGATGATTGGGTAAGAGATGTTAATTCAAAATCTTCAGAATCAGATAGATCATATGTTCGAAGTTTTGAACAATTGTCCTCAAAATAATTGGTGTTATGATATGGATTCTGAGACTGATGGAGAGCCCGAGTTAAATATGCAACTGGATGAACTACAAAAGTTCGAAAAAGGGGAGACAAGTGAGGATTAGGAGTATGAGGCCATCAAATATCTATCTTTAAGTTCTAATGATGATGACCCTAATTTTTTAGTGCCCCAAGTGCCTTCTCCACTAAGGTTTAAGAATCCAGTCAGTTTTACAAAACCCTGCCCGTTGGGGAGTCACGTCCTCAGCAAAGCTCTTTATGACATGAGAGCTAGCATAACTTTGAAGCCATGGTGGGCTGAGGAAGAGAAGATAGAAGAAGAGCCTGTTGTGCTTAATAATCCCCAATGCTCCAATCTTATCACATACACAACGGAGGAAAAAATTCCTAATTATTCAACATTCTCAATTGGGCACTTTTCTAAACAGCGCAAACTAGGTGACTTTAATTCAATAGCTATCACTGTGGGGAACCGACTGTCGACGTCGGAATTTTTAATTGTCCCTTTCCGTTACTTGTTCTTTGGTGTTCTCATTTTAGGTAAGATTTGTTTGAAAAAACAAGTGAAAAAGGTCCGACATGTATAATGTCGACGATGGACTGTTAAGAGTCGCCAGTTGATTTTTTAAATGGTTGTACCAACATAACTGAGAAAAGGTTTCCATATTGACCCAGTGATGTGACACTGCTAAGCGGGTCGGTGAAATCGAGATTCATTAGGGTCCGGGGACTTGGTTATACGGAGGGAAGGTGTTAGGCACCCCCCGACATCCGTGTTATCACGGTGACCGCCTCTTTTCAAGAAACTGTTATCTGAATGTGTTTGTGTGTGTGGGTCAATGTGCTGTTATTTGGAAGTAGTGCGAGGCCTCATTCACACCTATATACACGGTTTGAATTTTATGTAAAAATTCAATTTTAAGCAATATATGGCAGTGATGTTTTATAAAAGAGGTTTTTCAAACCCTGATGCTCAATAGTAATTGAGACCTTTTACACTCCCATTTTATTTAGTGCTCGGCTTGATTGATTTTATTTGACAGATGCGAGGCATCCGTACGAAAATAAATGTACAAAAAGGTGTTGAATTCCTCGTGGGTATGAAAACCATCTGAGGAAATCCAAACATCACAGATAAATTTACAAGCTGCTTACAGCTGAAAAGGTCCATCACGGGAACCGAATCTAGATTCAGGGGACTGAATGTATGATAACATGATTCCTAGGCTCACATGATGCCGCAATTGATATAAACGCAGTAAGCAGGTATATATATAAAAGCTGTAAATATATATATACATACATGATCACCAACCACGAAGCACATCCATAGGGGACCAAAAATATAAATAAAGTTGTAAAAGCTATCAACCGCTACGGAGGCAACTCCAGGCGGGACGAAATGTACAGAAAGCTGTAAAAACGGTCAACCACCACGAAGTAAACTCCAGGTGGGACGAAATGTATATATATATATATATATATATATATATATATATATATATATATATATATATATATATATATACGGTCCATCTCTAACGCAAACCTTAAACAGCGAACCAAGGACGAACCATCATCTTTGGTGTCTATGGCGACGGTTCGATCCGTCGCCATAGCCATGAAGTATTTTGCGACGAGTCGAACCGACGCCATAGACACCAAAGACGACGGTTCGTCTTTGGTTTGCTCTTTAAGGTTCGCTTTAGAGCCTCTCCGTATATATATATATATATATATATATATATATATATATATATATATATATAACGCACCGGATATAAAATTCAGACTCATCGGACGGAGTCCAACAACAGTTAATATATAAAAGTATATATATATATTAAAGCAGTAAACGCACCGGATGTGAAATCCAGGCTCATCGGACGGAGTCCAACAACAATTATTATATATAATATATATATATATATATATATATATATATATATATATATATATATATATATATATATATATATAGCAGTAAACGCACCGGATGTGAAATTCAGGCTGTGACGCCCCCAAAATTAGGTATACATCACCCATCTTGAGTCGCCAGATACATTGTACAGAATTCAAATACAACTTACTAATACAACTGTCCTGTACAATACGACAAAACATAAACTGTGAGTTTGAATACAAATATTGTCTACTAGAGAGTATACAAACTCAAAAGGAGTCCTCATTACAATTATTATCACACTATTTCGCAGAATAGTGAGGACTACTAATTCTATCCTCTGGACCATCACTCCGTTCCCCGACTCGTCCCAGCTATATTCTCATTTCCTGAAAAGAATAGTGAAAGAAAGGGTGAGCTCAACTAACCCAGTAAGAAATATTTTGACTAAGATAATGCAGACTAAATTATCGTTAGCCTTCAACAATGTTAAACTGATAAAATATAATAGACATCAAGTTTAATTGTAGCGGAACAAGCAATCCATTAAAAGAGTCAAGTAGAAAATAAAATCTACTATCTTTTATGCTTTAAAAGGTTTTTCATCACTGTTATCGCTGAGACTCAGCTAAAAAAATATTCCTCATCATCGAATCACCCCTGCACTACGGCCAAGGATATTCTTTAGTATCACGACCACAATTATCCATGCACTATGGGCCAAGAATATTTGTGTATTCATTAATGATCATGATCATGCCAACAACTGTCCATCAATGCACTACGGGCCAATAAGGACTTTTACCACGTCATTTGTAACATTACGGTCATAATTATACCGAATAATCCCTAGTCATAATCATACCAAGTCCATCTATGCACTACAGGCCACAGATGACTTTCAAAAAATATAAACATGAGGATGACGACAATGATATAAGAATTCAATAAAACAAGTTCAAGAATTAATTTATTCAGGAACTAATAACATCCAAGTTGTCAACATGATACTGCTTTGTGCAGTAAAATTCAAGAATGCTCAGAAGAATATTTTCATGAAAAGATACTTGATGAAGCGCAAATATCAAGGATATTCTACTAATTTCATGGAGTATAGAAGTTAAAACTTTAACCAACTGAGTATAATAAAGAATGGAATAACAAAAGAAATCACCATGCATGCGGTACTTTGCATAGACAGGTTATTCCAACAGAATAATAATAACGGAACCAGGTCAGGCAAAATTTGTACCGACAGGATGTTCCAACAAAATAATAAAGATAAAACCAAGTCTGGTGTAAAACACACATACAGGATGTTCCAATAGAATAATAATAAAGACGGAACCAGGTCCGGTGTAAAACACACAGACAGGATGTTCCAACAGAATAATAATAAAGACGGAACCAGGTCCGATGTCAAACACACAGACAAGATGTTCCAACAGAATAATAGAAGAATATCACCAAGTATAGGGTAGATCGCGTATACAGGTTATTCCAACAGAATAATAAGCAATGAAATAACAGCAGTTCTCTTCATGAATAAGAAAGAATAACACCCCTTACCGTAAAAGAAACTGAATATAAGAGTAGTTAAGTAGCAGAAAACTTTTCTTCTTTCTCTCTATAATTTTCTCTCTCTAGAGTTTCAGTGAATTCATAGGAAATAATGAGGGAATGAGATTCTATTTATAGGAGAATGGAAGTGTACTGTTTATGAACAAATTATTTCTGCAGAATTATTTCTTCAATCAACTAACAACTAAGTCAAACAACTAACCAATAAGATTTCAACAAAAATTGAAATATAATACATATATATAAACACATGTTTTCAACTTATATATATCAATATTATATATACACCACTTAATTTTTCTCCCCCATAACCAACATAAATCCCCCACCCACCCAAAAATCAATTTCACTACACTCTTACACATCACTATCACACAACCACTTTTCTACCATTTTCCACTCACACACAAATCACACACCTATCACTTTCACATATCACTTTCTCCCACCATATACTCAATACATACATATACTTTCATATGTATATACTCTTCCATTTCCAAAATTATTTTCCAACACATATCGGCCCCACATGTGGGCTCTACCTTTAAATAATTTTTCTACCGATTATTTTAAAAAATGGGTAAATAGGGATCCAAATAATAAGCAAAACTGAGTGACTTCTCACGTAAGTATCAATAATCAAAATCATGTGCTACTATGTAACCACGCGTATTACTGTACTTTTACTACCGAGTAGTTCAACAGTATTAACGGTAAAACTTCCGCCGTTATTTTCATAAAATATTTTTGTCGTTTTCTCAATCCGACAATAATTCCATTGTGGGGTTCACCAATAATTGTGCTTTCGTACAAATATTCCTCGACAAAAATAATATTCCCCGACCAATCGAATATTATACAACAACTTGCATACTTTGCAAAATTTATAAATACTACCCACAACTATAATATTTTATCAAATTCACACCATAATATAAAAAAAAATTCGAGAAATTTAAACCTTTGTTCATAAAATCTGGGATCTCACAATCTCCCCTCCTTATAGAATTTTGCCCTCGAAATTTATGTATATACCTGGTATGCCGAACAGATGAGGACACTTCGTCAGATTCTAACTCTTGAGGTATAACCTTTAAGCGTAGAATATATTCCAAGATTTTAATAGGTACATCTTCATACGTTAAATCATCAGCTATCTCATCCGGTTTTAAATCAATAATGTGGTTCGGGTCGTCCACATATTTACGTAACATCGATACGTAAAAAAAATGTTCTGAACACGCAACATACTTGGCGGTAAAACGAGTCTATAGGCCACAGTTCCTACTTCATCGAGGATTTCAAATGGGCCAATTAAATCGAGAGTTGAGATTTCCTCTCTTCGTCGATTCTTGCTTCTAGAATAACGCCCTCTTGAACCTTCTTCTTCACGTTCATCAGCTCTGAGTATGTAGCTTGAACGGCTTTAACTTTATCGATTAAAGTCGATTCTAATCGTATATTTGTTATCTTCACGTGAGTTCCTAGAGTCTTTAACTCTATCTTCATCATTTGTAAGTTATATGAAATGGGTCTTTGTGTTAACAACATCGCACTCGCATACGATCTTCTACTCAACGCGTCAGCTACTACGTTCACACTTCCATGATGTTATTGAGTGGTACGATCGTAATCTTCAACAGCTCGAGCCAACGTCTTTGGCGCATTATACATTCGTTTTGGTTGAAGAAATATTTGAGGGTTTAAGAAATAGGTTTTGTACTAGGTCAATACAAAATTCTATTTCACGCTCTAGGGTAGGCTAAGAAGTCTTCAAGAACACGTCAGGAAATTTATTAACAATAGAAATATCATTCAAAACTGTGACTCTCATCCAAGACTTGGATAACACGTCACATTGATACCTATCAACTTGCCATCGTCATTTATGACGTTGCCTACAGAAAGTCTGGCTTCGGTGCATTCCACACAAGAAAATTAACAACAAAAGGACCGGGGCTCTTTATTTATGGCTTGAATTTGCATAACAGGTTGGTTAGGAATATGAAAGCTAACAACCTTACGAAAAGCATGATGAGTAGTTAACCAATCGTTTCCAAAAATCACATCAAAGGAAAGTATTTTTAAAGAGATAAGATCGATAGGTAACGTGAAAATTTTGATTTGAACAATATTTATAAATAGTAGAGGTAACGAAGGTTTCTCCCAACTGAGTTTAAATAGATATATAAAAGTCTAACTTCTTCGGAGTTAACTTCAAATATTGAACCCAACTAGGTGAAATAAAAGAGTGAGTAGAACCGGTATCTAACACGGTATAGACTTCGCAAGAGTTTATGACTAACATACCCGTGATAATTTTATTCAGGTTCCTCGTCACGAAAAAAAAACGTTCTCTTAAACTACCGGCTTTGGCTTGTCTGGGACATCCTTTGGCATCACTATCCCAGCTGGAATTGACTTCATCATATGACAAAATCGAGCTAGGTGACCTTCTCTTCCACAATTAAAACACGCTTTGGACTGCTACGTACAGTTTGGACGGATGTGTCCCTCATGTCCGCATTTGAAACATACGACCGGTGGTCGTTCTTCTTCCTTTAAAACGGGTGCTGGTGTCGACGTCTTCACGTTATTGTTGAACCTTCTCTTCTTGAAATGTCCATTCTTATTATTTTGACCATGATTACCACCGAAGTGGTTACCATTTCTGGCATGTTAATTTCCTCCATGTTTATTGTCACCTCTTTGATGACTGTTATCACCGGTATTATCATTTTGCCGGCTGCTCTCTTTCGGTTGCGTTGACTCGTTATCACGCTCTACTAACTGAGCCCTATTTACAACATCTAAATACAAACACAGTTAATGAGAAATAAGATATTGACGTATCTCTGGCTTCAAACCTCTTAAAAACATCCGCGTCATTCTCTCTTTATTATCAACCAAGTGGGACGCAAATCGGGACAACTCGGTAAACTTGGCTTCGTACTGCGACACGGTCATGTTGTTTTACTCTAACTTGATAAATTCCACCTCCTTCATGTGACGAATACTTTCGGGAAAGTAATTATCGTTGAACAGCTCTTGGAACTTCTCCCAAGACATCTTGAGTGCGTCAGGCTGGGTACGTTTTACAGATTTCCACCAGTGATCTGCCTCTTCATGCAACATAAAGGTGGCAAAGGGAACCTTTTGCTCCTCGGAGCATCCCAAGACATCAAATATCTTGGTGATCTGCTTTAACCATGTCTCCGCCTTAAGTGGTTCTGGCTTTCCCAAAACTTTGGTGGTCCCAGCTCCTTGAATTGCTTAGCGGTGACCAACCGTGGGTTGCCATTGTTTTCTCCTACATTATGAACAGGAGCCGCCTTCGCCTGATGTTGCATGAAATCTAAAAAGCTCCTAAACGTACCGTCGTTCGTCAATTGAATAGTGTCGTTGTTTACAAGAGGATTATTAGCATCCTGTTGCACATTGTCCTGATTATTGATCTGTGGAGAATCAACGGTCTCATGTGCTCCATTGCTATTCTCAACATTCTCGGATGTTATTTTCAAATACTACCACAAAACAAAGGTTAATTGACATGTAACATATTATCCTTATATTCTAACTGACCAATTAAATACCAAATAAACTTAGGTAGGTCATACTAGCGAAAGAATTCCCACGTCTCTCCCCTCCTAGTTCTTGTCTCACATCTTAGCCAGGGATCATATCCCTAAGCTTTGATACCAACTGTGACGCCCCCAAAATTAGGTATACATCACCCATCTTGAGTCGCCAAATACATGGTACAAAATTCAAATATAACTTACTAATACAACTGTCGTGTACAATACGACAAAACATAAACTGTGAGTTTGAATACAAATATTGTCTACTAGAGAGTATACAAACTCAAAAGGAGTCCTCATTACAATTATTATCATACTATTACACAAAATAGTGAGGACTACTAATGCTATCCTCTGGACCATCACTCCGTTCCCCGACTCGTCCCAGCTATATTCTCATTTCCTAAAAAGAACAGTGAAAGAAAGGGTGAGCTCAACTAGCCCAGCAAGAAATATTATGACTAAGATAATGCAGAATAAATTATCGTTAGCCTTCAACAATGTTAAACTGATAAAATATAATAGACATCAAGTTTAACTGCAGCGGAACAAGCAATCCATTAAAAGAGTTAAGTAGAAAATAAAATCTACTATCTTTTATGATTTAAAAGGTTTTTCATCACTGTTATCGCTGAGACTCAGCTAAAAAAATATTCCTCATCATCGAATCACCCCTGCACTACGACCAAGGATATTCTTTAGTATCACGACCACAATTATCCATGCAATACGGGCCAAGAATATTTGTGTATTCATTAATGGTCATGATCATGCCAACAACTGTCCATCAATGCACTACGAGCCAATGAGAACTTTTACCACGTCATTTATAGCATTACGGTCAGGATTATACCGAATAATCCCTGGTCATAATCATACCAAGTCCATCTATGCACTACAGGCCACAGATGACTTTCAAAAAATATAAACATAAGGATGATGAAAATGATATAAGAATTCAATAAAACAAGTTCAAGAATTAATTTATTCAGGAACTAATAACGTCCAAGTTGTCAACATGATACTGCTTTGTGCAGTAAAATTCAAGAATGCTCAGAAGAATATTTTCATAAAAAGATACTGGATGAAGCGCAAATATCAAGAATATTCTACTAATTTCATGGAGCATAGAAGTCAAAACTTTAACCAACTGAGTATAATAAAGAATGGAATAACAAAAGAAATCACCATGCATACGGTACTTTGCATAGACAAGTTATTCCAACAAAATAATAATAACAGAACCAGGTCAGGCAAAATTTGCACCGACGGGATGTTCCAACAGAGTAATAAAGACGGAACCAGGTCCGATGTAAAACACACAGACAGGATGTTCCAACAGAATAATAATAAAGACGAAACCAGGTCCGGTGTAAAACACACAGACAGGATGTTCCAACAGAATAATAATAAAGACGGAACCAGGTCCGGTGTAAAACACACAGACAGGATGTTCCAACAGAATAATAGAAGAATGTCACCAAGTATAGGGTAGACCGCGTATACAGGTTATTCTAACAGAATAATAAGAAATGGAATAACAACAGATCTCTTCATGAATACGAAAGCATAACACCCCTTACCATAAAAAAACTGAATATAAGAGTAGTTAAGTAGCAGAAAACTTTTCTTCTTTCTCTCTATAATTTTCTCTCTCTAGAGTTTTAGTGAATTCGTAAGAAATAATGAAGGAATGAGCTTCTATTTATAGGAGAATGGAAGTGTACTGTTTGTGAACGAATTATTTCTGCAGAATTATTTCTTCAATCAACTAACAACTAAGTCAAATAACTAACCAATAAGATTTTAACAAAAATTAAAATATAATACATATATATAAACACATGTTTTCAACTTATATATATCAATATTATATATACACCACTTAATTTTTCTCCCCCATAACCAACATCAATTCCCCACCCACCCAAAAATCAATTTCACTACACTCTTACACATCACTATCATACAACCACTTTTCCACCATTTTCCACTCACACACACATCACTTTCACATATCACTTTCTCCCACCATATACTCAATACATACATATACTTCCATACGTATACTCTTCCATTTCCAAAATTATTTTCCAACACATATGGGCCCCACTTTTAAATAATTTTTCTACCGATTATTTTGAAAAATTGGTAAATAGGGATCCAAATAATAAGCAAAACTTAGTGACTTCTCATGTAAGCATCAATAATCAAAATCGTGTGCTACTATGCAATCACGTGTATTATTGTACTTTTACTACCGAGTAGTTCAACAGTATTAACGGTAAAACTTCCGCCGTTATTTTCATATAGTATTTTTGTCGTTTTCTCAATCCGACAGTAATTCTGTTGTGGAGTCCACCAATAATTATGTCGTCGTACGAATATTCCTTGACAAAAATAATATTCCCCGACCAATCGAATATTATACAACAACTTGCATACTTTGCAAAATTTATAAATACTTGTAACAACCCGATATTTTCTATATAAATAAATCAGAAATTTTGTGTATAAATTTTTTATTATTATTTTAAGGATGAGGATTTGTACAAGATAATGTATATATGTAATTATGTGGTAAATAAAAATATATTTATTACATAAATATTTACAAATAAAGTTATTTTAGAATTATTGATTTTTATAAAGTATATATTTTTATAATAATTAATTTTATTGTGGAAATATTTTTATTAACTATTTTCTATGAAAATATATTCATATATTATTTAAATAATATATGGAGTGATTTTTTTAGAATAATTATAACAATTATTTTATTATATGAATTTTAGTACAGATTATTAAGTTAATAATTTTACCTTAATTATTAAGGTTAATTATGGAATAATAAATCAGATATAGAATCCAAACCCTAATTTTTGGATTATTGTCAAGGTATGAGAATAATAATTTAATATTAATTATATTTTGATTTTTCAGTGCTATGAATATGTACTGTATGTACGTGTTGACGATGATTAGTCAATTATGGTGTTTAATTTCAATACCCTTTTATTAATTGATTAAACCCAAATTTTACTGGGGGAAACCCTAATTGGAAAATCAACTGTGAGTTTAAGACTGTTATATAACTGTGTTATATGTTTTATGTCGTGTATTAAGTGATTAATTAGGTAAACCCTAATTAAAGTTCTAGAAACCCTAATTTTTAAACTAGTAACCCTAACTAGAAATTTTAAAAACCTAATTACTAATTTTAAACCCTAATTGCTAAAATAGTAACTCTAAAATAGTAACCATGTGTGTAAAATGTAACATTCCATATTTTTTAAATGTAAGTTATAAATATTTATTAATTTATATAAATATTTATTGGATATGTTTATTATTGAATAAGTAATTGTTCAATTTGATTGAGTTTATTTAGTTAATTATTTATTTGCTAAATAATTAACGTGATTAGTTAATTATTTATTTGTTAAATAATTAATGTGTTATGTAGATTGAATTATGTGATTAAGTAATTTATTTAATAAATTGTTATTAAATAAAGTGTAACAAATAACTATGTTATAAAGAGTTATTAAAATAAATTAAAGTAATTTTAATTTAGTTTTGCCAAACAAGGTGTAAGTATATTAATCATTTAAATTTTAAAGGGATTTGCCAAACAAAGCCTATGGCCCTTGGATTTTTTTTGAATTTTAATTATTAATTTAATAAATAAAATATAAATAATATATATATAAATATATTTTTGGTAACTGATAAACTTATTGGTATATTTAATACAGTCGTCAGTTTCCAAACGTTTGAAAAATAGAGCGTGCGTTACTTTTATTTTTAGTATATGTATACTGTTATGTGGCTTAGCTATCAGTTTTACCTTAGAGTTGTCTGCTAAAAGGAGAAAAAGAAAAGTTTTAGAGAATTTGAGAGGAGAAAAGGGTCTGTGAAGTTGCAATTCTCAGAGGTTAACAAGGATTTCAAAGCTAATTCAGTGGTGTTTGCAAGGAATTATTACGCTAATTGAAGGTATTTTCCCTAATTATATGAATATGCATATATGAGCCTACGGCAAAATTGATATACTCTGTAATTTCAAATTTGTTGAATTGTTGTTATACAATGGGTTACTTGTGATTATATGAGTTTATGATGATTAGAGGTAGTGCTTAAACGAGAATTGCATGATAAATTCGTTTGACAGTAGGAAGAAATAATGTCAGTATATGTATTTCTTATGTAGCTTATGTAAATAACAATTATGATGATCAATTTAGTGTGTGAAATTAAACTGTGACTATATTAGTTAGTTTGTTAAGAATTGAAGAGAACTTAGTTCAAAAGAATCAAATTGGTGTATCATTATGATTACAGTATTCACTGTGTCAAGATATTTCTTCAATGGAGTCTGTATTTTTTTTTAAACACAGTGTTTTCAGAGAATTAGTTCTCTACTATTGTTTTTTTAGTTGTGTAAAATTAGTACACAAATGCTTCATAACTTTTATGTGTAATTTTTATGAAGTTATACACGTTGTTAGATGCCATTGGTTGTTAAAAATAATTTAGACAGTAGCTTTGCTCTGTCTTTCGGGTTGGTTCTGTGAGTTTCGGCGCCCCAGCGTCAAAATTCACGCCCCAGCGTCAAATTTCGCGCCCTGGCGCCATGGTTCGCGCCCTGGCGCCATGGTTCGCGCCCCAGCGCCAAGATGGGCCTGTAGCTCGCGCCCAGCGCTGAAGCTCGCGCCCCAGCGCCGTAGCTCGCGCCCCAGCGCCACTGTCCGCGCCCCGGCGCCGGAAAAGTGGCCTAGTTGGGCAGTTTTGACCTCCTGTAGTAAAATGGTCATAACCTTTTTATACGAACTCCGATTTAGGTAATTCAAGATGATTCGGAAAGAGGACGAGTAGATCTACAACTTTCATTCTTTAAGTTTTTTAATTTGAGTTATGTAAGAGTAGTCAAAATGGCCATCTTTAGGACTGTTATGTATTTAGAGCCAATCGGAGGGCGTCGGGATGCACGAATGCAAGTGCAACCCTTTGGGTATTAGTATAACTTAATGATAACATGTTGGACATGTATTAGGATGTTGTATCAAGTTGTTAATGTACATGTGGTGCAATGGCATGATCATTTAAGTAGTTGTAATAAAGCTAAAAAGTAATATTCATGAAAGATGTGATGTTGTTTAAACTTAAACTTAGTTAGTAGCTATACTAAGAGTAATAAAGGAACTCATAAAGGTAATGTTAGTATAACTAATGTGTATTGTCAATACATATGGTATGTGTAGGATTGGGGTGAACGTGAATAGTAATTGTTTAACCTACGCACGAGGCAAGTTCCCTAACCTTTGCTACTTTATTATTCAGCAAGGTTACTTTTCACTGTTATGTTATACTTATGCAAGTTCTCTAACTCTAATTTTATAATTGTGCAAGTTTTCTTAACTCTAAACTAGTTATATTAGCATGCAAGTACCTTTAGTTTATCGTTCAAGTTATTATTTGTTGTGCATGCTTGATATTAAATTCTAAAATGTAACCTTAGCTTAATGTTGTTCAAAGCAAGGTATGATAAATTATTCAATTGTTATGCTATTAGATTATTCCTAAAGCATGAACTTAGAACGAAATGTTTATTCAGTATGATCGTTCAACAACATAGTGTTATTATCTTGTATTCAACTAATCCTTAGTTGATGTCCGTTGAACTCCAAATTACCTTGAAAGCTTATCCAAACCAAACTTACTTTGGTGCGGACTTGCATTCTAAATACTGAGATGAACAACTCTTTTAACAGAGGTTTACGCTTAGCGTTGAAATGGTTGTGCACAATACATTGTACGAAGGGTTGATCCCCATAAGTACGTGAAGTCCTTATAGTCTTATGACTGTTAAAGTTAAAGTTGAAAGATTACTTATAACTGTGGACAAGATTCGTGGTTATTAGACCCTCAGTGAATGTTATAGTTTTCAGAAAGTTAATAGAATATATTGTTCAGTTCTATTGAGCCTAATATTGGCAATTGTTGTGAAAGTTTAAAGATTTACTTATTGTTATTTCAAGTGGGCCTAGTTTGCTCACTCTTGCCTGTAAAATTTCTTACAGCTAAAGTTGAAACGGGTGACGTACCTAGCACCAGTAAGGGAAAAGGAAAGATGAATAAATACTGAAGACTTGTAATAGTTTTGATAGTTTACTTTCAGAATTTGATTTAAAGATTGTAATGAAGTTATTTAATTTTCCGCATTTAAATGATTGTTGTTAAAGGTTTGATAACCTGGGAGATTTACTTTTATTTAAGTTTAATCCTGTATGGGCAGGTTTTCTTTTATTATTCAATTCTATTATGATTGGGTAGTTAGAAATGAATGTTTTGATTACGTGAACACCAAATCTTGAGGTAATGAAGTACCGGGATTTGGGGGTGTCACAGGTTGGTATCAAAGCTTTAGGTTATGAACCTTAGGTGGGGAAAAAAGCCTTAGGAAGTAACCTTTGAAAAGACAGTGGAGTTAACTCTTATCGAGTTTTAAGAAAGAAGTAATAAAACACTTATGTGCTTATGTGTTTATGTTTATGTACTCGTTGGTGTCGAGTAGTAATGATTATTAATTAAAACTTGAAAACTTTGTTGTCAGGATGACTAATGTTGGAGAGTCCAGTCAGGCTAGGGAGGAGGGACCTCAAATGCCTATAGAGGAGGAACCTCGCGATGTTCAGGTAGTTTGGGAACAACTATTGCCACGGGAGTCAGCCCCGTTGGTCACAGTAGTTGAGGATGAGGATGATGATGTGGAGATAGACGAGGAGGATCCCATTGAGTTACCGCAGGAGGATGAGGATGACGAGGATGAGGAGGAAAGGATTCCGCTTAACTCGATAGCTGGCTATGTATATGATGAAGTGCACGACCTTAACGTGGAACTACAAGATACAGTGGAGGAGTTGCAGGAGATAGTAGCAGAACAACAAACTACAATTACACAAAAAGACGGTGAGATCCAGGATCGTGATGAACGACTGACAAACGCCGAGGAGAAACTAACACAGACTGAAGGAGAGAAGGAACAATTGATCGAGATGGTTGCTGAACTGAAGAGCAGGTTGAGAGAAGAAGCGGCTAAGAGGGCAAGAGCTGAAGATGCATACGAGGAAGCTTATCAACGAACTGGAAGAGCAGTAAGGAGCTCACAGGCAAAAAGGATGATGATGGAAGAAATGGTCAAAGTATTCGACACCGCAATTAATCAAGCTCAAGATCGAGTTATGGGATATCCGATTCAGTTCGAGACGCTGCCATCATTTGTGTTAGATCGAAGAACGATGTCTCAAGTCATGGAGGAAGAACGTGATAGGGCTAAGAAGTATCTTAATAGATCATCGTAGAAAGTGTGCCTGTAATGCACGTAATATGTATTAAATAATGTGCAAATCCCTAGTGTTAAGTAACCATGGGATATGATAATAATGGCGTTGTCCTGAAACTTTTGTAGTTCAGGAAAGGATGTAGATAGCAGAGATGCTATTGTGTTATGTTTTCAAAAAGTTTATGAATAAATAAAAGTTATTATTTTATTCAAAGTGTTATGTGCTATGTGGTTATTTCTTTTGTAGAGGCAAGTTAATTAGAAATACTTAAAGGAGATGAGTAATGGTCTAATAGATGTTTTATTTTAAACAGAAAATGCCTCCCAAACGTCAACCAACACGACAGAGAACCACCGAAGAATCTAACGACAATGTTGATGCGAATCCCGTTCAACAACTAGTGACACTATTGACAGGAGCGTTGCAGAATCAACCTTAAAACCATGGTACAACGTTTAAGGAGTTTAAGGCGGTTGGACCACCTGAATTCTGTGGGTCCATGAATCCAGTTGAAGCTCAAACCTGGATTATGGAGATAGAGAAGGTGTTCGATGTCGCTAGGGTAGGGGATGACCAGAAGACGGCTTTCGCAACTTTCATGTTGAAAGCAGAAGCTAGTTATTGGTGGCAGGCCAATAAAACTCGTGAAGGGCCAGGAGTGATGACCTGGGATAGGTTTAAGGAGTTGTTCTTCGAGACCTATTTCCCGGAGAGTTCAAAGAGTCAGCTGGAAGTACAGTTTCTGGAGCTGAAGCAAGGGACGATGTCGGTATCCGAGTATGCCGCAAAATTCAACGAATTGGCGAGGTTTGCGCCATATCAGGTTAGCACAGACGAACGCAAGGCGAAGAGGTTTGAACAGGGACTGAAGCCCTGGCTGTACAAAAGGGTTTCCCTGTTCCAGTTGAAGACATTTGCAGCAGTAATGGAGAAAGCAGTACTCGCCGAAGGTGGAGGCGAGGCGGTAACAAAATTCAACCAGGAACAAAAGAAGAAGAAGAATGAAAATGAGATGAAGAGTGGAGGTGGTAGCGGTGGAAACAACAACAACAACAACAACAACTTGAAGAGAAAGTGGAATGGAAGTATGGGTACTAAAAAACCAGCAGGGTAACCAGCAGAATAAGAAGTTTAAAGCGTGTGCGACATGTGGGAAGTTTCACAAGGGAGCGTGTTTGATGGGGAAACGAGTTTGCTACAAATGTGGCCAGGAGGGTCACATCGCCCCAAATTGCACTCAATCAAAGAAGAATGTGTGCTTCACGTGCGGATCTAAGGATCACTTTGCTCGTGAATGTCCTAAGAAGAAGGAGGGAGTGGCAACCAGAAACAATGGAGGAGGTAACAATGGAGGTACGTGGGCTATTACAGGACCTGCAGCATCAAACAAACCCACAGCCAGAACCTTCAACATAACTGTGCAAGATGCTGTGCAATCAAAGGATGTGGTGTCAGGTATTATCCCAATCAATGATATTGATGCATATGTATTATTTGATTCGGGTGTTACTTGCTCGTTTATATCTGATGAATTTGCTAAGAGGTTAGAATTGCCTAGAGAAGAACTGAATTTTCCTTTGAACATAGAAATTGCGAATAAGGAAATAATCCCTGTTAGGTTCGTTTACAAGAACTGTAGGGTGAACATTAAGGGGAATATCTTGTTAGTAGATTTGATTCCGATTAGACTCAAAGAATTTGATATAATTTTGGGAATGGATTGGTTGTTCAATTATGGAGCAGTAATTGACTGCCAAAAGAAGTGTGTAAACCTTATGACTCCGTCAAAGGTAGTATTTTATGGTAGCAAGTCGCCAAGACAAATGAAATGTCTGACGACTATGCAGGCCAAGAAGTTGTTGAGTCAAGGTTGTGTGGGCTATTTAGCTTGCATAGTCGATACTCAGAAGAAAGGTGTGAAATTAGAAGAAATACCGGTAGTGAGAGAATTCGAAGACGTGTTTCCAGAAGATTTGCCAGGACTTCCGCCGGACAGAGAAATTGAATTCGTGATCGACTTAGTGCCGGGAACAACACCGATATCAAAGGTTCCGTACAGAATGGCTCCGGTAGAAATGAAGGAACTAATGGTACAGTTACAAGAACTGCTAGACAAGAAATATATTCAACCAAGTGTATCGCCGTGGGGAGCGCCAGTTTTATTCGTGAAGAAGAAGGACGGGTCAATGCGTCTTTGCATTGATTACAGGGAGTTAAATAAAGTCACTATTAAAAACAAATACCCGTTGCCAAGAATAGATGACTTGTTTGACCAGTTGAAGGGTGCTAAATACTTTTCAAAAATTGATTTGAGAAGTGGGTATCACCAGTTGAAAGTGAGGAAGGAGGATATACCACGAACGGCATTCAGAACTCAGTATGGACATTACGAGTTTCTGGTGATGTCTTTTGGTTTAACCAATGCACCTGCTGCGTTCATGGATTTGATGAACAGGGTATTTAAACCATTTTTAGACAAGTTCGTAGTGGTGTTTATCGACGACATTCTGGTGTATTCCAAAACTCAAGAAGAACACGTGGAACATTTACGTCTGACATTGGAGACACTAAGAAAGGAAAAGTTGTACGCGAAGTTCTCTAAGTGTGAATTTTGGCTCGATCGTGTGCAATTTTTGGGTCATGTGATTGACAAAGATGGGATTTCAGTAGATCCATCGAAAGTGGAAGCTGTAATCAATTGGGAACAACCAAGAACACCTTCGGAGGTGAGGAGTTTCTTGGGGCTGGCCGGTTATTATAGAAGATTTATACAAGATTTTTCTAAGATAGCCACTCCGTTAACAAATTTGACACGAAAAGCTGTGAAATTCGTTTGGACGGAAAAGTGTGAAGAGAGCTTCCAAGATTTGAAGAAGAAGCTAAGTATGGCACATGTGTTAACCCTACCGGATAATACAGGAAATTTTGTGGTGTATAGTGATGTCTGACACAAAGGATTGGGTTGTGTTCTTATGCAAAATGGCAAAGTTATTGCCAATGCATCATGACAACTAAAGGATTACGAGAAAGGTTACCCGACTCATGATTTAGAATTGGCTGCAGTGGTATTTGCTCTCAAGATATGGAGACATTATCTGTATGGAGAGAAATGTGAGATCTACACAGACCACAAAAGTCTCAAGTATATTTTCAATCAGAAGGACCTGAACATGCGTTAGAGGAGATGGATGGAATTGATAAAGGATTACGATTGTGAGATCTTTTATCATCCGGGCAAAGCGAATGTGGTTGCAGATGCTTTAAGCAAGAAAGGTCGGGAAAAATTAATGCTGATAATAACTCAGGAGGAGCTCATTTCAGCAATGACAAAGTTAGAACTGGAAATCAAATTTCCACAGGAAACCGACGAACGACTATTTCATCTAGAAGCAGGTCCAACTTTACTGGACAAGGTGAAAAACGCTCAGTTACAAGATGAAGAATGTGGAAAGATAAAAGAGAATATGGTTGATGGTAACAATACGAAATACAAGGTCGATACCGAAGGATTACTACGGTACGAGGGAAGAATCTGGGTTCCAGCAACACCAGAACTGAAAAACGAAATCCTGACCGAAGCTCATAGCTCAAGATATTCGATTCATCCAGGAAGCACGAAGATGTATCAAGATTTACGCCCACATTTTTGGTGGCCGAATATGAAAAGGGATGTCGCAGAATGCGTGGCTAAATGTTTGACATGTCAAAGAGTAAAAGCCGAACATCAAAGACCCAGCGGATTACTTCAACCGTTGGAAATACCGGAATGGAAGTGGGAACATATCACGATGGATTTTGTGGTGGGTCTTCCAACTACTCAGAAAGGATACGATGCGATTTGGGTAATAGTAGACAGACTGACAAAATCTGCACACTTTTTGCCAATAAAGATTAGATTCAATCTTGATCAGCTGGCAAAACTATATATTAAAGAGATCATTACAAGACATGGAGTTCCAGTGTCAATTGTGTCAGACAGAGATCCGAGGTTCACATCAAACTTCTAGAAGAGACTACAAGAATATATGGGAACACAGTTGCGAATGAGTACGGCATATCATCCGCAAACAGATGGCCAAAGCGAACGAACGATCCAGACATTAGAAGATATGTTGAGAGCATGCGTCATGAATTTCAAAGGAAGCTGGGAAGAGCAATTACCGTTGGTGGAATTTGCCTACAATAATAGTTATCACGCGAGCATCGGCATGCCGCCTTACGAAGCGTTATACGGCAGAAAGTGCAGAACTCCACTGTACTGGGATGAAGTTGGTGAACGTCAACTGTTAGGACCAGAATTGGTGCAACAAACTGCTGAGGTTATCAAACTCATCAGGATAAGATTGGTAGCAGCTCAAGACCGACAAAAGAAGTATGCTGATCAACACAGGTAAGATCGTGCATTTGACGTAGGAAGCTATGTATTCCTAAAAGTTTCTCCTTGGAAGGGGAAAATTCGTTTCGTTAAAAAGGGAAAACTAAGCCCGAGGTTTATTGGACCCTTTGAAGTGCTGCGAAGAGTGGGAGAAGTGGCTTACGAGGTAGCTCTACCTCCAGGGTTGGAAAATATTCATAATGTTTTTCACATTTCGGTGTTACGACCATATAAACCCGACTACAAACATGTGATTGAGTACGAACCGTTGCAGTTCGAGAAAGATTTGTCTTATGAAGAGGTTCCTATCCAGATAGTCGACGGGAAAGAACAAGTGCTCAGGAATAAAGTGATACCTTCTGTGAAGGTGATTTGGAGGAACCACAACGCTGAAGAAGTAACGTGGGAACTCGAAGATAAAATGTTGAAAGAATACCCTGAGTTATTTGTTTAATCTGTGTCTTCGATTCTGAGGACAGAATCTTTGTAAGTAGGGAAGAATGTAACGAATGTGTTGTTTGAGTTGTGATTCTGAGGACAGAATCCTTATATGAGGGGAATGATGTAACATTCCATATTTTTTAAATGTAAGTTATAAATATTTATTAATTTATATAAATATTTATTGGATATGTTTATTATTGAATAAGTAATTGTTCAATTTGATTGAGTTTATTTAGTTAATTATTTATTTGCTAAATAATTAATGTGATTAGTTAATTATTTATTTGTTAAATAATTAATGTGTTATGTGGATTGAATTATGTGATTAAGTAATTTATTTAATAAATTGTTATTAAATAAAGTGTAACAAATAACTATGTTATAAAGAGTTATTAAAATAAATTAAAGTAATTTTAATTTAGTTTTGCCAAACAAGGTGTAAGTATATTAATCATTTAAATTTTAAAGGGATTTGCCAAACAAAGCCTATGGCCCTTGGATTTTTTTTGAATTTAAATTATTAATTTAATAAATAAAATATAAATAATATATATATATATATAAATATATTTTTGGTACCTGATAAACTTATTGGTATATTTAATACAATCGTCAGTTTCCAAACGTTTGAAAAATAGAGCGTGCGTTACTTTTATTTTTAGTATACGTATACTGTTATGTGGCTTAGCTATCAGTTTTACCTTAGAGTTGTCTGCTAAAAGGAGAAAAAGAAAAGTTTTAGAGAATTTGAGAGGAGAAAAGGGTCTGTGAAGTTGCAATTCTCAGAGGTTAACAAGGATTTCAAAGCTAATTCAGTGGTGTTTGCAAGGAATTATTACGCTAATTGAAGGTATTTTCCCTAATTATATGAATATGAATATATGAGCCTACGGCAAAATTGATATACTCTGTAATTTCAAATTTGTTGAATTGTTGTTATACAATGGGTTACTTGTGATTATATGAGTTTATGATGATTAGAGGTAGTGCTTAAACGAGAATTGCATGATAAATTCGTTTGACAGTAGGAAGAAATAATGTCAGTATATGTATTTCTTATGTAGCTTATGTAAATAACAATTATGATGATCAATTTAGTGTGTGAAATTAAACTGTGACTATATTAGTTAGTTTGTTAAGAATTGAAGAGAACTTAGTTCAAAAGAATCAAATTGGTGTATCATTATGATTACAGTATTCACTGTGTCAAGATATTTCTTCAATGGAGTCTGTATTTTTTTTAAACACAGTGTTTTCAGAGAATTAGTTCTCTACTATTGTTTTTTTAGTTGTGTAAAATTAGTACACAAATGCTTCATAACTTTTATGTGTAATTTTTATGAAGTTATACACGTTGTTAGATGCCATTGGTTGTTAAAAATAATTTAGACAGTAGCTTTGCTCTGTCTTTCGGGTTGGTTCTGTGAGTTTCGGCGCCCCAGCGTCAAAATTCACGCCCCAGCGTCAAATTTCGCGCCCTGGCGCCATGGTTCGCGCCCCAGCGCCAAAATAGGCCCGTAGCTCGTGCCCAGCGCTGAAGCTCGCGCCCCAGCGCCGTAGCTCGCGCCCCAGCGCCACTGTCCGCGCCCCGGCGCCGGAAAAGTGGCCTAGTTGGGCAGTTTTGACCTCCTGTAGTAAAATGGCCATAACTTTTTCATACGAACTCCGATTTAGGTAATTCAAGATGATTCGGAAAGAGGACGAGTAGACCTACAACTTTCATTCTTTAAGTTTTTTAATTTGAGGTATGTAACAGTAGTCAAAATGGCCATCATTAGGACTGTTGTGTATTTAGAGCCAATCGGAGGACGTCGGGATGCACGAATGCAAGTGCAACCCTTTGGATATTAGTATAACTTAATGATAACATGTTGGACATGTATTAGGATGTTGTATCAAGTTATTAATGTACATGTGGTGCAATGGCATGATCATTTAAGTAGTTGTAATAAAGCTAAAAAGTAATATTCATGAAAGATGTGATGTTGTTTAAACTTAAACTTAGTTAGTAGCTATACTAAGAGTAATAAAGGAACTCATAAAGGTAATGTTAGTATAACTAATGTGTATTGTCAATACATATGGTATGTGTAGGATTGGGGTGAACGTGAATAGTAATTGTTTAACCTACGCACGAGGCAAGTTCCCTAACCTTTGCTACTTTATTATTCAGCAAGGTTACTTTTCACTGTTATGTTATACTTATGCAAGTTCTCTAACTCTAATTTTATAATTGTGCAAGTTTTCTTAACTCTAAACTAGTTATATTAGCATGCAAGTACCTTTAGTTTATCGTTCAAGTTATTATTTGTTGTGCATGCTTGATATTAAATTCTAAAATGTAACCTTAGCTTAATGTTGTTCAAAGCAAGGTATGATAAATTATTCAATTGTTATGCTATTAGATTATTCCTAAAGCATGAACTTAGAACGAAATGTTTATTCAGTATGATCGTTCAACAACATAGTGTTATTATCTTGTATTCAACTAATCCTTAGTTGATGTCCGTTGAACTCCAAATTACCTTGAAAGCTTATCCAAACCAAACTTACTTTGGTGCGGACTTGTATTCTAAATACTGAGATGAACAACTCTTTTAACAGAGGTTTACGCTTAGCGTTGAAATGGTTGTGCACAATACATTGTACGAAGGGTTGATCCCCCTAAGTACGTGAAGTCCTTATAGTCTTATGACTGTTAAAGTTAAAGTTGAAAGATTACTTATAACTGTGGACATGATTCGTGGTCATTAGACCCTCAGTGAATGTTATAGTTTTCAGAAAGTTAATAGAATATATTGTTCAGTTCTATTGAGCCTAATATTGGCAATTGTTGTGAAAGTTTAAAGATTTACTTATTGTTATTTCAAGTGGGCCTTGTTTGCTCACTCTTGCCTGTAAAATTTCTTACAGCTAAAGTTGAAACGGGTGACGTACCTAGCACCAGTAAGGGAAAAGGAAAGATGAATAAATACTGAAGACTTGTAATAGTTTTGATAGTTTACTTTCAGAATTTGATTTAAAGATTGTAATGAAGTTATTTAATTTTTCGCATTTAAATGATTGTTGTTAAAGGTTGGATAGCCTGGGAGATTTACTTTTATTTAAGTTTAATCCTGTATGGGCAGGTTTTCTTTTATTATTCAATTCTATTATGATTGGGTAGTTAGAAATGAATGTTTTGATTACGTGAACACCAAATCTTGAGGTAATGAAGTACCGGGATTTGGGGGTGTCACAGGTTGGTATCAAAGCTTTAGGTTATGAACCTTAGGTGGGGGAAAAAGCCTTAGGAAGTAACCTTTGAAAAGACAGTGGAGTTAACTCTTATCGAGTTTTAATAAAGAAGTAATAAAACACTTATGTGCTTATGTGTTTATGTTTATGTACTCCTGGGTGTCGAGTAGTAATGATTATTAATTAAAACTTTAAAACTTTGTTGTCAGGATGACTAATGTTGGAGAGTCCAGTCAGGCTAGGGAGGAGGGACCTCAAATGCCTATAGAGGAGGAACCTCGCGATGTTCAGGTAGTTTGGGAACAACTATTGCCACGGGAGTCAGCCCCGTTGGTCACAGTAGTTGAGGATGAGGATGATGATGTGGAGACAGACGAGGAGGATCCAATTGAGTTACCGCAGGAGGATGAGGATGACGAGGATGAGGAGGAAAGGATTCCGCTTAACTCGATAGCTGGCTATGTATATGATGAAGTGCACGACCTTAACGTGGAACTACAAGATACAGTGGAGGAGTTGCAGGAGATAGTAGCTGAACAACAGACTACAATTACACAAAAAGACGGTGAGATCCAGGATCGTGATGAACGACTGACAAATGCCGAGGAGAAACTAACACAGACTGAAGGAGAGAAGGAACAATTGATCGAGATGGTTGCTGAACTGAAGAGCAGGTTGAGAGAAGAAGCGGCTAAGAGGGCAAGAGCTAAAGATGCATACGAGGAAGCTTATCAACGAACTGGAAGAGCAGTAAGGAGCTCACAGGCAAAAAGGATGAAGATGGAAGAAATGGTCAAAGTATTCGACACCGCAATTAATCGAGCTCAAGATCGAGTTATGGGATATCCGATTCAGCTCGAGACGCTGCCATCATTTGTGTTAGATCGAAGAACGATGTTTCGAGTCATGGTGGAAGAACGTGATAGGGCTAAGAAGTATCTTAATAGATCATCATAGAAAGTGTGCCTGTAATGCACGTAATATGTATTAAATAATGTGCAAATCCCTAGTGTTAAGTAACCATGGGATATGATAATAATGGCGTTGTCCTGAAACTTTTGTAGTTCAGGAAAGGATGTAGATAGCAGAGATGCTATTGTGTTATGTTTTCAAAAAGTTTATGAATAAATAAAAGTTATTATTTTATTCAAAGTGTTATGTGCTATGTGGTTATTTCTTTTGTAGAGGCAAGTTAATTAGAAATACTTAAAGGAGTTGAGTAATGGTCTAATAGATGTTTTATTTTAAACAGAAAATGCCTCCCAGACGTCAACCAACACGACAGAGAACCACCGAAGAAGCTAACGACAATGTTGATGCGAATCCCGTTCAACAACTAGTGACACTATTGACAGGAGCGTTGCAGAATCAACCTCAAAACCATGGTACAGCGTTTAAGGAGTTTAAGGCGGTTGGACCACCTGAATTCCGTGGGTCCATGAATCCAGTTGAAGCTCAAACCTGGATTATGGAGATAGAGAAGGTGTTCGATGTCGCTAGGGTAGGGGATGACCAGAAGACGGCTTTCGCAACTTTCATGTTGAAAGCAGAAGCTAGTTATTGGTGGCAGGCCAATAAAACTCGTGAAGGGCCAGGAGTGATGACCTGGGATAGGTTTAAGGAGTTGTTCTTCGAGACCTATTTCCCGGAGAGTTCAAAGAGTCAGCTGGAAGTACAGTTTCTGGAGCTGAAGCAAGGGACGATGTTGGTATCCGAGTATGCCGCAAAATTCAACGAATTGGCGAGGTTTGCGCCATATCAGGTTAGCACAGACGAACGCAAGGCGAAGAGGTTTGAACAGGGACTGAAGCCCTGGCTGTACAGTAGGGTTTCCCTGTTTCAGTTGAAGACATTTGTAGCAGTAATGGAGAAAGCAGTACTCGCCGAAGGTGGAGGCGAGGCGGTAACAAAATTTAACCAGGAACAAAAGAAGAAGAAGAATGAAAATGAGATGAAGAGTGGAGGTGGTAGCGGTGGAAACAACAACAACAACAACAACAACAACAACTTGAAGAGAAAGTGGAATGGAAGTATGGGTACTGAAAACCAGCAGGGTAACCAGCAGAATAAGAAGTTTGAAGCGTGTGCGACATGTGGGAAGTTTCACAAGGGAGCGTGTTTGATGGGGAAACGAGTTTGCTACAAATGTGGCCAGGAGGGTCACATCGCCCCAAATTGCACTCAATCAAAGAAGAATGTGTGCTTCACGTGCGGATCTAAGGATCACTTTGCTCGTGAATGTCCTAAGAAGAAGGAGGGAGTGGCAACCAGAAACAATGGAGGAGGTAACAACGGAGGTACGTGGGCTATTACAGGACATGCAGCATCAAACAAACCCACAGCCAGAACCTTCAACATAACTGTGCAAGATGTTGTGCAATCAAAGGATGTGGTGTCAGGTATTATCCCAATCAATGATATTGATGCATATGTATTATTTGATTCGGGTGCTACTTGCTCGTTTATTTCTGATGAATTTGCTAAGAGGTTAGAATTGCCTAGAGAAGAACTGAATTTTCCTTTGAACATAGAAATTGCGAATAAGGAAATAATCCCTATTAGGTTCGTTTACAAGAACTGTAGGGTGAACATTAAGGGGAATATCTTGTTAGTAGATTTGATTCCGATTAGACTCGGGGAATTTGATGTAATTTTGGGAATGGATTGGTTGTTCAATTATGGAGCAGTAATTGACTGCCAAAAGAAGTGTGTAAACCTTATGACTCCGTCAAAGGTAGTATTTTATGGCAGCAAGTCGCCAAGACAAATGAAATGTCTGACAACTATGCAGGCCAAGAAGTTGTTGAGTCAAGGTTGTGTGGGCTATTTAGCTTACATAGTCGATACTCAGAAGAAAGGTGTGAAATTAGAAGAAATACCGGTAGTGAGAGAATTCGAAGACGTGTTTCCAGAAGATTTGCCAGGACTTCCGCCGGACAGAGAAATTGAATTCGTGATCGACTTAGTGCCGGGAACAGCACCGATATCAAAGGCTCCGTACAGAATGGCTCCGGTAGAAATGAAGGAACTGATGGTACAGTTGCAAGAACTGCTAGACAAGAAATATATTCAACCAAGTGTATCGCCGTGGGGAGCGCCAGTTTTATTCGTGAAGAAGAAGGACGGGTCAATGCGTCTTTGCATTGATTACAGGGAGTTAAACAAAGTCACTATTAAAAACAAATACCCGTTGCCAAGAATAGATGACTTGTTTAACCAGTTGAAGGGTGCTAAATACTTTTCAAAAATTAATTTGAGAAGTGGGTATCACTAGTTGAAAGTGAGGAAGGAGGATATACCACGAACGGCATTCAGAACTCGGTATGGACATTACGAGTTTCTGGTGATGTCTTTTGGTTTAACCAATGCACCTGCTGCGTTCATGGATTTGATGAACAGGGTATTTAAACCATTTTTAGACAAGTTCGTAGTGGTGTTTATCGACGACATTCTGGTGTATTCCAAAACTCAAGAAGAACACGTGGAACATTTACGTCTGACATTGGAGACACTAAGAAAGGAAAAGTTGTACGCGAAGTTCTCTAAGTGTGAATTTTGGCTCGATTGTGTACAATTTTTGGGTCATGTGATTGACAAAGATGGGATTTCAGTAGATCCATCGAAAGTGGAAGTTGTAATCAATTGGGAACAACCAAGAACACCTTCGGAGGTGAGGAGTTTCTTGCGGCTGGCCGGTTATTATAGAAGATTTATACAAGATTTTTCTAAGATAGCCACTCCGTTAACAAATTTGACACGAAAAGCTGTGAAATTCGTTTGGACGGAAAAGTGTGAAGAGAGCTTCCAAGATTTGAAGAAGAAGCTAAGTATGGCACCTGTGTTAACCCTACCGGATAATACAGGAAATTTTGTGGTGTATAGTGATGCCTCACACAAAGGATTGGGTTGTGTTCTTATGCAAAACGGCAAAGTTATTGCCTATGCATCAAGACAACTGAAGGATTACGAGAAAGGTTACCCGACTCATGATTTAGAATTGGCTGCAGTGGTATTTGCTCTCAAGATATGGAGACATTATCTGTATGGAGAGAAATGTGAGATCTACACAGACCACAAAAGTCTGAAGTATATTTTCAATCAGAAGGACCTGAACATGCGTCAGAGGAGATGGATGGAATTGATAAAGGATTACGATTGTGAGATCTTTTATCATCCGGGCAAAGCGAATGTGGTTGCAGATGCTTTAAGCAGGAAAGGTCGGGAAAAATTAATGCTGATAACAACTCAGGAGGAGCTCATTTCAGCAATGACAAAGTTAGAACTGGAAATTAAATTTCCACAGGAAACCGACGAACGACTATTTCATCTAGAAGCAGGTCCAACTTTACTGGACAAGGTGAAAAACGCTCAGTTACAAGATGAAGAATATGGAAAGATAAAAGAGAATATGGTTGATGGTAACAATACGAAATACAAGGTCGATACCGAACGATTACTACGGTACGAGGGAAGAATCTGGGTTCCAGCAACACCAGAACTGAAAAACGAAATCCTGACCGAAGCTCATAGCTCAAGATATTCGATTCATCCAGGAAGCACGAAGATGTATCAAGATTTACGCCCACATTTTTGGTGGCCAAATATGAAAAGGGATGTCGCAGAATGCGTGGCTAAATGTTTGACATGTCAAAGAGTAAAAGCCGAACATCAAAGACCCAGCGGATTACTTCAACCGTTGGAAATACCGGAATGGAAGTGGGAACATATCACGATGGATTTTGTGGTGGGTCTTCCAACTACTCAGAAAGGATACGATGCGATTTGGGTAATAGTAGACAGACTGACAAAATCTGCACACTTTTTGCCAATAAAGATTAGATTCAATCTTGATCAGCTGGCGAAACTATATATTAAAGAGATCATTACAAGACATGGAGTTCCAGTGTCAATTGTGTCAGACAGAGATCCGAGGTTCACATCAAACTTCTAGAAGAGACTACAAGAATATATGGGAACACAGTTGCGAATGAGTACGGCATATCATCCGCAAACAGATGGCCAAAGCGAACGAACGATCCAGACATTAGAAGATATGTTGAGAGCATGCGTCATGAATTTTAAAGGAAGCTGGGAAGAGCAATTACCGTTGGTGGAATTTGCCTACAATAATAGTTATCACGCGAGCATCGGCATGCCGCCTTACGAAGCGTTATACGGCAAAAAGTGCAGAACTCCACTGTACTGGGATGAAGTTGGTGAACGTCAACTGTTAGGACCAGAATTGGTGCAACAAACTACTGAGGTTATCAAACTCATCAGGATAAGATTGGTAGCAGCTCAAGACCGACAGAAGAAGTATGCTGATCAACACAGGCAAGATCGTGCATTTGACGTAGGAAGCTATGTATTCCTAAAAGTTTCTCCTTGGAAGGGGAAAATTCGTTTCGGTAAAAAGGGAAAACTAAGCCCGAGGTTTATTGGACCCTTTGAAGTGCTGCGAAGAGTGGGAGAAGTGGCTTACGAGGTAGCTCTACCTCCAGGGTTGGAAAATATTCATAATATTTTTCACATTTCGGTGTTACGACCATATAAACCCGACTACAAACATGTGATTGAGTACGAACCGTTGCAGTTCGAGAAAGATTTGTCTTATGAAGAGGTTCCTATCCAGATAGTCGACAGGAAAGAACAAGTGCTCAGGAATAAAGTGATACCTTCTGTGAATGTGATTTGGAGGAACCACAACGCTGAAGAAGCAACGTGAGAACTCGAAGATAAAATGTTGAAAGAATACCCTGAGTTATTTGTTTAATCTGTGTCTTCGATTCTGAGGACAGAATCTTCATAAGTAGGGAAGAATTTAACGAATGTGTTGTTTGAGTTGTGATTCTGAGGACAGAATCCTTATATGAGGGGAATAATATAACATTCCATATTTTTTAAATGTAAGTTATAAATATTTATTAATTTATATAAATATTTATTGGATATGTTTATTATTGAATAAGTAATTGTTCAATTTGATTGAGTTTATTTAGTTAATTATTTATTTGCTAAATAATTAATGTGATTAGTTAATTATTTATTTGTTAAATAATTAATGTGTTATGTGGATTGAATTATGTGATTAAGTAATTTATTTAATAAATTGTTATTAAATAAAGTGTAACAAATAACTATGTTATAAAGAGTTATTAAAATAAATTAAAGTAATTTTAATTTAGTTTTGCCAAACAAGGTGTAAGTATATTAATCATTTAAATTTTAAAGGGATTTGCCAAACAAAGCCTATAGCCCTTGGATTTTTTTTGAATTTAAATTATTAATTTAATAAATAAAATATAAATAATATATATATATATATATATATTTTTGGTAACTGATAAACTTATTGGTATATTTAATACAGTCGTCAGTTTCCAAACGTTTGAAAAATAGAGCGTGCGTTACTTTTATTTTTAGTATACGTATACTGTTATGTGGCTTAGCTATCAGTTTTACCTTAGAGTTGTCTGCTAAAAGGAGAAAAAGAAAAGTTTTAGAGAATTTGAGAGGAGAAAAGGGTCTGTGAAGTTGCAATTCTCAGAGGTTAACAAGGATTTCAAAGCTAATTCAGTGGTGTTTGCAAGGAATTATTACGCTAATTGAAGGTATTTTCCCTAATTATATGAATATGCATATATGAGCCTACGGCAAAATTGATATACTCTATAATTTCAAATTTGTTGAATTGTTGTTATACAATGGGTTACTTGTGATTATACGAGAATTGCATGATAAATTTGTTTGACAGTAGGAAGAAATAATGTCAGTATATGTATTTCTTATGTAGCTTATGTAAATAACAATTATGATGATCAATTTAGTGTGTGAAATTAAATTGTGACTATATTAGTTAGTTTGTTAAGAATTGAAGAGAACTTAGTTCAAAAGAATCAAATTGGTGTATCATTATGATTACAGTATTCACTGTGTCAAGATATTTCTTCAATGGAGTTTGTATTTTTTTTAAACACAGTGTTTTCAGAGAATTAGTTCTCTACAATTGTTTTTTTAGTTGTGTAAAATTAGTACACAAATGCTTCATAACTTTTATGTGTAATTTTTATGAAGTTATACACGTTGTTAGATGCCATTGGTTGTTAAAAATAATTTAGACAGTAGCTTTGCTCTGTCTTTCGGGATGGTTCTGTGAGTTTCGGCGCCCCAGCGTCAAAATTCACGCCCCAGCGTCAAACTTCGCGCCCTGGCGCCATGGTTCGCGCCCCAGCGCCAAAATGGGCCCGTAGCTCGCGCCCAGCGCTGAAGCTCGCGCCCCAGCGCTGAAGCTCGCGCCCCAGCGCCGTAGCTCGCGCCCCAGCGCCACTGTCCGCGCCCCGGCGCCGGAAAAGTGGCCTTGTTGGGCAGTTTTGACCTCCTGTAGTAAAATGGCCATAACTTTTTCATACGAACTCCGATTTAGGTAATTCAAGACGATTCGGAAAGCGGACGAGTAGACCTACAACTTTCATTCTTTAAGTTTTTTAATTTGAGGTATGTAACAGTAGTCAAAATGGCCATCTTTAGGACTGTTATGTATTTGGAGCCAATCGGAGGGCGTCGGGATGCACGAATGCAAGTGCAACCCTTTGGGTATTAGTATAACTTAATGATAACATGTTGGACATGTATTAGGATGTTGTATCAAGTTGTTAATGTATATGTGGTGCAATGGCATGATCATTTAAGTAGTTGTAATGAAGCTAAAAAGTAATATTCATGAAAGATGTGATGTTGTTTAAACTTAAACTTAGTTAGTAGCTATACTAAGAGTAATAAAGGAACTCATAAAGGTAAAGTTAGTATAACTAATGTGTATTGTCAATACATATGGTATGTGTAGGATTGGGGTGAACGTGAATAGTAATTGTTTAACCTACGCACGAGGCAAGTTCCCTAACCTTTGCTACTTTATTATTCAGCAAGGTTACTTTTCACTGTTATGTTATACTTATGCAAGTTCTCTAACTCTAATTTTATAATTGTGCAAGTTTTCTTAACTCTAAACTAGTTATATTAGCATGCAAGTACCTTTAGTTTATCGTTCAAGTTATTATTTGTTGTGCATGCTTGATATTAAATTCTAAAATGTAACCTTAGCTTAATGTTGTTCAAAGCAAGGTATGATAAATTATTCAATTGTTATGCTATTAGATTATTCCTAAAGCATGAACTTAGAACGAAATGTTTATTCAGTATGATCATTCAACAACATAGTGTTATTATCTTGTATTCAACTAATCCTTAGTTGATGTCCGTTGAACTCCAAATTACCTTGAAAGCTTATCCAAACCAAACTTACTTTGGTGCGGACTTGTATTCTAAATACTGAGATGAACAACTCTTTTAACAGAGGTTTACGCTTAGCGTTGAAATGGTTGTGCACAATACATTGTACGAAGGGTTGATCCCCCTAAGTACGTGAAGTCCTTATAGTCTTATGACTGTTAAAGTTAAAGTTGAAAGATTACTTATAACTGTGGACATGATTCGTGGTCATTAGAGCCTCAGTGAATGTTATAGTTTTCAGAAAGTTAATAGAATATATTGTTCAGTTCTATTGAGCCTAATATTGGCAATTGTTGTGAAAGTTTAAAGATTTACTTATTGTTATTTCAAGTGGGCCTTGTTTACTCACTCTTGCCTGTAAAATTTCTTACAGCTAAAGTTGAAACGGGTGACGTACCTAGCACCAGTAAGGGAAAAAGAAAGATGAATAAATACTGAAGACTTGTAATAGTTTTGATAGTTTAATTTCAGAATTTGATTTAAAGATTGTAATGAAGTTATTTAATTTTCCGCATTTAAATGATTGTTGTTAAAGGTTGGATAACCTGGGAGATTTAATTTTATTTAAGTTTAATCCTGTATGGGCAGGTTTTCTTTTATTATTCAATTCTATTATGATTGGGTAGTTAGAAATGAATGTTTTGATTACGTGAACACCAAATCTTGAGGTAATGAAGTACTGGGATTTGGGTGTGTCACATAAAACCAGACAATCCTTATCCTTATTGCCACCTTGCAAGCCTAGATGCATTGGATCTAAGTATATAAATAGATTTGGAGAGAGAACCAGCTCATTTGTTAGCTTATTTTTGCAAAACTCACATCCTTAAGCCTCTCTCTCTAAAACCCACGAAAATATTTGCTACACCAGTCCCCAAATCAAGCCCCACGAAGTCCACTAACAAAATCAGAGGCCAGAATCAGAAATTGGATCATAGAAGGTATAAACCCTACTCAAAAATTTGTCCAATTTTCTGTTGTTAGATGTTATGTTTGAGTGTTAGAATATGTTGTTAGTAGTGTCTATTAGTGATCTGGGTTGCTAGATGTTAGATCCATAACATCTAGAGGCTCGGATTTAGCATTTTACAAAATATGGGAAAATTTTATTTTGTGGTCTGATATCAAATGTCAGAGGTTGTAAATCTCAGCCTGTTTATGATTTTTGTATTTTGAAGGTTTATACTTGTAGTATGTTATGTGGTCTAGGATCTAGAACTTGAATCAGGGTCGTATCGATCATATATTGCAAGATATTTAAGGTTAAAATGCGTTGACCGGCCATGACCGGGTGTTTCTGGGTAACCCAGAAACAGCCCAGAAACGACCTGACCACGCTTTTGACCGGCTAGATCTTTCAGTTTGTTGTTGGTTTGTTGTTTGTGTTGCATCTAGGTTGTAATCTTGTATACGAACTCCATGTTTATGCCTTAAAATCTTCTAATAATTAGACTGGGTGATTGTAGTGGACGGTCAAACCAAGCAACTCGAGCATGTTCTCTGTTTTCTGGGTAACCCAAAAAACATATGAACATGTCGACTGACATGGTTTGACCGGATCATAAATGTTGATTCTGTTGATGTTAATGGTATTTTATGACATAAAACTGTAGTACTACATGTGGTCTACAACCTGAGAGCTTTATATCACTAAAAGGTTACACGGATTGCAAGTTGTGGAAGCCCAAATATGGCTTGTCTAACTGTTCTTCATTTCTGGGTAACCTAGAAAATGAAGAACAGCTCTGACAGCTATTTTGGGTGATTCGATCTCTTTCTTGTTATGTGATTTATTCACTTTTCTTGTTGAATCTTGTAGTGTTGCATGAGTACTACAAGATCTGAGCTTTAGATTAAACAGAAACAACTTAGAAAGAACATTAAGCTCGGTCAAAGTAGCTAGCCCGGTTTCTAACATAGAATTCTGGGTTTGTATGAAGAACATGAAGAACACCTATAGCGACGGTTCTGTCGCTATAGGTGGTCTTTAGCGACAGTTTTGAATAAAATTAATTATTTTTATTAAATAATTAGTATTAATTAGTTTTTAATTCAGAAAAATACCAAATAAATTATTAAAAATTATTTTAATGTCCGAAAATTATATTTTAATTATTCTTAATATATTTCATAAATATTTAATATTTTTGGAATATTAAAAGTATTTAATTTATTTAATTATTATATTAAATAAATTATTTAAAAATGATTTTAATACATGAAAAAGCATTCAAAATTATATTATGGTATAAGAAAATATTTTAAGTTATTCTCTATGACTTTTAATATTTTGTGGTGAATTTCATTAATTAATTATTATTAATGATATTAAATTTATTTAATAATTATATTAAATAATTTAGTTTTAAAATGATTTTATTATTTCAAAAATTATTTTAAATGAAAATAAAGTGTTTAAAGATATTTTAAGTTATAACGTATAACTTTTAATATTTAAAGGATAATTTCATTAATAATTTAATATTAATGATATTTATTTAACATTAATGATATTAAGTTAATTTAATAATTATATTAAATAAATAGTTTAAAAATGATTTTATTAATTTAAAAATTATTTAAAAGGATATAAATGAATTGAAAATATTTTAAGTTATAATTAAATGACTTTTAATATTTGGATAAATAAAGCATTAATACTTTAATATTAATGATAATTATTTAAGAATGATTTTAAAGATTTTAAAAATCATTTAAGGGTAATATTAATACTTTAAAAATATTCTAAGTTATTATAAATAACTTTAATATTTTGAAAATGATTTCATTAATAGTTTAATATTAATTAAATATTAATGATAATAGAATTTAAATCATTTAATAATGATTCCGAGGTTTGAAAATTCATGATAAATTATAATAAATGTTTTAAAATTATTATAAGTCATTTAAAAATAATATGACAGATACTTACAGATATTGAGTTACAAATTGGAGTCTTAGACTCGATAATTACCCGATAAAGTCGTCGGTACACCGACATGTTTCAGAAATTGATCTGGACTTAGATATTTTGATTAGATATATATTTATTTGTGATTCAATGGTTGTTAAACATGAGTAATAATGTGATTAGGTTATGTGCTGACTGCGAAATGTAGAACTATGTGTTATAGTATATTGTTCTAATCAAACGAACGATCTTATTAATGATAGGTCGTGAGATAAACGATAAAACTAAATTGTGAACTGTAAGCAGCGCATCAGGCAGGTATCTTACCTTTGCATTTTCTTTATGCAATGGACATGAATAAGAATATTTATGAATTATATTATTACTCTACAGATTATTAACTTTATATTATATACGCTCATTGATTATCAACATGTTAGTATATGATAATTCAGATTTATATTTTGTTCGTTAACTTCTATAAATGGTTATACAAGTGTCCCCACTTGGATACTCATTATATTTAATCACATGTTGATATACCTTTGTCAATTACCCGTATATGTATATGTTGAATTATAGATTATTGTTAAATAAGATAAAACCTCTGATTTGGAACCCAGACAAGTATGAACATCCCTACACGGGAAAACTTTTATGCGCCCAAGGCGGACAGAGTGAACGATACCCTCGTTCTTGCATGTAGTATTGATAAATATAGGGTACAACGGGCTGATCACCCCCGTGCCCGTAAGTTATGACGATTTACAGATGAAGTTCTGTTTAACCTATTCGAAAATTAAAAATAATATTCATAGTATGTCACCTTAACCCTATATATAGTCATTACGTAGTTTCAAAATTTTGAAAGAGGGTTGTTATGTTATTATTATTGGTACAGATTACTTCACAACTATTAAAATCGTTGTAGAAGGGTAGTATAAAGAAAATATTTAAATTCTTTCAGCTTATATATATAATTGTTATTACTTGTTGGGCACTCAAATGCTCATCCTTGCTTAATTTAAATATTTTCAGCTAAGTGTGAACGACCAGAGAGCTCTGCTAAGAACAAGGGAAAGGTTGCTGAATGAGAGAAATGCTATTATATGTAATAGTTAACTTTATTAAGACAATTATAATATATATTATCTATCATGGGTTGTAATGAATGTTTAAAGGTTGCGTACTTGGGAACTAGACTCTGATGATTATGTAAATTAAGTTTGACTTTATATTATTGTTATTATTATTAGTATTATTCCGCTCATAGAAATGGTATCGTGAATCACCGAGTTCGGGTTTCAAGTACCCGAATTTGGGGGGCATCACAATACTACCCACAACTATAACATTATATCAAATCCACACCATAATATAAAAAAATATTTCAAGAAATTTAAACCTTTATTCATAAAATCTGGGGTCTCACACAGGCTCACCGAACAGAGTTGAGTTCCAACGCAGTTCATATATATAAATGTATATATAGACAAAAGCAATTAAACGCTCCAGACCGAAGTCTAGGCTCAATCGAGGCATAACTCGAAAATGTTAGTCAATATATATATAAATATGTATATATATATATATATATATATATATATATATATATATATATATATATACATATACAGACTGAAATAAAACCACAGACCAAAACTTGGGCAAAAGCAAGCAACACGACTCTCAATGTGTAGAAGGGTGTGTGCAAAGATGAAGAGAAAGACTCTAAAGTGTGTGAGAAGGCTTACAGCTGACTGCTAAAAAAGGCTTCTATATCTTTAGAGTGGGTAAACACTGGCTTTTGTGGATACAAAAGAGGCTATGTATGAGCTCACAGGTGTTTAAAAAGGAAAAGTACACTACATGGGATGAGTGCAGAGCAAATTGGGCAGGGCTTCCTCGTCGTTTTCTCTTAAAAAATCAGCACCCCAAGCCCTCTATTTATAGGCATATTAGCCGCAGGTGTACCAGAGGCAACCCGGGTTGGTTTGAGTTTTTCGGGTCGGGTCGGGTCGTCTCGAAGTACGTGCACTCGGACACTGTAATGTCCACTCAAACTTTTAGAAGTGCAATCCAGGCATCCGTTTGAGGTATACAGGACCTATTTCGGATCGCCGTTATCGAGAGTTGTACGATGGCATGGGATTAGAGTTTGTACAAAGTCATTGAAGATGGGATGGTGCCCTCCAGTCTTCAAGATTCAACTTTCATCCGTTACCCCGTACAATAGTCACTCGGGATTGATTAGTCTTGTAGGACATTGTTGCTTAGATATGTTGAGGCGACGTGGCGTGGCATCGTGTTGGTCATGACGATGTTGCCCCTCACCGGTGTTATCGCCAGATTGGCCTGATAAAGCTGACGTTGCTCAGCTTCACTTGGATTAGACTACTGCAATTGGTTGAAGGTGTAAGACCCCGGATTTTATGAAATAAAAGTATTCAATTTTTTTTATAATTACTATTTAGTAAATGGTTAAATTGATAAAAAGTTAAAGTTATAGGTGAAATGTGAAAACTTTTCAAAATACACAAGTGGTTATAAAATATTCATTGTTGTCGGGGAATATTCGTTTGGTCGTGGAATATTCTTTCTGTCAGGGAATATTCGTACGACGGCGCAGACATTTGTGGGCCCCATAACAGAATAACTGTCGGATGAAGATAACGACAAAAATTGAGTTTTTATAATTAACGACGTAGTTATTACCGTTAACACTGTTAGAATACCCGGTGGTTAAAATACAGTAATACGCGTTATTGCACAGTAGCACGCGGTATTGCACAGTATTTTTAAAATTATTTATTCTTACGTAAGAAGGCACAACTGAATAATTGTCACAGTAATTATTGTTCAATATTTTATTTTATTGATTCAATAATTGATGCGTTGATATTTTATATTATTGTTGTTTCAATAATTGTTGTTGCACATCATCTCCATTATCAGATCAATAATTCATATTATTTGAATAATATTATTAGATATTATTATTGGCAATGTCTAAAAAGTTCTGTCTAAGGAGAGGTTTGGTCATCTAATTGCGCGCCAATAAGGAGAAATCCTTATTGGAAAGTCCCCTCTTTCCTGGGAACGGCCTAGTTGTCATAATTGTGATTCTGTAATATTATTTGTGAATAATAATTATTGATTCATATGATAAGGAAATATTTATTTTATATGGATATAAATGAGGGATATATTTTTGTGGTTAAAAATGAAGGAGTTAATGTTGAGGTGTTTTATCTGTATTTTTGTCGGAACGAAGGTATTGAAAATCAAATTATGGTTTTTAAGATATTTTGCGAGGGTTATAATTTTTAATCCGACCGTTGGATCGTGGTAATTTTTGGATATGTTATACATATATAAGTTGAGTATATGTCCACAAATTTTGAACCGTTAAAAATGAACGTATGATTTGTTATGAATTTTACGAGATGACTGGTTCAGAAATTGTTGAATTTTTTGAGTTAATCATTTTGGTAAAAAATTCTAGAATTGGTGGGCCCCACTCTTGGTTGGTGATGAAATGTGCTGAAATTTTTATTCAAATGTGGTGGGTGGGAATAGTAGCTGGTAAAGCCATCAGGTTACAAGTTAAGTCTGCTTCGGCGTGCTAACAATTTCCTATAAGTAGAGGGCTAAGTTAGAATTGAAAATCATACCAGAAACAAGTTTTCTCTCTTTCTCTCTCTAGATTATTGAGTATATTTTGTGAGTATTTAGATACTTGGTGAGTTGCTATTCATCAGTGCAAGTTTCCTTCAGCATTATATCCGATATCCGGTCAGAAGTGCTGCTATTTTGAAGTAAGGGATATTAAGGGATGTTATATTCTTCATAATGATGTTATTCTTTCAATATCATTAGACTAAAATATTGGTATAATTTTATTGTGGAATTTCTACCTTTTTGAGTCGGGATTACTATTTACGTATACGGTACTACTCACGTATACAGCACTATTCATGTATATGGCACTATTTACGTATATGACATTATTTACGTATACGATACTATGTACGAATACGGAGTACTATTCATGAGTTACTATTCACGAGTTACTATTCATGAATTACTATTCACGAGTTATTATTCACAAGTTACTATTCACGAGTTACTATTCACGAATACTATTCACGACAAAAAAATGGTTTCTTTTTCTGACCAAATTATCGTTGATTTATGATTGTTGCTCTTGAAAATAAATGCAGTTGTTGATCATATTATTTATATTATCATATATAACATTTTTATAACCCTGATGTTGAATTTCTCTTTCACTTGAATGTAAAGATGGGTAAATTATTGGTATGATTGTGACTGAGAAATATCTTTGGCATGTAGTGAAAAGATGAATTGTTAACTGGTATGATCATGACCATTGAATTTATAATTGAATATCTTTAGCTTAAGTGTAAAGATGAATTGATTAACATGGTTATAATTATTGTTTATATAAATTCTGAAATGATTATATATTTCTTTGAGATATGAATATATTTGGCATGTAGTGCAAATATGAACTGTTGAGGAATATCTTTGGCATGTAGTGCAAAGATGAATTGTTGATGAATATCTTTGGCCCGTAGTGCAAAGATGACCTGTTGTTGAATATCTTTGGCCAGTAGTACAAAGATGAACTGTTGACGAATATCTTTGTCCCGTAGTGTAAAGATGAATTTATTAGTATGATTATGAACGTGAATTGTGATTTGGTATAACCATGATCTCTGATATTTCAGGTAAAGATAGGTTCGTCTTGGATGAGAAGAGGAATTTAGAACCACAATTATGATTATGAGTTATTCATATGATTGTGGACCAAAACTATTGATTGATGTTACAGGGATAAAACATTGTTCGTGGTTTTTTAACATGGAGAAGATAATAGACTTTATGGTTTATTTGACTCTTTTAATGGATTGCTCGTTCCGCTGCAACTATGGTTGAAATTTTTTATCATCTACCATATGTTCTAAATCTCTGATTTATTACTGATGAAGGCTATTGATAATTTAATTATCTTTAGTCATGATATTCTTTACTGGGCTAGTTGTGCTCACCCTTTTGCTTCACAATTCCTTTTCAGGTAATAAGAGTGTAGCTGGGTCGAGCGAGGGTAACGGAGAAATAAAACGGTGGTCTCTAGCTGTGGTGTTCTCCCTAAGTAGTATAGAAAAGTTCATTTAGTAGTTATATTTAGTGAATCCAATAGGGTAAGGCGTACCCAACGTTGGAAGGGTATTTTTCTACTATCATACAAGATGTCTAATGTCATACAACCTCGTGTCATTATAAGACAGTGTTGTACACATCCACTTACTGAGTATATCTACGAGCACTACCTATATAATCTTGGTGTTTGTTTGAAGTATAATTCTCAATTAGAGACAGTGGAGATAATGATATGTCAAGAGAAGACCTACCATTGGAAAGAATATGATAGTAATATTCTTGTTTTTCTTTGGGGTCTATTGGGTCAGCCAAGGATAATTCTGTGGACATATGATATCTATCATAACCTAGACGCATGGCCTCCCATGTACGAAAGTTTTCTTGAGCACTTCCCAAATATTCTAATTTCTAAAACTATTTTTGACTATACCTTTATGTAAGGTGCCATTGTGACGTACTATCCAAGGTTGGGATGGGAGTCACAGTTGGTATATATTTGTATCCAAACTCACAGCATATGTGTTGTTGTATTTTGTACGAGAATTGTGATAATGAAGTTGTAGTTGTTTTCCGTACCATGTATTTGGCGACTCAGAATGGGTTAGGTGGAATGGACCTATTTTGGGGTCGTTACATTTTGGTATCAGAGCTATAAGTAAAGAGCCCCGAGCCTCTCACTGGTGACTTCCTATTGATGGGGGATGCACCGAAGCCAGACTCTCCGTAGGGGACGCCATTCTGCGGTGGCAAACTGATAGGTATCAATGTAAGGTGCTGACACAAGTTGGTGTCCAGAGTTACATTTTGGTATTAGAGCTTAGGGATATGGTCTCTGGCGGAGATCAGGGAATATAACTAGGAGGGGAGAAATGAGTAAATCCTTCGCTAGTGTGTCCTACCTAAGCTTATTTGTTGGTCAGTCATAATATCGGGATATTATGTGATATGTTAATTTGTTAAATTAACCCTTGTTTTGAAGCTGTATTCTAGAATGATATTTGAAATACAGGAGATGAGAAATGGAGAAATTATGATGACAGGGAAGATAGAATTTAAAATGAAAGGAATGTATTCTCAACTCTTTGAAATACCAGGTACGTAAATTTCGCAGACGAAATTTCATAAGGATGGGAGATTGTAAGACCCCGAATTTTATGAAATAAAAGTATTCAATTTTTCTTATAATTACTATTCAGTAAATGGTTAAATTGATAAAAAATTAAAGTTATGGGTGAAATGTGAGAACTTTTCAAAATACGCAAGTGGTTATAAAATATTCATTGTTGTCGGGGAATATTCGTTTGGTCGTGGAATATTCTTTCTGTCAGGGAATATTCGTACGACGGCGCAGACATTTGTGGGCCCCATAATAGAATAACTGTCTGATGAAGATAACGACAAAAATTGAGTTTTTTTAATTAACGACGTAGTTGTTACCGTTAACACTGTTGGAATACCCGGTGGTTAAAATACAGTAATACGCGTTATTGCACAGTAGCACACGGTATTGCACAGTATTTTTGAAATTATTGATTCTTACGTAAGAAGGCACAACTGAATAATTGTCACACTAATTATTGTTCAATATTTTATTTTATTGATTCAATAATTGCGCGTTGATATTTTATATTATTGTTGTTTCAATAATTATTGCTGCACATCATCTCCATTATCAAATCAATAATTCATATTATTTGAATAATATTATTAGATAGCATTATTGGCAATGTCTAGAAAGTTCTGTCTAAGGAGAGGTTTGGTCATCTAATTGCGCGCCAATAAGGAGAAATCCTTATTGAAAAGTCCCCTCTTTCCTGGGAACTGTCTGGTTGTCATAATTGTGATTCTGTAATATTATTTATGAATAATTAATTATTGATTTATATGATAAGGAAATATTTATTTGATGTGGATATCAATGATGAATTTATTTATGTGGTTATAAATGAAGGAATTAATGTTGAGGTATTTTATCTGTATTTTTGTCGAAACGGATGTATTGAAAATCAAATTAGGGTTTTTGAGATATTTTGCAGGGGTTATAATTTTTAATCCGACCGTTGGATCGTGGTAATTTTTGGATATGTTATACATATATAAGTTGAGTATATGTCCACAAATTTTGAACCGTTAAAAATGAACGTATGATTTGTTATGAATTTTACGAGATGACTGGTTTAGAAATTATTGAATTTTCGGAGTTAATCATTTTGATAGAAAATTCTAGAATTGGTGGGCCCCACTCTTGGTTGGTGAATAAATGTGCTGAGATTTTTATTCAAATGTGGTCGGTGGGAATAGTAGCAGGTAAAGACATCAGGTTACAGGTTAAGTCTGCTTCGGCGTGCTAACAATTTCCTATAAATAGAGGGCTAAGTTAGAATTAAAAATCACACCAGAAACAAATTTTCTCTCTTTCTCCCTCTAGATTATTGAGTATATTTTGTTAGTATTTAGATACTTGGTGAGTTTCTATTCATCAGTGCAAGTTTCCTTCAGCGTTATATCCGATATCGAGTCAGAAGTGCTGCTATTTTGAAGTAAAGGATACTAAGGGATAGTAAGGGATGTTATATTCTTTATAATGATGTTATTCTTTCAATATCATTAGACTAAAATATTGGTATAGATTTTATTGTGGAATTTCTACCTTTTTGAGTCGGGATTACTATTTACCTATACGGCACTATTCACGTATACAGCACTGTTCATGTATATGGCACTATTCACGTATATGACATTATTTACGTATATAATACTATGTACGAATACGGAGTACTATTCACGAGTTACTATTCATAAGTTACTATTCATGAGTTACTATTCACGAGTTACTATTCACAAGTTACTATTCACGAATTACTATTCACGGATACTATTCACGACAAAAAAATGGTTTTTTTTTCTGACCAAATTATCGTTGATTTATGATTGTTGCTCTTGAAAATAAATGCAGTTGTTGATCATATTATTTTTATTATCATATATAACATTTTTATAACCCTGATGTTGAATTTCTCTTTCACTTGAGTGTAAAGATGGGTAAATTATTGGTATGATCGTGACTGAGGAATATCTTTGGCATGTAGTGCAAAGATGAATTGTTAACTGGTATGATCATGACCATTAAATTTATAATTGAATATCTTTATCTTAAGTGTAAAGATGAATTGATTAACATGGTTATAATTATTGTTTATATAAATTCTGAAATGATTATATATTTCTTTGAGATATGAATATATTTGGCCTGTAGTGTAAATATAAACTGTTGAGGAATATCTTTGGCCTGTAGTGCAAAGATAAATTATTGATGAATATCTTTGGCCCGTAATGTAAAGATGACCTGTTGTTGAATATCTTTGGCCAGTAGTGCAAAGATGAACTGTTGACGAATATCTTTGGCCCATAGTGCAAAGATGAATTTATTAGTATGATTATAAACGTGAATTGGGATTTGGTATAACCATGATCTCCGATATTTCATGTAAAGATAGGTTCGTCTTGGACGAGAAGAGAAATTTAGAACCACAATTATGATTATGAGTTATTCATATGATTATGGACCAAAACTGTTGATTGATGTTACAGGGATAAAACATTGTTCGTAGATTTTTAACATGGAGAAGATAATAGACTTTATGGTCTATTTGACTCTTCTAATAGATTGCTCGTTCCGCTGCAACTATGGTTGAAATTTTTTATCATCTACCATATGTTCTAAATCTCTGATTTATTACTGATGAAGGCTATTGATAATTTAATTATCTTTAGTCATGATATTCTTTACTGGGCTAGTTCTGCTCACCCTTTTGCTTCACAATTCCTTTTCAGGTAATAAGAGTGTAGCTGGGTCGAGCGAGGGTAACGGAGAAATAAAATGGTGGTCTCTAGCATTGGAGTTCTCCCTAAGCAGTATAGAAAAGTTCATTTAGTAGTTATATTTGGTGAATCCAATAGGGTAAGGCGTACCCAACATTGGAAGGGTGTTTTTCCACTATCATACAAGATGTCTAATGTCATACAACCTCGTGTCATTATAAGACAAGGTTGTACACATCCACTTGCTGAGTATATCTACGAGCACTACCTATATAATATTGGTATTTGTTTGAAGTATAATTCTCAATTAGAGATAGTGGAGATAATGATATGTCAAGAGAAGACTTACCATTGGAAAGAATATGATGGTAATCTTCTTGTTTTTCTTTGGGGTCTATTGGGTCAGCCAAGGATAATTCTGTGGACATATGATATCTATCATAACCTAGACGCATGGCCTCCCATGTACGAAAGTTTTCTTGAGCACTTCCCGAATATTCTAATTTCTAAAACAGTTTTTGACTATACCTTTATGTAAGGTGCCATTATGACATACTATCCAAGGTTGGGATGAGAGTCACAGTTAGTATATATTTGTATCCAAACTCACAGCATATGCGTTGTTGTATTTTGTACGAGAATTGTGATAATGAAGTTGTAGTTGTTTTCTGTACCATGTATTTGGCGACTCAGAATGGGTTGGGTGGAATGGACCTATTTTAGGGTCGTTACAAAAGGTCCTCATTGTCATCCTTGAGGTGTGTCTGTCTTCCCGATGTTATCGTTGGGCTGGTACAGTGGATCTCGTTGTGAGTGCCGATATTGAAGCTGATCGCACTTATAACAAGCATTTTCGGGGTTTTTGCCGAAATTGCATTCCTTGGGGTTATCACCAAGGTTGGTGGCTATTCCCATGGTTGGGACTGAGACTGGATATTAATCAGTCTTCTCCGGTGTGTGTGCCGGTATTGATCTGCATGCCTCAGGGTTATCTCCGAGATTGGAATTGTTACTCCCAGATTGCGATCTAGGGTTGACGCTAAACTTCCTGTAGTATCCGGTACGGATATGGATCGTCTTTCAGGGTTCCCTCTTAAAAAACGGATCTGCTCTCCTGCAATGTTAGTGACAGTAGTACAGAAAATTTTGAGTCTCTACAGATGCCCCTCTTTATCTTACTCATGCATGGCGATGCATGGGTAGGATAAAGAATCCTAGACACTTGAAACGTAACAAGACGAACATGGTACTATGGATAGCAATATGATACAAACGTATGATGCATGTGTACGAGGTTGTAGCCCAATACGCTAAGGATGATTGTTGGCTCCCTGTTGCTTCAACTGGGGGGTTGGCAACGATGACCAGATTTGATGTGTAATCTGAATATGTTAGGATGTTGATGTTGGAGTTATCACCAAAGTCCTGTTTCTTCGATTATGACTTGATCCCGAAGATGTACCTCTTATGTGAGAGAGATCTATGGGGATGAAGCTTGATCTATTTGAGGATGTGTATAACATATTCCATCATCTATCCTCTTTATTGACATTCCCTTCGTCGACGTGTGAATCAACGGCTGAAACTTTGTGGGTAGATTGTCAAGGTTGCTTGACATCTGCTGTCGTGTAGATCACCAAAACAGTGCGTTGTGACCCCCACCGGGGATCCGCTGGGGAATATGAGCGGTCGGGTGTGAAAACCTCGAATAGCTCCAGAGCTCTAATAGGTTTAAATCGCTATCGGCTGTAATAATGTCAAGGCTACTTGACCTTCATTGATATGTGTGTCAACGGCTTGAATGTACGTGGTATTCCCTGTCGTGACTTCATATTGTAACCCCCGTTGGGGATCCACTGGGGAGTGATGAATATAAACGTACGCAATGATTGAACAACTTTCCATGCTTCGATGGGTTTACTTGCCATCGGCTGCAACAACGTCAAGGCTGTTTGACCTTCGTTTATTTGTGTGTCAACAGATGAGCATGCGTTGTAACCCCAGCTGGGGATCTCACGTTGTAACCTCCGTCGGGGATTTCACGTAGGGTAATGACCCGGAGTTGGTGGCATCAGACCTGTATAAGGTATTATCATCTGTGATTTGTGACAACTGGGATCATTGGCAGGGTATACCTTGTACTCAGGTGACTACCAATGAGTGATGTACAAATTCAAAGTCTAATCTGAGAGGACCAGGATTGTATGCAGTTTTGCTCAATCGCGTGGCATTTTTATTTCTGATTTGACTTTGCTAGTCTGCAAGAACTCCTTTGCAACTCGAACTGGACCGAGATGGAGGGGTGGGTCCCACATAGGGGTGCTGCAGGTGCATCTGTTGCAGCCGCAGATGGGCCTACGGCCAACCGTGGATCATAAATCCTGTAGGTTGGTCTTCACAAGTCACTTTCAACTTGCTTCGCATAGAGAAAACCGCGAGCCATCTTCTGATCTGCTGAGTTCAGGCTGCTTTCTACAAATTCTGTCATCGTACAAGTGTTCTACACTATCCTGGTAACATATGCCAGTATTTTTTCTCATTTCTGTCCGTTGGATTTTGATTTATCGCATGAAATGCATCTAAACACATAGTAGTGATTATGTATGCACAAATGACTTGATAAAAAATATCCAACATAGTAAATGTTAGTATTAAACCATGCTGAACATAATGATGTGAAAATTTTTGACTTTTGAGACAGTCAAATTGGCACCTTTTTCTACTATTTTTTTGTCCTATTTGAGGTCTAATGAGCATAAGGTAGCAAGGCAAAGTACTCCTAGTATTGAGGTTGGCCTTATGCATGATGATTTTAATTTTTAATACATATATTATGTATATGACTTTGGGGCATGTGTGCTACTGAATGGCCACCTAGACATGCCTGTATGTATGTGGATAGTCCTATTTTCAAAGGGGACTATGGCAAAAATTTCTAAATATAGGAATTGGGTAGTCATACATTTTTAACTCTGTTATATGTTAAAGTAAATGCATGCATGCATATAATCATATAATGCATTCTAGAAAGTTCCAGGTAAGGAAATACCACACCCTTTCTTAGGTGATTTGGAGACTTGTTTTCCAGATATTATGGATCCGAATCAGCCGAGCAGTTCTTATAGGACTACTTCTGGTATATGGCGGAGGGCTTCTGAAGTGCCTCGTCCTCGTTCTATCAGACAGCCTCGTCGGTTGGTGGAGGCTGTGATACGTCCTGTTCAGGTAGATGTTTCAGACGTTGAGGACGAGGAGGCAGATATTCCGATAGAGGACTCCGCTCCTGCTGCACATGTCCCTCGTAGGGAACTTCCGAGCACTAAGTATTCCTGTATTTACAACGCCATCCCCTTTTTATCATCTCTGCACCAGGTTACATGGTACATGAGTGATAAATAAAATATATTTTGATATTTCAAATCATTTGCGTCTAGCTGAAATAAGTAGCATATACTAGACTTTAAACCGTTTCAAAAATGATTACGAGTCTACATATTTTTTTTTAAATGCACATAGTGCGTATTTAGCTTGATGTCAATCATTTCGTAGTCTAGCATAGCTAGGAGTTTCGGAAACTTAAGTCTTCACTAATAATCATTTGCTTAACAGTCTATCTGTTCCTATTATCCTCACTTCTCCATTCACACTCGACTATACCCAGTTCGTCAAACCACATTTATGAGTTCATTTACTTGCCACAATCATATGAGTTTAAGAACTTGTCCTAGTTAGACCTTTGGCGTCCATTCGCTGAGGGGTTCATAAATATTTCACATAACTATTAATTAAGAATGTCGCATAAGTATGAGTTTTAAGAACTCGTTCTTAACCTGATATTCTCTACCTATGACCTATCTATCTGTTATACACATGAGAAAGGAATCACCCTCTTAACATGCATATAGCAAATAGCGCGACACAAACATGATTATCATTGCCAGAAACTAAGTAGTTTTTACACCAAGTACAATTTCCCGCCCATACAAGGAATCATACAACTCAGCTGTCGACATTAGTCCTCAATTGAATTCCTACCTAACACTAACACCCTTCTCAATACGAATTTCATTTAACTCGTATTCATAATCCTTTCCTGTATATGTACCAATTCATAGTACAACTGACACCCAGCAATTTTGCTGTAACTTTTCAATCATTCGTTTGATCCTTCTCCATACTATAACCTTATCAGATCACGGGGTGATCTCATCGTATACATTACGATTCATTTCTATAATATGATCGTTTTGTTTTACGATCTCCTATCACTGCACTTTCAATCTTTTAGACTCTATCTATTTCTCACTACTATTCAACTTTTATTATCAGAGTTAGGGAACTCTATAACTTATAACTGGCCGAGATTCATCTTTGAATCTTACCGACCCAACTAACTCTATGTGAGTTATATCTTATCCTAATCACTGCGGTTATTAGTCTCAGGTATTCCTACCTAAGCTTCATAACCAACAGCTCTGATACCAACTGTGAGGGCCCTGAATCCAGGTCCTAAATCACCTCGGATCTGGTTCGATCATTCTATCACTATTACTATATTTACGGAAGATATAAACATAAATTGTTTATACAATACATATACTCACTATTCCCCAAGGTCGAGTAACCTTAACTTAATAAACATTTCATAACTTTTCTAACATATAACATTATTAACATACAATACTTATACAATTTAGCTGCACACATATCCTAACGCTGGAACTGTCTTTAACATTTCCTTGTATCCGACGCATTCGCCTTAATCTGCAATGTTTTATCATGATATAGCAAGGGTGAGTATAAGGATTGCCCAGCAAGTTTAATTTCAATAATATAACGATATATCATGATTGAAAGAGTCTGAATAACAAGCTGGTTATAATTCAACAATATAATTGTGAATTAGCAGGAACAAATTTATGACTGAACAAGTATTATACATGAACAAATATATCTGAACAAACTGGTAATGAAGGTGATCAGCCTTTCATACCTGACTTATACATGCAATATGTACAGAGTACAATTCATGGCAACCAGCAATGATTAACCATAAGCTTATCCGAATGAAACACTCTTAGTAGAGTTAAGTAAAAACAAACTTGCCTGAACCGTTGATTACCGCTACGTAATTTATTTCGCTTCATCCGAAGACCTTTTTCTAGCTTGGATCTTGGAATCTGACCATTGAATCTGTTATAGGAATGCAAAGAGATGATTAAGGCTTAGCTTCTCTCTTTCTCTCTCTCTAAATCTCGAATTTTCTAGTGAGAGAAAGTCTTGGTAATTTTGACAAGTAAAGTGAATAACTTTACTTACTTTTCTCATTTTAAAAGATATGATGCAATGAATGAGGCTGATCAAGGGGAAAGATGACTGGTATATCTGATGTTTTAGAGCACATGGTCAACATATTTGGTCACCTACTCATTATTTTGGCAAGATTTGTACACTACCTAAATAAAGAATACAAAAAGGGTATTATAGACATTTGGCATTTTATATTAATGGCATTCTAGTCAATTAGCCAAACCCTTAGGGTTTAGGGTTTGGAAAGTTTAGGGTTTAAGGTTTGAAACCTTTAGGTTTTGCAAATTTAATTTTCTAAAATTTCCAATTTAGGTTTTAAAAACAGAAAATTAATATTTCTAAATTATAATTAGGATTAACTAATTATATAAAAATTTCTTAATCACAAATTAAATCTTGCTAATTAGGATTAGTATTTCCTAATTAAAATCGCTAATTCGGTAATTAAGGTCAACTCAGTCATTAGGGTTTACAAACCACTAATTTGGGTTTCTAATAGAAAATTAATTTTTCTTAAAATAGAAATTAGATTTTCGTAATTAGATTAGGCTTTCTAATTACTATAACTTGAAAATTAGGATTAAGGTTTCCTAATTAACATGAGATTACTAAATTAACACTTAATTTTCCCTAATTATAAAATTAGGTTTTTTTTAATACCGAAATTAGGGTTTCAAATTAGGAATTAGGGTTTTTAACCAATTTGTTAAGATTAACCCATATTAATCTTTTAATTATTTACACTTACATCATTAAGTTTCCAATTTAGGGTTTCATGCATCGAATTAGGGTTTCAGATTCCCGAAATTGAAATTAAGGTTTCCAGAACCGGTTTCTAGGGTTTCTTGTTAATCGTTAGGGTTTTCTAACCGAACGTTGACGTTCTTAATATATACCTAAGGTTTGTTACATATATCAATTATCTGGTCAACCCTTGACCCTTAACCACATATTGAACACATATACACAAAACATATTCACATATTACTTAATCCTGAATAATTCACTTAAATCCTTTACCGAATTTTGAAATCCTCAAAATTCGTTCTTAAAAATATTAAACGCATACACTTATTTTCTGTCTAGGTTCTAATTTTGAACCTTAAATCAATTAATTAAAATTTTAAAAATATTCAAAATTCTCGGGTTGTCACAAGACCCCAACTTTTATAAATAAAGATGAATTTTCTATAAATATCATTTTTGAATATTATGGAGTTAATTTGATATAATGTTATAGTTGTGGGTAATATTTATAAATTTTACAAAGTACGCAAGTTGTTATATAATATTTGATTGGTCGGGAAATATTCGTTTTAACAGGGAATATTCGTACAACGGCACAATCATTGGTGAACCTCACAATGGAATTATTGTCGGATTGAGAAAACGACAAAAATATTTAATTAAAAATAACGGCGGAAGTTTTACAATTGATACTGTTGAACTACTCGGTAGTAAAAGTACAGTAATACGTGTGGTTGCATAGTAGCACACGGTATTGATTATTAATGCTTATGTGAGAAGTCACTCAGTTTGATTCAATTATTGTCAGTTAGTAATATGAATTATTTAGCGATAATGAGGTTTTGTTTTATTCGTATTATTAATGCAATAAAACAGAAACATCTTTTTATATAAAACAGAATACTTTGTTAAAGTTATTCTATAAATAGAATATATTTTATTTTATTTAAAAGATTTTTCTTTAAATATGGACCGTCAGATTAAAGTAATCAATCTGGATCATTCATGGATTAGTTACTATGCAGTCCATTCTTCTATAAATAGCAGCTCATTCCTTCATTATTTCTTACGAATTCACTGAACTTTAGAGAGAGAAACTATAGAGAGAGAGAAGAAAAGTATTCTGCTACTTAACTACTTCCTTATTTCAGTTCTTCTTTAAAACAGTAAGGGGTGTTATTCTTTCTTATTCATGAAGAGAACTGTTATTATTCTATTTCTTATTATTCTACTGGAATAACCTGTATACGCGGTCTACCCTATACTTGGTGACATTCTTTTATTATTCTGTTGGAACATCATGTATGTGTGTTTTACACCGGACCTGGTTCCGTTTTTATTATTATTCTGTTAGAACATCCTGTCTGTGTTTTACACCGGACCTGGTTCCGTCTTGTTATTATTCTGTTGGAACATCCTGTCTATGTGTTTTACACCGGACCTGGTTCCATTATTTATTATTCTGTCGGAATATCCTGTCTGTGCGTTTACGTCGGACCTAGTTCCATTATTTATTATTCTGTCAGAATATCCTGTCTGTGCATTTACGCCGGACCTAGTTCCTTTATTTATTATTCTGTTGGAATAACATGTCTGTGTGGTCTATCGCATGCCGGGTGATTTCTTTTGTTATTCTATTCTTTATTATACTCAGTTGGTTAAGTTTTAACTTCTATACTCCATGAAATTAGTGGAATATCCTTGATAATTGCGGTTCATCCAGTATCTTTTCATGAAAATATTCTTCTAAGCATTCTTGAATTTTACTCCACAAAGCAGTATCATGTTGACAATTTGGACGTTGTTAATTCTTGGATAAATTAATTCTTAAACTTGTTTTATTGAATTCTTATATCATTGTCATCATCCTCATGTTTATAAAATGTTGAAAGTCATCTGTGGCCTGTAGTGCATAGATGGACTTGGTATGATTATGACCAGGGATTATTCGGTATAATCATGACCGTAATGTTACAAATGATGTGGTAAAATTCCTCATTGGCCCGTAGTGCATTGATGGATAGTTGTTGGCATGATCATGACCATTAATGAGTACACAAATATTCTTGGCCCATAGTGCATGGATAATTGTGGTCGTGATACTAAAGAATATCCTTAGCCGTAGTGCAGGGGTGATTCGATGATGTGGATTATTTTATTAAGCTGAGTCCCAGCGATAACAGTGTTGAAAAACCTTTTAAATCATAGAAGATAGTAGATTTTATTCTCTACTTAACTCTTTTAATGGATTGCTTGTTCCGCTGCAGTTAAACTTGATGTTCGTTATATTTTATCAGTTTAACACTATTGAAGGTAAATGATAATTTATTCTGCATTATCTTAGTCATAATATTTCTTACTAGGCTAGTTGAGCTCACCCTTTCTTTCACTGTTCTCTTCAGGAAATGAGAATATAGCTGGGACGAGTCGGGGAACGGAGTGATGGACCAGATGATAGTATTAGTAGTCCTCACTATTCTATTAAATAGTGTGACAATAATTGTTATGAGGACTCCTTTTGAGTTTGTATAGTCTCTAGTAGACAATAATTGTATTCAAACTCACAGTTATGTTTTGTCGTATTGTACACGACAGTTGTATTAGTAAGTTGTATTTGTGTTCTGTACCATGTATCTGACGACCCAAGATGGGTGATGTATACCTAATTTTGGGGGCGTCACAGTTGGTATCAGAGCTTAGGGATATGATCACTGGCTAAGATGTGAGAATAGAACTAGGAGGGGAGAGACGGGGAATTCCTTCGCTAGTATGACCTACCTAAGTTTATTTGCATGGTATTTAATTGGTCGGTCAGAATATAAGGATAATATATGACATATCAATTAACTTTTGTTTTGTGGCAGTATCTGAAAATGACATCTGAGAATGTTGAGAATAGCAATGGAGCACAGGCGACTGTTGATTCACCACATATCAATAATCAGGATAATGTGCATCAGGAAGGTGACAATCCTCATGCAAACAACAACACTGACCAGATGATGAATGATGGAATGTTCAGAAACTTTATGCAGTTCATGCAACAGCAGGCGAGAGCGGCTCCTGTCCAAAATGTAGGTGGAAACACTGAAAACTCTCGGACGGTCACCGCTAAACAGTTCAAGGAGCTGGGACCACCGGAGTTTAAGGGAGAGCCAAAACCACTTATAGTGAAAACATGGATAAAGCAGATCACCAAGATATTTGATGTCTTGGGATGCTCCGAGGAGCAAAAGGTTCCCTTTGCCGCCTCTATGTTGCGAGGAGAGGCAGATTACTGGTGGCAATCGATTAAGCGTACTCAACCTGCCGCACTGAAGATGTCTTGGGAGAAGTTCCAAGAGCTGTTCAATGACAAATACTTTCCCGAAAGTGTTCGTCACATGAAGGAGGTGGAGTTCATCAAATTAGAGAAGAATAATATGACCGTGTCGCAGCATGAGGCTAAATTTGCTAAGTTGTCCTTGTTTGCTTCCCACTTGGTGGATAATGAAGAGAGAATGACGCGAATGTTTTTGCGAAACCTGAGATACGTCAACATCTTATTTCTCATAAAATGTGTTTGTATTCAGATGTTGTTAATAGGGCTCAATTAGTGGAGCGCGATAACGAGTCAACGCAACCAAAAGAGAGCAGTCGACAAAATAATAATACCATTGAGAGCAGTCATCGAAGCGGTGACAACAAGCGTGGAGGGAATCAATAGGCCAGAAATGATAACCACTTCGGTGGTAATCAGGGCCAAAACAATAAGAATGGTCATTTTAAGAAGAGGAGATTCAACAATGATGGAAACACGTCAGCATCAGCACCCGTTGTTAAGGAAGGAGAACGACTACCTATTATATGTTTCAAATGCGGAGGGGAGGGGCACATCAGTCCAAACTGCGCGATGCCATCTAAAGCATGTTATAATTGTGGAAGAGAAGGTCATTTAGCTCGATTTTGTCGTTTACCAAAAATAAGTTCAGCCAGGATGGAGACACCAAAGGCCGTCCCAGAAAAGTCAAAACCGGTAGTGCAAGGGAGAGCGTTTGTTGTGACCTCCCAGAAAGCAAGGAACCCGAATGAGGTCATCATGGGTAAGCTTATCATAAACTCTAACGAAGTCTATACTTTATTTGATACCGGTTCTACCCATTCTTTTATTTCTCCTACTTGCGCTCATCGATTAAATTTGACTCCGGAGAAATTAGACTTTGACTTATCTGTTGAAACTCCATTGGGAGAAACCTTCATTACATCCACGGTTTATAAGTCTTGTTTGGTTCAAGTTGGTACCCACACATTACCTGTCGATCTTATTTTATTAAAAATACTTGCATTTGACGTGATTCTAGGGATTGATTGGTTAACTACTCATCATGCAAAAATTGATTGTTTTCGTAAGGTTGTTAGCTTTCATATTCCTAATCGACCTATTATACGAATTCAAGCAACCAAACCATTAAAATCAATCGTAGTCATATCAAGCCATAAAGCTATTCATTTATTGAAAAACGGATGTCAAGCTTTCTTAGCTCATGTCACGGATCTAAACAAAAATACGTCAGTTTTGAATGATATTTCTATTGTTAATAAATTCCCTGACGTATTCCCTGAAGAACTTCCTGGCCTACCCCCAGAGCGTGAAATTAAATTTTGTATCGACCTTGAACCCGGTACAAAACCCATTTCCAAAGCCCCATATCGAATGGCTCCTATTGAACTTCAGGAGCTAAAGATCCGACTGCAGGAATTGTTAGACATTGGCTTTATTCGTCCTAGTACTTCTCCTTGGCGTGCTCCTGTGCTATTCATGAAGAAGAAAGATGAAAGTATGCGACTTTATATTGATTATCGGGAGTTGAATCATGTCACCATCAAAAACAGGTACCCATTGCCACGTATTGATGACCTATTTGACCAGTTGCAAGGAGCACAATTCTTTTCAAAGATCGATCTTCGTTTTGGATATCATCAGCTGAAGGTTAGAACTGAGGATATTCCAAAGACGGCTTTCAGAACTCGGTACGGGCATTATGAATTCCTAGTCATGTCCTTTGGATTGACTAATGCTCCTGCTACCTTCATGGATATGATGAACCGGGTATTCAAGGAATATTTAGATCACTTTGTGGTCGTCTTTATTGATGACATCCTTGTTTATTCTAAAAGCCGTGAAGATCATGAGCAACACTTGAGGCTGGTACTCCAAAAGCTTCGTGAATACAAGCTTTATGCCAAGTTGAAGAAATACGAGTTCTGGCTGGAGGAGGTAGCATTCCTTGGGCATGTAGTATCAAGTCGTGGAATATCTGTTGACCCGGCAAAGATTGAAGCTATTTAAAGCTGGGAGCAACCTAAATCAGTGACTGAAGTACGTAGTTTTCTTGGTTTAGCTGGTTATTATCGGAGATTCGTCGAAGGATTTTCTCGAATCGCTACTCCATTAACTCAGCTGACTCGGAAAAATACAAAGTTCGGTTGGAGCGAAGAATATGAGAAGAGTTTTCAAGAACTCAAGAGGAGACTCATTTCAGCACCTGTTCTAACAATACCATCTGGCTCGGAGGGATTTGTCATCTACAGTGATGCTTCGAGCAAAGGGTTGGGATGTGTTCTCATGCAACATGGAAAAGTCATAGCCTATGCATCAAGACAACTCAAGGATTATGAGAGGAATTATCCTACTCATGATCTAGAGTTGTTAGCTGTTGCCTTCGCACTTAAAATTTGGAGGCATTACTTGTATGGGGAGAAGGTGGAGATCTTTACGGATCATAAAAGCCTCAAATATTTCTTCACTCAAAAGGAACTCAACATGCGACAACGACGGTGGCTTGAACTGTTGAAAGATTATGATCATACCATTCAATACCATCCTAAAAAAGCGAACACGGTAGCTGACGCATTGAGTAGAAGATCATATGCAAGTACGAGTGCGATATTGTCAACACAAAGGCCCATTTTGTGTGACTTACAAAGGATAGAGATAGAGTTAAAGACTCTAGGGACCCATGTAATGATGGCGAATATATGAGTAGAACCAACTTTAATCGATAAAGTTAAAGCTGCTCAAGCTACAGACCTGGAGCTGATGCGTATGAGGAAGAAAGTGCAAGAAGGTGCTATGCCGAAAGCAAGAATCGATGAAGAAGGAATACTTCAAGTCAACTCCAGACTTTGTGTTCCTAACAACCCTGATTTAAAGTATGAAATAATGATGGAGGCGCACAACACACCGTTTGCAATCCATCCTGGAAGTACCAAAATGTATCATGATCTTCGTCATACATTTTGGTGGAGCAATATGAAGAGAGAGATAGCGATGTTTATCTCAAGGTGTCTAACCTGTCAACGAGTTAAAGCGGAGCATCAAGTACCAAAAGGTCCATTGCAACCACTTAAAATTCCAGAATGGAAGTGGGAGCACATTACCATGGATTTTGTTACCGGTCTTCCTAAGGTTTCTCAAGGTATAGATGCGATTTTGGTAATTGTTGATAGATTGACCAAGTCTGCTCATTTCTTATCGATACGAGAAACTTATACACTTGAACGTCTTGCTCGTATGTACATAAATGAGATTGTAAGACTGCATGGTATGCCAGTATCCATAGTTTTTGATCGAGACCCGAGATTCACTTCACGATTTTGGGTTAGTTTACAAAAAGCTATGGGCACGAATTTACGATTTAGTTCGGCATATCATCCTCAAACGGACGAACAATCAGAGAGGACTATTCAAACTCTTGAAGATCTATTAAGACTTTGTGTCCTTGATTTCAAGGGAAGTTGGGACAAGTTCTTACCATTGGTGGAGTTTTTCTACAACAACAGTTATCAAGCAAGTATTGGCATGGCTCCATTCAAAGCATTGTATGGAAGAAAATGTCATTCTCCAGTATGCTAGGATGAGGTGGGTGAAGCAACGTTGTTGGGACCGGAGTTGGAACGTATGACTACAGAAAAGATTCAAACGATCCGACAACGTATAAAAACCTCACAAGATCGACAAAAGAGTTATGCTGATCTTCATCGAAAGGACGTAAAATTTGATATAGGAGATCATGTGTTCTTACGTGTTGCTCCATGGAAAGGAGTTACGAGATTTGGAAAGAGAGGAAAGCTCAATCCTCGATTCATCGGTCCATTTTTAATCCTCGATCGAGTAGGAACTGTGGCTTATAGACTCGCTTTACCGCCAAGTATGTCTCGTGTTCATAACGTTTTTCACATATCTATGTTACGTAAATATGTGGAAGACCTGAACCACATTATTGAGTTAGAACCGGATGAAATAGCAAAATATTTGACGTATGAAGAAGTTCCTGTTCAAATCTTGGATAAGAAGGAACATATTCTACGGTCCAAGGTTATACCTCAAGTCAAAGTTTTGTGGTGAAACCACGATATTGAGGAAATGACTTGGGAGTTAGAATCTGAAATGAAATCAAGGTATCCTTACCTCTTCGATATACCAGGTACGTACCCTAATTTCGAGGGCGAAATTTCATAAGAAGGGGAGGTTGTAAGACCCCAACTTTTATAAATAAAGATGAATTTTCTATAAATATCATTTTTGAATATTATGGAGTTAATTTGATATAATGTTATAGTTGTGGGTAATATTTATAAATTTTACAAAGTACGCAAGTTGTTATATAATATTCGATTGGTCGGAGAATATTCGTTTTAACAGGAAATATTCGTATAACGGCACAATCATTGGTGGACCCCACAACGGAATTATTGTCGGATTGAGAAAACGACAAAAATATTTTATTAAAAATAACGGCGGAAGTTTTACCATTGCTACTGTTGAAATACTCGGTAGTAAAAGTACAGTAATACGTGTGGTTGCATAGTAGCACACAGTATTGATTATTAATGCTTATATGAGAAGTCACTCTGTTTGATTCAATTATTGTCAGTTAATAATATGAATTATTTAGCGATAATGAAGTTTTTTTTTATTCGTATTATTAACGTAATAAAACATAAACATCTTTTTATATAAAACAGAATACTTTATTAAAGTTATTCTATAAATAGAATATATTATATTTTATTTAAAAAAAATTTCTTTAAATATGGACCGTCAGATTAAAGTTAATCAATCTAGACCGTTCATGGAATAGTTACTATGCAGTCCAATCTTCTATAAATAGCAGCTCATTCCTTCATTATTTCTTACAAATTCACTGAACTCTAGAGAGAAAAACTATAGAGAGAAACTATAGAGAGAGAGAATAAAAGTATTCTACTACTTAACTACTTCCTTATTTCAGTTCTTCTTTAAAACGGTAAGGGGTGTTATTCTTTCTTATTCATAAGGAGAACTGTTGTTATTCCATTTCTTATTATTTTGCTGTAATAACCTGTATACGCGGTCTACCCTATACTTAGTGACATTCTTTTATTATTCTGTTGGAACATCCTATCTGTGTGTTTTACACCGGACCTGGTTCCGTTTTTATTATTATTCTGTTGGAACATCCTGTCTGTGTGTTTTACACAGGACTTGGTTCCGTCTTGTTATTATTCTGTTGGAACATCATGTCTGTGTGTTTTACACCGGACCTGGTTCCATTATTTATTATTTTGTCAGAATATCCTGTTTGTGCGTTTACGCCGGACCTGGTTTCATTATTTATTATTCTGTCGGAAATCCTTTCTGTGCGTTTACGCCGGACCTGGTTTCATTATTTATTATTCTGTTAGAATAACATGTCTGTGCGGTCTATCGCATGTCGGGTGATTTCTTTTGTTATTCTATTCTTTATTATACTCAGTTGGTTAAGTTTTAACTTCTATACTCCATGAAATTAGTGGAATATCCTTGATAATTATTGTTCATCCAGTATCTTTTCATGAAATATTCTTCTAAGCATTCTTGGATTTTATTCCACAAAGCAGTATCATGTTGACAATTTGGACGTTGTTAATTCTTGGATAAATTAATTCTTGAACATGTTTTATTGAATTCTTATATCATTGTCATCATCCTCATATTTATAAAATGTTGAAAGTCATCTGTGGCCTGTAGTGCATAGATGGACTTGGTATGATTATGACCAGGGATTATTCGGTATAATCATGGTCGTAATGTTACAAATGATGTGGTAAAAGTCCTCATTGGCCCGTAGTGCATTGATGGACAGTTGTTGGCATGATCATGATCATTAATGAGTACACTAATATTCTTGGCCCGTAGTGCATGGATAATTATGGTCGTGATACTAAAGAATATCCTTGGCCGTAGTGCAGGGGTGATTCGATGATGTGGATTATTTTATTAAGCGGAGTCCCAGCGATAACAGTGTTGAAAAACCTTTTAAATCATAGAAGATAGTAGATTTTATTCTCTACTTGACTCTTTTAATGGATTGCTTGTTCTGCTACAGTTAAACTTGATGTTCGTTATATTTTATCAGTTTAACACTATTGAAGGCTAATGATAATTTATTCTGCATTATCTTAGTCATAATATTTCTTACTGGGCCACTTGAGCTCACCTTTCTTTCAATGTTCTCTTCAGGAAATGAGAATATAGCTGGGACGAGTCGGGGAACGGAGTGATGGACTAGATGATAGTATTAGTAGTCCTCACTATTCTATTAAATAGTGTGACAATAATTGTTATGAGTACTCCTTTTGAGTTTGTATAGTCTCTAGTAGACAATAATTGTATTCAAACTCACAGTTATGTTTTGTTGTATTGTACACGACAGTTGTATTAGTAAGTTGTATTTGTGTTCTGTACTATGTATCTGACGACCCAAGATGGGTGATGTATACCTAATTTTTGGGGCGTCACAGTGTGTTCACGACAGTTGTATTAGTAAGTTGTATTTGTGTTCTGTACCATGTATCTGACGACCCAAGATGGGTGATGTATACCTAATTTTGGGGGCGTAACATTCTTGTTAGCCGCTTCAACAGCACCATTCATCTTCAGACGATAGATGACTGAGTTGAAAGATTTGATGTGGAATTTACTGCATAATTCCTCCATCATTTTGTTGTTGAGGTTCTTGGCATTGTCGGACAAAATCACCTCTGGTTGTCCATATCGACAAATGACATAGTTACTAATGAAAGCAATGATGACTTCTTTAGTAACCCTGGGGAAGGAGGCTGCTTCTACCCACTTGGTGAAGTAGTCGATCATGGTGAAGATAAATCGATGACTATTACTGGCTTTAGGCTCAATGGGCCCGATAACGTCCATTCCACACATTGAGAAGGGCCAAGGTGAACTCATATTGTGAAGTTCCCGTGGAGGAGCGTGTATAGCATTCCCATGAATCTGGCACTGATAGCATCTCCTGACGTGGTCATTGCAATCAGCTTTGAGAGATAGCCAATAATATCCTGTCCTGAGGACTATCTTGACAAGGAGGGGGCCACTCATGTGGGGGCCACAGACTCCGCCATGGATTTCATCCATAAGCCTTTGGGCTTGATCTTTGTCTAAACATCTGAGGAGACCTAATCATGCATCTCTTTTATAGAGCGCATCTCCACTCAGGTAGAATTTCATAGAAAATCGATGGATCCGCCTTTTCTCAGTCGGGCTCGCCTCAGCGAGTGTAGATCCATCTCGCAGATATTCCTTGATATATTGATACCAAGGATGTTGGATGGGAGGTAGCTCATCCGATACTTCTCCAACGTAATTCCCATAGGCTGGGGTCTTGTGCAGGGAAATTATGACGCTTGGCAAGTGTTCCTTGTCTGATATGCGGATCAAGGAGGCCAAAGTTGCTAACGCGTCCACGAAATCATTCCTATTACAAGGAATGTGTAGAAAGGATATTTCTTCGAACCCCAAAGCCATCTTTAAAACCTGCCGATGGTAAGGCAGCAAATGTAGTTCCTTAGTTTGACAGATTCCGGTGGATTGTCTGATTACCAACTCCGAATCTCCAAGGACAATTAACCGCTTGATGCCCATTGAATGGGCAAGTTTTAGCCCCATAAGACAGCCTTCATACTCAGTCGTATTGTTGGTGCTGACAAACTATAATTTGACGGCGACAGGATACTGCTCCCCCGTATTAGATACTAGAACTGCTCCAGCTCCAGAACCTTCCATATTAACAACTCCATCGAAATACATCTTCCACGTTTGGCATGAATCGTACTGATGGTGTTGTTGAACTGTCATTACTCCTTCATCGAGGAAATATGTCTCCAAGGGTTTGAAATCCCCTGATGGTGCGATGGCCAGTTGATCCGGAATTCCTTAACCTTTGATGGACTTTTGAGTCATATATACGATGTCAAATTGTTGTAGGATCAACTGCCATATGGACAGCCGACAATTTAACATGGGTTTGTTGAACACGTACTTGAGAGGATCCACGTGGGATATGAGATGGGTTGTATGACAATGGAGATAATGTTGTAACCTCATGGAAGCCCATGCTAAAGCACAACACGTCTTTTCGATCAGAGTGTACTTGTGTTCACTGCTACTGAATCTTTTGCTGAGGTAATAGATAGCTCGTTCTAGGCCTCTATCATCCTTCTGTCCTAGCATGCAGCCCATGGCATTGTCACTTACGGACAGAAACACAAATAGGGGAACATCATCCCTGGGTGGTACCAAGATGGGAGCTTTGATTAGCTGTTTCTTGATTGTAAGGAAGGCATTCTGGCACTCCTCATTCCATTTCATGGAGGAGTTCTTCCTTAATAGTTTAAAGATTGGCTCACAGGTTGCTGTGAGTTGAGAGATAAATCTGTTAATGAAGTTGATTCTTCCCAAAAATCCCCGTATTTCCTTTTCTGTTTGAGGAATGGGCATTTCCGTGATGGCTTAGATTTTGGCAGGATCCAGCTCTATCCCTTTGTGGCTGACTATAAATCCTAGCAACTTGCCTGATTTAACGCCAAAGGTGCACTTAGCTGGATTCAACTTCAAGTTGTACTTACGCAACCTGTTGAACAACTTCCTGAGATGGTATATATAGTCATCCTCCTACCGATATTTGACAATAATGTTATCCACGTAGATCTCGACCTCCTTATGTATTAAGTCGTGGAAAAGAGCCATCATAGCTCGTTGATAGGTAGCTCCAGCATTGATGAGGCCGAATGACAATCGTCTATAGCAAAAAGTTCCCCAAGGAGTGATTAAAGCAGTCTTCTCACGATCTTCCTCGGCAACCATGATCTGATGATACCCCGTAAAGCAATCTATAAAGGAATACATATCGTATTGTGCAGTATTGTCAATGAGAATGTGGATAAATGGCACGAGAAAGCTATCTTTTAAGCAAGCCTTGTTCAAGTCCTGGTAATCCACGCAAACTCGCACCTTCCCTCCAGGTTTAGGTACGGGCACGATGTTGGATATCCACTCAGGATATGTAGATACCATTATGATATCAGCTTGAAACTGTTTCACAATTTCTTCTTTCACCTTTAAACTCCATTCAGGTTTCAATCGCTGGAGCTTTTGCTTGACTGGCTTAAATCCCTCTTTAATGGGAAGGTGATGAAGGACAATGTCAGTGGACAAACCCACTATATCCTCATGAGACCATGCAAACACATCCTGGAACTGGGTTAGTAGCGTAACCATGTCATTCCGTCGGTTTGGGGTAAGGTCTGAACCAATCTGGATTAACTTAGGGTTTTCTAAGGTTCTGATATTGAAAGGACTGGTTTGATCAAGGTTGGGTTTGGGTTTGTCTTTGACCTATTCTTGAATTTCTGGAGGCACCTCAATGTCATCATGTATATCCACCAAGGCTGAATTTATCTCTACATCAAAGGTCCAATCCTTGTGGAGAAGAGGCACCGTATCAGCAAGTACAGGCACATCTAAATTCAGAGTCCTGAAACAAAATATGCTTTCACTTAGTATATGTGAAATGTGTTGATCATACACAGTGTTAGCATATACTGGCAAAATAAACAGCTAATACTGTACAGAAAAGTAAGCAGTTATTATATCTACAGGGCAGAAAGAGTTTCCGCCCGCTTTACCCTTGACGACCAATGCAAGGAATGTTGTTCCAATTGGCAAGAGCAAATTCCGGGTGAACCGCAGTGATAGAGGGATTATCATCATCTTCCCTGTCCCGAATGATTGCCATTACATCTGGGCAATCATCGTCTAGGGTGTATCTGTTGGTATGCTCATCATGAACGATGATGCGTATGCCAAACATCATCCGCATGACGTCTTGTTTGATTCTTTGTTCCTCTTCCTCCACTGCGGGATCTGGAACAAAGATTTCTTTCTCCTTCACTGGTACCGACTTGGGAAATAACATCGCCATTATATTGGCTGGCACCTTTACAGGAGGTTGTGCGGACTCGGAGCTTGAAGGCGAAGCTAAACGCCGCATAGTTGAAGCTGAAGGAATCTGCTGATGCTTATGAGGATTCCTGTGACTAGAGCTGGCAGAATAGCCTAGTCCAGCTGTCCCAATTTGCTTGGTTAAGCGAATAGGGTACTTGATACCCTGGCAATCTTTACCCAACCCTTGTCCCGGTTTATGACCCAACGACATCATTTCTTGAGTGGCCGACATTACCTCGGCAGAAATTTGGGGTTCGGGCAGTGGCGTTCCAATAGCATGGTATTGGGTATTGCTTATTTCCAAAGCATGAAAACTAATTGGCTCAACATCCTTATTGGCATTGATGAACGGCATGTCCCTGTGCTGAGGAATCTCCCGTTCAGCGTTGACTGTGACCAGGCTATTGTTGATGATGTATTTCAACTGTTGGTGAAGAGTGGAGGGGACTATCCTTGCCATGTGAATCCATGGTCGTCCCAAGAGCAGGTTGTATCCCGAATCTATCTTGAGCACATGGAAGGATACACAGAATGTATGAGGACCAATCTCAATTGGCAGCTCAACTACTCCGACTGAGTTACGGCGGGCTCCATCAAAAGCTTTGATAATGGCATGGCTACTCCGAATTCGATTGGGATTGATATTCATCTTCATCAGGGTAGCGTATGGGCAGATATTTGGATAGGAACCTCCATCTATTAAAACTCCAGCCACCATATATTCGGAGGATAAGACAGCAATATGCAACAATTTGCAATGACCAGTCCCCTAGGGCGGTATGTCATCATCAGTGAAGGATATCACATTGTTGTTAAAAATGTGATCAACCAGATGTTGAAACTTTTTGGTATCAACTGATGTCGGTAGATAGGTTTCTTCTAAAACCTTTAACAAGACCTTCCGGTGATTCTCGGAAGTCAGGACCAAGTCCAAGATTGATATCTGTTGTGGAGCTTCTTTCAAGCTTAAAACCACCTTGGCTTCGTTATGACCCATAGTGCGGAGGAAATTTTCAATCTTCTCAATGGGTACTTTCCCCTTAGACTTGATGACAGGCTTCATTATCCATTAGGGAAGATACAGTGGATTCTCCTTCGACACTGCAGCAATTGTATGCGAGGTGGATCCTTCACCTTCTCCATAATTCCACAAAACTGTGTGCAAGCTAACAATAGGATATTGTGCTCTGCATGGCAAGTTGATTGGCTCGGGAGCGGCCACTTTCAAAGGATTATTGATTCCCTTGAGTTGAATTACTAGCATGACAAGTGATTTGTTAACCCCATCATTTTCAGCGGATATGACTGCTACTACACTCTTCCACTTAGTAGGACCCGAATCCTTACTTGCCCGTAACACAGTGTCGTTATCTGCCAGGCGCAATACGCCACTGTCGATTAAATTTTGAATAAGGTGGCGGAGTGCCCAACATTCTTCTGTGTTGTGACCGCGAGATTGAGAATGATATTGACATACTCCTTCAGAGTTGTATCGTCCTGAACGGGGGTTGATTGGAGGTAGAAGGGAACTAATCCTTCCTTCATTGATTAACATATGAAGGATTTTCTCCATAGGTTGGCCCAAATGTGTGAATTCTCTTTTGTTGGCAAAATCCAGACGGGCCTTGGCATTCGCTCTCTTCGTTACTTTGTCTTCCAGCATTTCATTTTTTGAAAGTGAAGAGGGAATATTTATGACAATAGGTAGGAGACTGACATGCTCCTGGATGATTTGCTGACGAGTCACTTGATGCTGATAAGTCACCAGTTTCACCAATTGCTCAATTTGTTTACAGAGAGCTTTTATCTTTCGTTCCATTATGAATTGGAACTTGGCATAATCCCATCTATCATCACCATCTTTGGGGGTCTGGGAGGATTCATAGCTGAAATTGGAACTCTGTCCGCTACTCCAATTAATCATGTTGACCTCTTCTTTCTTGTGTTGAGGAAGAGGGTTGTCTTGAACGTGAGGCTGATCGGGTTTGGCGACCACGATTTCACCGTTGTCTATCAGGTCTTGGATTTTATGTTTCAAGGCCCAACAATCCTGAGTATCATGTCCAGGTGCCCTAGCATGATAAGCACATTTCCGAGCAGCATTAAAACCCCGTCCATTAGGGCTGGCTGGTGGAAGCAAATGCGTGATTTTCTTCTATGTTGTTAGAAGATTGAGAATGTTCTCGAGGGTGTCCCCATGGGGTGTGAATACTCGAGGGCATTTGGCTTCTCCACCTTTTGGTACTGGAGGATTTGAAGACTGTGCTTGAAAGGGAGTGTAATTTCTCCTCTGGACAGGCATGTTCTGATTGCCTTTTTGACCCTATAGTATCAGGGAAACATCCTCCTCTTTCTTTTTATGGACCCTCCGGGGGTTGTTCCCATAATTTCCAGATTGAATGTGATCAGCAACAGCTTTGAGTGCAGCTAGGTCTTGAATCTTTCCGAATTTCAATCCCATTTCAGCCATCTCCCCATGTTTAACCATTTCAGAAAATGGCTTGCCGATGCCGGCTAAAACTCTTTCATAGAAAGGTGCTTCTTGTATGTCTATGAAAGTCATGACCATCTCTGATTCTGTCATGGAAGGACTAACTTGGGCAGCCAGGCGTCTCCACCTCTGAGCATACTCTCTGAAAGACTCATTAGACTGTTTCTTGATCTTGGTAATTTGATACCGATTAGGAGCCATTTGAGATTGAAAGTTGTATTGGGTGAGGAAAGTGTGTGCTAGCTCTTCCCAACTATAGATCTTTGAATTATCTAATCTTGTGTACCATGAACGGGCTTCTCCAGTTAGACTTTTTTGGAAAAGTTGCATTCTGAGTTTTTCATCCTCTGCATAAGATCTCAGTTCTCCAATAAATACCTTTAGATGTGTGTAAGGATCTCCTAACCCGTCATATTTTTTAAAGTCAGGAGTCTTAAATTTTTCTGGATAATGAATACCAGGGAAAATACACAAATCAGCATATGAAACACTCCCGTGTGTTCCAATTCCTTTGATAGTGCGAAGAGTCTCTTCCATTTAGAGGACTTTCTTTTTGATGTCACCAGTGTCTGGGTCTCCAGTGGGATGGGTAGCATCATGAGTTTTGTTGGTCGGATCCAACTGTAGTTCAGGTATTGTAATGACCTGGGTTCCTCTTTGTGTGGAGGATTCAGCATGTATGGGTATTTTCTGACCCTGTGTAGACTGGTGTAATTCTTTTAGTAGAACAGCCAAATCTGTAATCTGTTTGCTTAATCCGTCGAATTCTTTGCGAGAAACTGGATTAAGGTCGGTCTGGTCGGATGACGACATGATTGACTGTAGGCCTGTTGCCTTTTTGGACTTTGAACGGGTGGTAGGTCTGATTGATTCCCTGCAAAAGACTTGCATAGTTTAGTCTTTCGGGAAGGTGGCTAATAACATGCTATGTGATGTGTCCAATTTAGGAATTTTATCCTGCAAAACGGATGTCAGCTGTTTGTAGCATGTATGTGTACACATTTCTTCATATTTCTCATTACATGGAGATAGATATGGAAGATAATTACAAGTAATTATGCTTTACAAGTAATTTGAAATGAGAGCATGAAGAGACTTACCTCTGTTTTGGGTTTATCAGAGGCTGACCTATCTTAGGTTACTCTCGCGGCTTTTTGGCATGAAGGTTCCCAAATCATCGCAATCTACTTGATGGGAAGTTAATCTGGTCTTTCAACTGGAGCGAATTTGGGTGGTGCCTTTCTTGAGTCTCGGAGAATTAGTCTTCTCACGAGTCCAGTAATCAAACACCGACGGGATAGCCTCTTGGTGGAGGGACCACACAACATACATTCACATACATCGCGTCTTACCGTATGAAAATGATGACATGTGCGAAGCACTAATATCACAAGCAGATATGGTGCGAAGCACTAATATCACAAGCAGTTTATAGTGCGAAGCACTAAGTAAGAATATGCATTCGTACACATTTATCATAAAATGTAAATGCAACATCCACACACAAGCAGATAACAATTTTGAAAAAATTGTAATAACCACTTAAGTCCTCCTACTGGAGTTCCCAGTAGAGTCGCCACCTGTTGACGTCGGAATTTTTAATTGTCCCTTTCCGTTACTTGTTCTTTGGTGTTCTCATTTTAGGTGAGATTTGTTTGAAAAAACAAGTGAAAAAGGTCTGACATGTATAATGTCGATGATGGACTGTTAAGAGTCGCCAGTAGGTTTTTTAAATGGTTGTACCAACACAACCGAGAAAAGGTTTGCACATTGACCCAGTGATGTGACACTACTAAGCGGGTCGGTGAAACCGAAATTCAGTAGGGTCCGGGGACTTGGTTATGAGGAGGGAAGGTGTTAGGCACCCCCCGACATCCGTGTTACCACGGTGACCGCCTCTTTTTAAGAAACTGTTATCTGAATGTGTGTGTGTGTGTGGGTCAATGTGCTGTTATTTGGAAGTAGTGTAAGGTCTCGTTCGCACCTATATACACAGGGTTTGAATTTTATGTAAAAATTTAATTTTAAGCAAGATATGGCAGGGATGTTTTATAAAAGAGGTTTTTTCAAACCCTGATGCTCAATAGTAATTGAGACCTTTTACACTCCCATCTTATTAAGTGCTCGGCTTGATTGATTTTATTTGATAGATGTGAGGCATCCGTACGAAAATAAATGTACAAAAAGGTACTGAATTCTTCGTGGATATGAAAACCATCTGAGGAAATCCAAACATCACAGATAAATTTACAAGCTGCTTACAGCTGAAAAGGTCCATCACGGGAACCGAATCTAGATTCAGGGGATTGAATCTGTGATCACATGATTCCTAGGCTCACATGATGCCGCAATTGATATAAACGCAGTAAGCAGGCATATATATAAAAGCTGTAAATATATATATATATATATATATATATATATATATATATATATATATATATATATATATACATTCATGATTATCAACCACGAAGCACATCCATGGGGGATTAGAAATATAAATAAAGCTGTAAAAGCTATCAACCGCCACGGAGGCAACTCCAGGCGGGACGAAATGTACAGAAAGCTGTAAAAACGGTCAACCACCACGAAGTAAACTCCAGGTGGGACGAAAAGTAAATATATATATATATATATATATATATATATTAAAGCAGTAAACGCACCGGATGTGAAATCCAGGCTCATCGGACAGAGTCCAACAACAGTTAATATATATAAGTATATATATATTAAAGTAGTAAACGCACCGGATGTGAAATCCAGGCTCACCGAATAGAGTTCGATAGCAGTTCATATATATAATTATATATATATAAAAGTCATTAAATGCACCAGAGTTCGACATGCAGTTCATATATATAAATGTATATATATACAAAAGCAATTAAACGCTCCAGACCGAAGTCTAGGCTCAATCGAGCCATAACTCGATAATGTTAGTCAATATATATATAAATATATATATATATAATATATATATATATATATATATATATATATACAGACTGGAATGAAACCACGGACCGAAGCCCGGACAAAAGTAAACAACACGACTCTCAATGTGTAGAAGGGTGTGTGCAAAGATGAAGAGAAAGACTCTAAAGTGTGTGAGAAGGCTTACAGCTGACTGCTAAAAAAGGCTTCTATATCTTTAGAGTGGGTAAACACTGGCTTTTGTGGATACAAAAGAGGTTATGTATGAGCTCACAGGTGTTTAAAAGAGGAAAGTACACTGCATGGGATGAGTGCAGAGAAAATTGGGCAGGGCTTCCTCGCCATTTTCTCTTGAAAAATCAGCACCCCAAGCCCTCTATTTATAGGCATATTAGCCGCAGGTGTACCTGCGGCTAAGCCGCAGGTGTACCAGAGGCAACCCGGGTTGGCCAGAGTTTTTCGGGTTGGGTCGTCTCGAAGTACGTGCACTCGGGCACTGTAATGTCCACTCGAACTTTCAGAAGTGCAATTCGGGCATCCGTTTGAGGTATACAGGACCTATTTTGAACCGCCATTGTCGAGAGTTGTACGATGGCATGGGATTAGAGTTTGTACGAAGTCATTGAAGATGGGACGGTGCCCTCTGGTCTTCAAGCTTCAACTTTCATCCGTTACCCCGTACAATAGTCACTCAGGATTAATTAGTCTTGTAGGACATTGTTGAGTAGATATGTTGAGGCGACGTGGCGTGGCATCGTGTTGGTCAGATGACGATGTTGCCCCTCACCGGTGTTATGGCCGGATTGGGCTGATAAAGCAGACGTTGCTCAGCTTCGCTGGGATTGGACTGCTGCAATTGGTTGAAGGTCCTCATTGTCATCCTTGAGGTGTGTCTGTCTTCCCGATGTTACCATCGGGCTGGTACAGTGGATCTCGTTGTGAGCGCCGAGATTGAAGCTGGTCGCACTTGTAACAAGCATTTCCGGGGTTATTCCTGAAATTACATTCCTTGGAGTTATCACCAAGGTTGGTGGCTATTCCCATGGTTGGGACTGAGACTGGATACCTCGGGGTTATCTCCGAGATTAATCGGTCTTCTCCGGTGTGTGTGTACCGGTATTGATCTGCATGTCTCGGGGTTATCTCCGAGATTGGAATTGTTACTCCCAGATTGCGATTTAGGGTTGATGTTGAACTTTCGATAGTATTCGGTACGGATATAGATCGTCTTTCAGGGTTCCCTCTTAAAAGACGAATTTGCTCTCTTGCAATGTTAGTGACAGTAGTACAGAAAATTTCGAGTGTCTACACCTACAAAAAGCTACATTGCTCCTGATGGATGGAGGGTTCCTCAATTATCGAAGAGGAATTGGATAGCATTGACAAAAAGAAGTACGGCTGAACGACTATAAACTAAGCTCTCAATGGGAGGCACCCCATCCAATCTTTCTCCCTCCTTGTTTAATTCTTATTTACATTTCCAATTACTTCTTCTTCTATGTTTAATTTTTCATACTTTCCATATTTAGTTGATGTTTAATAGTTATAAGTCTTAATAATAGTTTGATTGTTTCTTCTCTCATATTCAATCCAATCGCTATAAGCATTCAGGATCAAACAGAAGTCAAAAAACTAAAGCTTCCAGGGTACAGGGTAGCGCGGCCGCACCCAACTACAAGCCAAACACAGCGTGACCGTGCCATATCTCAGTCATAGAAAACAAACACTGCTCAATTTTTAGAATTTATGACTCAAGCATTCAGACAGTTAGAAGTCCACACTCAGTTTCTAACTTTAGATTATCTCAAACTTATCCATCGCCTGATATACCATCGGATCATAAGGAGGCGAACGGAGATGACATTGCCACTTAGGGGAGTATTCTTTCACTTTTAATTACAATGAGGGCATTGTTCGTTTTAAGTTTGGGGGATTATTCTTATTATTTAGGATTACATATTTAGTATAATCATGTTGATTGCATATAGTTAGTATTATTATTTTAGTTTAGTATTTATTGAAAATGTTGCATGTTATTTAGATTATCTTTAAAAAAAATATTTTAAATTGTTGCATTTAGTGTAGATAGGTTATATTGCATGAACCCAAGTTTTCAGTTGGTTTAAAATTCTTTTGGCCTATGATGAGATTGGAATTACATGGTTTTTAAACAGTTTTGATAACTTAGGCCTGGTTGTATTGTCGTAACATGATGTAAATCTTTATCTGTTTGAATCTAATGTAACCAGATTGCACTTTAGAGTAACCATTATGATTTGCACAGTGTGAATGATTACATAATTGTCTTCTAGTGGGAAATGTATGTTTTAATGAAAGAGATTTAGTAAACAGTTAGTAATGATTAGGATTGCGCAAAAGCTTAAGTTTGGGGGAATTCATTGGGTATGCAAGCCAAAAAAAATTCCAGAAAAAAAAAATATTATATGAATAAACACTTTAGCTATTTTAGTTCTGTGGCCTTTGATACTTGAGTAAGTACGCCCTAGGGGATGTCTCTACACCTAGCGCCCTAAAGCCTGACGGTTTGGGAGTCGTTGGTTGAAAGCACGCTAAGGGGTATCATTGAAAAGCCTAAGAGGACTAGACATTGCACAGCCGGGTGTAACCACGGGAAAGTGTGAATATCGCCTCGTGAGTAAATAAAAGCATAATAAACCCCTTATTGACTCTTAGCTTAGTTGATGTGCAGTCTTGGTTGGAGCTTAATTTGTTTGTTGCCTTTCTTGACTTAAAATAATATTTTTCCCTCTAAGAAGCATATTATGTGCGGTATTTGTACTGGAGTAAGTTTAATGGTTGCTAAGCACACACACACACTACATCAGTGATGACAGGTTTTGATTTGCGAAGTGATATGTATTATCGCCTTGTTCTTGGCTGGATTCTTTGTTTGAAAATTATGTAGTTTCTCTGAGGCAATTCTTGTGAATTTTAATCTGGCTGATATTTGGATTCGTTAGCACGTTAGATTAGATGGCATTTTGTTTAGTTTATTGCATTGCATTATGTTGTGTTTCTTGGGGACAAGCAACTGTTTAAGTTTGGGATATTTGATAAGTAGGTTTTATACATACTTATCCGATATTTATTACTTGAATTAGTTGCTTAAACCTATGTTTCATAGTTACTTTGTATGCATTTTTTGTTCATTTTGTAGATTTTATGCTTGGGAACTCTATGAGCGACTATTGGTATGAAAAAACAAGGAAAAATAATCCGGACATAATTTGGGCTTTCATGTTCATTTCATTTTCTTGGCTTGGAACTTGGATTATATTGTAAAGCTTCTTCTTAGCTTCCTAGAACATCTTGAATCATTCCAATCGGAGTTCGGATGCAAGAGTTATGACATTTGTACCAACGGGCGTTGAACTTCAATGTTTTGGGTGGCCATTTACACAACAGTCACTTCCAACCTAATTTCAACCTTCATTCGTTCATTATTTCTTAATTCTCAAAGAATAAAAGTTATAGAACTCGTCGAGATCTTCAATATGATAGGTGGCAGGCCCTGTAACTCCTCATGGATCAAACGTTATGGTCATTTTACCAGAGGACACTGTAGTAGAAAATCTATGGCGCGGGCGCGCCAATTTCAAGTTCATTTGGAGTGCAGCTGCGCCATTCCCTGATCAAAGAAAATGCTAGCTGCTACTTGACCGCGGCCGCGCCCAACTCCAGGCTATTTACAGCGCGGCCTCGCCACTTCGAAAGTTGACCAGAGTTGACTTTTTCATTAAATCGTGTAATTGGAGCGTAACTTGGGCAAGGAGTCAATTAGGGCTTATATATAGAAGACATATCTGTATGTATAGAGGGTATTCCACTCTTGGGGATCATTTAGATTACATATGCTCTTTTCTTTTCTTTAATTTCCTTATTAGATTAGAATAGATTAGATTAGAACCCTAAATTTGCTAAGATTTGGGGATTGAAGCAATTGAAGATCCTTGAAAGTTCAGAAGTAAAACAAGAGAAGACACTCAGATTTGCTATTTTTAATCCTTAATTCTCTTTACTTCTATTTGTATCTTTCAATGTATAATCAATTGTGAATCATGGATTCTAGTTCAATCATGAATTAAACACTATTTTGATATTACTATGGATCTTGTTGTGTAGTTTACTTTAATATACTTCCTTGTTAGTCTTATTAATTGTTATTAGATTTTCTATTATGATTTGTGTTGAATTTCTTAATTACCTAGCTATCAATTACCGTGATAATCCATATGAAATTGAGACACGGATTGTGGGTTTAGATCTAATCATAGTAGCGTGTGTTTGTGACTTCTATATAACAATGGAATTCATGATTCGTGCCTAGAATAGAGATATACTTATGCACCGCATGTAGTTAATTGAGAACTTGAACTTCAACCTTCTTTAATTGTAATTCACATAGAGATATAGTGGGTTAGTTAATTAGGGTGTTCACATTCATTCTATCATCTGTGGATTTAGTGTGATATGGGTATGGTACATCGAGAGATGGCTATATTTTACTTTCTTGTTCTCGACTAACAATCCGGTATAATTAATTTGGCTTAACAGGAGAAGTGTCGATTTAAATGATTCAATAGGTGAAATTGTAATCTCAAGTCTTCATTATCTAGTCTCATTCTAGGGGTAGTTAGTATTAGTTAATAACATAGTTTAAATATAAAATATCAAATCAATCGTTTAAATAAGATTGAGTTTGTTACGGGTTAGTGCTTGTTAGTGCTTGGTAAGCTTTATTAGTAATTCCTCGTGGGAACGATATTTTACTTACTCTTTATTACTTGTTGACCACGTATCCTTTATCAGTTCTAACCATCTCCTCTGCCTTAAGTTTAACTCCTTTTATGTTAAAATATATTTTAGACTTTTGTGATCTAAATATATCTCGCATTTCTCCCCGTACAAGTAATGCCTCCACATTTTCAGGGCAAAAACTACCGCGGCTAACTCTAGGTCATGAGTAGGATACATCTTCTCATAATCTTTGAGTTGTCGTGATGCATAAGCAATCACTTTCCCATGTTGCATCAACATACACCCTGAACCTCTGTGTGGTGCATCACTAAATACTATAAGGCCTCTTGTATCATCTGGTAAGGACAATACTGGAGCCATGCTCAGTCGCTTCTTCAACTCTTGGAAGCTTTCTTCATATTTATCTGTCCAGACTTATTTCACCATCTTTCGAGTTAAATTGGTTAGTGGGGTTGCTATTTTTGAAAAATCTTTTATGAAACGTCGATAATAACCCGCTAAACCGAGAAAACTTCTTACATCTGTTGGAGTTGTTGGTTGTTCCCAATTCACAACCATTTCGATCTTCGTTGGATCTACTGAAATTCCATTCTTGTCAATTACATGACCTAAAAACTGAACTCTCTTTAACCAAAATTCACACTTGGAAAACTTTGCGTAAAGTTGTTCCTTTCGTAATATCTCCAAAACGACTCTCAAGTGTTTAGGATGCTCTTCCCGTGTTTTCAAGTATACCAGAATATCTTCGATAAACATTGCAACAAATTTGTCTAAGCATGGTTTAAACACTCGATTCATCAAGTCCATAAATGTTGTCGGTGCATTTGTCAACCCAAAGGACATCACAAGAAACTCATAATGTCCATAGTGTGTCCTAAACGATGTCTTTGGCACGTCTTCTTTTCTTACCTTTAACTGATGATAACCTGTTCGAAGGTCGATTTTTGAAAAGTGTTCGGCCCCTTTTAATTGGTCAAACAAATCATCAATTCTTGATAAAGGATACTTTTTCTTAATGGTTAATTTATTTAATTCTCTATAGTCAATACATAACCTCATGGTTCCATCCTTCTTCTTTACAAACAATACTGGTGCTCCCCAAGGTGAAACACTAAGTTGTATGTACTTTTTATCTAAGAGTTGTTGTAGTTGTACTAGTAACTCTTTCAGTTCTATAGGTGCCATTCTGTATAGTGACTTAGAAACTGGTGCCGTTCCTGGTGCAAGGTCAATGACGAACTCGATTTCCCTATTTGGAGGAAAACCTGGTAAGTCATCTAGGAATACATCGGGAAATTCCTTAACTATAGGTATTTGATCTAGTTTTACTCCTTCCTGCTGAGCATCAACTATATAGGCCAAATATCCTGAACAACCTTTTCTATGTAACCTTTCTGCCTGAGTTATGGTCAGACATTGAGATTGCTTAGGTGAACAACCTCCGTTGAACACTACCTTTCACTTAAACGCAGTCAATAGGTTTATACGTTTTTGATGACAATCGATCATCGCGTTATGGTTAACTAACCAATCCATTCCTAAGATTACATCGAATTCTCCTAACTGAATTGGAATAAGATTTACCAGAAAATTGTGTCCCTTTATATTCACACTACAGTTCCTATATATAGTCTTAACATGAATCTTTTCATTGTTTGCAATTTCTACACATAATGGTATGTCTAAGTTTTCGCATGGTATATTCAAGTTTTTAGAAAAACTATTAGACGCAAAGGAACAAGTAGCACGATAGTCGAATTAACACATATACATTTAAAGTGTTGATAGGGATGATACCTGTCACCACGTCCTGTGAAGCAACAACATCCCTCACCGACATATTAAATGTTCTGGCGGTTGGTTGACTCTGAGCTCCAAATGCAGCTACTGTTGACTAATTATTGTTATTCTCTGGTACTCTATTTCCCCTTCCTCCCTGGTTCTTGGGTTTGGTACAGTTCCTTGCTAAATGTTCCGACGAACCACAGTTGAAACATTTATTTTTATTAGGGAGAGGACACTATGGAGAAAAGTGTCCCTCTTGTCCACAATTGTAACATTTATTTTTATTTCTAAGACATAATCCTTTATAGTTTCCCCCACATATAGGACAAGGTTCTATCTTATTATCTTTATTATTATTAAAGTTATTATTATTATTACTTACCTTTTTTCCCTAGTTGTTAGAAAAAGTAGTATCCCATTTCCTTTTATTATTAAACCCACCTGAATTGGGTTCTGACTTAGGTTTCCCTCCCTCATTTTGATTCTTCTTTTCCTTGTGAAATTTAATGAGATTCTCATTTTCACTCTCAGCTATGAAAGCTTTCTCGAGTATTTCGGAAAAAGTCTTTATTTGGAATATAGATAATTTACTTCGTATCTGAGGTTTCAAACCTTCTTGATATCTCCGAGTCTTCCTAGGTTCAGTATTGATTTAACGTGGAGCAAACCTGGATAGTTCGTTAAACTTGGCTGTATACTGAGATACAGTAAGTTCTCCTTGCTTTAACTCTAAGAATCGTACTTCCATGTGATCTTTCAGATATTAGGAAAAATAATTTTCAAAGAAAAATTCATTGAATCTATCCCATGATATATCTTCAGTTACTACCTGACCCCTAGTAGATTCCCACAAGTAATTTGCCTCTCCTTTTAAGAAAAAATTTGCAAAAGCTATCTTTTGATTGTTATTGACATTGGTTACTAAGAAGAAAATTTATATCTCAATAATCTAGATTTGTGCATCAACTAGTTCAGATGTACCTTTGAACTCGGGTGGACCAACTAATTTAAAGTCCTTAAATGGGGTGTTTTGGGTTGTGGGTCTATTCATAGCACCTAACAAAAGTTCTACTAACTGTTGGGTAGGATTAACATCGTTATCTATCTCTCGTTGAGGTCTTCTGGTTGGTGGCATGATTCTATATAAAACAATAAACATTCACCATAAGAATTTGTATAACACAAACATACTTTTTATTCATATATCACAGATACACACATAAACAACTAGTAGTTTATAAACACTACCAACTATAATACAAACTTCAAATGCTTTTTTATTTGTACTAATATAGAGCACTTAGATTTCTATATTACACTAGAAATTATTAACTTCATCGAAGGAATCCTGGATCATGTGGCATACCACATATCGATCTATCAGATAGGCAGTTTTCTTCCCTTCGACTGGATATCAAACTACTCGTCGTTGTAAATCACTGAAGACATCTCGAGTTTCTAGAGCAGATTTGAGTAACCTCGACTATATTTCCCTCCTGCCACTATGTGCGTGGTGCAGTTGTACTTTTAGTCGATTATTAGTTCACCTTTCATGCTCTAACATTCCCTCGGCTAAATGTGCCCTAAACCTCATCTGATCATTATCCTATTCAGATTTGTGAATTAGTGATGCCATCACCTGCTCATAATCTTCAATTTTTATTAATTGTCCTGCTACTGGATCCTCCTCTTCCTCAGCATCTAGCAGTTATTGATCATGAAACAATTCTTCATCCTCTGCATCACTATCTATAAATGACTCATTTTGTGGTGGATTGTTTACTATCGGCATTTCCTCTGCATCGGAGTTGGTCATCCTATAAAACAAAACTTCTTTATTATTTATATACAAAAATTTACAAAAAAAAAAATTTAATGTTATTTTTATGTGTAATTTAATATTTGTACGAACTCGAAGACTATATACTAAGATTCCTCTTCCTTATATATATAGCCTTAACGGCTCTGATACCAAACTTGTAATGCCCCCATATCTATACTCCCACGATATCCGATATGGTGTTTACTAATAATCAATTAATATAATGCATTCAAATTTATACACCCATGGTATCCAATTCTATGCTTATATTTAACCGAACGACTATACAATTATTTCAAGATACAATTCACATAGATCTAAGGTTCATAGTATCCCATAACAGATAACAATTCCCTGGAGAACTATTGCTGTGTTTGGATACCCTCACTTGGATGTATAGACTATATCTACGAATAGTATCTATCTATCTGAAATTCAGAATACTAGTAATAACATGAACAGTTCATATTACCAATACCTTCACTCAGATGTATAGTTTATATCATGCGAATTACACTATCGTATCGATAGTACCTATCTATCTGAAATCCAGAGTATCAACAACAACATGAATAATACATGTTGTTAGTACCCTCACTCATATGAATAATTCCCAAAGATCTCAAACTAAATTGAAAATTCGAATTACATCTATTTATGTAAAGGAAACACGGTTGGAGAAATAAAAGATTTTATATATCATATATTAAAGTTCGATTACATGATTCTTCATAAAGAATTTCTTTTTACAAAAGTATTACATTTAGCTAGACAGTAATATAAACCAATCTAAGCAGGGACGCTTCCCTTTATTTACTCCAGATGTGCCAGGGTTACCATCTAATATTGCAAAGGGAATGATTTGCAAGAGTGAACTATACATGCTTAGCAGGTTTTATAATTTATCATAATATAGGATTTGAAGAAGTATAACAGTTCAAAACTCAACTGAGTGTTGTTTACCATGTCTGAAATTTTTATATTTCAACCATTTTTGGACTTTTTATTTCTGTCAGTCATAAAGACTTAGAAATCTTTTTCAGATGTGAGATAGGGGATCAGCCTATTCAACATCCTAGGAGTATGCATCTCATCCTAATCGTGCCCACTTACACTAAGTGTCAGATTCAATTGACACACATTTATCCCTCTTGGGATATACAACTCAGTATAGGATGTCTTACCAAAATAATTTGGTTTGACATAGCAGTTTATGCTCAATAAATAATATCATATGAATAAACAATTCACTTCTTAGTTATGTTGAAGCTATAGCGATAACTTTATAATAATTGGCAATTCAAGTTTAGGTTTGGTAATACATATCAAAAACAATTCAAGATAGGAATCTTGTTCAACGAATAAGCAAGGTTTAATAAATTTGTGTAAGTAATTAAGGAACTTGCTCAACTGATTAAAATAGGGTTTAGTAACTTGCATGAGCGAAGATCGATCAAGTAATGCTACTCGATTCGTTTATAAACACCTAAGATGTTCATTCATATAAATCTAACACATTAGTATTGATAACAATACTCAAATACATAAATTATTTATGTTCGGGTTAAGTTCGATATGATTTCGGTGTCCTAAGACTTTATCGGGTAATTAATAAGTTAATAACTCGGTTAAACTTTATTTATAAGTTTTATTATATTTTTAGATAATTTATATATCTTTTATAATAATTCCTAGAAGCTTATAACAATTTTTAGATATTTATTTATCCATTAAATGATTTTTAAATCATTTATTTCTATTTCTAAATAATTAATATTTACTTAGAATATTATAAAAATCTTGTTTATTATTTTTAAATAATTTATAATCATTTAATATAATTTTTAAATCATTAATATGATTTTTAAATAATTATTTACTATTTATAAATAATTATTCTAATTACTTTATTATTAACTTAATTATTAATAATATCCAAATAAATAAAATATTTATTGAATTTATGTAAAAATATTAAAAGTTAATTATTATAACTTAAAATAATTTTTAAAACTGTTTTTATAATTATTTATTAATTATTTCTAATTTTTATTAATTTATTTATTAAAAAATATTTTCTATCTGTCGCTAAAGCTCTACAGTGATAGACAGTGTCGCTATAGGTGTTCTTGAGTTTCTGAAAATTAATTGGTCATGGCCTAAGGTCACGTTGACTTTAACTTAATTTCCTACTGTTAATGATTCTAGGTTGGAAGTGTATGGGTGTTATAGCACTCATGTAATAGTACAACAACATAACAATTTCTTGCTTTAACCTACATATAACAAGAAGTTATAAATGTTCAAAGTCACTGTCAGAGTTGTTCTTGAGTTTCTGGGTAACCCAGGACAGTGGTCATGGTCGGTCAACAGTTTTGTGGCTTCTAGATCTTTCAATCCGTGTGACAGATTTGTGTTTTGATTAATGTAATATGTAGTCTATATAACAAGGTACATATAGGTTACACTGGTTTGGACAGAGTATTATTCTAAGTTCTAGATCTATGTTGGTCAATGTACAGCCAAAGATTGTTCTTTATGTTCTTCAATTTTTTGGGTAACCCAGAAAACACAGTCATGCTCAGTCAACGACTTTTGACCATTAATTCTGGTAATCCTATGGATTATTTATGTGTTTGAATGTCATAGATATGTAATATGTATGTCAAGGTATTAATTCATTACACATAGACATCATAACAACAACTAGAAAGCGATTAAAAGGTTGGTCAAAGTAGACGGCTCAACATGTTCTTGAGATTTCTGGGTAACCAAGAAATCAGAACTTTGTGATTGGTCAACCACTTTTGACCGACTATATCTTGCAATATATGATTCTAATGAACCTTATTTCTTTTCCAGATTAAAGACCTCATGTAATACTACAACTAGCATACAATTAACAGACCTAACTATTAACATACACGGATCTACAGGCTCTGACATTCAACTGGCAGACCTGTTTTTCCAAAATTTCCAGTTTGTTTAAAACACCATTTTGATGCATCTAGATGTTATAAAAATATGTTCTATTAACTTAGCATACTTACTAACATGTTATTACACATATCTAAACATCTAGACTACAAATTAAACATAGCATCAAAGATCTAGGTTAAAATTAGAGTTTGCACATTTTCTTGCTTGATTTTGATTTCTGGCTACTGATTCTGTTGTTGCTATCACCAAGGCTTGAGCATAACATCAGGCAGAGTTTGGTGAAGCAAAATGTTGAATATTACTTTAGCGAAGGTATCGGATGATCCGGTATTCTAAAACCATTGGCATCAGTTCAGCGCAACATCAAAACAGTTCAGCGATGAAAGCTTCGTATACCACCATTCGAGTGGGAACCAAAACAGTTTGGCGATCAGCAGGGTAGGCACCGTTAAAAACTACCAGCGTATACATCGGGAAGGTATGATGATTTCAGAACGTCATCCCCAGTAGAGATGTAGAAAATATCTCAACTTATCTTCATCAAACAAGCATCGGCGACACCAACAAAAAGCCAAACCATTGGAGTCAACACCAGCATAGGCATCAGCAATGATCGGTAAAGGTAAAGCGATTTACGAAAAACATTTTAAACATTCATCATAACATTCATTATATTGCGATTTGCGATTTTTGATTTGTGATTTACGATTTGCGATTTGCGATATGCGATAAGCGATATGCGATATGCGATATGCGATTTGCGATATGCAAAATGCTATGTGCGATTTACGAAATGCGAAGTGCGAAATGCGATGTGCGATTTAAGAACTGCGATTTGCGAAAACATTTTAAACATTCATCACGACATTCATTACATTGCGATTTGCATCATTAAAAATACCTTGTCATATTTCAAGTGTCTACTAATCTTTATCATGTCTATTCCATTGCATTACATGAACATGATAAAGAGGGCATCTGTAGACACTCAAAAAAAAATTTCCTGTTACTAACTATGTTAGGATTTCCTTGGATTGCTTTCATGCCCACAAGGAATTCGGCACTGCTTTGTACATTATTTTCTCGAATATGGTTCGCATCTCGAAAATAAAAGCAATCAAGCCAAACATTTTAATAAAATGGAAGTATCAAAGGCCTCAATTACTATTGAGCACAGGATTTGAAAAACCTCTTTTTACAAATCATCACTGCTATATCTTGTTAAAATTGAACTTTTATACAAAATTCAAACCCTTTGTATATAGGTGCAAACGAGGCATCGCACTACTTCCAAATAACAGCACATTGACCCACACACACACATTCATATAACAGTTTCTTGAAAAGTGGCGGTCACCGTGGTAACACGGATGTCGGGGGGTGCCTAACACCTTCCCTCCGCATAAGTAAGTCCTCGGACCCTAATGAATCTCGGTTTCACAGACCCGTTTAGCAGTGTCACATCACTGGGGTAATGTGCAAACCTTTTCTCGTTTATGTTGGTACAACCAGTTAAAAAACCAACTGGCGACTCTTATAGTCCAATCGTCGACATATAAATGTCGGACCTTTTTCACTTATTTTTTCAAACAAATATCACCTAACATGAGAACACAAAAGAACAAGAACAGAAAAGGGACAAATAAAAGTCCCGACGTCGACAATCGACATTCAAGAGGCTTCATATTATTAAAGAGTCCTAGCTGGAATAGGAAAACCCTTCTCTAAAATGATTAAACATGGGAAAATGGCTGAAATGGGGTTGAAATTGAGAAAGATTAAAGACCTCGCTGCTTTGGAAGCAGTAGTTGAGCACATCCAAACTGGGAATTAAGGGAGTAACCCTAGGAGGACCCATAAGAAAAAGGAAGATGATGTATCCTTAATACTCCAATGTCAAACTCGGTGAGGAAGTCAAAACCCGCCCATACAAAGACAAAATAACTATTCCTATATGTAAATCCTACAAATCCGTCATCCCAGAAAATTTTGAGAAGTCGGGCGCAGGAGAACATTCACACCCTTGGGGGATTCAATTGAAAATATCTTCAAGCTTCTGACAACATAGAAGAAAATCACTCAACTCCTTCCCCCTGCCAATCCAAATGTGAAGAGGTTTGACCCCAATAAAAATTGTGCTTATCATTCTAGTCCCTTAGCCATGATACACAAGAATGTTGGTCTCTGAAACACAAAATCCAAGACCTGATAGATAGTGGTGAGATTGTGGTAACAACATCAGAGCAACCCCATGTCCAAGAAAATCCTCTGCCTCAACACAATGAGGAGGGAATAAACATGATCAGTATTGGAAGGAGAAAAAGTTCTAAGTACCTTCAGTACATTGGAGAAACATCATAAATAGATGAAGGAATTGTGACGCCCCCAAACTCAGGTACTTAAAACCCAAACTTAGTGCTTCACGATACCAATTCTATGAGCGAAATAATACTAATAATAATAACAATAATATAAATACCCAACTTAATTTACATATATCAGAGTCTAATCCCAGTTTCTCAACCTTTACTACATTACATTACATGATAAATAATAATTATCAAAGTCTTAATAACGTCTAACTATTACATAAGATACCATAAAGTTTGTTCTTCTACCTTTCCTTTTCCTTTGTCCTTGTCTGAACCTTCAGGTTGATTACACTTAGCTGAAAACATTTATATTTAAAGCAAGAATGAGCATTTGATTGCCCAGCAAGTAATAACAATAATAATAATTAGCTGCAAGAAGTAAATGTTTTCTGTGAATGGCACTTCTACAACGAATCAACAGTTGTGAAGTAAGCTGAACCAATAATAACATATCAAATCTATCTCAAATTTTGAAACTACGTACTGACTATAAATGGAGAGCAGTCAACAGACTATGAACTTTGTTTCTGAATTTTGATATTTAACTGAATAACAAGAATTAATTATACGCACTATCAAAGTGGAATATTTTCCAAAGTTTATGCTGAGTGATCCCTAAGGATCTTGAACTTAATTCTAGAGTAACTATCAAAGATTTGCTTTGATATACTCAGGTGTATCAGATAACCATAAAGATTAAGTCATACCCCTCTGCAAGTATAACAAGTGATCAGCTTAATTATACCTTATATTATGCATAATACTTAACTATGCGCAATAGCCGAATATACGACCAATAGTTTTCCCTTTGTATTAAAGGTTGTTCTTCTCAGTCTTACAATCAGAATTTGAATTATAACAACGAAATACTATGATTTCAATATCTAATCGCTTTTTCGATCTAGCCGAAATAATTGGCATTAACCTGGCAATAATAATTGAGTTCTTTTCCCGAACTTATCAAGTTCTAACAATTATTCGTCAAGCCAGAATAATTAGATAAGACATATCTCAACGCTATCTATAAATCTATGTCTAGCCGAGTGAAATAGCTTAGACAGCTTTTAAATTAACATATACATACTGGAAAACAATAAGTATGTATCAACATGTGATTAAATACAATGATTATCCAAGTGGGGTTACTTGTTTAACAAATTTTAGAAATTAATGAACAGCATATATATATCTGGATTGAACAGCATATATATATCTGCATATATATCTATAGATGTTATGGATCTAACATCTATCAACCCAGATCATTGATTAACACCTTATACCACATGATTAAACAGAAAAACACAACATTTAACAAAAGATCAAAGATTAAATTTTGCAAATAGGGTTTATACCTTCTATGAACAAATCTTGATTCTAGGCTACTGATTTGTTGTGAGTAGTAGTGGGGCTTGCTTTGGGGACTAAAATTCTAAGGAAATTCGTGGGTTAGAGAGAGAGAGGGACCTGGTAGAGAGTTAGTGTACAAATGGGCAAAAAATGAACTTTCTCTCTCTTTCAATCTATATATATTGATCTAGATGCAATGCATGGCTGGTGTAGCTGATGTGCTGGAGATTTAAGTTAATGGAGTAGATAGAGTTGTTGAGCAACTAAAGTTTTAGCAAGTTTTGCAAGCAAGCTAATAAAGAATGCACATAAGGGTATTTTGGTCCATAGCCTTGTAAATTTAATGGCAATCTTGGTAATCTTGGGAAACCCTTAGGGTTTAACCCTAAGGTTCTTATACATTAATTTTCTAGGGTTCTTAATTAGGGCAAAAATGAGAAAGTAGGTTTCCTAAATTATGAATTAGGGCTTTCTAAATTAGATTAGGTTTTCTAAATATATAAACTTACATATTAGGTTTAGGAATTCACTAATCATAGTTAGCTTTCCAATAACGCGATTAGGGTTACCAAAAAGTAATTAGGGTTAGCAATTAGGGTTTTTAATTAGTTACTAGGGTTTCTAATAATTAGGGTTCCTAAATAATAATTAGAGTTTTTCTAATTAATATTAAATCCTATACCACGCGACATAAGTCATATCACACCATCACTACCCAGTCTTGAACTCTCAATTGAGTTTTAAAATAGGGTTTAAACAAATTAATGCTATAGTTTTGACATTATACACATAATTGACCAACCATTATTAATACGTACATACAATACATATTTATAGTACAAAAAAATAATAATATTATATTATTATTCCCATTCTTTGTCCAAACTTCAGAATTAGAGTTTGGATTCCGTATCTGATTTATCTTTCATATACATACCGTTATTAATTAAGTTATAATAATTAACTTAATTAATCTGAAATAACTTTATATAATAAAATAGTTGTTATAATAATTCTAATAATTATTTCATATATTATTTAAATAATAATATAATCATATTTTCATAGAAAATAAGTAATACAAACATTTCTACAACAAAATTAATTTATTATAAGAATATACTTTATAATGGTCAATAAATTCTAAAATTATTTGTAATTATTAATGTAATAAATAAATTTTTATTTATCACATACATACATACACATTACCTTGCACATATTTCTACCTTTAAAATAAAAATAAAAATAAAAATTATACGCAAAATTTCTTATTTATTTATATAGAAAATATCGGGTTATTACATTCACCCTCCCTTATAAGGATTCCGTCTCAAAAATCACCGTTTTAAAACCTATACATACTAGGGTACATAACATATATAGCTATTTCAAGTAGATCTCGATCAATTTGATCGAACTGATCTTTAACTATTCAGCCTAAAGCTTGTCTATCTGATTATACAGAAGTTTGATTTCTAATAGAACTCAAATTCTTCCTTGAAAAATTTATTTATAAAATAGTTTACTATATATAAGAAAATCATATATAAGAAAATAATATTTATTCGAATAAAACCTAGAGTTCCATCCCCGACTGCTACCTTATCCTGTATTGTCTTGTTGAAGACTCCGGCGGTTGATTTAGTTGGTTTACTTGTTGAAGTTGGTCCCGTCATCACCACTGTCCCACTGTTTTTCCCCTTATTTGCACTCCCTGACTCCCTTCTACCTTTTGGACAGTCTTTTACCTTATGCTCCATTGATTCACAAATAAAACACCCACTATACATTCTTAAATTGGGGCAGTTATAAGAGATATGTTCCTCATGCCCATACTTGTAGCACACAAACTTTCCTTTTAAACACTCACCCGAGTGATTCTTTTCACAATTCTCACACTGCTAAACTTGTTTCTTTCCACCTCCTGGCCTATTTCTGGCATTCCCAACCTTATCTTCTTTCCTCTTTCTAGTTCTACTACCACTACTCCCTTCTACGGCTTTAACTTGATTTGCCTCCCACTAAATATTCGCCTCCCCTTTTATTGTATAGGTGGCAAAAGTTTTCTTTTTCCCCTCCGTTACCCTAACTATCATAAACACTTCTGCAGGGTCAGTTGATCCTCTAAATCCAAGCGGTTCGATTGCCTTGAAGTCTTTCAAGTCTGTCGATTGATTATCTGGCTAATTTCCCGCGGCTGGTATAACATTCTGCATAGCTTGAGCGTCCATATTCGTCAAATTTTATATCGGGTCTGGTTGTCCTCCAACTTTGTTGACAAGTTCTTTTGCCTTTTGATTTCGTTTTCGTCTTGGCGGCATTATCTGATCAAATAAAAATCATGTTCATCCAACTAATTTATAGTACTTTACAGTATACAGTATAGCACATACTACTTTAAACATCCGCTATTCCTTTGTGACACAAAAGTCGGAAATCGCTACTACAACTTATACAAAAGTTGAGAATATTACCTTACACATCATAGAACATACATATTCAAGGAATACTAATACTACTTATTTCCTACGCCTTCACTAAGGATCAATTGCTTAGTAATCTATATATTCCCATTATCCTCAATAATCTATTCACACATAACTATACTAAGTTCGTCAAAGTTACCAAGATTTTTTGATCCAATTCTATAATTTCCACAATAACCTCTCATCAGGGTTGCTTTCAAAGTGAGCCTCTATTTCAACTATTGGCTTTGATATTGGCTCGGTTATGGAGGTTGACTCCTTCTTTACGATCTGAGAGTATCCTAATCCTATCCACCTGACATTTACACATAAATTATCTTAACTAGTAAATAATATATACACACTGCAAATAATAGTTTTATATAAGTTATCTTTTATTTTATTTTACAATAAATTTATTCAATTCATCTCCTTTTAAACTCTATATGAGTTATTTGTATTTTCAACGTTTTTCTCTGTTCTAAGGTTATAGCCTAAGGTCTATCCCACCTAAGGTTTCTAACCTATACCTCTGATACCATGTTGTGATGCCCCCAAATTCAGGTACTTGAAATCCGAACTTAGTGTTTCACGATTCCATTTCTATGAGCGAAATAATACTAATAATAATAACAATAATATAAATACCCAACTTAATTTACATATATCAGAGTATAATCTCAGTTTCTCAACCTTTACTACATTACATTACATGATAGATAATAAATATCAAAGTCTTAATAACGTCTAACTACTACATAAGATACCATAAAGTTTATTCTTCTAGCTTTCCTTTTCCTTTGTCCTTGTCTGAACCTTCAGGTTGATTACACTTAGCTGAAAATATTTACATTGAAAATAAGAATGAGCATTTGATTACCCAGCAAGTAATAACAATAATAATAATTAGCTGAAAGAAGTAAATGTTTTCTGTGAATGACACCTCTACAGCGAATCAACAGTTGTGAAGTAAGCTGAACCAATAATAACATATCAAATCTATCTCAAATTTTGAAACTACGTACTGACTATAAATTGAGAGCAGTCAATAGACTATGAACTTTGTTTCCGAATTTCGATATTTAACTGAATAACAAGAATTAATTATATGCAATACCAAAGTGGAATATTTTTCAGAGTTTATGCTGAGTGATCCCTAAGGATCTTGAACTTAATTCTTGAGTAATTATCAAAGATTTGCTTTGATATACCCAGGTGTATCAGATAACCATAAATATTAAGTCATACCACTATGCAAGTATAACAAGTGTTCAACTTAATTATACCCTATATTATGCATAATACTTAACTGTGCGCAATAGCCGAATATACAACCAATAGTTTTCCCTTTGTATTAAAGGTTGTTCTTCTCAGTCTTACAATCAGAATTTGAATTATAACAACGAAATACTATGATTTCAATATCTAATCGCTTTTTTGATCTAGCCGAAATATTTGACATTGACTTGGCAATAATAATTGAGTTCTTTTCCCGAACCTATCAAGTTCTAACAATTATTCGTCAAGCCAGAATAATTAGCTAAGACATATCTCAACGCTATCTATAAATCTATGTCTAGCCGAGTGAAATAGCTTAGACAGCTTTTAAATTAACATATACATACTGGAAAACAATAAGTATGTATCAACATGTGATTAAATACAATGATTATCCAAGTGGGGTTACTTGTTTAACAAATTTTAGAAATTAATGAACAGCATATATATATCTGGATTGTACAATAATACTGAATTGATAACTAATGATCGGATAGAATTTTAGAACTGGCATATCGACAAAAGAATAGATTCATGAACAATAACAGTAACAATAGAGTTCTGAAACTGGCTTACATATGTCCATTGCATAAAATAAATGCAAAGGTTAGATACTTACCTGGTCTGCTGCTTACAGTTACGCAACTTAGTCTTATCTTTTATGTCAAGTGCTATCATTAATAAGATCATTCTATCGATTAGAAATACATCTCATAACATATAGTACTGCTATTTGCAGTCAGCACATAACCTAATCACATTGTCACATAGTTATATCAATCATTGGATCATAAACAAACACTTATACAGTCAAACTATTTAGGTCTAAATCAGTTTCGAAGTCAATTTGGTGTACCGACGGCTTTATCGGGTAATTATCGAGTCTAAAACTCTATCGTGTAGTTCAATATTCCTTTAGATATTTTAAATATCTGTCGTATTATTTTTCATAGCCTTATAATAATTTTTAAATAATTATTATAATTAATCATGATTTTTTAAACATTTGAATCATTATTAAATGATTTAAATATTGAATAATGCTATTATCACTAATACTTAATTTATATTAAATTATTAATGAAATCATTGCCAAAATATTAAAGTTATTTATAATAACTCAAAATATTTTTAAAATATTTTTTTATTACCCTTAAATGATTTTTAAAATTATTTTTAAATATTTACCATTAATATTTAAATATTAATGTACTATTTATCAAAATATTAAAAGTCATTTAATATTACTTAAAATATTTTTAAATTATTTATATCCTTTTTAAATGATTTTTTAATTTAATAAACCATTTTTAAACTATTTATTTAATATAATTATTAAATATATTTAATATAATTATTAAATAAATTTAATATCATTAATGTTAAATTATTAATGAAATTTACCTTAAAATATTAAAAGTTACATTTTATAACTTAAAATATTTTTAAACTATTTATTTTCATTTAAAATAATTTTTTTAATATTAAAATCATTTTTAAACTAATTTATTTAATATAAGTATTAAATAAATCTAATATCTTTATTATTAAATAATTAATAAAATTTACTTTAAAATATTAAAAGTTATGTTTTATAACTTAAAATATTATTAAATACTTTATTATCATTTAAAATAATTTTTAATATAATAAAATCATTTTTAATTAATTTATTTAATGTATTTAATAAATAAATTAAATATCAATAATATTCAAATAAATACTAATATTTATGAAAAATATGTAAAATTATTAAAAGTGAATAAATTTCAATTTTTTGTTATTTTCAAAAATAAATTTATATTTTTAAATGATTTTTAGAATTTATTTCTATTTTTAATCATTTTCCAGAAATTAGAAAACTAAAATAATAGAAACCGTCGCTGTAGCCTATAGCGATGCTTTCTGTCGCTATTGGTGTTCTTGAGCTCAAAAATACTGACAGCCGGCTTAACAACATGCCTGGTTTGACCACGATTAATTCTCTGATTATCATGTTTCTGGGCCTGATTAAACATTTATCTTGTAGTAGGTATACAACACTACAATTATCAACCAATATCTAGTTCATATATCAACACATCATGAAGATCTGCCTCTTTAAATTTGTTGTCAGAGCTTTCGTGGGTTTTCTGGGTAACCCAGAAAACCAGGCAGTTCGAGTGTCCACCTTCTAGCTTAATTTAATCTAGGTTCCGATAATTTGTTAAGTGTTTTGTTGGTCCACACATGTAGCACTCATATCATAGAACATTTTTAAATCAACAGAATAGTCTGAATACATGACATATTCCAGATTCAGCTCGGTCAAACCTTGTCAGAGAGCTAGTTCATACAATTTTTGGGTTTTCCAGAAACGCAAATTGTGATCGGATGGTCTAGTTTGACCATCCATTACACCGATTCTGTTGATGTTTTAAAGTATCTAAAACCATGAATCTATAGTACATAATACAGGCTACAATCTAGATATAACAACATCATCAAACAACATAACACCTGACAGATTCTTGGGCTAACGAAATCCTATTAGGCACTGAAAACGAGTTTCTAGGTTGCATAGAAACTCCTGGTCATGCTCGGTCAATGGGTTTTGACCAAGAATAACATGAAACCTAGACATGTAATGGTTGTTATTATACTTCCAGATCATAGACCACATATCAAACCACATATCTAAAACATAAAACAACAAAACTCATGATCAGGCAAGAATCTAGAGCCACTGACATTCGTTGTCAGACCACAGTTTTAAACTTTTTCCAAATTTTGTAAATCATCAAATACGAGCCTATAGATGTTATGGATCTAACATCTATCAACCCAGATCATTGATTAACACCTTATACCACATGATTAAACATAAAAACACAACATTTAACAAAAGATCAAAGATCAGATTTTGCAAATAGGGTTTATACCTTCTATGAACAAATCTTGATTCTAGGCTACTGATTTGTTGTAAGTAGTAGTGGGGCTTGCTTTGGGGACTGAAATTCTAAGGAAATTCGTGGGTTAGATAGAGAGAGAGGGACTTGGTAGAGAGATAGTGTACAAATGGGCAAAAAATGAACTTTCTCTCTCTTTCAATCTATATATATTGATCTAGATGCAATGCATGGCTGGTGTAGCTGATGTGATGGAGATTTAAGTCAATGGAGTAGATATAGTTGTTGAGCAACTAAAGTTTTAGCAAGTTTTGCAAGCAAGCTAATAAAGAATGCACATAAGGGTATTTTGGTCCATAGCCTTGTAAATTTAATGGCAATCTTGGTAATCTTGGCAAACCCTTAAGGTTTAACCCTAAGGTTCTTGTACATTAATTTTCTAGGGTTCTTAATTAGGGCAAAAATGGAAAAGTAGGTTTCCTAAATTATGAATTAGGGTTTTCTAAATTAGATTAGGTTTTCTAAATATATAAACTTACATATTAGGTTTAGGAATTCACTAATCATAGTTAGCTTTCCAATAACGTGATTAGGGTTACCAAAAAGTAATTAGGTTAGCAATTAGGGTTTCTAATTAGTTACTAGGGTTTCTAATAATTAGGGTTCCTAAATAATAATTAGGGTTTCTCTAATTAACATTAAATCCTATACCACGCGACATAAATCATATCACACCATCACTACCCAGTCTTGAACTCTCAATTGAGTTTCAAAATAGGGATTAAACAAATTAATGCTAGGGTTTTGACATTATACACGTAATTGACCAACCATTATTAATACGTACATACAATACATATTTATAGTACAGAAAAATAATAATATTATATTATTATTCTCATTCCTTGTCCAAACTCCAGAATTAGGGTTTGGATTTCATATCTGATTTATCTTTCGTATACATACCGTTATTAATTAAGTTATAATAATTAATTTAATTAATTATAAATAAATTCATATAATAAAATAGTTGTTATAATAATTCTAATAATCATTTCATATATTATTTAAATAATAATATAATCATATTTTCATAGAAAATAAGTAATACAAACATTTCTACATCAAAATTAATTTATTATAAGAATATACTTTATAACGGTAAATAAATTCTAAATGTATTTGTAATTATTTATGTAATAAATAAATTTTTATTTATCACATACATACATACACATTACCTTGCACATATTTCTACCTTTAAAATAAAAAATAAAAAAATTATACACAAAATTTCTTATTTATTTATATAGGAAATATCGAGTTAGTACAGGAATGCCTGCGGAGTTGGGTTATTTCAAAGGATGGTCTTCAATCAAGCATGAACTGAAATCCATCAAGGAGTAGATTGATCAGTTAGCGGATTTGAGGTATACCAGCACCAAGTAACTCGACAGTTGATCAGTCAGGGGCAAACAAACCTCCTCTCTCTTGCAATGAGGTATCAACACCGATTCCAAAAAAAATGAAATATGGGAAGAAAAAGTTACGAGGAAAGTTAGATCCCAAGCTCTTCGAGAGTATGCAGATAAAAGAAAGTTTACTCCTTTGGGTCAACCGATGGAGGAAATTCTACAGATGTTGATCAATGAAAGGAAGATCACAAAATTGTTACCTCCAATTAATCCTCGTTCAAAGAGGTTAGATGCTACCCGGATATGTCAATACCATTCCAACACTCCTGGACACAGAAAGTTGTTGGGCACTTCGTCACCTGATTCAGAATAGCGGTGATCTGCAAATGGCAAACAATAATACCTTGCCTAAAGTAGAGGAGATATTTCCTCCTGGAACTCAGAGATAGAGGAAAGTTATAGCAATCATATCCTCTGAAGGAGACATGCATTCAACACTTTAGTAAATTAAGGAATAGGGGATAAAAGTGGAAAGAATCCTATAAAGATATCTGCACCAGAACCACTGATGTTGTTATATCTACCCCAATATCAAATTACCAGTTAAAGGAAAGTCCCGTGGAATTATGGGAAAAGCGAGGGATATGCCTCAAACTGCACTGCTATCCTGACTAAGGATAACCCATTATTCTTACCTCAGAGGGTAATGAAGCCAGTTAGTAAAACCTCAAGGAAATTACCTAAGAAGAAGATCAAAGAGTTCCTCTGAAAGATGGGGCATAATGAAAAAAAAGTAGTCCTCGGAAGATCACTGTAAAATCATGGTTCAAGTCCTAGAAGAGGCTCATCTACCGAAAATGGTGGACACAAAAAAGTTCTGTCACCTGGTAGATCACATCCTTAACAGCAATGTTATATCCTTCACTGATGATGACATCCTAGTAGAAGGAACTGGCATCACAAGTCGCTACATATAGCAGTGATATCATCATGATATGTGATAGGTGGTGTATTGATAGATGGAGGGTCTTCCTTGAACATCTGTCCTTATGATACCTTGGAAAGAATGAAAATTAACCCAAACAGAATCTGGAGCAGTCATGTGGTCATAAGAGCCTTTGATGGATCTTGATGGGATACTGTAGGAGAAATTAAACTTCTAGTGGAGATTGGCTCATATACATTCCATATCTCATTTCAAGAATTAAACATCACTACTGGATATAATTTACTGTTGGGAAGACCTTAGATTCATATGGCAGGAGCTATCCCATCCACACTTCACTAACAAGTGAAATACATCATCAACGATAACTTGGTGACTATTAATGCCGAACTAGAATATCCAATCTAGGTACATAGAGAAATTCCCTTAATCAGCCTCAATGAAGGAGTTGAGCCTGCCAGTTTTCAAGCATTCGAAGTGAGCAACAATCACTATCGATCCATTGGGGCACCAGCCTTAAGACCAAGAATCTCTCCCAAAGTAATGTATGTCGGTCAAGAGATGCTATCCTTGGGTTTCTAGCCTAACAAGGGGTTAGGGAAAAATCAACAAGGAATCAAAAGTTCAATTCAGATGCCTAGCTAAGTAGGGAAGACTGAATTAGGATACTCTTTTGGATCATATCCCAAAAACCCATATAAACATCTGTCGGTTCATTTTTCCACCATTCTGTTGCCCAATTTCACAGAAGCAGGCTTTCAGAAACCTGTGAGGAAGATTTCCACCTACTTATCTAACATACTGATACCAAAGTTCAATTCAGTTAAAGACAAAAGAGAAGCACCCCTTCTCGCCAAGGAAGAAAAGATACAAAATGAACACTTCCTCCAGGAAGTTCAAAGTCTATTTACAGGAATGTTCTTTTTAGCACCTACTAAGGGTGAAGCTACCTGTGTCAAAGAAAGTGACCAGTCAGGAGACCATCTTTCTCTCCCTTTCATAAACTGGGCCCATGTGGATGTTCCTAGGAAAGACGTTGACCCTAACATGGATTCAGTCCTGGCTATCATTGAGGAGGAGGACAACAGCATCATGGCTGTCAATGAGGACCTGACTCTGGACAATTGGAGCAGCGCTCCTTGCATTACTCGAAAAGGGTAAAAGGGCAGAGAGTCCATCTACCCTGAAGTGTAGATATTATTAAACTGCTTATTTTGTTGTTTAATGCTAGCAGTCTACTTTTGTCATGCTTTTATGAACGCTTTGTATTGTCAAATAGTTGTATATATTAATATAAAAGCATTTTATTTTCAGGTCTCCAAAGTTGGATTTGTTTAGCCTTGCTGATGCATCGCTAAATCTTAACCGTGACTCCAACTTTGATGTAGAACTGGACTTTGACCTGATAGGGATTGAGGAAGAGGAGATAGATGACAATGAGGTGCCTAAGGAAATCAAAGGATGTGTCGAAGACAAACCCAAACCAAACCTCGAACAAACCACCCCTGTCAATGTTGGAACCTTAGAAAATCCTAAAAAACTGCAAATTGGGAATTACCTTGCCCTAAGCCAAAAGAATGACCTGATTAGACTCCTCACCCAACTCAAGGATGTGTTCGCGTAAAGACATGATCATGTTATCCATTGATATTGTCATTCATTGACTGCCCATCAAAGAAGGGTTCAAACCAGTCAAACAAAAACTCAGGAGATTGAAGCATGAATGAAGCCTGAAAGTTAAAGAAGAAATTGGCAAATAATTCAAAGCAGGCATTATCATGGTATTAACTTGCCCTGAATGGCTATCCATTGTGGTTCCCGTACCCAAGCCCGGAGGGAAGGTACAAGTTTGTGTGGATTATCGGGACTTGGACATGGCTAGTTTCAAAGATGACTTCCCAGTACCTTTCATCCACATTCTGATAGACAATACGGCACAATTTGGAATGTACTCATTTGTTGATTATTTTGCTGGATACCATCAAATCATGGTTGCTAAGGAGGATAGGGAGAAAATTACCTTTATCACCCCCTGGGAAACTTTCTGCTACCTAAGGTTGGCTTTCGGCCTTACCAACGTCGGTGCCACATATCAGAGAGCCATGATGTCCCTATTTCATGATATGATTTATAAGGAGATAGAGGTTTACGTGGATGATATTATCGTCAAATCCAGAAAAGAAGATGACCACACTGACCATCTCAAAAAATTATTCAACCGGCTCCGCAAATACAACTTGAAGCTGAACTCAGCCAAGTGTGCTTTTAGTTTCAAGTTCGGCAAATTGTTGGGATTTCTAGTAAGCCACAGAGGTATTGAACTAGATCCAACCAAGATTAAAGTCATCACAGAGATACTTGTACCTTACACAGAGAAGGAGATACAAGGATTCCTGGCAAAATTAATTTCATAAGCAGATTCATCTCCCAACTCACAGCAACTAGTGAGCCCATTTTCAAGCTACGAAGGAAAACTTCCTCTGGGAAATGGAATGAGGAATATCAGAAAGCCTTCATTGCCATCAAGAAACAGTTAATTGAAGCTCCTGTTTTGGTGCCTCTAAGGGACAAGGCTCCCCTGTTCATATACATATCAGTCAATTCCAACGCCATGGGTTGCATGCTGGGGTCGAAAGACGATAGAGGCAAAGAAAGAGCCATCTATTACCTCAGTAAAAGGTTCAGCAGCTGTGAACAGAGGTACACTTTGATTGAAAAAACCTACTGTGCATTAGCATGGGCCGCCATGAGGTTACAACGCTACCTCCATGGGCACACCACTTATCTCATATCCCGCATAGATCATCTGAAATACATCTTAGCCATATTGCATTATCGATTATCAAGGTGACAATTAATCCTCTAACAATTTGACATCGTCTACGTGACTCAAAAGTCCATCAAAGGTCAAGGAATTGCAGATCAATTGGCCGAACCACCATCAGGGGACTTTGAAACATTGGAAACTTATTTTCCGGATGATGGGATAATGATAATTCAGCAGAACCATCGAGAGGATACAAGCCAATTCTAGAAACTGTAGTTCGACTCGGCTGTAAACTTAGAAGGTGCAGGGGCAGACCTTGTATCCATCACTAGGGAACAATATCCCTTAGCCACCAAGCTATAGTTTGCCAACACCAGAAACACAGTCGAGTATAAAGGTTGTATAATGGGATTTAATTTGGCTCGATCAATGGGTATCAAACGGTTATTGGTCTTTGGGGATTCTGAGTTGGTCATCAAGCAAACCACCGGGGCATATCACACCAAAGAGTTACACTCGCTGCCTTATCATAGGCAGGTCATCAAGATGACTATGGAATTTGAAGATATAGCCTTCATCCATATTCATCAGAATCGAAATGATTTCGCAGATGTATTAGAAACCCTAGCTTCTTTGATCAGTATTTCCACAAAGAAGGGAATCTTGGATGTTAAATTCACAAACCAGATGGCACTAGCTTATGGAAATTACATTGGAGAATTATCTAATGAACTACCTCCCATCACACACCCTGGTACCAAGATATCAAAGAATATCTACGGGATGGATCTTCTCCCACTGGGGCAAGTCAAGCTGAAAGAAAGTGGATCCATAAAATGGCCATGAAATTCTATCTAAGTGGAGACGATCTCTACAAAAGAGATATAGGAATGGGACTCCTAAGGTGTCTTGATAAAAATCAAGCCTAAAGGCTTGTAGATGAAGTGCATGGTGGATTATGCGGGGCCCACATGAGCGGTCTCTTGCTTGGCAAAAAGATACTAAGAACAGGGCATTATTGGATTTCTCTCAAAGTTGACTGTGATGATCATGTCAAGAGATGTTATCAATGTCAAGTCTATGGAAATGTTGTTCATGCGCCTCCAAACAAAATACACTATACGAGTTCGCTATGACCTTTTGCTATGTGAGGAATGGACGTGATCGGTCCAATAGAACCTAAAGCCAGCAATGGTCATAGTTTTATTTTTACTATAATCGATTACATTACCAAGTGGGTGGAAGCTGCCTCTTTTCGTAAAGTTACAAAAGAGGTCATCATCAATTTCATCAAAAATAACGTAATTTGTCGATACGGACAACCGGAGGTCATCGTATCAAACAATGCCAAGAATATCAACAACTAGATGATGAAGGAATTATGCAGCTAATTCCACATCAAACATCTTAATTCTGTCATCTATCGTCCCAAGATGAACGACGATGTCTAAGCGGCCAACAAAAATATCAAAAAGATCATGCAAAAGATGGTTGCTAATCATAAAAGATGGCTAAACTTATTGCCTTTGACTTTGTTAGCTTACAGAACATCAATACGCACTTCTACTAGGGCCACCCCCTATTCACTGGTCTATGGCATGGAAGTTATCCTCCCTATTGAAGTAGAAATGGCGTCGTTAAAAGCGTTGATGGATGCTTAGATAGAAGAAGATCAATGGTTGTAAGAACGATATAGCCAGTTATCTCTGATAGATGAGAAAAAGGCTGCAACCATATTCCATGGTCAGCTGTATCAATAGAGGATGGCTCGGTCCTATAACAAGAAGGTTCGGTCTCAATAGTTCAAAGAAAATGACCTAGTGCTAAAAAAAGGTCATCTCTAATCAGGATGCAGCTAAAGTAAAATTCACCCCAAATTGGGAAGGTCCCTTTATTGTCAAGGAGGCGTTATCTGGAGGAGCCCTTAGACTACAAGAAATGGATGGCAAAGAATTTCTCCAGCTTATCAATTCAGACTCTATAAAAAGATACTATGTCTGAATCCCCTACAGCGGCACATCCTAGTCCTGTTATTCATGTTATTCAGGTCTTTACAGCAAAACCTGAACTATGAAAGACCCAATCTCCCTTTATCAATGGGAGTACGTAGACAACCATCTATGGTGCGGTTAAACCAAACAAAAACCCAAAAAACCCACTCAAGCAAAACAAAAACCAAAAAAACCCACTCAAGCCAAACAAAAATCCAAAAAACCCACTCAAACCAAACAAAAAACCCACTTAACCCACACAAAAACCCACTCAAACAAAACAAAAACCCAAAACACCTACTCAAACCCAAATAAACACTTTTCAAACCGTTCAGGCCAAGCCTGTACTACGAAAGACCTGATCTCCTCATCAACAGGAGTACGTAGGTAGCCATTTATGGTGCGGTCTAACCTTCAAAAGAAAAAGGCAACACTCTATTTATAAACTTAAATATCCATGTCAAGACCAGACCTAAGACACCAAAATCATAAACCTAAAAACTTATACACCAAGAAAACCCTGAAGATCTAGGACCTATTTTGAGAGATCCTATTACACCTCAATGTCAATCCGTCAGGAAAATTTTGGGATAAATCAAAACAGAAAGTCATAAAGAAAGTGGCAACCATCAAGCAAATTCAAAACATATCCAAAAGGGAAGTGAACCAAAATATATTTCCTTTATATATGTTATTGTTTGATATATACAATGTGTCCTGTACATGACAAAAGTGACTAATCTAGTCTATGTAGGAAATAAAAGTTAATCTATAAACCCGCAACCAAACGGGTCAGCAAATCAAGCATCGCATCCCTATCTGAAGATGGAGGTGCATCTATGAGCTCCTGCCTCACGGAATCCATACAAGTCATAAGAGCTAACAAAGTCTACATAGTACTACCATGATCATCCATAAAAGCACTCGCTTGGGAAATGACGTCCTCTGTGTAGGATCTGAGAGCAACACTCTCAGCAACAACAGTATCTCTGGGAGCCTGGGCCTCATACCTAGCTGAATAAGCAGCATCCCTGCCAGATAAGATCTTCAAAATTAATTCTCGAGCCTGATCCTGCTCAAAAGTCAAAAGATGTACCATCTACTCTAAAGCCAATCTAGGAAGTGGGGAAGTAATAACTGAAGAGCTAGGGGTTATGCTAACCAAAGCTGCTATCAAGCCGACAAATAGCTCATCCTCTATAGGGGAGGGTGGAGCCTCCATAGACTCCTCATCATCAAAATCAGAACTCAGTGGTGAATGAGCAGCAAAAGACGCTGTTATGTCTAACTTCAACCATGCAGTGTACTCTAAAGAACAACCAGGGTGACTATCTGAAAAATTAGCTCTCTCCCGATGAGTCTAGAAATCATACACTCGGGATAGATCGTCCTCAGATAAGGACAAAGCAGAGGATCTATGGCCTGAAGCTCCCTCAAAAGTGTAAAGATCCTGAAACTGGTCAAACTGCCCCATAACCGATAAAGGATGATAAGTAGTCACACATCTCAATCCAGCCAATGGGAGAAAGTCCATACCAATGGCATGTGTGATGAAGCCAAAAGGGGAACAATAGACAATGTAAATCAATATGGAAAATGGCTCCTCAATCACAGCTAGAAAGATAAACCAAGAGGCCACATTTGTGCAATCAAACGGGAGGAAAGAATAAGACATAGTTATATCATGTATAAAGCAATATCCATGGCGTATAAAAGTACCAATCAGTCTCAAATGCGTCATGAACTAGACATACAATAATACAGTGCTGCCTCTAAAAAAGTCGGTAGGGCAGGTGTGGCAATAAGTGGCTGAAATGAAAGTCTTTGCCAAAATCATAGGAAGGATAGTGTGATCCTCTCTCAAGGCACAGACTATTGTAACCAAGCCAATATCCAGATGATCCATATATAAAGGCATGTATAAATATGCTACGATGCACATCAAGAAAGCGTCCACCCGGGCAATCCGCCAAACATCCTCATAAATGATAAAATTCTCTAAATGCACTAAATAGTTGTCTGGAGACCCATAATGGTCGATCAAGAAGTCCATAGACACTATGTGCCCATATGTGATCTCGTCCAATACGATTGTGCGTCTCAGACCTGTTATGGTCATAAACTGCCGACACAACTGAACGACAGCTACTCTAGCACATGGTCTATCCAAAGGTAAATCAGTGATACACTCGTACTCCTCCAAAGTCAGAGTTAGATCATATGTCCCAAACCTGAAAACATGTCTCTAGGGAATCCAACAGGATATTATGCCCTCTGTAAAGCCCTCAGGGACCTGGAACAATAGGAAGGACATAGAGTGTCTCAACATGCGACTTGTGGTTATGTGATCTAGATCAGAGAAGCTGTCATACCAAGACCTCAAAGTCGATGCTATCAGTATGGGTAGACTATGATCAATACGGGTAATGGAAGATGAAGACATCTTTAAAACGGTATCACAACAACCATATATGGGTCATTTCTAACTCATCAAAATAAATGCAAGCTCATGATATATAATGCGTGCATCATGATAAATGATAATATAATAGGTGCAGTAAATGAAAAGCATTATAGATACATATCTATAAAATTACATACATCTTGAATACATCATATCTGTGTTAAGAAGAAAAATAAAAAGGTACAAGGAGATGGGGCACAGCCGCCCAAGGACTAACAAAAGCCTACTGGAAGAAATCCTTAAAATTTACATCTCCAATTTGACTAACCCGATACAACTCCTCCTGAGTCACGGTATTTGTGTCAGAGGGCACATCAGGACGGTACAAAAGGGGATTTACTACAATTAAGTCATCAGCATATGGGCCGCCAGAAGAACTAGCACCTGAGCTGGATGGATCAAAAGTATTTGCCTCTGTTAGATCTCGGCCTAAGTGGCGAATGAAGAGATATGCCCTGTCCAGCCGCTGGGTCAAATCTGCTATCCGATCCAAATAGGTAGCCTCTCGAACACAAGCTATCCAATCTAGCATCATCACAAAGCTAGGCACTATGTCCGCTAGGAACTGGGTAGCACGAGTTTGTGCCCCAATAGTGTGAGGAGCCCACCATCGATAAAAAGTGTCCTGTATGCAAGGACCATCAGCCACCATGAAACCATCCTAGCCTATTAAGGGAATAGCAGTAACAGGATGGGACAAAGACTAGTGTCATTGAGTACGAGGAAGATATGGAATGTGAATCTCCCCTATGATACATTTAATAGCTCAGTCACCCAAATAGAGCTCCCAGCCTCCCTCGGCCAAGAAGGGAATCCGACGGGTTGACAAAGCATACTCCAGTCCTGTCGAAAAGCCATCCATAAAACCTAATGTCAGATGGTCAGGGGTGTAAGGAATCCACGTAATGACATCTGCTATTAGCAGCTCTAGTTGTAAGTGACAGTGTGTAAAGCCCTCAGCCACAAGGATCTCAGCTAGGGTAGCATGGTGCCATCGGCGTCCCTCAGATATGTCTCTAAGCCCAAGGTGGTAACTGGCCAAAGGCAAGGAAGCCTCTCGTAAGGTCAGAATTGAAAAGGCATCAATCAACTACATCAGTCCATATATCAAAAATACCCGAAGGTGGGAAATGGAAAACTGATTAAAACTACTCACCAGCGAAAATGGGTAAAAGCCTAACCAAGCCTCTGTAACATCCTCAGAGCGTAGACGCAGCCCACAGAGGAAATAGGCAAAGGTGAAGGATCTCGAATCAAAACCTCTGATGCAATCTACCTCACGGAGAGCTCCAATCAATGCAGAGGAGACAATCGAGGAATTATATGCAATGAAGTAGCCTCTATTGATCGGCAAAAATAGACATCGTAGAATGCGATCTCTCTCCACCTGATCAGTAGGAGGTGGCTCTGACAAAGCTTCGCTAGAAGCATCAATGCTTAAGGGACCGGAATAGACGGGCCAAAGGAGATACCCCCAATAAGGATCTAATAGCAGCAGGGGAAATATATGTCATCAGGGGAACCCTCTCACCTGTAAACTCCAAACTAGAGATGAATCGCCAATCCATCGGCGTCATCACCACCTCGCAATCTAGCAAATGGAGTGACTAAGTTTGATGAAATCATCGCTCTGATAAAGCTCTCAATTAACCCCATGGACAGCGTTAGGGGGCAATTGAAAAGAAAGCCTCAAACCCCCAGGAATGTACAATGACCTGGTACTCAAGATAAAGGCTCATGTACAAAGAATGAACGCTAAACTAGTTCCCCCTGGGCTGAGTAAATCCGGGAACCTGCATTACAAATCAAGGCTCAAACATTGCCAAAAATGGGAGAAGAAATAAGTTCAAAAAATTGAAAATTTCCAGTACCTCATTAGCATGGAGATGGACTGATGGGTGGTGGCTCAAATCGCCTAGAAGACCGGGAGTCGTCAACATGTATGCCAGGAAGATCCTGGCAGGAGGTAGAAGAAGAGGAAGCTGGATCCGTAACGGGAACTTCCTTATCAATAGCATCCGTCCTATCAACCCTAATAAGACGAATCACAGACTCGGTCAACCGACGCACCTATCGGCCCGATATAGGCAAGGGAACGTCCTAAGCCGCCCTCCTAACACCAAAAGAGACTCTGCGAGAGGTATAACTGCTAGGCCTATTAGATCCATGCCTGAAAACAAAAACTCCAAATTGCCTCAAAAAGGGTGAGGTATGTTTTATTTATGGTCAATTCAATTGAGCATTTCCATGCATTTAGGACAACAGACTCCTAAAGATATGCTTAGATCATCACATTATGCCTGACATAATCATGTCAACTCATGTTATTTTAACATACATCCCCTATAGAGTTAAACATGCATACACATTTGAATGCCCAGACTAGTGAAAAAATTTCGCTAGAGTTTCCTTTGTAAAATGGACTATCCTCATGCACATAAGAATGACTAAGTGGCCATTCAGAAGCACACCAACCCAAATCATGAACATTTCATATATTAAACATTAAACTGAGCCCAATGGTAGCTAAATTGCCATAAACATTTGAAAAACATTTCATGCTCATTTGTCCTAAAATAGGAAAGCTACACTTGAATTTTGAAAAAATGAATTTTTTTCACATCATAACGTTCAGCATTGTAAAACACAAGCATTTACCAGGCCCGTTCAATTTTATCGAGTCATATAAGCATACATATTTGCTATATTGTGTTTAAACTTACTAAGGATGAAATATAGCGTTCTAACGGTCAAAACTTGAAAAAAAAGGATGTAAACGTTACCTAAAGGGTGTAGAACGTTTTTACAGCGATGGATTTTGAGAAAAAACAGCCTGAACTAGGTAGATATGAGTGAGAAAATTCGGATTTTTTAAAGGGAATCAAGTTAAAAGTGACTTGTGAAATGGGCCAGGGGGTATAAAACCACCCACGGTCTACCTACAAAATCCGCAGGTCTACCTGCGAGAGTCCAAGGTGGGTCCCACCCCCTCCGATTTGATCCAATTTGAGATCCGACAGGTCTATCGAAAGCCAAAATGTTAAATCAGTAAAATAGGTTCTACGCAATTGAGAAGAAATCATCTGAAATCCCGAAAAGCTTCGGAAATATGAAATTCTCATTTAAGCCATTGGTATCATCTCAATGAAGCATCAGAAAACCTGGACAAGATAACTTTGAAAAATTATCTTCATGAGAAGGAATGAAGATAGAATCTGTTATAGAAAAAAATTCTTGGTCGACCATTGGGAAGAGTCAGATGATGTAAGTTGTTGAAAACTACTTTAGCGAAGATATCGGTCTGTCTGATATTGTAAACTGTTGGCATCAACCCAGGGTAGCATCGGGAAAGGGTCCGATGATGTAAGCCGTTGTAAACTACTTCAGCGAAGATATTGATCTGTTTGATATTGTAAACCATTGGCATCAACCCAGCGTAGCATCGGGGAAGGGTCCGATGATGTAAGTCATTGAAAACTACTTCAATGAAGATATCGGTTTGTCTGATACTATAAATCGTTGGCATCAACCCAGCATGGCATGGGGAAGGATCCAATGATGTAAGCCATTGAAAACTACTTCAACAACGTTATCGGTCTGTCTGATATTAAAAACCATTGGCATCAACCCAGCATAGCATGGAGGAAGGGTCTGATGATATAAGCCGTTGAAAACTACTTCAGTGAACATATTGGTCTGTCTGACATTGTAAACCATTGGCATCAACTCAACTTAGTATCGGGGAATGGTCCGATGATGTAAGTTGTTGAAAACTACTTCAACGAAGATATCGATCTATCTAATATTGTAAACCGTTGGCATCATCCCAGCATGTCATCAGGAAGGATCCGATGATGTAAGTCGTTGAAAACTACTTCAGCGAAGATATAGGTCTGTCTGATATTGTAAATCGTTGACATCAACCCAGCGTGGCATCGGGAAGGATCCGATGATGTATGTGACGCCCCCAAAATAGGTATACATCACCCATTCTGAGTCGCCAAATACATGGTACAGAATACAAATACAAACTTAAATATACAACATGAGCTGTGAGTTTTAATACAAATATTGTCTTCTAGACAGTATTCAAACTCAAAATAAGTTCTCAATACATTTATTATCAAACTATTTCACAAAATAGTTAGGACTACTAATGCAAATATCTGGACCGTCACTCTGTTCCCCGACTAGTCTCAGCTATATTCTCATTTCCTGAAGAGAACAATGAAAGCAAAGGGTGAGCTCAACTAGCCTAGTAAAAAAATATTATGACTAAGATAATGCAGAATAAATTATCGTTAGCCTTCAACAGTGTTAAACTGATAAAATATAATAAACATCAAGTTTAACTGCAGCGGAACAAGCAATCCATTAGAAGAGTCAAGTAGAGCATGAAATCTACTATCTTCTATGATTTAAAAAGTTCATCAACAATTTAATCGCTGAGACTCAGCTTAATAAATAATCCACATCATCGAATCATCCCTGCACTACGGCCAAGGATATTTATTAGTATCACGACCACAAATTATCCATGCACTACGGGCCAAGGATATTCGTATTTTTACCGATGGTCATGATCATGCCAACAACTGTCCATCAATGCACTACGGGCCAATGAGGACTTTTACCACATCATTTGTAACATTACGGTCATGATTATACCGAATAATCTCTAGTCATAATCATAACAAGTCCATCTATGCACTACGGAACAAAGATGACTTTCATAACAATATAAGCATGAGGATGATGACAATGATATAAGAATTCAATTAAAAAAAAAGCAAAAGATAAATTTTTAAATATTTATAATTTAATTTATCCAGAATTCAATAATGCCCAAATTGTCAACATGATACTGCTTTGTGGAGTAAAATTCAAGAATAATATTGTATCAAAAATGATTTGGACCGAAAAGAAATCAATTTTTATCATCAATAGTATCCCGGGTGAATAGTAATTGAGTGAATAGTACTTCGAGAATAGTACCCCGTGAATAGTACTCCGACATAAAAAAGTTAAAACTTATCAAGAATGCTCATAATAATATTTTCATGAAAAAATACTGGATGAAGCGCAAATATCAAGGATATTCTACTAATTTCATGGAGTATAGAATCCAAAACTTTAACAAAATGAGTGTAGAATTCAAAATCTGAAACGAAATAATATTACTTTTATACTACAGGGTATGGAAGAAAATATTATTTTATACGAATACTGAACAAAAATAATATCCCTTACATTAAAAAGAAGAGTAATTCGACTAGTAGGGCAGAAATATTCTTGAAAAAAACTTATACTGTTTTCTATGCTCAAAGCTTTCTAAAACTCGAAAGAAATACGCTCAATATTATAGAAGAAGAATTCTATGATTCTGGTGTAATTTTCAATTCTAACTAAGCATCCTATTTATAGGAGAATGGAAAGGATACTGTTTGAAATTTTTCACGGACGCACAGTTTAAAAAAAATCACGGACGCCTTATGAAAATCAGATTTCGTATAACTTTACTATGCAAACACTATACAGACACTATGCAAATACTATGCATAATAAAATATAATATATTCTATTTTTCATAAAAAACAAAACTTATAATATATATATATATATATATATATATATATATATATATATATATATATCCTATCTTCCAAGGCATTCCATTTCATTTTTTTTCTTCGATTCCCCGTGAACACCCCGCCACCCACCCACCATTTCCAAAGCATGTGACAAATTAATATATATATATATATATATATATATATATATATATATATATATATAAACAAAACTGAGACAACTTCTACCGACAGTTTTGAAAAATGGGTAAGTGGGGGTCCATTTAATAAGTAAAATTTACATCAAATACTTCATAAAAATCTCTTCAATGTTTTTAACAACATTTATCATCGTTATTATAATTCATAATATTTAACAACTAGATCGTTCCCAAGAAAGAGGGGGCTTTTCAATAAGGATTTCTCCCTATTGGCGCGCAATTAGGTGACCAAGCCTCTCCTCGACATAACTTTTTAGACATCGTCAATATTGTAAATAATAATATGAATAATTGTATCGTCTCAATTATTGATTTAATAATATATAAAATATCGACAATAATTGAATCAAATAGCATGAGATATTATGCAGCAATTACTGTAGTAATAATTGAACAAAACTGAGTGACTTCTTACGTAAGCATCAATAATCAATACCGTGTGTTACTATGCAACCACGTGTATTACTGTACTTTTAACACCGAGTATTTCAACAGTTAACGGTAAAACTTTTGCCGTTATTTTTATAAAAAGTTATTTTTGTCATTTTCTCATTCCGACAATAATTCCGTTGTGGGGGTCCACCAATGATTGTGCCGGCGTAAGAATATTCCCTGTTAAAACGAATACTCCCCGACCAATCGAATATAATATAACAACTTGCGTACTTTGCAAAATTTATAAATATTACCCACAACTATAACATTATATCAAATTCACTCCTTAATATTTAAAAATGATATTTATAGAAAATTCAACTTTATTCATATAAGTTGGGGTCTTACAACCTCCCCTTCTTATGAAATTTTGCCCTCGAAATTAAGGTACATACTTTGTATGACGAAGAGGTGAGGATACCTTGATCTCATTTCAGATTCTAACTCCCAAGTCATTTCCTCAACATCGTGGTTTCTCTACAAAACTTTAACTTGAGATATAACCTTCGAGCGTAGAATATGTTCCTTATTATCCAAGATTTTAACAGGTACCTCTTCATACGTTAAATCTTCCGCTATCTCGTCTGGTTCTAACTCAATAATGTGGTTCGGATCTTCTACATATTTACGTAACATGGATATATGAAAAACGCACACGAGACATTCTTAGCGGTAAGGCGAGTCTATAGGTCACAGTTCTTACTCGGTCAAGGATTTCAAATGGACCAATGAATAGAGAATTTAGCTTTCCTCTCTTTCCAAATTTCGTAACTCCCTTCCATGGAGCAACACGTAACAACCATGATCTCCAACATTGAATTCCACATCCTTCCGATGAAGATCAGCATAACTCTTTTGACGATCTTGTGAGGTTTTTATACGTTGTCGGATCATTTGAATCTTCTTCGTAGTCATGCGTACCAATTTTGGTCCCAACAACTTTGCATCACCCACCTCGTCCCAACATACTGGAGAACGACACTTTCTTCCATACAACGCCTCAAATGGAGTCATGTCGATACTTGCTTGATAACTGTTGTTATAGAAAAATTCCACCAATAGCAAGAACTTGTCCCAACTTCCTTTGAAGTCAAGGACACAAAGTCTTAATAGATCCTCAAGAGTTTAAATAGTCCTCTCTGACTGTCCGTCCGTTTGAGGGTGATATGACGAACTAAATCATAAATTCGTGCCCATAACTTTTTGCAAACTAACCCAAAATCGTGAAGTGAATCTGGGGTCTCGATCAGAAACTATGGATACTGGCATACCATGCAGTCTTACAATCTTGTTTATGTACATACGAGCAAGACGTTCAAGTAAATAAGTTTCTCGTATAGGTATGAAATGAGCCGACTTGATCAATCTATCAACAATGACCCAAATTGCATCTATGCCTTGAGAAACCTTGGGAAGACCAGTAACAAAATCCATGGTAATGTGCTCCCACTTCCATTCTGGAATTTCAAGTGGTTGCAATGGACTTTTTGGCACTTGATACTCCGCCTTGACACGTTGACAAGTTAAACACCATGAGATAAACTCCGCGATCTCTCTCTTCATATTGCTCCACCAAAATGTATGTCGAAGATCACGATACATTTTGGTACTCCCAAGATGGATTGCAAACAGTGTGTTGTGCGCCTCCATCATGATTTTATACTTTAAGTCAGAATCGTTAGGAACACAAAGTCTGGAGTTGACTCATAGTATTCCTTCTTCATCGATTCTTGCTTCAGGGATAGCACCTTCTTGCACTTTCTTCCACATACGCATCAGCTCCAAGTCTGTAGTTTGAGCAGCTTTAACTTTATCGATTAAAGTCGGTTCAACTCGTATATTTGTCATCATCACGTGGGTCCCTGGAGTCTTTAACTCTATCTTCATCCTTTGCAAGTCACACAAAATGGGCCTTTGTGTTGATAATATCGCACTCGTACCCGCATATGGTCTTCTACTCAATGCGTCAGCTACTACGTTCGCTTTTCTAGGATGGTATTGAATAGTATGATCATAATCTTTCAACAGTTCGAGCCAACGTCGTTGCCGCATGTTGAGTTCCTTTTGAGTGAAAAAAATATTTGAGGCTTTTATGATCCGTATAGATCTCCACTTTCTCCCCATACAGGTAATGCCTCCAAATTTTAAGTGCGAAGAGAACGGCTACCAACTGTAGATCATGAGTAGGATAATTCCTCTCATATTCTTTGAGTTGTCGAGAGGCATAGGCTATGACTTTTCCATATTGCATGAGAACACATCCTAACCCTTTGCCCGAAACATCACTGTAGATGACAAATCCCTCCGAGCCAGATGGTATTGTCAAAACAGGTGCTGAAATGAGTCTCTTCTTGAGTTCTTGAAAACTCTTCTCACATTCCTCGCTCCAACCGAATTTTGTATCTTTCTGAGTCAGCTGAGTTAATGGACTAGCGATTCGAGAAAATCCTTCTACGAATTTTCGATAATAATCAGCTAAGCTGAGAAAGCTACGTACTTCGATCACTGATTTAGGTTGCTCCCAGCTTTGTATTGCTTCAATCTTTGTCAGGTCAACAGATATTCTATGACTTGATACTACGTGCCCAAGGAATGCTACTTCCTCAAGCCAGAACTTGTATTTCTTCAACTTGGCATAAAGCTTGTTTTTACGAAGCTTTAGGAGTATCAGCCTCAAGTGTTGCTCATGATCTTCACGATTTTTGGAGTAAATGAGGATGTCATCAATAAAGACGGATACAAAGTGATCCAAATATTCCTTGAATACTCGGTTCATCATATCCATGAAGGCAGCAGGAGCATTAGTCAATCCAAAGGACATGACTAGGAATTCGTAATGCCCGTACCGAGTTCTAAAAGCAGTCTTTGGAATGTCATCAGTTTTAATCTTTAATTGATGATATCCAGAATGAAGATCGATCTTTGAAAAGAATTTGGCGCCTTGCAACTAGTCAAACAAGTCATCAATACGAGGCAACGGGTACCTATTTTTGACAGTGATATGGTTCAACTCCCGATAATCAATATAAAGTCGCATACTTCCATCTTTCTTCTTCACGAATAGAACAGGAGCGCCCCAAGGAGACGTACTAGGATGAATGAAACCAATGTCTAACAATTCCTGTAGTTGGGCCTTTAACTCCTGAAGTTCAATAGGAGTCATTCGATATGGCGCTTTGGAATGGGTTTTGTACCGGGTTCAAGGTCGATACAAAATTCAATTTCACGCTCTGGGGGTAGGCCAGGAAGTTCTTCAGGGAATACGTCAGGAAATTTATTAACAATAGAAATATCATTCAAATCTGATATATTTTTGTTTAAATCTGTGACATAAGCTAAGAAAGCTTAACATCTGTTTTTCAATAAACGAATAGCTTTATGGCTTGAGATGACAGTGATTAATTTTAATGGTTTGGTTGTTTGAATTCGCATAATAGGTTGGTTAGGAATATGAAAGCTAACAACCTTACGAAAATAATCAATTTTTGCATGATGAATAGTTAACCAATCAATCCCTAGAATTACGTCAAATGCAAGTATTTTCAATGAAATAAGATTGACAAGTAATGTGAGGATACCGATTTGAACCAAACAAGACTTATAAACAGTGGATGTAATGAAGGTTTCTCCCAACGGAGTTTTAACAGATAAGCCAAAGTCTAATTTCTCCGGAGTCAAATTTAAACGTTGAGTGCAAGTAGGAGAAATAATAGAATGGGTAGAACCGGTATCAAATAAGGTATATACTTTGCTAGAGTTTATGATAAGCTTACCCATGATGACCTCGTTCGGGTTCCTTGCTTTCTGGGAGGTCACAACAAACGCTCTCCCTTGAACTACTGGTTTTGACTTGTTTGGGACGGCATTTGGTGTCACCGATCCAACTGAATTTGGCTTTACTGTAAGACAAAATCGAGCAAGGTGACATTCTCTTCCACAATTGTAACACATTTTGGACGGCTGCGCGCAGTTTGGACTGATGTGTCCCTCCCCTCTGCATTTGAAACATACGATCGGTGGCCGTTCTCCTTCTTTAACAATGGGTGCTAGTGCTGACGTCTTTCCATCATTGTTGAATCTCCTCTTCTTGAAATGATCACTTTTACTGTCTTGGCCATGATTACCACCGAAGTGGTTACCATTTCTGGCATATTGATTCCCTCCACGTTTGTTGTCACAGCTTCGATGACTGCTACCATTGGTATTATCATTTTGTCGGCTGTTCTCTCTTGGTTAGGTTGACTCGTTATCGCGCTCCAATAACTGAGCCCTATTTACAACATCTGAATACAAACATAGTTTATGAGAAATTAGATATTGACGTAACTCGGGTTTCAAACCTCTTAGAAACATTCGCGTCATTCTCTCCTCATCATCAACCAAGTGGGACGTAAACCGAGACAACTCAGCAAACTTAGCTTCGTACTGCGACACGGTCATATTATTTTGCTCCATCTTGACGAACTCTACCTCCTTCATGTGACGAATACTTTTGGGAAAGTACTTGTCGTTGAATAGTTCTTGGAACTTCTCCCAAGACATCTTTAGTGCGGCAGGTTAAGTACGCTTTACCGATTCCCACCTGTAATCTGCCTCTCCTCGCAACATAAAGGTGGCAAAGGGAACCTTTTGCTCCTCGGAGCATCCTAAGACATCAAATATCTTGGTGATCTGCTTTATCCACGTCTCCGCCTTAAGTGGTTTTGGCTCTCCAATAAACTTTGGTGGTCCCAACTCCTTGAATTGTTTAGTGGTGACCGTTCGAGAGTTGCCAGTGTTTCTACCTGCATTTTGAACAGGAGTTGCTCTCACCTGATGTTGCATGAATTGCATAAATACTTTGAACATCCCATCGTTCATCATTTGGTTAGTGTTGTTGTTTTCCTGAGGATTATTGCCTTCCTGATGCACATTATCCTAGGTATTGATCGTTGGTGATTCAACGGTCTCATGTGCTCCATTGCTATTCTCAGCATTCTCGGATGTCATTTTCAAATACTGCCACAAAATAAGGGTTAATTGACATGCAACATATTATCCCTATACTCTGACTGACCAATTAAATACCAAATAAACTTAGGTAGGTCATACTAGAGAAGGAATTACCCGCCTCTCCCCTCCTAGTTCTAGTCTCACATCTCCGCCAGGGATCATATCCGTAAGCTTTGATACCAGCTGTGACGCCCCCAAAATAGGTATACATCACCCATTCTGAGTCGCCAAATACATGGTACAGAATACAAATACAAACTTAAATATACAACATGAGCTCTGAGTTTTAATACAAATATTGTCTTCTAAACAGTATTCAAACTCAAAATAAGTCATCAATACATTTATTATCACACTATTTCATAGAATAGTGAGGACTACTAATGCAAACATCTGGATCGTCACTCCGTTTCCCGACTAGTCCCAGCTATATTCTCATTTCCTGAAGAGAACAATGAAAGCAAAGGGTGAGCTCAACTAGCCTAGTAAAAAAATATTATGACTAAGATAATGCAGAATAAATTATCGTTAGCCTTCAACAGTGTTAAACTGATAAAATATAATAAACATCAAGTTTAACTGCAGCGGAACAAGCAATCCATTAGAAGAGTCAAGTAGAGCATGAAATCTACTATCTTCTATGATTTAAAAAGTTCATCAACAATTTTATCGCTGAGACTCAGCTTAATAAATAATCCACATCATCGAATCATCCCTGCACTATGGCCAAGGATATTCATTAGTATCACGACCACAAATTATCCATGCACTACGGGCCAAGGATATTCGTGTTTTCACCGATAGTCATGATCATGCCAACAACTGTCCATTAATGCACTACGGGCCAATGAGGACTTTTACCACATCCTTTGTAACATTACGATCATGATTATACCGAATAATCCCTAGTCATAATCATACCAAGTCCATCTATACACTACGGGCCAAAGATGACTTTCATAACAATATAAGCATGAGGATGTTGATAATGATATAAGAATTCAATTAAAATAAAGCAAAGGATAAATTTTTAAAGATTTATAATTTAATTTATCCAGAATTCAATAATGCCCAAATTGTCAACATGATACTGCTTTGTGGAGTAAAATTCAAGAATAATATAGTATCAAAAATGATTTGAATCAAAAAGAAATCAATTTTTATCATGAATAGTACCCCGGGTGAATAGTAACTAAGTGAATAGTACCCAGTAAATAGTACTTCGAGAATAGTATCCCGTGAATAGTACTCCAGCATGAAAAAGTTAAAACTTATCAAGAATGCTCATAATAATATTTCCATGAAAAGATACTAGATGAAGCGTAAATATCAACGATATTCTACTAATTTCATGGAGTATAGAATCTAAAACTTTAACAAAATGAGTGTAGAATTCGAAATCTAAAATGAAATAATATTACTTACATACTACAGAGTATGGAAGAAAATATTATTTTATACGAATACTGAACAAAAATAATATCACTTACCTTAAAAAGAAGAGTAATCTGGCTGGTAGGGCCAGGATATTCTTAAAGAAAACTTATATTGTTTTCTACGCTCAAAGCTTTCTAAAACTCGAAAGAAATATGCTCAATATTATAGAAGAAGAATTCTCTGATTCTGGTGTGTGATTTTTAATTCTAACTAAGCATCCTATTTATAGGAGAATGGAAAGGATACTGTTTGAAATTTTTCACGGCCGCACAGCTTAAAAAAACTCACGGACGCCTTATGAAAATCAGATTTCGTAAAACTTTACTATGCAAACACTATGCAGACACTATGCAAACACTATGCATAATAAAATATAATATATTCTATTTTTCATAAAAAACAAAACATATATATATATATATATATATATATATATATATATATATATCCTACCTTCCAAGGCATTCCATTTCATTTTTTTTTTCTTTGATTCCCCGTGAACCCCCCCCCCCCCACCATTTCCAAAACATGTGACAAATTTATATATATATAACCAAAACTGAGACAACTTCTACCGACAGTTTTGAAAAATAGGTAAGTGGGGGTCCATATAATAAGCAAAATTTACATCAAATACTTCATAAAAATCCCCTCAATATTTTTAACAACATTTATCATCATTATTATAATTCGTAATATTTAACAACCAGATCGTTCTCAGGAAAGAGGGGGCTTTCCAATAAGAATTTCTCCCTATTGGCGCGCAATTAGGAGACCAAACCTATCATCGACAGAACTTTCTAGACATCGTCAATATTACAAATAATAATATGAATAATTGTATCGTCTCAATTATTGATTTAATAATATATAAAATATCGACAATAATTGAATTAAATAGCGTGAGATATTATGCAATAATTACTGTAGCAATAAATGAACAAAACTGAGTGACTTCTCACGTAAGTATCAATAATCAATACCGTGTGCTACTGTGTAACCACGCGTATTACTGTACTTTTAACACCGGGTATTTCAACAGTTAACGGTAAAACTTTTGCCGTTATTTTTATAAAAAGATATTTTTGTCGTTTTCTCATTTCGACAATAATTCCGTTGCGGGGGTCCACCAATGATTGTGTCGTCGTACGAATATTCCCTATTAAAATAAATATTCCCCAACCAATCGAATATAATATAACAACTTGCATACTTTGCAAAATTTATAAATATTACCCATAACTACAACATTATATTAAATTCACTCCTTAATATTCAAAAATGATATTTATAGAAAATTCAGCTTTATTCATAAAAGTTGGGGTCTTACAATGTAAGTCGTTGAAAACTACTTCAGCGAAGATAACGGTGTGTATGATATTTTAAACCATTGGCATCAACCCAGCGTTGCATCGGGGAAGGGTCTGATGATGTAAGCCGTTGAAACCTAGTTCAGCAAAGATATCGGTCTGTCTGATATTGTAAACCGTTGGCATCAACCCAGCGTAGCATCGGGGAAGGGTCCGATGATGTAAGTCGTTGAAAACTACTTCAGCGAAGATATCGGTCTTTCTGATATTGTAAGTCGTTGGCATCAACCCAGCGTAGCATCGGGGAAGGGTCCAACGATGTAAGCCGGAAAACTACTTTAGCGAAGATATTGGTTTGTCTGATATTGTAAACCATTGGCATCAATCCAGCGTAGCATCGGGGAAGGGTCCGATGATGTAAGCCATTGAAAACTACTTCAGCGAAGATATCAGTCTCTCTGATATTGTAAACCGTTGGCATCAACCCAATGTAGCATCGACAAGGTTTGGTAATAATAGCCTTTAGAAACTACCGTTTTGGTAGGCATCGAGACAATTCTGTGATGACAACTATTGATACTCAAACCCTAGCATAGCATCGACATTAACTCGATGATAAAACCCTAAAAACTACCATTCGAGTAGGCATCGACATCAACCTGGTGATAAAACCTTGAAAATAACCATTCGAGTAGGCATCGGCATCAACCCGATGATAAAAACTTGAAAACTACTGTTCGAGTAGGTATCGACATCAACCTGGTGATAAAACCTTGAAAAATATTGTTCGAGTATGCATCAACATCAACCTAGTGAGAAAACCTTGAAAACTACCGTTCAAGCAGGCATCGACATCAACCTAGTGATGAAACCTTAAAAATTACCATTCGAGTAGGCATAAACATCAACCCAGTGATAAAACCTTGAAAACTACCCTTCGAGTAGGCATCGACATCAACCCGGTGAAAAAACCTTGAAATCTATCGTTCGAGTATGCATCGACATCAACCCGTTTAGGTGAACTTTGTAAACCACCATTCGAATTGGCATCAAGTCAGTTCAATGTGGCGTCGTTGTAAACTACTAGCAGGGTAGGCATTGTTGTAAACTATCAGCGAAGAAATCGGGAAGGTCCGGTGATTTCAGAACATCATCCATAACACACATATAGAAAACATCTTAGCATATCTTCATCAAACAAATATCAGCAACACCGATGAAAATTAAAACCGTTAGAGTCAACACCAGCGTAAGTATCAACAACATTGATGGAAAGTCAACCGTTGGAGACAGCCCTAACGTAGGCATCTCATCATTACATCTGCATTGCATCATATCATTTGATTTGCATTGCATCATTTCATTTGCATTACATTGTATCATTATGTATTGTCAAGTTTCAAGTGTCTAGTAATCGTTATCTTGTTCATTCCATTGTATTGCATAAACATGATAAAGAGGGGTATCTATTGACACTCAAAATTTTGTTTGCATGTTACTAACCCATGCAAGAAGGGCAAAAATGTCTTTTCCCACTCTAGAGATAACCTTGGAGGTTCACACATTCATTCTGGAGACAAACCCAGAGAAACTTTATCAAATCAAATCCCAAAAATATCCCCAGGGGATATCAAATAAACCTCAGAGACAACCCTGAGGAAGAAGAGAATCGGCTGCAATCAACTCCGAGAGACAATCCTGAGAGACAGCCAAAAGCCCCATCGACCCTTGAGACAAACCCAGGAGGGCAAAAAGGTTATTTTGATAAGAAAACTTCAACAACCAAAGTACAGCTGTAGATAGGGCCACAAAGAGCCATTGCAGCACTTTCGAGCGTAAACTATGCAAAACAACTCAACGGACTTCCTATGAAGACTCGAAGATGCCAGTATGGTCATGGACCCATCTTCTAGGATTTGGAAAAGGGCAAGCCCTATGTCATTGCGTAACTCTCATAAAGATCTTTTCGGAATGGTACGTCACATCTCCATAGGATCTCCGGATTGCAAGTTACGGATGTTTCAGCAGACTAAGCGTCGATTGAGGTGCACGAACTTCGAGATGGTGGGGCCCATTGGGCATTTTCTTAGGTCTACCTACGGAAGCCCAGGGCTATATATATCAGCCCCCATCAGCTCATAAATCAAGTTTTGGAAGAGAGAGAAAGAGCCAGGAGAGAGAAATCTGAACCCTATAGTGTAAAACAACTCAAAACTTACTTCTAAACCTGTAAATCTCACTTGTAAACCCTCATATACATACAAACTACCACATATCAAGTTTTAACCGGTGAAAATCGAGTTTAAAGGCGCCAAAAGCCGTTCGATAGCCCATCTCATGCAAGGTTGTAAGATCTCTGCAGATCTATGTCTTTTTCGTGTTTTAATATATATATATATATATATATATATATATATATATATATATATATAAGTGTTGTTTATATAAATATTGTGATGCCCCCAAAATAGGTATACATCACTCATCTTGGGTCGCTAAATACATGATACTGAACTTAAATACAAACTTCATTTATATAATACGACAAAACGTAGCTGAGAGTTTTAACACGGATATTGTCTCGTAGACAGTATCCAAACTCAAATAAAGTCCTCATTATAATTATGATCACACTATTTTCTAGAATAGTGAGGACTACTATAGCCACCATCTCGGACCATCACTCTATTTTTCGACTAGTTCATGCCATATTCTCATTTCCTGAAAAGAACAATGAAAGCAAATGGTGAGCTCAACTAGCCCAGTAAGAAATATTATGACTAAGATAATGCAGAATAAATTATCGTTAGCCTTCAACAATGTTAAACTAATAAACAACAAGTTTAACTGCAGCGGAACAAACAATCCATTAGAAGAGTTAAGTAGAGCATGATATCAACTATCTTCTATGATTTAAAAAGTTTATCATCAATTTTATCGCTGAGACTCGCTGAGACTCAACTTAATAAATAATCCACATCACTGAATTTTTCATGCACTACGGGCCAAGGAAATTTATTAGTATCACATCCACGAATTATCCATGCACTACGAGCCAAGGATAATCGTGTTATCACCAGTGGTTATGATCATGCCAAGAACTGTCTATTAATGCACTACGGGCCAATGAGGACTTTTACCACATCATTTGTAACATTACAGTTCATGATTATACTGAATAATCTCTGGTCATAATCATACCAATCAACACTCCATCTATGCACTACGGGCCAAAGATGACTTTTATCACAATATAAACATGAAGATGATGACAATGATATAAGAATTCAATTAAATGAGAGCAATGATAAATTTTAAAGATTTATAATTCAATTTATCCAGAATTCAATAATTGTCCAAATTGTCAACATGATACTGCTTTGTGGAGTAAAACTTAAGATTAATATTGTATCAAAAATAATCTGGACAGAAAATATATTAATTTTTATCATGAATAGTACCCCGGGTGAATAGTACTTGAGTGAATAGTATCCCGGGAATAGTATTTCGTGAATAGTACCTTGTAAATAGTACCCCGGCAGGAAAAGATTAGAAATTATTAAGAATGCTCAGAATAATATTTCCATGTAAAGATACTAGATAAAGCGCAAATTTCAAGGATATTCTACTAATTTCACGGAGTATAGAAGCAATACTTTAACAAAATAAGTGTAGAATTCAGAATCTGAAACGAAATAATATTACTTATATATTACAGAGTATGGAAAAAAATATTATTTTATACAAATATTGAACAAAAATAATATCCCTTACCTTAAAAAGAGAGTACTTCTGACTAGTAGAGCGGAGATATTTTTGAAGAAAACTTATATTATTTTGTACACTCAAAGCTTCCTAAAACTCGAAAGAAATACGCTCAATATTATAGAAGAAGAATTCTCTGATTTAGGTGTGATTTTTAATTTTAAACTAAACATCCTATTTATAGGAGAATGGAATGATACTATTTAGAAACGGACGCACAGTAGAAGTTTCACGGGTGAAATTCAATCGGCTAAAAATTTTCTGAATTCACTACGCAAATACTATGCAGATATTATGCAAATATTATGCATAATAAAATATAATATATTCTATTTTTCATAAAAAAAAATAAAACTTATTATAATATATTTATATATATAATAAGAATAATACTCCCCGTGAAAACCAAATCCCCCCCCCCAGGTTATCATTTAATATATATATATATATATATATATATATATATATATATATATATATATATATGAATAACTGAGATAACTTCTCCCGATTATTTTGCAAAATGGGTAAGTGGTAGTCCATATAATAAGCCAAATTTATAATAAATACTTTATCAAAATCCCCTCAATATTTTTAACAATATTTATTCATCAATAATATAACTTGAAATATTAACAATCAGATCATTCCCAGGAAAAGAGGGGGCTTTCTGATAAGAATTTCTCCCTATTGTCGCGTAATTAGGTTATCAAACATCTTTCCTCGACAGAACTTTCTAGACATTGTCAATAATACAAATAATAATATGAATAACTTGTCATCTCAATTATTAATTTAATAATATAAAATATTGTGACTATAATTGAATCAATAATGTGATATATTATGCATTAATTACTGTAGCAATACTTGAGTATAACTGAGTGACTTCTCATGTAAGCATCAATAATCAATACCGTGTGCTACTATGCAACCACGCGTATTACTGTACTTTTATCACCGGGTATTTCAACAGTTAACAGTAAAACTATCGCCATTATTTTTATAAAAAGCTATTTCTATCATTTTCTAACTCCGACAATAATTCCGTTCTGGGATCCACCAATGATTGTGCCGTCGTACGAATATTCTCTGTTAAAACGAATATTCCCCGACCAATCGAATATTTTATAACAACTTGCTTACTTTGCAAAATTTATAAATATTACCCACAACTATAACATTATATCAAATCCACGCCATAATATTCAAAAATATATTTTGAAAAAATTAATCTTTATTCATAAAAGTTGGGGTCTTACAAATTTTTTTGTTAATATTGCATAAATGTAGCTTTTTAACCATTTATTTTATGTAAATAGTCAATTTTTAAGGTGTATTAACAAGATCTAACTTTTAACCGTTCAAAAGTTGTAAAACTTGAACTGTTGAGCTAAAATGGCTAAGATCTAGATAGATCTAATTTATTTTCTAGTTTTTGTAAATATTTAGCAACCACGTGACCCTAGATTTGTATCTAGAAGAAACAGGAAGGTTGTTTACTCGCGTATAAGGATTTAACCGATAAATCACTTGTTTAAGCAAAGTTTGTAAGTTATATACATTTTATTTCAATATATTCATTGTACAAGTTGTTTAAATGATATCATGTGAGCCTAGGAGCCACAGGGTCGATGATTCAATCAATGAATCTAGATCCGGTGTGACGCCCCCAAAATAGGTGTTCATCACCTATTCTAAGTCGTCAACTACATGGTATAAAATACAAATAAAACTTAATTATACAACTGTCGTGTAAAATACGACAAAACATAAGTTGTGAGTTTAAATACAACACTTTCTTCTAAACAGGATTCAAACTCAAAATAAGTTCTCAATACATTTATTTTCACACTATTTCATAGAATAGTGAGGACTACTAATGCTATCCTCTGAATCGTCACTCCGTTCCCCGACTAGTCCCCGCTACGTTCTCATTTCCTGAAGAGAACAATGAAAGTAAAAGGGTGAGCTCAACTAGCCCAGTAAGAAATATTATGACTAAGATAATATAGAATAAATTATCGTTAGCCTTCAACAGTGTTAAACTGATAAAATATAACAAACATCAAGTTTAACTGCAGCGGAACAAGCAATCCATTAAAAGAGTCAAATAAAAAATAAAATCTACAATCTTTTATAATTTAAAAGGTTTTTCATCACTTTTATCGCTGAGACTCAGCTTAATAAATAATCCACATCATCCCTGCACTACGGCCAAGGATATTCATTAGTATCACAACCACAAATTATTCATGCATCACAGCCAAGGATATTCGTGTATTCATCAATGGTCATGATAATGCCAACAACTGTCCATCAATATACTACGGGCCAATGAGGACTTTTATCACATCATTTGTAACATTACGGTCATGATTACACCAAATAATTCCTGGTTATAATCATACCAAGTCCATCTATGCACTACATGACATAGATGACTTTCAACAAAATATAAACATGAGGATGATGACAATGATATAAGAATTCAATAAAACAAGTTCAAGAATTAATTAATCCAAGAACCAATAACGTCCAAATTGTCAACATGATACTGCTTTGTGCAGTAAAATTCAAGAATGCTCAGAAGAATATTTCTATGAAAATATACTGGATGAAGCGCAAATATCAAGGATATTCCACTAATTTCATGGAGTATAAAAGCCAAAACTTTAACCAACTGAGTATAATAAAGAATGGAATAACAAAAGAAATCACCAGGCATGCGATAGACCGCACAGGCAGGTTATTCCAACAGAATAATAAATAACGGAACTAGGTCTGGCGTAAAACGCACAGACAGTATATTCCAATAGAATAATAAAGAATGGAACCAGGTCCAGCGTAAACGCACAGACATGATGTTCCGACAGAATAATAAATAATGGAACCAGGTCCGACGTAAACGCACAGACATGATATTCCAACAGAATAATAAAGAATGAAATAACAGAAAAATTTCACCAAGTATAGGGTAGCCCGCGTATACAGATTATTCCAACAGAATAATAAAGAATGGAATAACAGAAGTTCTCTTCATGAATAAGAAAGAAAGAATACCCTTTACGAGTACAACAAATAATATCCCTTACCTTAAGAAGAAGAATACTGGATATATGACTAGTGCAGTAGTAGAATACTTTTCTTCTTTCTCTCTATAACTTCTCTCTCTAGAGTTTCAGTGAATTCGTAAGAAATAATGAAGGAATGAGCTTCTATTTATAGAAGAATGGACTGCATAGTAACTAATTCATGAACGGTCCAGATTGATTTACTTTAATCTGACGGTTCATATTAAAAGCAAAATATTTTAAATAAAATATAATATATTCTATTTATAATCTAATAAAACGAATAACTTTATAAAAGATTTTACTATGCAAACACTATGCAGGCACAATGCAAATACTATGCATAATAAAATGTAATATATTCTAATTATTGTCTAATAAAACAGATAACTTTATAAAAGTATTATGTTTTATATAAAAAGATTTTACTATTAGCCTAATAAAACGAATAACTTTATAAAAGTATTCTGTTTTATATAAAAAACTTTTCTATTTTATTACATTAATAATACCAATAAAACAAAACTAAGTGACTTATCACGTAAGCATCAATAATCAATACCGTGTGCTACTATGCAACCATGCGTATTACTGTACTTTTACTACCGAGTAGTTCAACAGTATTAATGGTAAAACTTCTGTCGTTATTTTTATAAAGTATTTTTGTCATTTTCTCAATCCGACAATAATTCCGTTGTGGGGTCCACCAATGATTGTGTCGTCGTACGAATATTCTCTGTTAAAACAAATATTCCCTGATCAATCGTATATTATATAGCAACTTGCGTACTTTACAAATTTTATAAATATTATCCACAACTATAATATTATATCAATTTCACTCTATAATATTTAAAAATGATATTTATAGAAAATTCATCTTTATTTATAAAAGTTAGGGTCTTACAACCTCCCCTTCTTATGAAATTTCGCCCTCGAAATTAGGGTACGTACCTGGTATATCGAAAAGGTAAGGATACATTGACTTCATTTCAGATTCTAACACCCAGGTCATTTCCTCAACATCGTGGTTTCTCCATAAAACTTTAACTTGAGGTATAACCTTGGAGTGTAGAATATGTTCCTTCTTATCCAAGATTTGAACAGGAACCTCTTCATACGTTAAATCTTCCGCTATTTCGTCCGGTTCTAACTCAATAATGTGGTTCGGGTCTTCCACATATTTACGTAACATAGATATGTGAAAAATATTATGAACACGAGACATACTTGACGGTAAAGCGAGTCTATAGGCCACAGTTCCTACTCGATCGAGGATTAAAAATGGGCCAATGAATCGAGGTTTGAGCTTTCCTCCCTTTCCAAATCTCGTAACTCCTTTCCACGAAGCAACTCCTAACAACACATGATCTCCTATATCAAATTCCACGTCCTCTCGATGAAGATCAGCATAACTCTTTTGTCGATCTTGTGAGGTTTTTATACGTTGTCGGATCATTTAAATCTTTTCCGTAGTCATACATACCAACTCCGGTCCCAACAATATTGCTTCACCCACCTCATCCCAGCATACTGGAGAACGACACTTTCTTCCATACAACGCCTCGAATGGAGCCATGCCAATACTTGCTTGATAACTGTTATTGTAGGAAAACTCCACCAATGGTAAGAACTTATCCCAACTTCCCTTGAAGTCAAGGACACAGAGTCTTAATAAATCTTCAAGAGTTTGAATAGTCCTCTCTGATTGTCCATCCGTCTAGGGATGATATGCTGAACTAAATTGTAAATTCGTGCCAATAGCTTTTTGCAAACTAACCCAAAATCGTGAAGTGAATCTTGTGTCTCGATCAGAAACAATGGATACTGGCATACCATGCAGTCTTAAAATCTCGTTTATATACATACGAGCAAGACGTTCAAGTGTATAAGTTTCTCGTATTGGTAAGAAATGAGCAGACTTGGTCAATCTATCAATAATGACCCAAATTGCAGTAATGCCTTGCGAAACCTTGGGAAGACCAGTAACGAAATCCATGGTAATGTGCTCTCACTTCCATTCTAGAATTTCAAGTGGTTGCAATGGACCTTTTGGTACTTGATGCTCCGCTTTGACTCGTTGACAAGTTAGACCCCTTGAGATAAACAACGCTATCTCTCTCTTCATATTGCTCCACCAAAATATATGACGAATATTATGATACATTTTGGTACTCCCAAGATGGATTGCAAACGGTGTGTTGTTCGCCTCCATGATGATTTTATACTTTAAATTAGGGTCGTTAGGAACACAAAGTCTGGAGTTGACTCGAAGTATTCCTTCTTCATTGATTCTTGCTTCCGGCATAGCACCTTCTTGTACTTTCTTCCTCATACGCATCAGCTCCAGGTCTGTAGCTTGAGCAGCCTTAACTTTATCAATTAAAGTAGGTTCTATTCGTATATTCGCCATCATCACATGGGTCCCTAGAGTCTTTAACTCTATCTCCATCCTTTGCAAGTCACACAAAATGGGCCTTTACGTTGACAATATCGCACTCGTACTTGCATATGATCTTGTACTCACTGCATCAGCTACCACGTTCGCTTTTCCAAGCTACCACGTTCGCTTTTCCAGGATGGTATTGGATGGTATGATCATAATCTTTCAACAGTTCCAGCCAACGTCGTTGTCGCATGTTGAGTTCCTTTTGAGTGAAGAAATATTTGAGGCTTTTATGGTCCGTAAAGATCTCCACTTTCTCCCCATACAAGTAATGCCTCCAAATTTTAAATGTGAAGACAACATCTGCCAACTCTAGATCATGAGTAGGATAATTCCTCTCATATTCTTTGAGTTGTCTTGAGGCATAGGCTATGACTTTCCCATGTTGCATAAGAACACATCCCAACCCTTTGCCCGAAGCATCACTGTAGATGACAAATCCCTCCATGCCAGATGGTATTGTCAGAACAGGAGCTGAAATGAGTCTCCTCTTGAGTTCTTAAAAACTCTACTCATATTCTTCGCTCCAACAGAACTTTGTATCTTTCCGAGTCAGCTGAGTTAATGGAGTAGCAATTCAAGAAAATCCTTCCACGAATCTCCGATAATAACCAGCTAAACCGAGAAAGCTACGTACTTCGGTCACTGATTTAGGTTGCTCCCAGCTTTGAATTGCTTCAATCTTTGCCGGGTCAACAGATATTTCATGACTTGATACTACGTGCCCAAGGAATGCTACTTCCTCAAGCCAGAACTCGTATTTCTTCAACTTGGCATAAAGCTTGTATTCACGAAGCTTTTGGAGTGTCAACCTCAAGTGTTGCTCATGATCTTCACGACTTTTGGAATAAATAAGGATGTCATCAATAAAGACGACCACAAAGTGATCCAAATATTCCTTGAATACTCGGTTCATCAAATCCATGAAGGTAGCAGGAGCATTAGTCAATCCAAAAGACATGACTAAAAATTCATAATGCCTGTACCGAGTTCTGAAGGCAGTCTTTAGAATATCCTCAGTTCTAACCTTCAGCTGATGATATCCAGAATGAAGATCGACAATTGAAAAGAATTGTGCTCCTTGCAACTGGTCAAACAGGTCATCAATACGTGGTAATGGGTACCTATTTTTGATGGTGACATGATTCAACTCCCGATAATCAATACAAAGTCGTATACTCCTATCTTTCTTCTTCATGAATAGAACAGGAGCACCCCAAGGAGAAGTACTAGGACGAATAAAGCCAATGTCCAACAATTCCTGCAGTTGGGTCTTTAACTCCTAAAGTTCAATAGGAGCCATTCGACATGGGGCTTTGGAAATGGGTTTTGTACCGGGTTCAAGGTCGATACAAAATTCAATTTCACGCTCTGGGGGTAGGCCAGGAAGTTCTTCAGGGAATACGTCAGGAAATTCATTAACAATAGAAATATCATTCAAAACTAAAGTATTTTTGTTTAGATCCGTGACATGAGCTAAGAAAGCTTGACATTCGTTTTTTAATAAACGAATAGCTTTATGGCTTGAGATGACAGTGATTGATTTTAATGGTTTGGTTGTTTAAATTCGTATAATTGGTTGATTACGAATATGAAAGCTAACAACCTTACGAAAATAATCAATTTTTGCATGATGAGTAGTTAACCAATCAATCTCTAGAATTACATCAAATGCAAGTATTTTCAATGAAATAAGATCGACAGGTAATGTGAGGGTATCGATTTGAACCAAACAAGACCTATAAACAGTGGATGTAATGAAGGTTTCTCCCAACGGAGTTTCCACAGATAAGTCAAAGTCTAATTTCTCCGGAGTCAAATGTAATCGTTGAGCGCAAATAGTAGAAATAAAAGAATGGGTAGAACCAGTATCAAATAAGGTATAGACTTCACTAGAGTTTATGATAAGCTTACCCGTGATGACCTCATACGGGTTCCTTGCTTTCTGGGAGGTCACAACAAACGCTCTCCCTTGCACTACTGATTTTGACTTTTCTGGGACGTCCTTTGGTGCCTCCATCCTAGCTGAACTTGCCTTTGGTGAACGACAAAATTGGGCTAGGTGACCTTCTCTTCCATAATTATAACATGCTTTGGACGGCATCGCGCAGTTTGGACTGATGTGTCCCTCCCCTCCGCATTTGAAGCATATGATCGGTGGTCGTTCTCCTTCCTTAACCACGGGTACTGGTGTTGACGTCTTTCCATCATTATTGAATCTCCGCTTCTTGAAATGTCCATTATTATTATTTTGGCTATGATTACCACCGAAGTGGTTACCATTTCTGGCATGTTGATTCCCTCCACGCTTGTTGTCACCGCTTCGATAACTGCTTTCACTAGTATTATCATTTTGCCTGTTGCTCTTTTTAGGTTGCGTTGACTCGTTATCGCGCTCCACTAACTGAGCCCTATTTGCAACATCTGAATACAAACACAGTTTATGAGAAATAAGATGTTGACGTATCTCCGGCTTCAAACCTCTTAAAAACATCCGCGTCATTCTCTCTTCATTATCCACCAAGTGGGACACAAACTGGGACAGCTCGGAAAACTTAGCTTCGTACTACGACACGGTTATATTATTCTACTCCAACTTGATGAACTCTATCTCCTTCATGTGACGAATACTTTCAGGAAAGTACTTATCATTGAACAGTTCTTGGAACTTCTCCCAAGACATCTTCAGTGCAGCAGGTTGAGTACGCTTTACCGATTCTCACCAGTAATATGCCTCTCCTCGCAACATAAAGGTGGCAAAGGGAACCTTTTGCTCCTCGACGCATCCCAAGACATTAAATATCTTGGTGATCTGTTTTATCCACGTTTCCGCCTTAAGTGTTTTTGGTTCTCTAATAAACTCCGGTGGTCCCAGCTCCTTGAACTGTTTAGCGGTGACCGTCCGTGAGTTTTCAGTATTTCCACCTATATTTTAGATAGGAGCCGCTCTCGCCTGCTGTTGCATGAATTGCATAAAGTCTCTGAACATTCCATCATTCATCATTTGGTCAGTGTTGTTGTTTGCATGAGGATTATCGCCTTCCTGATGCACATTATCCTGATTATTGATATGTGGTGAATCAACGGTCGCCTGTGCTCCATTGCTATTCTCAACATTCTCGGATGTCATTTTTAAATACTGCTGCAAAACAAGGTTTAATTAATATATCACATATTATCTTTATACTCTGACCGACCAATTAAATAACAAGTAAACTTAGGTAGGTTATACTAGCGAAGGAATTCTTCGTCTCTCCCCTCCTAGTTCTTATCTCACATCTCAGCTAGGGATCATATAACCTGGCTCTGATACCAACTGTGACGCCCCCAAAATAGGTATACATCACCTATTCTGAGTCGTCAACTACATGGTATAAAATACAAATAAAACTTAATTATACAACTGTCGTGTAAAATATGACAAAACATAAGTTGTGAGTTTAAATACAACACTTTCTTCTAAACAGGATTCAAACACAAAATAAGTTCTCAATACATTTATTTTCACACTATTTCATAGAATAGTGAGGACTACTAATGCTATCCTCTGAATCGTCACTCCGTTCCCCGACTAGTCCCCGCTATTTTCTCATTTCCTGAAGAGAACAATGAAAGCAAAAGGGTGAGCTCAACTAGCCCAGTAAGAAATATTATGACTAAGATAATGCAGAATAAATTATCGTTAGCCTTCAACAGTGTTAAACTGATAAAATATAACAAACATCAAGTTTAACTGGAACGGAACAAGCAATCCATTAAAAGAGTCAAATAGAAAATAAAATCTACTATCTTTTATGATTTAAAAGGTTTTTCATCACTTTTATCGCTGAGACTCAGCTTAATAAATAATCCACATCATCCCTGCACTACGGCCAAGGATATTCATTAGTATCACAACCACAAATTTTTCATGCATCATAGCCAAGGATATTCGTGTATTCATCAATGGTCATGATCATGCCAACAACTGTCCATCAATGCACTACGGGCCAATGAGGACTTTTACCACATCATTTGTAACATTACGGTCATGATTACACCGAATAATCCTTGGTTATAATCATACCAAGTCCATCTATGCACTACATGACATAGATGACTTTCAACAAAATATAAACATGAGGATGATGATAATGATATAAGAATTCAATAAAACAAGTTCAAGAATTAATTAATCCAAGAACCAATAACGTCCAAATTGTCAACATGAAACTGCTTTGTGCAGTAAAATTCAAGAATGCTCAGAAAAATATTTCTATGAAAATATACTGGATGACGCGCAAATATCAAGGATATTCCATTAATTTCATGGAGTATAAAAGCCAAAACTTTAACCAACTGAGTATAATAAAGAATGGAATAACAAAAGAAATCACCAGGCATGCGATAGACCGCACAGGCAGGTTATTCCAACAGAATAATAAATAACGGAACCAGGTCTGGCGTAAAATGCACAGACAGTATATTCCAACAAAATAATAAAGAATGGAACCAGGTCCGGCGTAAACGCACAGACAGGATGTTCCGACAGAATAATAAAGAATGGAACCAGGTCCGGCGTAAACGCACAGACAGGATGTTTCGACAGAATAATAAATAATGGAACCAAGTCCGGCGTAAACGCACAGACATGATATTCCAACAGAATAATAAAGAATGAAATAACAGAAGAATTTCACCAAGTATAGGGTAGCCCGCGTATACAGATTATTCCAACAGAATAATAAAGAATGGAATAACATAAGTTCTCATCATGAATAAGAAAGAAAGAATACCTTTTACGAGTACAACAAATAATATTCCTTACCTTAAGAAGAAGAATACTGGATATATGACTAGTGCAGTAGCAGAATACTTTTCTTCTATTTCTCTATAACTTCTCTCTCTAAAGTTTCAGTGAATTCGTAAGAAATAATGAAGGAATGAGCTTCTATTTATAGAAGAATGGACTGCATAGTAACTAATTCATGAACGGTCCAGATTGATTTACTTTAATCTGACGGTCCATATTTAAAGCAAAATCTTTTAAATAAAATATAATATATTCTATTTATAATCTAATAAAACGAATAACTTTATAAAAGATTTTACTATGCAAACACTATGCAGGCACTATGCAAACACTATGTATAATAAAATATAATATATTCTAATTATTGTCTAATAAAACAGATAACTTTATAAAAGTATTCTGTTTTATATAAAAAGATTTTACTATTAGCCTAATAAAACGAATAACTTTATAAAAGTATTCTGTTTTATATAAAAAACTTTTCTATTTTATTACATTAATAATACCAATAAAACAAAACTAAGTGACTTATCACGTAAGCATCAATAATCAATACCGTGTGTTACTATGCAACCATGCGTATTACTGTACTTTTACTACCGAGTTGTTCAACAGTATTAATGGTAAAACTTTCGCCGTTATTTTCATAAAGTATTTTCGTCGTTTTCTCAATCCGACAATAATTCTATTGTGGGGTCCACCAATGATTGTGTCGTCGTAATAATATTTCGTGTTAAAACGAATATTCCCTGACCAATCGAATATTATATAGCAACTTGCGTACTTTACAAAATTTATAAATATTACCCACAACTATAATATTATATCAATTTCACTCCATAATATTCAAAAATGATATTTATAGAAAATTCATCTTTATTTATAAAAGTTGGGGTCTTACAACCTCCCATTCTTATGAAATTTTGCCCTCGAAATTAGGGTACGTACCTGGTATATCGAAGAGGTAAGGATACCTTAACTTCATTTCAGATTCTAACTCCCAGGTCATTTCCTCAACATCGTGGTTTCTCTATAAAACTTTAACTTGAGGTGTAACCTTGGAGTGTAGAATATGTTCCTTCTTATCCAAGATTTGAATAGGAACCTCTTCATACGTTAAATCTTCCGCTATTTCGTCCGGTTCTAACTCAATAATGTGGTTCGGGTCTTCCACATATTTACGTAACATGTATATGTGAAAAACATTATGAACACGAGACATACTTGATGGTAAAGCGAGTCTATAGGCCACAGTTCCTACTCGATCGAGGATTAAAAATGGGCCAATGAATCGAGGATTGACCTTTCCTCTCTTTTCAAATCTCGTAACTCCTTTCCACGGAGTAACTCCTAACAACACATGATCTCCTATATCAAATTCCACGTCCTCTCGATGAAGATCAGCATAACTCTTTTGTCGATCTTGTGAGGTTTTTATACGTTGTCGGATCATTTAAATCTTTTCCGTAGTCATACATACCAACTCCGGTCCCAACAACATTACTTCACCCACCTCATCCCAGCATACTGGAGAACGACACTTTCTTCCATACAACGCCTCGAATGGAGCCATGCCAATACTTGCTTGATAACTGTTGTTGTAGGAAAACTCCACCAATGGTAAGAACTTATCCCAACTTCCCTTGAAGTCAAGGACACAGAGTCTTAATAAATCTTCAAGAGTTTGAATAGTCCTCTCTGATTGTCCATCCGTCTGGGGATGATATGCTGAACTAAATCGTAAATTCGTGCCCATAGCTTTTTGCAAACTAACCCAAAATCGTGAAGTGAATCTTGTGTCTCGATCAGAAATTATGGATACTGGCATACCATGCAGTCTTACAATCTCGTTTATATACAAACGAACAAGACTGTGACGCCCCCAAAATAGGTATGCAACACCCATTCTGAGTCGCCAAATACATGGTACAGAAAGCAAACTACAACTTCAATAATACAATTGTCGTGCAAAATACGACAACACATACTGTGAGTTTAAATACAAATATTATCTTCTAGACAATATCCACACTCAAATAAGTCCTCATTACAATTATTCAATCACTATTTTACAGAAATAGTGAGGACTGCTAAAACATCTTTCTAGAACCATCACTCCATACCCCGACTAGATCATGCTATGTTCTCACCTCCTGAGAAGAAAAATGGAACAAAAAGGAAAAGGGTGAGCTCAACTAGCCCAGTAAAGAATATTATGACTAAGATAATATACAACAAATTATCATTAGTATTTAACAGGGAAAAATCTGATAGAATATAATCGACAACAAGTTTTAAATCAACAACTGCAGCGGAAACAGCAAACCATTAGAAGAGTTAAGTAGAGAAAGAATTCTACTATCTTCTAAGATTTAAAAGTTCATCATCAATATTTTATCCCTGTAACATCGATTAATAATCATCTTTAACCAAATATTCATCTTTGCACTACAGGCCAAAGATGATATTCATTTGTATCACCAGTCGGTCATGTTCATCTCAACACCTGTTCATCTTTGCACTACAGGCCAAAGATATTCATCAAGTAATCATACATCTTTACACTACAGGCCAAAGATATTCAATAATATCATCATTTAGGACTGAGGATGATGCAAAATATTTTAAAGAGAACGAATCCAGTGAGACAGAAGGACAAATATTAGGGATTCGTATAACAGTTTATCCAAGATCAATAATACTTCATAATAATCAATTGTGAAGCAGAATTCAAAAATAAAGATCAAAACATGGATACAATCAAAGATAGTAACCATAATAGACATCTTGGACAAAAAGAAAAAATTTTATTTTTCGGTGAATAGTGCCGTATTCGTGAATAGTACCGTATACGTGAATAGTGCCGTATACGTGAATAGTAATTCCGACACAAAAAGTTCCAAATTTGATAAAAACTCATATCAATATTTTAGCATAATGATATTGAAGAAAATAATATCATTTAAGAAGAAAATAATATCCCTTACCTCGAAATATCAGTACTTCTGGTCGGAATACCGGTATAAGGCTGAAAGAAACTTACACTGATGAATAGAAACTCTCAAAGTATCTAAATACTCACAAAATACACTCAATAATCTAGAGAGAGAAAGAGAGAAAACTTGTTTCGGGTGTGATTTTCAATTCTAACTTAGCCCTCTATTTATAGGAAAATTTTAGTAGGCTTGACCTGCAACCTGATGGCTTTACCTGCTACTATTCCCACCCATCACATTTGAAATATAATTCAGCATATTTCTTCACCAACCAAGAGTGGGGCCCACCAATTCTAGAATTTTCCATCAAAATGATAAACTCCTAAAATTCAATAATTTCAGAACCAGTCATCTCGTAAAATTCATAATAAATCATACGTTCATTTTTAACGGTTCAAAATTTGTGGACATATACTCAACTTATATATGTATAACATATCCAAAAATTAACACGATCCAACGGTCGGATTAAAAATTATAACCCCCGCAAAATATCTCAAAAACCCTGATTTTTAATACCTTCATTCCGACAAAAATACTGATAAAAACCTCAACATTAACTCCTTCATTTTTAACCACAAAAATATATCCCTCATTTATATCCACACAAAATAAATATTTCCTTATCATATGAATCAATAATTAATTATTCACAAATAATATTACAGAATCATATTTATGACAACCAGGCCGTTCCCAGGAAAGAGGGGGCTTTCCAATAAGGATTTCTCCTTACTGACGCGCAATTAGATGACCAAACCTCTCCTTAGACAGAACTTTCTAGACATTGCCAATAATGTTATCTAATAATATTATTCAAATAATATGAATTATTGATCTGATAAAGGAAAATACTGTGCCGCAGCAATTATTGAAACACCAATAATATAAAATATCAACGCAGCAATTATTGAATCAATAAAATAAAATATTGAATAATAACTACTATAACAATTATTGAGTAGTGCCTTCTTACGTAAGAATCAATAATTGGTGCAATACCGTGTGCTACTGTATTTTAACCACCGGGTATTCTAACAGTATTAACGGTAACAACTACGCCGTTATTTATAAATAACTTATACTTGTCGTTTTCTTCATCCAATCACTTTTCGTTATGGGGCCCACACAAGGCTGCGCCGTCGTACTAATATTTCCCGACAGCAAGAATATTCTACGACCAAACGAATATTCCCCGACAAAATGAATATTTTATAACCACTTGCTTATTTTGCAAAATTTGCACATTTCACCCATAACCAAAGTATTATATCAAATTAACTCCTTATTATTCACAATAATATTTAGAGAAAATTTGATTTTATTCATTAATAAGTTGGGGTCTTACAAAGACGTTCAAGTGTATAAGTATCTCGTATTGGTAAGAAATGAGCAGACTTGGTCAATCTATCAACAATGACCCAAATTGCATCAATGCCTTGAGAAACCTTGCGAAGACCAGTAACGAAATCCATGGTGATGTGCTCCCACTTCCATTCTAGAATTTCAAGTGGTTGCAATGGACCTTTTGGTACTTGATGCTCCGCTTTGACTCGTTGACAAGTTAGACACCTTGAGATAAACAGCGCTATCTCTCTCTTCATATTGCTCCACCAAAATGTATGACGAAGATCATAATACATTTTGGTACTCCCGGGATGGATTGCAAACGGTGTGTTGTGCGCCTCCATGATGATTTTATACTTTAAATTAGGGTCGTTAGGAACACAAAGTCTGGATTTGACTCGAAGTATTCCTTCTTCATTGATTCTTGCTTCCGGCATAGCACCTTCTTGTACTTTCTTCCTCATACGCATCCGCTCCAGGTCTGTAGCTTGAGCAGCCTTAACTTTATCAATTAAAGTCGATTCTACTCGTATATTCGCCATCATCACATGGGTCCCTGGAGTCTTTAACTCTATCTCCATCCTTTGCAAGTCACACAAAATGGGCCTTTGCGTTGACAATATCGCACTCGTACTTGCATATGATCTTGTACTCACTGCATCAGCTATCACGTTCGCTTTTTCATGATGGTATTGGATGGCATGATCATAATTTTTCAACAGTTCCAGCCAACGTCGTTGTCGCATGTTGAGTTCCTTTTTGAGTGAATAAATATTTGAGGCTTTTATGATCCGTAAAGATCTCCACTTTCTCCCCATACAAGTAATGCCTCCAAATTTTAAGTGTGAAGACAACAATTGCCAACTCTAAATCATGAGTAGGATAATTCCTCTAATATTCTTTGAGTTGTCTTGAGGCATAGGCTATGACTTTCCCATGTTGCATGAGAACACATCCCAACCCTTTGCCCGAAGCATCACTGTAGATGACAAATCCCTCCGAGCCAGATGGTATTGTCAGAACAGGTGCTGAAATGAGTCTCCTCTTGAGTTCTTGAAAACTCTACTCATATTCTTCGCTCTAACAGAACTTTGTATCTTTCCGAGTCAGCTGAGTTAATGGAGTATCGATTCGAGAAAATCCTTCCACGAATCTCCGATAATAACCAGCTAAACCGAGAAAGCTACGTACTTCGGTCACTGATTTAGGTTGCTCCCAGCTTTGAATTGCTTCAATCTTTGCTAGGTCAACAGATATTCCATGACTTGATACTACGTGCCCAAGGAATGCTACTTCCTCAAGCCAGAACTCGCATTTCTTTAACTTGGCATAAAACTTGTATTCACGAAGCTTTTGGAGTGTTAGCCTCAAGTGTTGCTCATGATCTTCACGGCTTTTGGAATAAATAAGGATGTCATCAATAAAGACGACCACAAAGTGATCCAAATATTCCTTGAATACTCGGCTCATCAAATCCATGAAGGCAGCAGGAGCATTAGTCAATCCAAAAGACATGACTAAAAATTCATAATGCCCGTACTGAGTTCTGAAGGCAGTCTTTGGAATATCTTCAGTTCTAACCTTCAGCTGATGATATCCAGAATGAAGATCGATTTTTGAAAAGAATTGTACTCCTTACAACTGGTCAAACAGGTCATCAATACGTGGCAATGGGTACCTATTTTTGATGGTGACATGATTCAACTCCCGATAATCAATACAAAGTCGCATACTCCCATCTTTCTTCTTCACGAATAGAACAGGAGCACCCCAAGGAGAAGTACTAGGACGAATAAAGCCAATGTCTAACAATTCCTGCAGTTGGGTCTTTAACTCCTGAAGTTCAATAGGAGCCATTCGACATGGGGCTTTGGAAATGGGTTTTGTACCGGGTTCAAGGTCGATACAAAATTCAATTTCACGCTCTGGGGGTAGGCCAGGAAGTTCTTCAGGGAATACGTCAGGAAATTCATTAACAATAGAAATATCATTCAAAACTGAAGTATTTTTGTTTAGATCCGTGACATGAGCTAAGAAAGCTTGACATTCATTTTTTAATAAACGAATAGCTTTATGGCTTGAGATGACAGTGATTGATTTTAATGGTTTGGTTGTTTAAATTCGTATAATAGGTTGATTACGAATATGAAAGCTAACAACCTTACGAAAACAATTAATTTTTGCATGATGAGTAGTTAACCAATCAATCTCTAGAATTACATCAAATGCAAGTATTTTCAATGAAATAAGATCGACAGGTAATGTGAGGGTATCGATTTGAACCAAACAAGACCTATAAACAGTGGATGTAATGAAGGTTTCTCCCAACGGAGTTTCCACAGATAAGTTAAAGTCTAATTTCTCCGGAGTCAAATTTAATCGTTGAGCGCAAATAGTAGAAATAAAAGAATGGGTAGAACCGATATCAAATAAGGTATATACTTCGCTAGAGTTTATGATAAGCGTACCCGTGATGACCTCATTCGGGTTCCTTACTTTCTGGGAGGTCACAACAAACGCTCTCCCTTGCACTACCGGTTTTGACTTTTCTGGGACGTCCTTTGGTGCCTCCATCCTAGCTGAACTTGCCTTTGGTGAACGACAAAATCGGGCTGGATGACCTTCTCTTCCATAATTATAACATGCTTTGGACGGCATCGCGCAGTTTCGACTGATGTGTCCCTCCTCTCCGCATTTGAAGCATATGATCGGTGGTCGTTCTCCTTCCTTAACCACGGGTACTGGTGCTGACGTCTTTCCATCATTACTGAATCTCCTCTTCTTGAAATGTCCATTCTTATTATTTTGACTATGATTACCACCGAAGTGGTTACCATTTCTGGCCTGTTGATTCCCTCCACGCTTGTTGTCACCGCTTCGATGACTGCTTTCACTGGTATTATCATTTTGCCTGTTGCTCTCTTTAGGTTGCGTTGACTCGTTATCGCGCTCCACTAACTGAGCCCTATTTACAATATCTGAATACAAACACAGTTTATGAGAAATTAGATGTTGACGTATCTCCGGCTTCAAACCTCTTAAAAATATCCGCGTCATTCTCTCTTCATTATCCACCAAGTGGAACGCAAACCGGGACAGCTTGGCAAACTTAGCTTCATACTGCGACACGGTTATATTATTCTACTCCAACTTGATGAACTCTATCTCCTTTATGTGACAAATACTTTCAGGAAAGTACTTGTCATTGAACAGTTCTTGGAACTTCTCCCAAGACATCTTCAGTGCAGCAGGTTGAGTACGCTTTACCGATTCCCACCAGTAATATGCCTCTCCTCGTAACATAAAGGTGGCAAAGGGAACCTTTTGCTCCTCGACGCATCCCAAGACATTAAATATCTTGGTGATCTGCTTTATCTACGTTTCTACCTTAAGTGTTTTTGGTTCTCCAATAAACTCCGGTGGTCCCAGCTCCTTGAACTGTTTAGTGGTGACCGTCCGTGAATTTTCAGTATTTTCACCTATATTTTAGACAGGAGCCGCTCTCGCCTGTTGTTGCATGAATTGCATAAAGCCTCTTAACATTCCATCATTCATCATTTGGTCAGTGTTGTTATTTGCATGAGGATTATCGTCTTCCTGATGCACATTATCCTGATTATTGATATGTGGTGAATCAACGGTCGCCTGTGCTCCATTGCTATTCTCAGCATTCTCGAATGTCATTTTCAAATACTGCTGCAAAACAAGGGTTAATTAATATATCACATATTATCTCTATACTCTGACCGACCAATTAAATAACAAGTAAACTTAGGTAGGTTATACTAGCGAAGGAATTCCCCGTCTCTCCCCTCCTAGTTCTTATCTCACATCTCAGCTAGGGATCATATAACCTGGCTCTGATACCAACTGTGACGCCCCCAAAATAGGTATACATCACCTATTCTGAGTCGTCAACTACATGGTATAAAATACAAATAAAACTTAATTATACAACTGTCGTGTAAAATACGACAAAACATAAGCTGTGAGTTTAAATACAACACTTTCTTCTAAACAGGATTCAAACTCAAAATAAGTTCTCAATACATTTATTTTCACACTATTTCATAGAATAGTGAGGACTACTAATGCTATCCTCTGAATCGTCACTCCATTCCCTGACTAGTCCCCGCTACGTTCTCATTTCCTGAAGAGAACAATGAAAGCAAAAGGGTGAGCTCAACTAGCTCAGTAAGAAATATTATGACTAAGATAATACAGAATAAATTATCGTTAGCCTTCAACAGTATTAAACTGATAAAATATAACAAACATGAAGTTTAACTGCAGTGGAACAAGCAATCCATTAAAAGAGTCAAATAAAAAATAAAATCTACTATCTTTTGTGATTTAAAAGGTTTTTCATCACTTTTATCGCTAAGACTCGGCTTAATAAATAATCCACATCATCCATGCACTACGGCCAAGGATATTCATTAGTATCACAACCATAAATTATTCATGCATCACAGCCAAGGATATTCGTGTATTCATCAATGGTCATGATCATGCCAACAACTGTCCATCAATGTACTACGGGCCAATGAGGACTTTTACCACATCATTTGTAATATTACGGTCATGATTACACCGAATAATCCTTAGTTATAATCATACCAAGTCCATCTATGCACTACATGACATAGATGACTTTCAACAAAATATAAACATGAGGATGATGACAATGATATAAGAATTCAATAAAACAAGTTCAAGAATTAATTAATCCAAGAACCAATAACGTCCAAATTGTCAACATGATACTGCTTTGTGCAGTAAAATTCAAGAATGCTCAGAAGAATATTTCTATGAAAATATACTGGATGAAGCGCAAATATCAAGGATATTCCACTAATTTCATGGAGTATAAAAGCCAAAACTTTAACCAACTGAGTATAATAAAGAATGGAATAACAAAAAAAATCACCAGGCATGCGATAGACCGCACAGGCAGGTTATTCTAACAGAATAATAAATAACGGAACCAGATCTGGCGTAAAACGCACAGACAGTATATTCCAACAGAATAATAAAGAATGGAACCAGGTCCGGCGTAAATGCACAGACAGGATGTTCTGACAGAATAATAAAGAATGGAACCAGGTCTGGCGTAAACGCACAGACAAGATGTTCCGACAGAATAATAAATAATGGAACCAGGTCCGGCGTAAACGCACAGACATGATATTCCAACAGAATAATAAAGAATGAAATAACAGAAGAATTTCACCAAATATAGGGTAGCCCGCGTATACAGATTATTCCAACAAAATAATAAAGAATGGAATAACATAAGTTCTCTTCATGAATAAGAAAGAAAGAATACCCTTTACGAGTACAAAAAATAATATCCCTTACCTTAAGAAGAAGAATACTGGATATATGACTAGTGCAGTAGCAGAATACTTTTCTTCTTTCTCTTTATAACTTCTCTCTCTAAAGTTTCAGTGAATTCGTAAGAAATAATGAAGGAATGTGCTTCTATTTATAGAAGAATGGACTGCATAGTAACTAATTCATGAACGGTCCAGATTGATTTACTTTAATCTGACGGTCCATATTTAAAGTAAAATCTTTTAAATAAAATATAATATTTTCAATTTATAATCTAATAAAACGAATAACTTTATAAAAGATTTTACTATGCAAACACTATGCAGGCACTATGCAAACACTATGCATAATAAAATATAATATATTCTAATTATTGTCTAATAAAATAGATAACTTTATAAAAGTATTCTGTTTTATATAAAAAGATTTTACTATTAGCCTAATAAAACGAATAACTTTATAAAAGTATTCTGTTTTATATAAAAAACTTTTCTATGTTATTACATTAATAATACCAATAAAACAAAACTAAGTGACTTATCACGTAAGCATCAATAATCAATACCGTGTGTTACTATGCAACCATGCGTATTACTGTACTTTTACTACCGAGTAGTTCAACAGTATTAATGGTAAAACTTCCGCCGTTATTTTCATAAAGTATTTTTGTCGTTTTCTCAATCCGACAATAATTCCGTTTGTGGGGTCCACCAATGATTGTGTCGTCGTACGAATATTCCCTGTTAAAACGAATATTTCTTGACCAGTCGAATATTATATAGCAACTTGCGTACTTTGCAAAATTTATAAATAGTACCCACAACTATAACATTATATCAATTTCACTCTATAATATTCAAAAATGATATTTATAGAAAATCCATTTTTATTTATAAAAGTTGGGGTCTTACATCCGGTTTTCATGATGGACTTGTTTATGTTGTACAACCAGCTTTCAATCCAGTGTATATGTAACTGCGGGGCCTTAAAACGGTTATCTAGATTGAAGGCCTCAAAATAGTGAAAGTCATGTATGTGGTGTTCGGGCTTACTTCGATGGCTTACAAGCCCATAAAAAGTCTGACCCTTGTAAATAGTTCATATCTAGTCTCGTAGATGTTTCACATCTCGAGAAATAAAATTAAATCAAGCCGAATATGAAATAAAATGGAAGTATCAAAGACCTCAATTCCTGAGTGAAAGGGTTTGAAAATAGCTTTTCAAAACTCACTTTCATATGCTTGTTTAAAAAATAAACTTTTCAATAAATCAAACCCTTTGTATATAGGTACAAAAGAGGCATAACACTACTTTCAAATAAAGTACCAAACATCTTTTCAAATGAAAAGCTTTCAACACACACACACACACACAATACATAGGAAATGAAAAAGTAGCGGTAACCGTGTTTCACAGAAGTCGGGGGGGTGCCTAACACCTTCCCTTTGCTTAAGTAAGCCACCGAACTCCATGAATATCGTACCTTAGGCCATTATCCTTTAGAGGAGCGGTAAGTATTAGGCTAGCTTTTTGCATCTTTTTACCATAATAACCTTCGACAAATAAATGAATTCCTTTTATTGTGAGCATGTGATTCACATTTTTTTTATTGTAATTAAGGGTGTAAACGAGTCAAATTGAACTGAACAAAGAGCTACTCAGATTCGACTCGAACGTTAAATTCATACTCGAAAATCGATTTGGATTCGAATTGTATTTGAAAAAACTTTACTCATATTCAGCTCAGCTTGAATATTCATTATTCGAATTCGATCCGGCTCAGATCGAATTATATTCAAATTACTCGCGAGTTTCGAATTCAAGCTCAAATTCGAGTATCCACATAGTGATTAGTGTTATAATACATTTAATTATAAATTGAACTTATTATTTTACTTAGAAATGAGAAAAAAAAAATTTATAACTATACTTTACAGATATAAAATCACAATAAAAATTAAAAACAAAATAAAAAAAATAATAAATAATTATCCTAATTTTATTTAACTTTATACATATTATAAGAGAATATATCGAGTATCCACTCGAATATGTATCAACCGAGTATGCATCGAATCACAATAGAGAATTCGAATAGTTTAAATTCTAAACGAGTAAAATATTTTGTTCAAAATTTATTCATATTTTTATTCAAAAAAAAATTTATAATTAAATTTAAATCATATTATTAACAAATTCGAATTTTACTCATAATATTTAAGTCGAGTACGACCCTTTGGATTTACAACCTTAATTGTAATGACTTAAAGAGGAGAATTTTTTGTTTTTAAAAATTAATAAATGAAATGTCCGTTCCGGAAATGCAACAGATTCATTGAATTATGGACAATGTGCGTCCCTTCTCACCATATATAATTAAGATAATGATGACTAAATGTTTAAATATATTTAACCTCTGTCGGTGCAACATCTGAATTGAAAATGATATTTTTCTGAATCCATGAGCTGTTATCGGGACACACACACACACACACATCTCTCTCTCTCTCTCTCTCTCTATATATATATATATTGCGATTCCCAATTAAGAAATTAATTACCTCTACCCCTCACATTCCACTCCAACAAGTTTAGAAAACACAACATACATAAAAATGGATTCTCCCTTGTCATCCTCACGTCCCCTAGAAATCTATGTCCTCCCCTTCCTCTCCCCCGGCCATATGATCCCCCTCTCCGAAATCGCCCGCCTCTTCGCCGCACGCGGCGAGCACGTGACCATCATCACCACCCCTTCCAATGTCGCCCTCACCCCGGACAAAGAACAAAATGCCTCTATCCGCATTCACACTATCCCATTCCCTGCCAAGGAGGTTGGTTTACCGGATGGGCTTGAAAACTTTTTTTCTGTTAAGGATATTGATACCGCGGCTAAAGTGTTCACCGGAATGCAACTCCTCCGGAACTCTATTGAAGAATATGTAACTGAGCACCGGCCGGATTGTCTTGTGTCTGATATGTTCTTCCCGTGGACGGCCGACCTGGCCATCCGGCTCGACATTCCTCGGTTGGTTTTTAATGCGACTTGCATGTTCTCTCAGGTCAGTGACATGCCACCTAAAGTGTTTAACGATAGTCAAAAATGTTCAAAATTTAACCATATTAATTATATAAGCACGTAATTGTTAAGTAATTCTAGAATAATTATAAAAGTATAATGGTTAAGTGTAGCTTGATGTATACTTCTAGCATAATTTTTTCTCTAATAATATTAACAATGTAAAATAAAAATAATTTGTATATATTTCTAATAGTTTCACTAAAATTAAATGATTTTTTCAGATGTTAAGATTAATAGTAATATTATACTCTCTTCGTATCATTAAAAAAATCATATTTATAAAAAATAAATTATTTCATAATAATTTTTTTTATTGATGATAATATAAAATATCATAATTATATATATTTTTCATTAGATTTATTTCTAATATTTTCAATATATTTTAAGTTATATTACTTTTTTGTGAAAAATAAAAATAATATATTACACCTTATTTAACCTCATATTAAAAATCTTATATATTCAATTGACAAATTTACAAAAACTTATCCATACATAGGAAAAAAAAATAATTCGATACCTCCTAACCTTTTCATCTTTTTTCCTGTCTCAGGTACTGAAAGACGCCGTCCGCCGCCCCGACTCGCCTCACCTGACCGTCAAATCCGACTACGACCCTTTTGTCATTGCCGGGCTCCCACACCCCATCACCATGACCCGAGCCGAGCTCCCGGACTACGTCCGGACCCCGAACGGGTACACCAAGATGATGGAAGAGTGGAAAGAGGCTGAGTTGAAAAGCTACGGCGTACTCGTAAACAATTACTACGAGTTCGACTCGGCCTACACCGATTTTTACCAAAAAATGGTCGCTCCAACTCAAAAAATCATTAATGTGGGCCCGGCGGCGTTGATTCACCGGAGCGGCAACGAGAAGGTGAAGAGAGGGCATAAAACGGTGGTGGGTGAGCATGAGTGTCTGAGTTGGCTCAAGTCGAAAGATCCTAACTCGGTGCTTTATGTTTGCTTTGGGAGCGGGTGTATATTCCCTGATGCGCAACTCATGGAGATAGCGTGTGGGCTCATGGCCGCGGGGCATGATTTCATGTGGGTGGTGCTTGGGAAGGATGATGAGAAGAAGGAAGATGAGGTGAATTGGTTGCCGTTGGATTTTGATGAGAAGATGATCAAGACCAATAAGGGAACGATAGTCAAGGGGTGGGCCCCACAGGTATTGATTTTTATTTATTATAAGTTTGAAGTCTCGATGACTGTGCTGTGCTTATACAAATAGAAACGGTATGACTATGCTTATAATATTGCAACAGTATGACTATGCTTATAATATTAACATTTAATCAAATCTCACATTAAAAATAGAAACATTATATATAAAAAAATAAAAATAAAAATATACGCACACAATTGTGAATCGAACATGCCTAAAAACAACGCCCCAATCTTTAACTAGGTTTTTCAATAGGACTGGTATAGTTCGAGAACCCTCTCCCATGCTCCTCCCGCGACCTAACCTGTTGTTTTTATCATCCCTGACTCGCAAGCCCACTACCCATTGTTAACATTGTGATCGTCTGTACTGACTCTCACGCTGGAGCTATCCTCCGACGGTCAAGCCGTCAAACTTTTGGTGTTTTCGTGTTTACTGTGCAGGATTGAACGTGTCTTACGTGATTGGGACGTGTGGAAAGATCTTGGCGTTAACATTGGCGCTAGAAGGAGGGGTGTGTTCTAGTGTCCTTGAAATTTTCAATCACAAACTATAACTGTTCTACGTCAGAATCCATGGTGAAGAGTAGGACGGTTACCCTAGAGGGACAGCCGATGGCTGTAAGTTCATCTACACCACGAGTATCTGTCAAGGATCGCTTGGGTCCTGCAAACAGTGCTCATGCCAGTACGGCTTCTAAGCATGCGTCTGAAGGTTCTCGTTCGAAAGTCATTGGTAATTTTAGGATAAGACTGGTTTTCACTGCCGAAAAAGCCACTTCCAAACCTGATCATGGTCGAAAACGGGTAGAAGACACACTACCTAGAACTCGACACCGAGATGGTCAGACCGATAAAACCTCCAAGTTAGCCAAGATGGCAGAGGAAGCAGATAAGGCTTTGGAGGTACTTTTGAAACAGAGACAAGATATAGCCGAGCAGATGCTTCGGATGACGGAGTTGAAAGACGAAGCGTCTAGCTATGCACAGTCCGAAGAGCACAGCGGACATACAAATAGAAGACAGAGGAAAGGAAAGGAACCTGCCCATTCGGGTTATGAATCTCGAGGCCAACCTCGGGATCGAAGAAGATCGAGAAGTCCTACTCTCCGAGGATCGAAGAGGGTACTCCACCCTATCGGTTCTAGAGAGTAGGGTCGAAACAGGCAAAGAGGAAGGTCCAGACACTTAAGAATACAAAGAAGGCACCTCGCCTTGAGTATTCTCACCATAGTGATAGAGCTTGTCATCAAAGCAGATCCAGAGGTCGCACTCCGGAGAGACCATTAAGGGTACACCACCCTGGGGACACTCGTCGTCAGAAAAGTCTCGAAGGCTGGGGGTTCGGAGGGTAAAGGCCGGTCTGCTCAGAAGAAGAGAGATTTTTCGGACAAAGAAGTCTCATCACAGCCAGAAGGAGTAGAATTTCTGGTTAATGAACTGAAGGAGCTTCGAAAATAGCTGGCCGAAGTCCAACAAGTTAAGGTTACTTCGGGAAAGAAGACATCTCCTTTTTTCACGGATATCCTCAAAGAGAAAGCCGACCCCACTAAGAAATTGCCCCATATGGAAAGTTATGATGGGTCTGGAGATCCTTATGACCATAGTCAGGCGTTCGATAGACTGATGAACTACTATGACTTTAGCGATGCTGCTAAATGTCATACCTTCGTTACAACGCTCCGAAAAGACGCCAGACAGTGGATGAGGACTCTTCCTTCTGATTCAGTTTCATCTTGGGCATATTTGTGTAGCAAGTTTCATGCTCGCTTCGGAAGCAACATGAGAAGGGGAAAACCAACAAGTTCATTGGCTCAAGTTCGACAATTTTCGAATGAGTCATTGAGCTAGTATGTGAAGCGCTTCCGAGAAGCAGTCGGCCAGGTGACTGAACTCAATGATCTTCAGGCCGTTGGCTTATTTCAGAATGATTTGGACCTGGTTAAATCAGAGAAATTGGTGAAGAAGTTGATGTTTCACCACCCGAAAAGTCTTGCTGAAGCCTTCGATAAGGTGGAAGGCTACATAGTGGTAGAGGAGGCTATGAATAGCCTGAAGCATCCTTCGGACAGGCTGAAGGAGACAGATCGGGATAGAACATATAGCAGTCAGAAGAAGAATAAAGGGAATAATGATCGCTACGATGGAGGGTCCAAGAAGTATAACAACACTTGGAGACAGGGAGGAGGTCGTTCGTCCGCTCCGACCCAGAAGGTGAATAGGACGTACACTCAACTGAATATTGATAGGGCTGTTATTTTAGACCTGATCAAAAATCAACCCATCTATGAACCACCTCGGGACAACCTTAAGCCTGGAGCTGGCAATTCTCGCAAGTACTGTGACTATCATCAGGCTTCGGGTCATGATACAAATGAATGTGTCAGTCTGAAGGACTTTATTGAGAGGAAGGTTCAAGGGGGTGCCTTAGTTCAGTACGTTACAACGAGAACGACCCAACAAGCCCAACAAAGAGACAGATAACCTGTTCAGGCAGTTCAGCCAGTTCAACCTACATTGACAGCTCCTGAGCAAGCCAGCAAGGCATGCGGTCGATGTCATTACGGGAGGAATTTCTAGCAAAGTCATTGGAAAAAAGCGTCGAGAATACCTGGATTCGATCATGTCGGTGGCGGGTACACTCCCGAGGACTGATAGACCTTATCCAGGTACGGTAATCTCCTTTACCGATGAGAATTACCCTTCAGAACTAATCGAACCCCATGAAGGAGCACTGGTGATTACGGCACAGGTGAGTTTGGTTGATATGAAGAGGATGATGATAGACAATGGGTCTTCTGTCGATATCCTGTATGCCCACGCTTATCAGAGGATGCATCTGGATGGGCGGAAGATGGAGGTTGGGCAGGAGGCTCCCTTATACGGCTTCAACAACGATCTAGTTAGAGTGGCAGGGACTATTGAACTATCGGTTATCTTCGAAACAGCTTCCCAACAGGTAGAAATAACTTTTAAATTTTATGTTATGCATGTAGATTCTGCCTACAATGCTATTCTAGGGAGGCCCACTTTGACTGCTCTACAAGCTGTAACCTCTATTCCTCACTTTAAAATCAAATTCCCTACGGCTCATGGAGTTGGAGAGGTCGCTGGAGATTTGGACTTGGCCAGACGTTGCTATAGAAATGTCGTGATTGCTTCGAGAGTAGGGGTGTCGAAGCAGAAACAGACGATTGCGATAGAGATCGAACACTTTACCGAAAGCAGTTTAGAACCATTGGTCATGCCAGCTGGGGAGACAGAGGAGTTGGAGCTGATTCCTGAGAAGAAGGACAAGACAGTAAAGATAGATTTGGGTCTATCGGAACCTCTCCGGACGAACCTTATGGAGCTCCTACGGTGTTATGCAGATGTCTTCGCATGGGAATCTCAGGATATGCCAGGTGTAAGTCGAAAGGTAGTAGAGCATCAGTTGGAAGTGGATCCATCCAAGAAGCCAGTTCAACAGAAGAGGCGAATTTTTGCATCGGAGCGTCAACAGATCATTGATGAAAAGATTGCAAAGCTGCTGGCTGCGGACTTCATTTTTGAGATCGACTACCTAGAGTGGATGGCGAATGTGGTCCTGGTCCAGAAGCAGAATGGAAAGTGGCGAGTATGTATCGACTACACAGATTTGAATAAAGCTTGTCCAAAGGACTTCTATCCACTATCCCACATCGATCAGCTCATCGATGCGACTTCGGGGTATGATTTATTGAGCTTTATGGATGCTTTCTCTGGTTACCATCAAATTTCCATGTGCAAAAATAATATACCGAAGACGACGTTCATTACGCATCGTTCGGTATATGCCTATAAGAAGATGATCTTTGGCTTAATCAATGCGGGAGCCACGTACCAGAGAATGATGAACTTAGTCTTCAGACGTTAGCTGGGCAGGAATATGGAGGTGTATATCGATGACATGATTGTCAAGAGTATGCTTGTACAGAAGCACTTGGACGATTTAGAAGAATGTTTTCAGACGGTCCGTCATCATAACTTGAGGCTGAATCCGACCAAGTGTACTTTCGGTCTTGGTGCTGGCAAATTTTTGGGTTATCTTGTCAGTCAGAGAGGTATTGAAGCCAATCCGGAAAAGATCCAGGCAATCTTGAGCATGAAGACTCAGTCATTTAAAGATGTTCAACGTCTGACAGGGAGGATTGCAGCTTTGAGGAGGTTCATGTCCAAGTCGGTAGAAAGGTGTTTGCCATTTTTTGATACGTTGAAATGGCCGAAGAATGCGAAGACGTTCCAGTGGTCTTCGGAATGTGAAGACGCCTTCCAGAGCATAAAGACATACCTGTCTTCGGCGCCTTTGTTGGTGAAGCCCGCTCCTGCTGAGCCCCTGTATTTGTACTTAGCAGCTAGTTCGTTGGCAGTGGGAGCAATTTTGGTGTGATAAGTTGGGGGTAAGCAGCACCCGGTTTAATATGTAAGTCATGTCCTTAGAGATGCTGAAACAAGGTACCCAAATATTGAAAATCTTGCCTTTGCTTTGATGCTAGCTAGCCGAAAGCTTAGGCAATACTTTCAGGGTCGGTTATTGGTGGTATATATTGATCAGCCTCTGAAGAAGGTTCTGTGCAAGCCTGAAGTTTCGGGGAGATTAGCTGCTTGGACAATAGAGTTGTCTCAATTTTGTATTGAATATCATCCCCGGACAGCTATTAAAGGACAAGCCTTGACTGATTTTGTAGTTGAATGTTCGTTTTCTGAAGTTGATGACGATTTGGTAGAAGCTGAAAGATCAGACAGAACAGTTGCGATTCTTCAGCAGAAGTAGAGCTCGTGGACGCTGTATGCAGATGGGTCTTCTACTTTGGACACCAGTGGAGCAGGGATTATCTTGACGAGTTCGGAGGGATTCAAAGTGCAACAGGCCATCAGATTCGGATTCAGAGCAACAAACAACGAGGCAGAGTATGAAGCGGTGCTAGCAGGGTTACGACTGACTAAGAGTTTCGAAGTACAGAGAATAGTCATTTTCAGTGATTCTCAGTTAGTCGTCAAACAAGTCTCAGGGGAGTATAAAGCTCGAGGACCAAGAATGATCAAGTACCTGGCAGAGTTGAAAGATCGGCTTCAGTATTTTCATTCCTATGAGTTTCAAGGGGTTGAACGTAATGATAATTCCATTGCCGATGCACTGTCAAAGCTGGCTACTACGGATGCGAATGTTTTTGACGGATCTGTCTACTTGGAAATTTTACAGCATCCTAATGTTCAGCATGAGTCGGTAATGTGTATTGATCGTACCAACTGCTGGTTGACTCCATATCTGGAGTATCTGGCAGATGGCGTCCTTCCTTCGGATCAGATGCTGGCCAAGAAAGTCAAATACAAGAGTGCAAACTTTGTTCTTATAGATGGGGATCTTTATCGAAGGGCTTTTTCATCTCTATTGCTGAAGTGCTTGACTCCGTCCGAAGCTGAATATGCTCTTCGAGAGGTTCACGAAGGCATATGTGGCGACCATATGGCTGCAAAGTCGTTAGCCTATAAAGTACTTCGTCAGGGGTATTACTGGCCAACAATTTTCGAAGAAGCTACAGAGTACGTGAAGAAGTGTGAGAAGTGCCAACTCAATAGTCCGATCCCACATCAGCCACCAGAAGAGCTATATTCGATCCTATCTCTTATACCCTTTGCTGTCTGGGGGGTAGATATACTGGATCCATTGCCAAAAGCTAAATGTCAGGTCAGTTTTGTTATAGTCGCCATTGATTATATGACCAAATGGGTTGAAGCGAAGCCACTTAGGTTGATAACGGAACAAGAATGTTTGAGATTTATGAAGGAGTCGGTAGTATTTCATTTCGGAATTCCTAAGGTGGTGATATCGGACAACGGACGCCAGTTCGTGGAATCGAAATTTGAAACATTTTTAAAAGAGTTGAGGATTCAGCATAGGAAGACTTCAGTAGCTCATCCGCAGTTTAACGGGTAGGTCGAAGTGACCAATAAAACGCTACTGAATGGTATCAAGTGAAGACTGGATGAAGCTAAAGGGAGATGGTCGGAGGAGCTGCTCAGCGTGTTATGGGCGTATCGAACTACACCGAGGACTACAACGGGAGATTCACCTTTCAGACTGGCCTTTAGTACTGATGCCTTAGTCCCAGTTGAGATCGGATCTACAAGTCTTCGGGTCAGTCAGTTTAAAGAGATATACAATGAAGAAAGGTTGAAGGTTAATTTGGATTTGCTCGAAGAAATCAGGGAAACAACTTTGATCAAATTGGCAGCCTACCAACGAAGAGTGGCCAAGCATTACAATAAGGGGGTAAAGCTTCGTAGATTTGAAGCAGGAGATTTCGTCCTCAGGGAGGTGGAAGCGTTTACGCCTCAAAATTTAGGAAAGCTAATGCCGAACTGGGAGGGGCCTTATGAAGTTGTTGAGGTACCGAAGCCAGAGACTTATCGGTTGAGGGCACTAGATGAATCAGAGATAAAGAATACTTGGCATGCTAGCAGGCGAAAATATTTTCAGTAGATACAGTGTCAGTATACCAGAAGTTTGTAAATTTTTGAATCATCATCAATGAAAGATTCTTTTTCTCAACAAGCCTTCTGTTCGTTGTTGTTAACTTCATCGGTGTAAGGAGGTTCGGGTGGACTCGCTGACCATTCGATGGTAGCCTTATCAGCAGGTGGTCCTTATGAATTTGTCAGGCCCTTCGTGGTGGCAAACTTCATCGGTGTAAGGCTACCATTCGATGGTAGCCTGTGTGGTCAGAGGAATCCTGTGGGTTTGTTAGGCCCATCGTGGTAAACAAATTCCCTATGATGCAGATTCGCCTCACACTTCGGTAACGAATAAGTATTGCTTTATTTTATTACCTGATTCTGTTTAAGTGCTGAGATCGGATTCATTTTGCATTATTACTTGATTTGACCTTATCTGTTATATGATTTGCTTAATTGTTAACTAACAGTTTAAGTTAAGTTTAAAAGATAAGAGCTTGTATATTTTTCAAGTTAATTGATGGTGAATTATTGACAATAAATAACTACAAAGGAGTAATAAGGAACGAAGTTGATATTTCATTAATATAATAGTTACATGAAGGATAAAATTGATTACAGAAATCCTATAAGCTAAGGAAAAGGAAGGTCAACGTCAAGCATTGTCTTCGCCTTCGGAAGAGTCAAGGATTGGTGGATCTAACTTGGCCGCGACTAACTTTGTTTTGCCTCGGCTTCGGCTGACCTCATAACCTCAGAGTACATATGAACGATTTCTTCGTTTAGCTCATCGGATTTTCGGTAGTCAGCTTGAATTTGTTGACGCAGCTCTTCGGTTAGAGGCGGGCCTAGCTCCTCCAAGGCTTGCAACTTACTTTGAAGCTTGCGACGTCTAACCAAATGTTTCTCCTTGTCAACTCTAGCCTTAACCTGGACTTCATCAATTTGTTTCGCTAAGCTCGAATTAGCGGTGGCTAGATTTTCGTTCTTACTCCTCAGAATTTCATTCTTATGAACAAGATCAGTATTCATATTGGTCAAAGATTGTTGACTGACCTTGGTCGTCTTTTATTTGGGTCAACTCCCTCCGAAGACCCTCGTTGGTGTGGAGGATATCTCCGTTTTGGCCTCTTTCGGACCAAGGCCAATTTCAAGATGGCGTTCTCTCTCCGGGCAGCATCTTCTTCGGCTTCGACTTCTTTATATCTGGGACGAAGTCGACCGAAGACAACATTTGCCTGCATTTGATCAAAATTAATCAGTTAATCTCCAATAGATGCACATAATTTCAAATTAACAACAAATTTACCTCATCCTGGTAACTCATGCCTTCATCGATTAGGTCCATAATCGAGCTGTTGCCAAACCGATGGTCATCGGTGTCCCGAACGAATGAATCGAATAGTTGGAAGGGAAAGTTGGCATTGAATTGGGGCCATAGAGTCGGCGATGCCATGGATTCATTTCGAAATTCTGAGGAAGATGGTTTCGAGGGAGAGGGTACAGATTGTTCAGGACTTGGAAATGGGTGGGGATCGGGCGTGAGCAGTTTCACGTGGTGGAGATGGGGCAATTGTTGAACTTGGTGGGTTATCAGAAGGATGCTTTCTTTTACGGGAAAGTGAAGGGATGGACTCGATTGGTTCATCATCATCGGAAACTTAGATCTCCACGGGGATTGTCGGTGGAGGATCATATGTGGAGGAAGGTACCCGGAGGGCATCGGCGGAGAGAGGAGTGACTTTGACCCGTAGTTTCTTAACACGAATGGCTCGGGTCCGTTCGTCCAGGGGCATGTCAAGTAAACTTCCTCTGGCAGGAACAGAGTCTGATGGTGCAGGGATTTGCTCAGGTGAAGGGTTTGTTTCTATGCGAGCAGATCGGGGTTGTCTTATAGCTCTCTTCTTTCAACGAGGTTGAGTAGATTCTTCGGCAGTTTGAGGTTCGGCAGTAGATGTCTCTGTGACGGGAGGGTCATTCAGCTGAGATTCAAAAAATCTTCCAAATCTCTTATGTCTGAAGAGGTCGGTTTAATCAAAGACACTGCAAGGAATATATAACAATTATTCCTAGGCGATACTATCAATAGTTTCAAGAAATCGTTCAAACGATAAAACCCTCCATTCAGAACAGTTTATCAAAGGAAATGTAGCCAGATATATCAAAGACAGTTCGAGACTTACAGTTATGGTCATACAACCATGCTTGTTTGGTGAGGAGTCCGTAATTTCATTCTTCCCTTGGGAAATTCTCGAAAAGCTCTATCATTTCGTTTACCCGTTCTTCAGGGATGTCACCGAAGTCTGCATATATCTTTTCTTGGATTGACCAGATCGGTAGAGAGGCAGTTTCTGGTCCCTTGATGAAGAACCATCCTTTGTTAATGGATGGGGTAGAGACTAGTGAGCGTCTCTCAAACTTCTCACCTATCTTCGGTGCTTGTTTGCTCAGAGCCTTAAACCCCTTTTCTCGGGATTGGCCGATTTTATAAACGGTGAAGAAGAATTCGAGAGTGGGTTCGACGCCCACTTCATGGCAAAAGGCAATGAAGGCGAGGATGTGAATGTATGAGTTCGGCACCAGTTGGGTGAACCCAACGCCGACAAACCCTAGCAGGGTAACTAGGAAAATGTGGAGAGGAAATCTTACCCCCTTCTCGAGCAAAGTTACCGGTATGGCTGTCCAGCCTGATGGATGCTGGTACATCCGTTCGTTGGATCCCGGAGCCCTCACTAGGTGGGTATCGGGAATTTGATATCTAGTCCGAATCTTGCGAAGTTTTATCTCGATAACAGTAGGAGTGTTGGCATGGGGGTATTGTTCTTTACTCGCGAAGAATTCGGAAGAACTTGGAAGAGGTTTAGGAGGCAGATTCTTCTTGCTCGGAGTAGCAGTTTGGGGTTTGAGCTCAAAGCCTCTTTGTTAGGGCTTCGGTTAGGTGGAACAGTGGTAATGGGGGTTACACGAAGTGGGGAACTTTGATTATCACTCTGAGAGGCCATTGTTAACTAGTTGCAGAGAGAAATTTGGAGAAGGAGAAGAAGAAGAAAGAGTATCCGAATTTCAAATTGAGTTGGTAAAAACGTCAAAAATGGGGGAAAATTGTTTTTATACTGGCTGTCCTTTCATCTTTTCGCGAAAAACGAACGCGGCTCATTAAATGAAGGTAATGATGATAATGAATTCGAATGGGTAGCGTCCAATTCTAGTTTCCTGGATTAACCAGATTGGGTTTCTCAAATGGATCTCTAATTTTATTTGATTGGTGACTGGTATTTTTCTTTTGGGCCTCGGTGAGATTTCTCTTGAACCTTTTTGATCTTATTCCAATTCCTTTCATTTTGGGCCTTTTAATATTTACAGTCTTTCATTAAACCTCCTGTTTAATAAAAGACTGGGGGGCAATGTTGGACCATGATACTTTCACGTTGGGCCAGTCCGAATGAGCCCATCCATTGGTTCTATTTATTATGTTTTAAATACATTGAGCTTCTTTATTGGACCGATCCATTAGATAATTAAATATCTGAACATCAACTTTGACCGATAATGATCACCAAGATAATAGTTGACTGTTATCTCTGCCATGCATTAATGAAGATTAGACTTGATCGGCCGGCGGTGACCAACAGTGATGGGATGGAGCAGGTTAGCTGCTGGTATTCGGCTGAGGTCAGGGAAGTAGGGGGACTGTGTCAGACGATAGTGGGTGGCACGAAAAATCGGACGTGAGGATATATGCTGGAGGGATCACACAATATGAAGGTAACTGATATTTTTCTCTCTCAGGACACTAGATATTTTATTTCTCTATTGTTAACCTTGTGATCGCCTGTATTGACTCTCACGCCGGAGCTATCCCCCGACGGTCAAGCCGTCAAGCTTTTGGTGTTGTCGCGCGTGTTTACTGTGCAGGATTGGATGCGTCTTACGTGATTGGGACGTGTGAAAAGATCTTGACGTTAACATATCTCATACTAGTCATGCCCTTTACTTGAACCTATAATTCTCTGCCCACCTAAAAATTAACTTCAAAAAAAAATTTATTTTGCTTTTGTACAATTATTTATTTATTCACAATCAAAACATTGCATCAATTTCATTATTAAACAACTTATACTACAAATCTATAGAATTATATATATATATATATATATATATATATATATATATATATATATATATATATACACAAAAGAATAATTTTAATAATATATTATACATCTCTTATTATAAAACCTCCAATTTTTATAACTGTTTTTTGATGTAATTAAATCACACCTTATTTTCAAAATTTTATTTTTAGGTTGTGTTTCTACGTACTTTTTCTACTAAAGCATGAGACGTGGTGTGTTTCTATTTTTCCTACTTGAGCATGAGAGGTGGTTATGCAATAATAGTTATTTTTTCATTCTCTCTCTCTCTCTCTTTCTCTTTCTCTCTCTTATTCATTTACTCTCTTAATTTTATTTTTTTTACATTAGATCACACAAATAATATGTGTATTTAACTAGTATATATAATTAGGTCGGTAGCGGGTCAGAAACAACTATATCCCATATTTAAACTTAATTTTATAAAGTTCAAAAAATGGGTAATATTAGAGTTGGATGGGTAAATTCTGTCAAAAATTATCAAATTTACTCCCTTCCTTCCGTTTTAAAGATTGTTGTTTTAGAAGAAAAAATTTATTTCAATTTATTTGTTGTTTATAACTTTCTAGGAGAATAAATTATTTATTTTTATATATCTCTCTTGTATTAATAGTTTTTAACTTTCTATAGAAAGATAATGATGAAATTTTAATTGTTAAATGATAGTATTAAATAACTTTCTTAATTCATATGTAAAAATTTTAAACGACGATCTTTTAAGAATAGATGTAGTAATTACCTAAAACCTCGTTTGCATAATTGTTTACTTTTTCCTTGTTTTTTTCTCAAAGGTGTTGATCTTGGACCATCCATCGGTGGGTGGGTTTCTAAGTCACTGCGGATGGAACTCGGTGATCGAGGCTGTGAGTGCGGGCATCCCAATGGCTACATGGCCATTGTATGCAGAACATTTCTACAACGAGAAGTTGTTGACTCAGGTGCTGGGAATTGGGGTGGAGGTGGGCGCAGAGGAGTGGAACCTTTGGGTGGATGCTGGCAAAAAGGTGATCAAGAGAGAGAAAATTGAAAGGGCCGTCAACAAAATAATGGACGGTGGTGATGGATCGAAGGATATGAGGAGAAAGACGAAAGAGATGGGAGAGAGAGCCAAGAAAGCTGTGGGAGAAGGTGGGTCCTCTCAAAGGAATGTAACGGTCCTAATTGAAGATCTAAGGAAACTCAGAGAGAAAAGGGAGAAAGCATAAAAAGAAAACTCGCTGTGATGGTCAGATTATAGATAAATGTTGTATTTGTATAATACATAATAATTGCATACGATAAATTTTGTTTTTTTATTACTGATATAACATTATTATATAACCTCTGGGTAGGGGCGAATTCAAAAAAAAAAAATCAACATGATGAATTTTAATAAATTTTTTTGTTGAAATTAAATAAAGAAAATTTAAACTAATTATAATATTAATTAATCATAATAATGTTTACAAATTAATCATAATCATAATAATGTTTATAAAATAAGGTAAAATTATTGTAGACTATCACAATAAAAGACAGAAACTACTCAACTAAAATGATCATATTTTTAATTGAAGACCAAACAGTTCAAAAATAAAAACTCAATCAGACCAAACAAACAGTAACTATAGTCAACCAAAATCAATAACAAAAATAATTTAAACTTGAATCAAGCAATCACCTACAGTTCATACGCTGAAAAACATTCAAAATCAAAAATTATACAAAAAAATACTTTTAAGATTTCACCAAGTCTTAAAACTAAGAATATTTTTATATTTGTATTCAAAATTGGTTTATGAATTTTTTTTATCCCCTTTAAATTAAACTCTTTTATTAATCTGCCTCTTAAATTTATTAATTTACATATTTATCATAACTCTATATCTATTAAAAGAAATCAGCAAGAACGACTGTCTATGTTGCCGGTTATATGTATCCGCCTTTGCCTCTGATAAATTTTGTATTTCATGAAAATCTAATCGTTAGAGTATTGCATGGGAATTAACTTTTACGTACACATCCAACAAGAATAACTGTTGTTGATTTGCACCAGGTAAGAAAATCTATTTGAAAAAAGTTTAAGGTGGATTGTAGAATTATAGAATATTTTGTTTTGCTTGTTTTTGATGAATATTTCCTCTCTTTTTTGAATAGTAAGAGTCTTATTAATTTTTGTTCTACAAAAAGTTCTTATTTTGACACTGTTTCAAAATTAGAGTTAGAAACATTTTGATTTTTTCAAATTAATTTGTAAAATTTGAAAATTTTAAAACTAATATAAATCGATTTTTAAGGAGAAAAGCACCTTTACCCCACCGTTGTCGTCGTATTTTAAGCAATTAGCCACTGTACTTTAAAAAAATTCAATTGATCAATTGTGCTTTTTAAAAATTAAAAATTAGGTCATTCCGTCCAATTTTCATCACAGACATTAAGAAATTAATTCAGTTTTCATGTGGCTTTTTTTTATAAAAAAAAGCGTGTATTTGCTGATATGGAATTATATCCATTTTTTACTTTTTTACACTTTTTATGCTTAATCATATTTATTTGGAGCTTGAGTTGGTTCGTATCGTTCTGCTCCACCACGTCTTCCCTTTCGCCTCGACGACGAGTACTCAGTCGGGTGTATTGTGACACCCCCAAATTCGGTTACCTGACCCCCCGAGTTTGGTGTTCACGATCCACAATATAATATCATTTAACTACCCATTTATATATAAATAGGAATACATAAGTCATTAACATAAATTGTTAATACATAAGTCCCAGGTCCACTAACCTTAACATTACAGAAATACCCCCTTAGATACACAAAAAGGGTTTATAATACAATACCACATAATAATATTGTTCATCATAACTAATTTATAACTATGGATTTTCCCTTGTTCTTCTTAGCAGCACCTTCTGCAACTTCGTCCCTAGCTGAAAAGTTTTATTTATAGCAAGGGTGAGCAACTAGTTTGCCCCGCAAGTTAAGACATACAATAAATGTATACGAATCAATAAGAACAGACTATCTATTTTGATAGAATGAAACCAAAGTTCGGGGAACTTTGAAATAGCTGAACAAATCGTTAATCAATAACAATTCTTCTTGTATTTTAGGCAATGCAATAATTTGATAATGAAAGAGTACAACGCTTTCAAAGTTTCTACGATATTCTATTGAATAATCAAGAATCAGTTCTACGCAATAACAAAGTGGAATATTTTCCAGATTTGTGCTGAGTGATCCCACCAGATCTTAGAACTTATTTTCTCGGGTATCTATCAAAGATTTACTTTGATACATACGCAGGCGTATCAGATAACTATAAAGATTAAATCATACCCCTCTGCAAGTACTTAGAGCCGGGCAACTCCTTGTACCCTATATTATGCATAATACTTAACAGCGCGCAATGGTCGAATATACGACCCAAAATGTTCCCTTTATATAAAAGGTTGTTCTTCTCAGTTTCAGAATCAAGATTTTGATTTAACAACGAAATACTGTGATTTCAAATTCTATCTAATCACTTCTCTTCTCAAACCTATTCAAGTTTTCGATCATGCCGATACAACTGGCATTGATCTATCAATAATAATTAAATTATCTTCTCTTCTCGAATTTATCAAATTCTAACAAATGTTCGTCTAGTCAGAATAATTAGCTAAGACATTTCTCAACATAATTTGACAATAGACAGGAATTATCTGTATTGTCAATTCTATCTTCTACGAATATGAATATCCAACAACATTTATTCTACAAAGGTATATTCTCCAATAAGTAATTCAGTTTGAATTATTAATCATGCACTAACTGCGAATAATCAACAATAAATTCCCTGGACATGGTATAATTATCAATAATTAACCATTAAAATAATTGAATGAATATAACTCAAGATTGAGTTAGGAAACTTGCCTTTCGCGTTGATTACAGCTACACAATATAATTAACTACGTTCGTAAGACCTATATTCAACAATGTCGGTCTCACTATTAGCACAATATTTCATAACACGTAACACTGTATTTTACAGTCAAGCTTCTCCTAGGCACATTACCACATAATCACATTAGTGTTTATAACCTATAGAAACACATATCCAGTCAAACTATTTCGGTCTGGTTAGACCTCGGTCCATTCTCGGTGTTCTGGTTGCCCTATCCGACAATTAACACATTGATTGTCAATTAAACTTGGTCTTTAAGCTTCAATATTATTTTAGATAAGTCAAATATCATTTATAATATTTTTCGGAAGCTTTTAATAATTTATAAACAATTATTATAATTTAAAATAATTTTTCAAACACTTAAATCATTTTTAAATGATTTAATTATCAAATAATCTTATCATTATTAATATTTAATAATATCAAAATATTAATAACATATTTGTCAAAATATTAAAGTTATTATGAATAACTTAAAATATTTTTAAATCATCAATATTCTACTTAAATGATTTTTAAAGTAATTAAAATTATTTTTAAATCATCACCATTAATATTTAAGTATTAATGAAATTATTATCCAAATATTAAAAGTCATAACTTAAAATATTTTTAAAATATTTTTCTCATTTTTAAATGATTTTTAAATCAATAAAATCATTTTTAATTCATTTATTTAATATTATAATTAAATAAATCTAATATCATTAATATTAATTTATTAATGAGAATTCTCCAAAAATATTGAAAATTATATTTTATAATTTAAAATATTTTCTAACACTTTATTCTTATTTAAAATGATTTTTAAAACATTAAAATCATTTTTAACTTATTTATTTAATTTAGTAATTAAATAAATCTAATATCATTAATAATAAATTATTAATAAAAATGCTCCAAAAATATTAAAAGTCACATTTTATAACTCAAAATATTTTTAAATACATTGTTCATATTTAAAATGATTTTTCATAATATTAAATCATTTTTCTCTAATTTATTTAATACACTAATTAAATAAATTAAATACTTTTAATATTTAAATAATTATAAATATTAAAAAAGTATATTCCAATTGGTCAAAAATTATTTTTCATAATTTAAAATAATTTTTAAAACCATTTTTGGTAATTTTTAGAATTTATTTCTATTTTTTATTCATTTTCCGGAAATTCAGAAATTAAAATAATTAAAACCGTCGATGTAGGTCTTTAGCGACAGAAAGCATCGCTGTTGGTGTTCTTGAGCTCAAGAACACTGACAGCCGGCTTAACAAGTGGTCTACTTTGACCGTCTTTTAATCTTTGTGTAATTCGATTCTGGGCTAGCTCTAACTGCGATCGTGTAGTAGGAATGTAGCACTACAATCTTCCATCAATAACTGGGTCAAATAATATCAAAGCATGAAGATCTGGACCCTCAAACCTCGTGTCAGACGCCACCTAGGTTTTCTGGGTAACCCAGAAACCCGGCCAGCTTCGAGGGTCCTTTTTGGGGCTCGATCAATACAATGTTCTGGTAATCGATTATGTGGTCCAGTCGTTCAAAACTATAGGTCTCATGTCATACAACAACACCATAACACCAACCCAGTACAACATCATAACACACACAAGATTCTAACTGGTCAAACATGGTCAGAGATCATGTTCATACACTTTCTGGAAATTCCAGAAAAGTGTTCTTGTGATCAGATGGTCAAGTTTGACCATCCACTACATCAATCCTGTTAATATTTTACGTGATCTACAACCATGGATCTGTAGTTAACATTACAGGCTACAAGATCTACCAAACAACAACATCAAAAATCAAACTGACTAACAGATCAAGGAGCTTAAATATCTTGTCAGACTCGGTTTTACCTGTTCTGGGTTACCCAGATTTACAGTTGGTCAACGTCGGTCAACCGACTTTGACCGTTAATAACTTCTGATCCAAACATCTAATGACTCGAATTCCACTTGCAGCGTAAAGACCACATACAAGGCTACATGTAACAACTTTAAAACAACAAAAACAACAAACGAACAAGAATCTGTGGCCCCTGACATTAGCTTGTTAGACCACATTTTCTGTTCTTGGCAGATTTTGAAAAACTCAATTTTAAAGCATTTTGATGCTATGGATCTATGTTATATCAACATAGACCATCATATAACATCCTCTAGCGCTGATTTAAACACTTAAACAGAAAATTTTTCTTAACAACAAAGATCAAAAATAAAAGTAGGTTTATACCTTTTTGCTCCAATTCTTGATCTATGCTCTCCAATCTGTTATTGTTTGATTTAGGGCTGTATAAGTGGCTGGTATACTTAGTAATTTCGTTGGTTTAGGATGGGAGAAGGAGTTGGTGAGAGCTAGATAGCAAATGAACAAATTCTATGTATTTTCTCTCTCTTTAACACTTATATAATCTCTAGATGAAATGTATGATATGTTATAGCTGTCAATTGGTATTAAATGGCTGAGATTTAAGTTACAAATGTCAAAATAGTTGGTGACCAACTAAAGTTAAGCCAATTTTTACAAGTTAGCTCACTAAAATAAATAAAAGGGCATTTTTGTCATTTCTAAAATACAATTAATGGCATTCTTGATATTTGTACAAACCCTTAGGGTTTAGGGTTTAGGTTAGGTTTTAGGGTTTGGACCCTTTAGGATTTAGGGTTTAAACCCTTTAGTTTTGCAAATAATTTTCAAAATTTTCCAAATTTCGGTTTCCAAAATAAAAAATTAATAATTCCAAATTACAATTAGGATTCGATAATTATATTAATATTTCCTAATCATAAAATTCAATCTTGCTAATTAGGATTTATATTCCTAATTAAAATTGCTTAATTTAGTAATTAGGGTCAAAATGATCATTAGGGTTTATAACCCACGAATTAGGGTTTTAATTAGAAAAATAATTTTTCTAAATTACAATTAGCGTTTGTAAAATAGAAATTAAAATAACTAAAATATAATTAGGGTTTTCTAATCATATTTAAGTTTAATACACACAATAGGCTTGCCAATTAGGATTATGATTTCCTAATTTAGGGTTTAGGATTCCTGAATTTAAAATTAGGGTTTCTCGGCTTTCGATTAGGGTTTCCAATGGTACGTTCGAGTTTCTAATCCTGAGATTAGGGTTCCTAATCTCTTATTAGGGTTTATTAATTTCAAACCTTATCTGATCAAAAATTCTATAAAGTACAAACACGTACTTATCAATATAATTATTTTAATTATATTTTCTATCGAATCCCTTTCCAGAAATTAGGGTTAGGATTTCTAAAACTGTTAAGCACAACTCTACTCTAATTTTATTAGTCAATACACAAATTGACTTTCTCGAGACTCGTATTACATATGCTTGTCACAAAATTGATAATTAATATTAAAAAAAAAATTATTTGCAAATTTTGGAATAATCGAAATCCCGGGTTATCACATTCACCCCTCCTTAAAAGGATTCCGTCCTCGAAATCACCGCTTTCTTATTCTCTATAATCTTTTAAAGTTGTATCATCAATTCATTTTTATCAACACAATATTAATTTGTGTTTCAAATTCTAACCTGTGACTTGAATCTATAAAAGAAAACAGTTCACAGAAATATCTAACTCATATTACTCGCGTAATTAAATTTCTAAACGAAATCATTACATGCTGCCACCTCCTGAGTAGCCACAGTGTCCTGCGCCGTCATGTTGAATGTACGGGTAGTTGGTCTTCCTGGCTGTGCAGGTCCTCGAGTTGCCAAGGTTCCACCACCGGGTCCCTTGCTGACACTTTCCTTCTCCGTATTTCTCTTTGGACAGTTTCGAACCAGATGATCAGTTGATCCACAGGCATAACAACCTTGTATCTTCTTTGGACTGGGACAATTGGGTGACATATGCCCCTCTTGCCCACAATTATAGCAAACGCCTTTCTTCTTTAGACAAATTCCTGGATGATTCTTCCCACAGCTCACACAAGCCTCTCCTCTCTTATTCCCTTCAGTCTTGCCTCCTGATTGGTTACTCTCACTCCATTTCCTTTTATTAGGGTTACTTCCACCACTGCTTCCTCCGTCATTAGTCTTCTTCTTCTTCTCCTGATGGAATCGAGACGCAGCTTCGCTCCTTCCTTCAGCAATCAACGCTTTCTCCATCAATGCCGCGAACGTGTTGATCTGCAATACTGCTACCTTGTTGAATATTCCCGGCTTCAGTCCATTCTCAAATCTTTGCGCCTTTCTTGCTTCTGTGTCCACCTGATGAGGTGCAAATCTTGCCAATTCGTTGAATTTAGCAGCGTATTCAGATACCGACATGTTCTCCTGCTTACGTTCTAGAAACTTGACTTCCATTCTGGATTGCATACTCGGCGAGAAGTAGTTCTCAAAGAACAACTCCTTGAATCTTGTCCACAACACCACCGCTGTACCAGCTCTCGCTTGGTTCGTCTCCTACCAGTAATTAGCTTCTCCCTTCATCAGATAAGTTGCAAAAGCCGTCTTTTGTTCCTCCGCTACTCTGGCGATAACGAATGCTTTCTCCATCTCCTTCACCCAAGTTTCGGCTTCAATAGGATCTGTGGTCCCTTTGAATCCCACTGCTTTAAAATCCTTGAAATTAGCCAATTTATCAGCTGGCTGATTCCTCACTCTTCCTCTTCCTGCGGGAGCTCTATTCTCCATAGCTTGGGCTATCATATCCGCAAAGTTTTGCATCGGGTCAGCTTGACCTCCTTCATTATTTACCGATTGCTCTTCTCGTTGGTTTTGATTCTGTCGTCTAGGCGGTATGATCTGATTTAAATAAAAATCTTATATTAATTCTCTTGCTCTATACAAATTATTAACACAATAAGAATTCAACACATATTTCTCATATAATTGCATATTTATTCAAATAGCACATAGTACATATAGTACATAACACATTTACTATCCCTTTTTAAATCCTAACAGGATTGATAACACAACTTTACACAAAAAGTTGTCATTCTCCATTCACACACAGTTATTACCAGTTCGTCAAACTTACCACACTTATGAGTTCTGGAACTTACCACAATTATATGAGTGTATGAACTTATCCTAGTCAGACCTTTGGCGTCCATTCGCTGAGGGGTTCAAAACATTTCATATAATTATGAGTCATTAACTTACCATAAGTATGAGTTTTAAGAACACACAAATTAATATTAGTCTTATATTCATATAGAAAATAAAGATTTCATTCATAAAACATATATATGTACATATGCTTAAACATCGTTCTCCAACTTTAGTCTTATTCTTTAACTCCACCTTAGCTGGCTCAGACTCTGCCTACTCATCTCCACTCAGATACATCTCGGGATAATCATCATGATCGCTCCCCAGATTGACCATTGGTTCATCTTCTCCCACCTTCTCCACTGATTCACTTTGCGCTGGCACCTCGGCTTCTGGCACCGGTACAACAGCCGCTAGCATCTTCGCACTCTTTTCACCTTCTCTAGACATCCTACAATCAGTTGAAATAACTTGATTAGTACTTCATTAGTACAAAATTCTCACACTATGTGTCCACTTATCTCACTATTGATGCACTTCGACAATCCCTCACTTAGAACTCTAAATAAGTTTTCTCTATCTCGCGTATGGTTATAATCCTAGGGTTTTCCCCCACCCCACTTAAAGTATATAACCTACAGCTCTTCTACTAACTGGTGACACCTTGGTCACTACAGCTTTGATACCAACCTGTGACTTTCATGGTGCTTCCAACCATAGCACCTCACAGTGGTACCTATCAGCTTGCCACCGACTGGCTCGGCGTCCCCTACGAAGAGTCTGGCTTCGGTGCATTCCACACAAGGAAGTCAGCAGCGAGAGGCTCGGGGCTCTTCACAAATTCATGCTTATAGCTCTGATACCAACCTGTGACACCCCCAAATCCGGGTTACCTGACCTCCCGAGTTTGGTGTTCACGATCCATAATATAATATCATTTAACTACCCATTCATATATAAATAAGAATAAATAAGTCAATAACATAAATTGTTAATACATAAGTCCCAGGTCCACTAACCTTAACATTACAGAAATACCCCCTTAGATACACAAAAAGGGTTTATAATACAATACCACATAATAATATTGTTCATCATAACTAATTTATAACTATGCCTTTTCCCTTGTTCTTCTTAGCAGCACCTTCTGCAACTTCGTCCCTAGCTGAAAAGTTTTATTTCTAGCAAGGGTGAGAAACTAGTTTGCCCCGCAGGTTAAGACATATAATAAATGTATACGAATCAATAAGAACAGACTATCTATTTTGATAGAATGAAACCTAAGTTCGGAGAACTTTGAAATAGCTGAACAAATCGTTAATCAATAACAATTCTTCTTGTATTCTAGGCAATGCAATAATTTGATAATGAAAGAGTACAACACTTTTAAAGTTTCTACGATATTCTATTGAATAATCAAGAATCAGTTCTACGCAATAACAAAGTGGAATATTTTCCAGATTTGTGCTGAGTGATCCCACCAGATCTTAGAACTTATTTTCTCGGGTATCTATCAAAGATTTACTTTGATACATACGCAGGCGTATCAGATAACCATAAAGATTAAATCATACCTCTCTGCAAGTACTTAGAGCCGGCCAACTCCTTGTACCCTATATTATGCATAATACTTAACAGCGCGCAATGGTCGAATATACGACCCAAAATGTTCCCTTTATATAAAAGGTTGTTCTTCTCAGTTTCAGAATCAAGATTTTGATTTAGCAACGAAATACTGTGATTTCAAATTCTATCTAATCACTTCTCTTCTCAAACCTATTCAAGTTTTCGATCATGCCGATACAACTGGCATTGATCTATCAATAATAATTAAATTATCTTCTCTTCTCGAATTTATCAAGTTCTAACAAATGTTCGTCTAGCCAGAATAATTAGCTAAGACATTTCTCAACATAATTTGACAATAGACAGGAATTATCTGTATTGTCAATTCTATCTTCTACGAATATGAATATCCAACAACATTTATTCTACAAAGGTATATTCTCCAATAAGTAATTCAGTTTGAATTATTAATCATGCACTAATTGCGAATAATCAACAATAAATTCCCTGGACATGGTATAATTATCAATAATTAACCATTAAAATAATTGAATGAATATAACTCAAGGTTGAGTTAGGAAACTTGCCTTTCGCGTTGATTACAGCTACACAATATAATTAACTACGTTCGTAAGACCTATATTCAACAATGTCGGTCTCACTATTAGCACAATATTTCATAACACGTAACACTGTATTTTACAGTCAAGCTTCTCCTAGGCACATTACCACATAATCACATTAGTGTTTATAACCTATAGAAACACATATCCAGTCAAACTATTTCGGTCTGGTTAGACCTCGGTCCATTCTCGGTGTTCTGGTTGCCCTATCCGACAATTAACACATTGATTGTCAATTAAACTTGGTCTTTAAGCTTCAATATTATTTTAGATAAGTCAAATATCATTTATAATATTTTTCGGAAGCTTTTAATAATTTATAAACAATTATTATAATTTAAAATAATTTTTCAAACACTTAAATCATTTTTAAATGATTTAATTATCAAATAATCTTATCATTATTAATATTTAATAATATCAAAATATTAATAACATACTTGTCAAAATATTAAAGTTATTATGAATAACTTAAAATATTTTTAAATCATCAATATTCTACTTAAATGATTTTTAAAGTAATTAAAATTATTTTTAAATCATCACCATTAATATTTAAGTATTAATGAAATTATTATCCAAATATTAAAAGTCATAACTTAAAATATTTTTAAAATATTTTTCTCATTTTTAAATGATTTTTAAATCAATAAAATCATTTTTAATTCATTTATTTAATATTATAATTAAATAAATCTAATATCATTAATATTAATTTATTAATAAAAATTCTCCAAAAATATTGAAAATTATATTTTATAATTTAAAATATTTTCTAACACTTTATTCTTATTTAAAATAATTTTTAAATCATTAAAATCATTTTTAATTTATTTATTTAATTTAGTAATTAAATAAATCTAATATCATTAATAATAAATTATTAATGAAAATGCTCCAAAAATATTAAAAGTCACATTTTATAACTCAAAATATTTTTAAATACGTTGTTCATATTTAAAATGATTTTTCATAATATTAAATCATTTTTCTCTAATTTATTTAATACACTAATTAAATACTTTTAATATTTAAATAATTATAAATATTAAAAAAAATATTCCAATTGGTCAAAAATTATTTTTCATAATTTAAAATAATTTTTAAAATTATTTTTGGTAATTTTTAGAATTTATTTCTATTTTTTATTCATTTTCCGGAAATTCAGAAATTAAAATAATTAAAACCGTCGCTGTAGGTCTTTAGCGACTGAAAGCATCGCTGTTGGTGTTCTTGAGCTCAAGAACACTGACAGCCGGCTTAACAAATGGTCAACTTTGACCATCTTTTAATCTTTGTGTAATTCGATTCTGGGCTAGCTCTAACTGTGATCGTGTAGTAGGAATGTAGCACTACAATCTCCTATCAATAACTGGGTCAAATAATATCAAAGCATGAAGATCTGGACCCTCAAACCTCCTGTCAGACGCCACCTGGGTTTTCTGGGTAACCCAATAACCCGGCCAGCTTCGAGGGTCCTTTTTTGGGCTCGATCAATACAATGTTCTGGTAATCGATTATGTGGTCCAGTCGTTCAAAACTATAGGTCTCATGTCATACAACAACACCAAAACACCAACCCAGTACAACATCATAACACACGCAAGATTCTAACTAGTCAAACATGGTCAGAGATCATGTTCATACACTTTCTGGAAATTCCAGAAAAGTGTTCTCGTGATCAGATGGTCAAGTTTGACCATCCACTACATCAATCCTGTTAATATTTTACGTGATCTACAACAATGGATCTGTAGTTAACATTACAGGCTACAAGATCTACCAAACAACAACATCAAAAACCAAACTGACTAACAGATCAAGGAGCTTAAATATCTTGTCAGACTCGGTTTTACCTGTTCTGGGTTACCCAGATTTACAGTTGGTCAACGTCGGTCAACCGACTTTGACCGTTAATAACTTCTGATCCAAACATCTAATGACTCAAATTCCACTTGCAGCGTAAAGACCACATACAAGACTACATGTAACAACTTTAAAACAACAAAAACAACAAACGAACAAGAATTTGTGGCCCCTGACATTAGCTTGTCAGACCACATTTTCTGTTCTTGGCAGATTTTGAAAAACTCAATTTTAAAGCATTTTGATGTTATGGATCTATGTTATATCAACATAGACCATCATATAACATCCTCTAGCACTGATTTAAACACTTAAACAGAAAATTTTTCTTAGCAACAAAGATCAAAAACAAAACTAGGTTTATACCTTTTTGCTCCAATTCTTGATATATGCTCTCCAATCTGTTATTGTTTGATTTAGGGCTGTATAAGTGGCTGGTATACTTAGTAATTTCGTTGGTTTAGGATGGGAGAAGGAGTTGGTGAGAGCTAGATAGAAAATGAACAAATTCTATGTATTTTCTCTCTCTTTAACACTTGTATAATCTCTAGATGCAATGTATGATATGTTATAGCTGTCAATTGGTATTAAATGGCTGAGATTTAAGTTATAAATGTCAAAATAGTTGGTGACCAACTAAAGTTAAGCCAATTTTTATAAGTTAGCTCACTAAAATAAATAAAAGGGCATTTTTGTCGTTTCTAAAATACAATTAATGGCATTCTTGATATTTGTACAAACCCTTAGGGTTTAGGTTAGGTTTTAGGGTTTGGACCCTTTAGGGTTTAGGGTTTAAACCCTTTAATTTTGCAATTAATTTCCAAAATTTTCCAAATTTCGGTTTCCAAAATAAAAAATTAATAATTCCAAATTACAATTAGGATTCGATAATTATATTAATATTTCCTAATCATAAAATTCAATCTTGCTAATTAGGATTTATATTCCTAATTAAAATTGCTTAATTTAGCAATTAGGGTCAAAATGATCATTAGGGTTTATAACCCACGAATTAGGGTTTTAATTAGAAAAATAATTTTTCTAAATTACAATTAGCGTTTGTAAAATAGAAATTAAAATAACTAAAATATAATTAGGGTTTTCTAATCATATTTAAGTTTAATACACACAATAGGCTTGCCAATTAGGATTATGATTTCCTAATTTAGGGTTTAGGATTTCTGAATTTAAAATTAGGGCTTCCCGACTTTCGATTAGGGTTTCCAATGGTACGTTCGAGTTTTCAATCCTGAGATTAGGGTTCCTAATCTCTTATTAGGGTTTATTAATTTCAAACCTTATCTGATCAAAAATTCTATAAAGTACAAACACGTACTCATCAATATAATTATTTTAATTATATTTTCTATCGAATCCCTTTTCAGAAATTAGGGTTAGGGTTTCTAAAGCTGTTAAGCACAACTCTACTCTAATTTTATTAGTCAATACACAAATTAACTTTCTCGAGACTCGTATCACATATGCTTGTCACAAAATTGATAATTAATATTAAAAAAAAAATTTATTCACAAATTTTGGAATAATCGAAATCCCGGGTTATCACATGTATCTTTAACGGTGCGAGCGCTGACAACAGGATAGAGGAGCTCTGGTTACAGAGTGCTTCGACGAGCTTAGTTGAGTAAATCTGGTGTTCCGCGTCGGATTTCCATCTGGTGCGATCGATTTGGAATTGTTGTTGTTCATCTCTTTTTGGGCTTCGAATCGCGTGAGTGTATGGAATTTGAGTTTACGTCGGGATTTGAGATAAAAGATGATGATGCCATTGATAGAGAGATCTGAAAGTAGTATGCATACAAGTCAATCATGTTTGATGATAAAACATATACTTTGTAACAATCTTATTCATTTATTAATAAAAAGTATTAATTTATTAAAGGCTTTTAATTACCTACATGATGCTTCTTTATAATATGTGATAAACCCATAGTTTTAAACAATGCTTTTAGAATAATGATGATGATCATTATAATGAGATCTAAATTCTTAGAAAGCTTAAAACTAAAATAGTTCTCAATCATTGGATTACTAAATTGGAGATTAGTGAATTTGGATAGATTGGTACATACGTTGCTTGCTCATTGGATGAGGATGATTGATCTCATGATCATTTGTGTGAAGACACTAAAGCAAGTATGTAGGTGCTTATTGGAGAATAAGTACACTGAACGTGGCTCGCTAAGGAATACCTAATGGAGTTTTACTTGCCTGTCAATATGAATTCTTGTAGTGATAGTAGTACAAGTGATCCTTGGACTTGAGATCATCATAGTATCTTGTGTATGATGAGTTATATTTTGACTTATTCCTTAAGACCCTTAGGGTATATCAAAGGGTATGCTTGGGCATAATAAGTTGTACATGAAGATAATGTATGATCAATAAAGAATCTACCAGTTCTAGTAAAAGAAGAGAAATATCCTATGTGATTTGATAAACTACAACCCAGTAGTCCTTGGCCAAGGCAGAATGAAATTAGAAAGGAGTTTCTAATTTGCATTATTTGGAGTTGTGCATTTAAGGATTGAAATACATATAATTAAATAAAATAAGACTTGACAGTAATTCTATGTCTTATATTTAATTAGGACATTGTATAGTAGAATGATTGAATTGCACGGTAACTATTTACTCAAAGGTTCTTTTATGATTAATGTTGAAATTTATATTATCTGAAAAATCGTTAATCGCTAGAGAGGCTTATCCCTATTGTAGAATAAATATTATTTATTTAAATAAATTAATATTTTAATTTATTTATTTAAATAAGATTAGAATTGTTCTAATTAATTTATTCACAACCGGTTTAATGTGGAGAACCTAAAGGGTCACACCATAAAAGGAAGAATAATTCTTTAAGAAGCAAATGACATAATCGTAATAATAAGTTAAGTATATTTAATTTAATCTATGGTGATGGAATAAATTAAATAGCTTAATATTTATTATTTAATATTTTAGAAATATTAAATATAAATTAATAAGAGGAGTCTTATTATTATTATTATTATTATTATTATTATTATTATTATTATTATTATTATTATTATTATTATTATTATTACTATTATTATTATTTATTTCCTAAAGGAGTTTGAAAATTAATTAATAAAAGTACTCTCATATATCCTAATGAGATTAAGAGGCTAATTAATTAAAAGAGTTTAATTAATTATTCCTAATAAGATTAGGAGCCTAATTAATTAAAGGAGTTTAATTAATTAAAATAAAACTCAATTCCTTAATTGTTAAGGAGGGTTGCCCACATCTGTAAATAAGATGAGTCTTATTATGGGTGAGGGTGGTTGACACTTTCACAAAACACGTGAATACGTAATTTCAATAGTTGGGAGAGTACACCCTTTTCTATGAGAGATAGAAAATTAGGGTTTTGCCAAATACCATTCTTCTTGAATCTTTCTTCTTCCTTGGTGGATCACCTCTAGTGGCCAAACACTTGGGTGGCTAACGTTGATCAAAGAAAGGAACCAAACCCGGTGGATTCAAGTTGAACACGAAAAATATTGGAGGTGAACTTGTACCTAAGGAAGCTCGAATCTTCAAGGGTATGATTCTTGTTCTTTATATTTTCGTTTAATTAATAATTGTGCATAAAGGATGATCCGGGTATATGGTTTGTAAAATTTTAAAACTCTATTTTATCACGTTTTCGCTTACTTTGTGCAATTTGATTGCTTTCATGAATATTACAAACCTAACAAATTTGGAGTAAATTTAGATGAAATTCTATAGGGAATATGTGTAAATAAATACTCTATTTCTCAAATTTCTCTCTTGAAAGTAGAAAATAAGCTCAAAAAACACAAACACCTGCGGACAGAAATAAGAAATTGGTTAGATTCAGAACAATTAATTTTATGATGATTTAATACACATATAAATGAAGTTGCAAATGGAAATTTATGATCTATAAGTATTTGAAACTATTTTTGGTGGATCAGTAAGCAGTTGGCCTAGGCTCAGACTTCTCTGGTGTCTTATTCACCAAATAATTTAAAAAATTCACAATTGCCTTCTTAATCTCAATTGAACCCTTCCCCATTCCCATCATTTTATTGACTACTCCTAATGCAAATGAACGTGCTTTCAATTTGAGTAAAAGAATCGATGGTGATAAAGATTTCAAGACCTCTGATGCAGTAATTAACTGATCCCTATGCTCAGCCCTGAATATTTCCCCCAAAATTCTTGAACACAAATCACATAATTTATTAGAACGAACATAATTTCAACACAATTCAAGCGCCTTTATTGGAATTTCAGCCACAGTTTAAACTAAAGACTTTAAAGGATCTAGAAACTTGTCCAAATGATTTAAGCTGAATGTTTATCTTCTTGTAAGATCTATTGTAATAGAAAGATCAAACTTGTTGGGTTAATCTTATGAGTTGTAATAGATAGGCAGAACAAAATTGTGGATATTAAAGAAGCCAGAATCGTAGTCTGCTGAGCAAGCCTATCAGAATCATGAAGTAATTTGCCGAGTGCCTGTCAAGTCAAGTCAAAATCGTAGGCACTGCTCTAAATTGTGGAGTCCTCAAAGCATCAAGATCGTAGTCAGTCAAGCGCTGTAAAAACTAAGGCAAAATCGTAGAGTACTCTACGATTCTCATCAAAGACTAACAAGTATAAATCGCCTGCAAGCACTTATCATCAGACCAGGATCATAGTGCTCATTAGTAAGCATCAAAATAGTTGAAGATCAAGTCTGATAAACAAAAATGCCTAACATCATCAACTGACATTTGAACGTTGATATGATTGAGAAACCCAATGCCCTCACCAACATCCTTGGTTGAATCGAAGAATCAAAAAGTAAGAAGAAACGTGTCTACCAACTAGTCTGTTGATAATGACGTTTCAAAGGTGTTAGGAGAGAAAGCAGACTGCTATGTCAGGCAAGTCAAAAAGAAGCTTTCACATCATCTTAGGATGCCAACATCAAAGTGCTAAGAATGCTCGAAGAATTAAATACTCAAACGGAAGCCTCTCAACGGGAAGATTTTAAAAGCTCTTATATAAGGCTAACAGATTGAAGATGTTAAATAAGCAAGAAATAAGAACTTAAAGGAAAATCACAAGAACATCTGATAAATTTTCACTCCACGGTTCAGCAAAATCTTGCTTCGCTACTAAGTTCATCAGAACTTGGGCTTAAGGTAACTTAGTAGCACAACAACAACCTCAACTACACTCATTGCAGAGCTGCAAAGCCTGCTAGGTTTGAAGAGTACTTAGTGTACTAACATTCCAAGTCTGCTGGGCTTGAAGAGTTCTTTGTGAACTAGCTTTCCAAGATTGTTGGTCTTGAAGGAATCTCTTTGATTCGAAGCTTGTAAAATATCGAATTTCCTGCTTGTTAAAGCAGAAGAGTGGAGTAGGAGTCTTGAGTACTCTGAACTACTTAAATAACTGTGTCATTTACATTCTGCCATATCTGCTATAACTGTTGTTTAATTTATAACCTTGATTTTATCTTAAGGGGATAACTAAAACATATATTCCGTTGTGCTTAATTATTTATTTAATTAACAAATCTATTAAGTTACTCTATGAAAATAAAAATATCTATTTAACTCCCCCTTCTAGATAACTTTCGTGCCTTCGGGAACTAACAATTGGTATCAGAGTAAGTTCTCTAATCTAAAGCCCACAAAGCTCGAGTAGATCAGGCACACATCGTGAGCAAATCTAAACTTGGTGGAGGCAGCAAACCACCAATGTGCAACAAAGACAAATTCGCCAACTGGAAGGTTAAAATACAAGCTTTCATGGACTCAATAGATGATAATCTATTTGAGACAGTAATGAACGGGCCCTACATTCCAACAAAGCTTGCACTAACCCCTGATGATCCAAATAGAACGCAGATTAAGATAAAGTTAGAATGGAGTGACAATGAAAGAAAGGCTGTCCAACTTGACAAAAAGGCTAAGAATATTTTGTTCCAATCTTTAGAAGATGACTTATTTGAAAATGTAGTCAACTGCAAGACTGTAAAAGAAGTATGGGAAGCTCTACTCATCATGCATGAAGGAACAGAAGAAGTCAGAGAGAATAAGCAGTCTCTACTCACCTAACAGTATGAGATGTTCGCTCATATACCTGGATAAAACATTACTTCGATTTATGAAAGATTTAATATTTTGCTCAACTCTCTCCGATCCTTTGGAAAGATTTATCCCAACAAGGCTCTCATTATCAAGTTCATGAGAGCCTTACCAAGCAAGTGGGATGCAAAGAAAATAGCCATCAGAGAATCAAAGAATCTTAATGAGATGACAGTGCAACAACTATATGACAACCTTCTCACCTATGAACTGGAGCTGAATCAAAGAGTAGAAACTCTATCAGAAGGAAGGAAGAAGGATAAAGGAGTTGCTCTCAAGGCAACAAAAGCCACCTCTAAGACTCAAGTTGATGATGAATCTGGCTCTAAAGAAAACGATGATGAAGATATTGCAATGCTGGTCAGAAAGCTTAAAAGATTCATGCGCAAAGGAAGAAGCAGCAAACCAAGAAGATTTAACAACAACAACAAGGAGCAGACTATAGACCTGTGCTATAACTGTAAGAAGCCAGGTCACTACATTGCTGACTACAACAAACCTCTTAGAGAAGAACTAAAGAAGAAGTCAAACCCGAAGAAAGAATTCAGGGGTTATAAGAAGTCTTAAAAGAAAGACAAAGGCCTTGTAGCTGAAGGATCGTGGAGTGACTCAGAAAATGATACAAACTCTGAGTCAAGTGAAGATGACGAACCTCAAGTGGCCAACCTATGTTTGATGGCCAAGGAATCCAAAGACAAGAAGAGCAATGAAATCAGTATTGATGAGGTATTTGATTTCAACTCTCCTGATGTGAATATTGATGATTTAAGAACTGTATTATATGATATAACTTTTGATCTGCATCAATACATGAAATTGTTCAGAGTCTTATCAAAAGACTATTCTCTTCTTCAACAAGAAAAAGAGAAAGTTCAAGTAGAACTAGAGACAAATCTGTTAAGCACCTCATCCCTCTCTAATCTTGAAGCTGAAAATGAGAATTTGAGACAGAAAAATGAGCTAAGTGCACAAAGAGAGTTGAATCTAGCTTCTAAGATTAAGGAGTTAGAGAAGACGATCAAGATGTGGAATAAGTATTCTTCATCTATGGACTCTCTGATCTCTAGTCAGAAGAATTCTTCTAATCGATCAAGTCTAAGTTTTGAGGACTCTCCCTCAAAATCAAATGTGGAAAAGCCATTGGAAACTAACACTAGCAGTGTTTCTAATCTCAATAGAAGTATTACTTTTGTGAAATCCACACAGAGTGTTGAACCAATGAGTCCTTGCTCCTCTGATCCAAGTAATGTCCCTAGACATAACAAATCTCGTGTTGGTCTAGGATTTAGAAAAACCAAGAGTAGATTAACTGCTAATCTCCAACCTCGAAGGATCGTGGAGTCGAACAAAACCAGCTCCACGAACCAACCAGGAAGGAATCGTAGACTTAAGGTGTACTCTACAAAATTTTTGAATCATAGAACAATATGGAAAAAGGAGAAGTATAAGGATAAGGCTATCGCATATCCACATATGTCCTGAAGAAGAAAGAATCCACACAAACACACAAGCATGCATCATACTAGATGTTTTATATGTGAAAGATATGGTCACAAAACTGCAGCATGTTACTAGAATCCTAGAAATCATAGACCTAAAATCAAGCAGATTTTGGTCCCCAAGGAAACAATTAGGGAAGGACCCAAACAAGTCTGGGTACCAAAATGAATGCTAAACTTTACTGCAGGTACAAAGCTCCACAATGACAACCTGGTACCTTGATAGTGGATGCTCAAGGCATATGACTCGGAATAAAGCTCTCCTGTCTAATTTCATAGAGAAGGAGGGTCCAATAGTTATATTTAGAGATAATGGCTATGGAAAAACTAGAGGATATGACTCAGCTAGAAATGGCGCAGTGTCTTTCAAAAAAGTAGCCTATGTTGAAGGTCTGAAGCATAATCTCTTGAGTATCAGCCAACTATGTGACAAAGGTCATCAATTCACCTTCCTTAACAATGAATGACAAGTCAGAGATTTGAAGACCTCCTCGCTAAAGCTCATCAGAACTAGAGAAGGAAATGTCTATGTTGTTAACCTTACTAAGTTAAGTTCTGATGATACAATGTGTTTCCTCGCCAAAGCCTCCAAAGAAATCAGCTGGTTATGACATAGAAGACTATCTTATCTAAACTTCAAAAGCATGTCAAAACTAGCTTCCAAAGAACTAGTTGCAGACTTACCAAAGTTCAGTTTTGTTAAAGAAAGACCATGCAATGCTTATCAACTTGGAAAATAGACAAGGGGCTCATTCAAAGGCAAAGTAGTCAACTCTATTGATAAACCCTTGGAGTTACTTCACATGGATCTCTTTGGGCCTATCCCTACTATAAGTCTTGGAGGGAAGAGATACTCACTAGTGGTAGTGGACGACTATACAAGATACACATGGGTATTTTGTCTAAGTTAAAAAGATGAAACTAACTCTTAACTTATCAAGCTGCTCAAGTTAGTCATGAATGAGAAAGAAGAAAAGATAAAGGCCATCAAAAGTGATCATAGAAGAGAATTCAACTTCTTTGAGATGGACAAGTTCTGTGAAGATAATGGCATCAATCACAACTTCTCAGCACCAAGAACTCCATAGCAAAATGGAGTAGCCGAGAGAAAGAATAGAACCTTGATTGAGGCTGGAAAAACTCTTCTGGCAGTAGCTCATCTACCTGAATACTTCTGGGCATAAGCTATCAACATTTCTTGCTACACTCATAACAGATCTCTTATTCACTCCACTCACAAGAAGACTCCCTACGAGCTATGGAAAGGAAGAAAGCCAAATGTCAGCTATATCCATTTCTTTGGTTGTGCTTGCTATATTCTCAATAATGGAAAATAATATCTGACTAAGTTTCAACCAAAATTAGATGAAGGAATCTTTCTTGGATATGCCACAGATAACAAAGCCTACAGGGTGTTCAATAAGAAAACTCTTAGTGTTAAAGTATCTATTCATGTTATCTTTGATGAAACAGACTCATCAGTCAAGTCTGTACCACTCGAAGAAATAGACACCACGATCGAAGTGGTCGAGCCAGTCACCATGATCGTAGATTCACAAGACGGAATCATGGAACAAGAAGGAATCGTGGAGCGAGAAGAAGAAATCATGGAAGGCACTACACCAAACAGTGAGCCTCTGTAACAAGAACCAAAAGTCAATCTTGAAGTGTTCAGACAAGAAGGCACTAGAATGGACGTTCCAACAGGAAGAAAATAGACAAGAGATCACACCCAAGACTTGATTATCGGAGATCCAAATGTAAGAATCAAGACTAGGTCGGCGACTCAAAATGAGTGTTTCTATCTGAGCTTTCTGTAACAGATGGAACCTAAGAGGATTGAGGAAGCCTTGCAAGATTCAAACTGGATAGAAGCTATGCAAGAGAAGCTAAATTAATTTGAAAGAAGTAAAGTGTGGAGATTAGTTCGTAGACCTAAGCATCATCCAATTATTGACATCAAATGGGTATTCAGAAATAAGATGGATGAAGATGGGGTGATCATAAGGAACAAGGTAAGACTTGTTGCCAGAGGTTACTCTCAAGAAGAAGGCATCGACTATGACGACACCTTTACTCTTGCTGCTAGACTAGAAGCAATCAGAATATTTCTTGCTTATGCTGCACACATGAAGTTTAAAGTCTTTCAAATAGATGTCAAAAGTGCATTCCTAAATGGAGAACTTCAAGAAGAAGTCTATGTGGAACAACCTCCAGGTTTTATCAATCCAACTCTTTCTAATTATGTCTATAAATTAGATAAAGCTTTATATGGACTTAAATAAGCACCTAGAGCATGGTATGAAACTCTAAAAAACTTTTTTATTGAAAAGGGATTCACTAGAGGTAGACTAGACACCACACTATTCCTTAGGAAGCACAAAGATAAAGGTCTAATAGTACAAATATATGTGGATGATATTAATTTTGGTTTTACTGATGAAAAATTATGTAAGAGATTTTCCAAGCTTATGCAGAGTAAATTTAAAATGAGCATGATGGGTGAGTTGAATTTCTTCCTTGGACTTCAAGTGAAGTAGACTGATGAAGGTATCTTCATAAACCAAGCTAAGTACATCAAAGACTTACTTAAAAAGTATGGCATGAAATCAGCTTCCCCCATGAGAACTCCAATTGCACAAGCAACTAAGCTTGACAAAGATGAGAAAGGTAAATGTATTGATAGTAATCAATACAGAGGCATGATATGTTCTCTTCTGTACTTAACTACCAGTAGACTAGATATTATGTTTGCTACATGCTTATGTGCTAGATTTCAATCTAACCCTAAGGAATCACATTTAACTGCTGTGAAAAGGATTTTCAAATATCTCAAAGGGACACCTCACATGGGACTTTGGTACCCCAAGGAGTCCTCCTTTGAATTAACAGGATACTCAGATGCTGATTTTACAAGTTGTAAGATTGATAGAAAGAGATTGATAGAAAGAGTACAAGTGGCACATGTCAATTACTAGGAAAAAGGCTTGTGTCCTAGTTTAGCAAGAAACAGAACTCTGTATCAACCTCAACAGTAGAAGCTGAATACATTGCAGCTGGCAACTGTTGTGCTCAAATTTTATAGATGAAAAATCAGCTAGCCGACTATGGGGTTAATTTCAAATCTATTCCTGTTCATTATGATAATACAAGTGCTATTGCAATAACTCACAATCCTGTCATGCACTCTAAGACAAAGCACATAGAAATTAGATAACACTTCATTAGGGATCATGTTCAAAATGGAAATATTTCTTTACATTATATCCCAAATGAAAATTAACTTGCTGATGTTTTTACAAAACCATTAGATGAATCCAGATTTAATAAGCTTATAAGTGAGTTAGGAATGCTTAATTTTCAACCATAATTTTGTTGTCTAGAAAATACTAACTTTGCAGGAAGAAAGTCATTGACCGATCGTGGAGTAATACTCATCGATCGTGGACTTCAGAAGGAAACACAAGCTCAGGGGGAGCTAAGGGAAAAATAGTCTTATCCTCCTGACTAAAATCTCGTGGCCTCACTCAGTAAAACTTTAAAATGTAAGTTTCAAAATCTCTTTAAACCAAGGTTTCCTTATTTTAAACTCTCATCTAAATTTCAAACGCTCTCTCTCTCACTAAAACCCTAGATTTGAGTTACAAAACACTCGGTTAATCTCGGTTGTTTCAGGAAAATCAAAGAAATCAATTGTCAGACCCCAACCATTTATAAATAAAATTGAATTTCTTCTATTCATTATTTTGAATTAATAAGGTGTTAATTTGATATAATGCTTTGGTTATGGGTGAAATGTTCAAATTTTACAAAATAAGCAAGTGGTTATAAAATATTCATTGTTATCGGAGAATATTTGTTTGGTCGTAGAATATTCTTGTTGTCGGAGAATATTCGTACGATGGCGCAGTCATTTGTGGGCCCCATAACGGAAAACGGTCGGATGAAGAAAACGATAAATTTGAGTTGTTACAAATAACGGCATAGTAGTTACCGTTAACACTGTTAGAATACCCGGTGGTTAAAATACAATAATACGCGTGGTTGCACAGTAGCATACGGTATTGCACAGTATTTTTGAATTATTGATTTTTACGTAAGAAGGCACTAAATAATTGTTACAGTAATTACTGTTCAATATGTTATTTTATTGATTCAATAATTGCTACGTTGATATTTTATATTACTGTTGTTTCAATAATTGTCACTGCGCAATATTTTCTATTATCAGATCAATAATTCATATTATTTGAATAATATTATTAGATAGCATTATTGGCAATGTCTAAGAAAGTTCTGTCTAAGGAGAGGTTTGGTTACCTAATTGCGCGCCAATAAGGAGAAATCCTTATTGGAAAGTCCCCTCTTTCCCGGGAACGACCTGGTTGTCATAATTGTGATTCTGTAATATTATTTATGAACAATTAATTATTAATTTATATGATAAAGAAATATTTATTTTATGTGGATATAAATGATGGATATATTTATTTTTGTGGATATAAATGAATAAATTAATGCTGAGATATTTTATCAGTATTTTGTCGGAATGGAGGTGTTAAAAATCGTCCGTATGTGGATTTCGGGCATTTTCTGTTTGGAATTTGGAAAAACTTTCTTCTATAAAGTTGTAGAGAATTAAATTTCATATGGAAAGGACATGAAATTCGTATTTTTCTAAAAAGGGCTATTTATTATGAATTATTAAAGTTTCAGAAATTAAATATTTTTATTAAAAAATGGGTGGGCCCCACTCTTATCTTTTGTTGAAATGTGCTGAATTTTTTATTCTTTTCAAAAGTGGAGTGCTAGCTGGTCAAGTGGCGTGCGTGGAATGAATTATAAAATAATATTTTATTAATTTAGTCTGCTTTGCCGTTCTAAGTATTTTCCTATAAATAGGTGCTTAGGTTAGAATTAAAAATCACGCTAGAAACAAATTTTCTCTCTTTCTCTCTCTATATTATCGAGTGTATTTCTGTGAGTATTTAAATACTTTGAGAGTTGTTATTCAGTGCAAGTTTTCTTCGGCTTTACATCCGATATTTCGATCAGAAATACTATTATTTTGAGGTAAGGGATGTTATTTTCTTCGTAAATGATATTATTTCTTTCAATATCATTATGCCGAATTATTGATATGAATTTTATTGTAGAATTTCTACCTTTTTATGTCGAGATTACTGTTCACGTATACGACACTATTCACGTATACGACACTATTCACGAATACGATACTATTCACAGAAAATAAAAATTTTCTCTTCTTTGTCCAAGATGTCTATTATGGTTACTATCTTTGATTGTATCCATGTTTTGATCTTCATTCTTGAATTTTACTCCACTATGGTTTATTATGGAGCGTTTTTGAACTTGGATAAACGGTGGTACGAATCCTTAATATTTGTTCTTTAGTCTCACTGGATTCGTTTTCTTTAAGATATTTTTCATCATCCTCAGTCCTAAATGATGATATTACTGAATATCTTTGGCCTGTAGTGCAAAGATGAATGATTAACTGATGAATATCTTTGGCCCGTAGTGCAAAGATGAACAGGTGTTTAGATGAACATGACCAACTGGTGATACAAATGAATATCTTTGGCCTGTAGTGCAAAGATGAATATTGATTCAAGATGTATATTAATTGATGTTACATGAATAAAATATTGATGATGAACTTTTAAATCTTAGAAGATAGTAAAATTCATTCTCTACTTGACTCTTCTAATAGATTACTGTTTCCGCTGCAGTTGTTGATCTAAAATTTGTTGTCTATTATATTTTATCAAATTTTTCTCTGTTGAAGACTAATGATAATTTGTTGTATATTATCTTAGTCATAATATTCTTTACTGGGCTAGTTGAGCTCACCCTTTTCCTTTTTGTTTCATTTTTCTCAGGAGGCGAGAATATAGCGGGAACTAGTCGAGGTGTGGAGTGATGTTTCTAGTCAGTTGTGTTAGCAGTCCTCACTATTTTGTAAAATAGTATTTCAATAATTATAATAAGGACTTATTTGAGTGTGAATATTGTCTAGAAGACAATATTTATATTTAAACTCACAGTTTATGTGTTGTCGTATTTTGCACGACAATCGTAGTAATGAAGTTGTATTTGTTTCTATACCATGTATTTGGCGACTCAGAATGAGTGATGTATACCTATTTTGGGGGCGTCACATCAATGGCATCTTCAACCGTAATTCCTGGACACCAGCTATGCTTTGAAGAATTCAAGGATGCCGAGACAAAATATCATAGAATCCTCTCTCTTCTGAAAAAAGCAGGACTGTAAGAAGCTCTGGGGACCAGTACAAGGATCTAACCCAAATTGTTGAAGGAATTCTACACTAATTGAGTCTACAAGAATGACATCCTCACTACAAAAGTAAAAGGAGTGACGATTCGTCTGGAAGCTACTGAAATAAACCAGGCCCTAGGTTTTAAATTTGAGGGTCTCACTTCCTTAAGCTTCATCGACTTCGACGAGGGACTCAAGAGGATGTATCACTAGAAGAACCAAAATATAAAGGGGTACAAGAAGAAGGAATTTTCCCAAAAGTACGAGTACCTGGCAGACATTGTTGGGAAGTGTATCTGTTACAAGAATTCTGGTCATGATTCTGTTAATGAGGTACAACTGAAAATCATGACAATAATTTTCTTCAAATCTCAACTACACTATGGAGCTCTTCTTCTGAAGTGGATTGGAAAGTGGACTCTTAGCTCCAATAAAGCAAAGAGCTCGAGCAAAATGTTCTATGGAAGATTTATCAGTATTATTCTCCAAGTAGCTCTGGGAGACAAAATTGAAGATAGTGAAGGTGAACCTCTGAATGCCAACAAGAGGATGACCCAACAGCTCTTTGTAAACTGGAAAAGGAACCCAGTTGAAAATGTGAAGAACTTTAAGTCAGAATCTAGTGAAAGGACTAGGGAAGTGATGAAACCCTCTTTACAGGAAAATTTATCTGTAGTAAGAGAAGTTAAAGAAGAAGTTGACCAGGAGACCTCTACTCTGGTTAGGAGAAGCAAAGGAAAAAAGAAGATGAAGTCCATTGTTCAAATGGCAGAAAAGCCTCAAGGATCAACAACTGAAGCACGTCAAGACACTGATCCTGAACTCTCTGGCTAATCTCCTAAAAAAGAGATTTCTCAAACTGAAGAACAACTTAAGAAGAAGAAGAAGCTGAAGATAGATCCACCATCTCTCTGCTGCTCAAGAAGGGAAAATGCAGCACGCGCTTGACTAAATCATCCTTGACCATGATCATGGAGAATCCAAGTATGTCGATCGTGGAATCAAGAGTTATCAGTTAAAGTGAAGTAGACATTGGGACAACGACTCAACATGCACAAGTAGATGTTGAGGATGAACAGCATGCTAAAGAATCTACAAATCCTGAGCCAAAAAGATCAAAGAGAAGGCTAATTAAGAAGGCTGATCTTGAGCTCAAAGAAGCTATGTTGAAGATTAAAGAAGAAGAAATGAAGATGGAACAGGCTAAAAGGACTGAGTCTCCAAACTCTATTTCTCACAATGAGTCCTTGGATCAAACCAGGTTCATTAAAACTGTAATTTCTAACATCTAAAATGCAGTTAGTCCGACTGCATCAGACCAAGTATTTGTTAATATTGAAGAGGATCAACAAGAGAATCCTGATCAAAGAGATGCTCATGTTGAGGGGGAGATTTTTGAAGTCCCTGAGCCAGTAAGTGCTCCAGCTGAAGGGGAGCAATCAAAAGCTCATCATGAAGCCCCCTTTACAACTCAAGAAATGATGGAGATTCTTGATGTTGAAGATGAAAGGGAAGAAGAAGAAGTTGAAATTATTGCTGAGTATAGAAATGAAGAAAGGAGCATTAATTATAATAATATGTTCTCTTATCTACCCATGATGCCCTTTCACAGAGCTCTAATTCTCTACACTTGGGATCATATGTTCTGGACATTCAAAGCATATCCAGCAGTATCTGTGCTCACTCGGGGATTCCCAAGCAACCTCATCTTTGCTCAAAAATTGATTACAAATCATGACACTTTTATCCATTAGAAAAAGGAATATTTCATTCTTTCAAGCTTCAAGTAAAATCATTCTCCTTCATCAAATTTCCATTAATTTGATGAATTGTCTAAGTGGATTGAGGTTATCCCTAATCCACAAAACTAATTTCCAGTTGTAGAGTCCCAATACTCTGTAACTGATGAACCAAATGAACCAAACTCCATAATTGTACCATCTTCAAACACCATCTCGATCGACTCCATGATAGTCGAACAACATGAAACCACGACCGTCGATCCTACTCAAATCGGGGAGTCACCTACCCAACTTGATGAAGCAACCTCCTCTCCCACACATCAAACCACTATTCCTATAACTCATTTTGATATTCCTTCATCATCAAACAAAAATTAATATAATCTTTCTCTTGCTCTCTCGAATCTGCAAGAACAAAAATTAAGAGCCTCTCCTTCAAACACTCAGAGAATACTTTAGCTTATCTCTGTTCTTCCTACCAAAACTGAGCTGTCTGGCATGACAAGAAAAATGAATAAAGAGATACAAGAAGATCTTGAAAATCACTCTCTGCTGATCCATCGACGATTAAATCATTTGATTGATGCTGTAAACACTCTTCCCAGCAACCTGAGTTTTGAGCTCACAAAAAACTATGGGAGATCATCAAGAATGGTCCAAAGCATTAATGAAAGGGACCAAATTCACTTCCAATCTACCAGAAAGCATAAGGAAGCAGTTCTCCTTCTTCAGAAGACTAAGGAGGCTCAGAACAAGCTCATTTTTGAAAATCTTACTAGCTTGCGCTCCTTTCTGAATGAATTCAAAGAATATTCTTTACATCAGATGAAACAGACAGACGATATCTTGGCTATTATTCACAAGAAAAGATCCCAAACTGACGCTCTAGTTCAAGAGAATCGAGAAGATATTGCTCAATCATGAAACCAACTCAACGAACTGTACAAGGAATGAATTGGTTGTCTCAAGACATTCTAACCCTAGATGTTGACATAAAGGGGGAGAATACTGAGAAAAGTAAAGGGAAGCAGGTTGCACATTCCTCAAGAATCAATCAGCCTCCAAGATCAGCAGTATGTTCACATTCCTCAAGAATTAATCAGCCTCCAAGAGCAGCAGAATGTCAACTGATACTAATGGCAAGTCAAGGTCCCACTCTTTTCAGTCCGCAAAGAGTATCTCATACTGGCCTAAGCATGCCCATTAGAGATCCTTGAAAGTAGTATGCACACAAGCCAATCATGTTTGATGATAAAGCATATACTTTGTAAAAATCTTATTCATTTATTAATAAAAAGTATTAATTTATTAAAGGCTTTTAATTATCTACATGATGTTGTTTTATAATATGTGATAAACCCATAGTTTTAAACAATGCTTTTAGAATAATGATGATGATCATTCTAATGAGATCTAAATTCTTAGAAAGCTTAAAACTAAAATAGTTCCCAATCGTTGGATTACTAAATTGGGGATTAGTGAATCCGGATAGTTTGGTACGTACGTTGCTTGCTCATTGGATGAGGATAATTGATCTCATGATCATTTGTATGGAGACACTAAAGCAAGTATGTAGGTTCTTATTAGAGAATAAGTTCACTAAACGTGGCTCGCTAAGGAATACCTAATAGAGTTTTACTTGCCTGTCAATAGAAATTCCTGTAGTGATAGTAGTACAAGTGATCTTTGGACTTGAGATCATCATAGTATCTTGTGTATAATGAATTATACTTTGACTTATTTCTTAAGATCCTTAGGGTATATCAAAGGATATGCTTGGGTATAATAAGTTGTACATGGAGATAATGCATGATAAATAAATAATCAACCGCTTCTAGTAAAAGAAGATAAATGTCCTATGTGATTCGATAAATGACAACCCAGTAGTCCTTGACCAAGACATAATGAAATTAGAAAAGAGTTTCTAATTTGCATTATTTGGAGTTGTGCATTTAAGAGTCGAAATACATATAATTAAAAAAAATAAGACTTGACAGTAATTTCATGTCTTATATTTATTTGGGACATTGTATGGTGGAAGTATTGAATTGTACGGTAACTATTTACTCAAAGATTTTTTTATGATTAATGTTAAAATCTATATTATATGAAAAGTCGTTAATCGCTAGGGAGGCTTATCCCTATTGTAGAATAAATATTATTTATTTAAATAAATTAAAATTTTAATTTATTTATTTAAATAAGATTAGAATTGTTCAAATTGATTTATTCACAACCGGTTTAATATGGAGCACCTAAAGGGTCACACCATAAAAATAAAAATAATTATTTAAGAAGTTAATGACATAATTGTAATAATAAGTTAAGTATATTTAGTTTAATTTATGTTGATAGAATAAATTAAATAGCTTAATATTTATTATTTAATATTTTAAAAATATTAAATATAAATTAATAAGAATAGTCTTATTATTATTATTATTACTATTATTATTATTTAATTTCTAAAGGAGTTTGAGAATTAATTAATAAAAGTACTCTCATTTATTCCTAATAAGATTATGAGGTTAATTAATTAAAAGTTTAAGTAATTATTCCTAATAAGATTAGGAGCCTAATTAATTAAAAGAGTTTAATTAATTAAAATAAAGCTCAATTCCTTAATTGTTAAGGAGGGTTGCCTACATCTATAAATAAGAGAAGTCTTATTATGGGTGTAGAGTTATTGTTGACTTTTTCACAACAGACGTTATTCCAATTGGTGGAGAGTACACTCATTTTCTATGAGAGATAGAAAATCTAGGGTTTTGCCAAACACCCATCTTCTTGAATCTTTATTCTTTCTTTGTGGATCACCTTTAGAGGCCAAACACTTGGGTGACTAACGTTGATTAAAGGAAGGAACCAAACCCGGTAGATTCAAGTTGAACGTGAAAAGACTTGGAGGTGAACTTATACCTGAGGAAGCTCGAATCTTCAAGGGTATGATTCTTGTTCTTCATATCTTTTCGTTTAATTAATAATTGTGCATAAAGGATGATCCGGGTATATGGTTTGTAAAATTTTTAAATTCTGATTTTTACGCGTTTCCGCTTATTTTGTGCAATTTGATTGCGTTCATGAATATTACAAACCTAACAGTGGTATCAGAGTCAAACCTTTATGAGAATTATTAATTATTTTGATTTGATATGTATATTGATATGTGTTTAGAATAATTTAATTGGGCATAATTTTGTTGTATAAAATTAATTTATTTTTTTATTTCGGTAATCCCATGTTTTATTTTTCTTCACGGAATACGTGGCTGTTTTTTAGAAAAAGGGATTGGCCAAAATAAACTCGCTAAACATTATATACTGGAATAGTGGAATTCGTGGTTTCTAGTTGATTTGGTTTTCATGAATACGTGGACCATATAATATAATAGATGATTATATTCGTGGACCATATAATATAATGGAATTTGTGGAATAGTGGAATTCGTGGTTTTCATGATTTGGTTTAAAGAATCATCTTTTGAAAAGTTACAGGAAAGGTAATCATGAATTCAGGAAAGTTATTATGAATATATATATATATATATATATATATATATATATATATATATATATATATACATATATATATATATTATTCTTAATAATTTTATAATTAAAATAAAAGTTTGTTTTAATTTTAAAATAAAAGGTTTATTTTAATCTTAAAATAAAAAGTTTTATTTTAATTTTAAAATTAGATTTCATGCTAACTAATTAGAGTTGGAATTGGATTCCATGATAACTAATTGGAGTTGAAATTGGATTCCATGTTTCTTTAAATAAAGGAGTTTATTTAGATATGAAATAAGATTTCATATTATTCAAAATAAAGGAGTTTATTTGTGAATAGGAAAGAAAATCCTTGTTTTCCTACATAAAAGAGTTTATTTAAGATATGAAATAAGATTTTATATTACCCAAAATAAAGTAGTTTATTTTGACTTGGAATTGGATTCCATAATTAATTAAAATAAATAAGTTTATTTTGATTAAAATAAAATAGTTTATTTTATTCAAAATTGGATAAATTAAAATAAAAGAGGTTTATTTTGATTTAAATTTAGATTAAAATAAAGGAGTTTATTTTGATTCAAAATTAGATTTTATACTACCTAAATTTGCCCATTAAATGATATCAATATATATATTGAATGCTTATTATTCATGAGATGAATGTCATTTATTGATGCATATGGTGATGTGTATGATAATAAATGGGATTGATTATGGACTATTGACCAATGTGATTGGATTTTATTTTAGTTGGATGCATGAATGTATGAATTTTATTAAATGGGGTTTGCGTACCTCGTCTTCTCTAATTTTTTTTTAATATAAATTCTATCTCCCTCCTATGTACTTTTCCTTGACTGCTGATCAAGGTTCCTATTTATTTTAAAATAGTTTTGTAATAGGAATAGTTAGAATTAATTTGGAAGAATTGGAGATCAAGGATCAAGGAGCGCTTGAAGACCTGTTTGTAATGGAGCCCGGGTTTAAATGTAATAGTTATATTTAAATATTAATTCTTGCACCCCTAGGGTTTGACCTTTTGGTTCACTTGGTGGCTCTAGTGAACCAAACTAGAATAAAGGTCCATAATCAATCCAGGTAGAATATAGTATTCTATATGTGCATGCTTATACTATATATATTATATATTATGCAAACATGCTTCGCATGTTAATTAATATGACGCGTATTATATATATATATATATATATATATATATATATATATATATATGTGTGTGTGTGTGTGTGTGTGTGTGTGTGTGTGTGTGTGTGTGTGTGTGTGTGTGTGTGTGCATGCGCGCTAAACAAGATGAGACAAATTAATAACAAACCCCTCAAATATTTTATATTAAGTTGTAACGTTCAAAGATATTTGGAATATCGAACGTCGCCTTCTAGCATGATAGAAACAATAGAGTATTGAATATTTAATATGAGTTTGTTGTGCACACACACGGCAATTATTAAATATTTAAGATGTTATTTTTTTATTACATATGATATTTATAAGGAATTGAATATTACTGCTTTGTTGTGCACACACAAGGGCTATAGTTTTCTCTTCACTTATATGGAAATATTGGGTCTGACTTAACTTAGATCATTTTAGTTCGGATGTGCACACACTTGACCATTATGATCTAAGAGACAAAATACAAGGAGTTACATAGTTGATGTAATTGATAAGAGTTGTCTACCTATTTATTTATATATAGTTTGTTGTGCACACACAAGGCTATATACATTTGAAATGGGATCCTTATTCTCACTAGCATATCTTTAATTAGATATTGCCGAACTATATATATTGAGAGTAATATAGTTTGAAGAAAATAGTGGGAGATACTAATTTATAACAAGACCTAATTTATTTTGGTAATTAATAAAAGAATGTATGTTAAAATATTATTAATTATAAATTTATTTATAGAATTTTATAATATCTAAATTACTATCACTGCGAAGCATATTAGATGCTATTTAACCGAACCGTATTAAACGGATTGGTTAAAAAAATTGAGAAAAGTTCTCACGGCTGAAAAGCTATTTTATATCGATCCTTAATACACCTATCCCTGCAATGGTTGCAGACAATGCCTCTGAGGAAGAGATTGCTACTTTTAGAAAGTGGCAAGATGATGCACAGTTGGCTAAATACATCATGCTCATATCCATGAGTAACGAGCTTCAGCGTCAGCATGAAACTATGGATGCTCCTACTATATTCCTGCACATCAAGTAGTTGATGGTGAGGAAAGCAGGACTAATAGATATCAGATATCTAAGGAGCTCTTCCGATCTAGAATGACTGATGACACTACAGTACAGATAAAAGTCCTTAACATTATCAATTTGATTGAAAAATTAGGATAACAGGTTTTGTCATGAATGGAGAGTTGAGCCAAGATTTGATCTTACAGTTACTCCCGGACTCCTTCTCACAATTGTTGTGAATTTTTCATATGAATAAGCTAGATATCAGCTTCGCTGATTTGCTTAACATGTTGAAAAATATTGAGAGTCACTTTCCAACCAAGAAAGACCAAGTCTTACTAGTAGGGGCCAAAGGATCTTCTGAAAAGAAGATTAATTCTAACAAGGTAAATAGAAAGGCAAAAATAAAGGATAATAAGAACAAAACTAATACGAATAGTAAATGAGTTTGCTTCCACTACAATAAGCCTGGACACTGGAAAGAAACTACGAGAAGCATCTTGCAGAGCTAACCAGAAGAAGCTTAGTGAAGTTTCGGTTACAAATTCAATTTTGTTCATGATTTAAAATATATTTTTCTTTAAGATAAGCTTCTACTTGGGTATTGGATACGGACTTTGGTTATCATAAATATAGATTTATGAAGGGACCAAGCAGAAGTAGAAAGCTAAACAAATATAAGTAATCCTATGTCTGGTAAATAAAGCAAAGGTTGCTGCATTAGCCATAGGAACTTATAGTTTAGCAATGTCTACGGGTAAATCTATTAAGTCAATAAGTTGTTATTGTATTCCAGTACTTGTTAGAAACATTATTTCTATTTTGTTATTGGACAATGAAATCTTTGATATTATATTTAAGAACAATTGTTGTTCTATTTATAATAATAATGTTTTGTATAAAACTGGATTATCACTTAATGGATTTAGTATATTTGACTTACGTGAAAATAATTTTGCATATTGAACAAATTAGTATAAGAAAAGGAGATGATCATTCAAAGAGTTGAATGTGTCTATTTGCTGAAATACAAGTGCGAATTATTTGAAAGGTTCAAAGAATTCAGAAGTGAAACAAATTGGCAAAGTATTAAGATCTTTTCATTAGATCAAGGAATAAATACTTGTGCAATAAGTTTCTAGATTATCTCAAATAGTTTTCTCATAATGGACGCTTCCTGATACGCGATAATTGATTGATATATCTGAAAGGAAAAATCGTACCTTGTTGGACATGGTACGGTCCATAATGATTTTACCGACATTCTAGTATCCTTCTGGGGTAATGTCCTAGAAATGGCTGCATATCTACGAAAAGGTAACCTCAAAATTCGGCCCCAAGACTCCATAAAAATTATGGACAGGGAGGATTCCTAATCTTAAGTATGTTAAGATAAGGGGTTGTCCAACTTATGAGAAAAGGTTTCAAAGGATAAGCTTGGGAAAAGATTTGACAAGTGTCGATTTATGGGACATCCTAAAGTAAGTTTAAGGTATATGTTCTATAATCCTACTTAGTAAAAGGTGTTTGTTGGGAAACTCGCTACCTTCTAAGATAAATGTGTTTATCATTGAAGGGGCTAGTGAGAGGATAATAGAATCTTGAAGAGTTCAAGAACCACAAAATACTATAAGTCAAATAAGAGGAACTTGTAGATAGACATATTGTACCACAATCGAATCGTAAATCTGGAATAGTACTGAAGATACCTAGGAGGTATGGATTCATCATACGGATGATGATGAGGTACACATCATAGAAGATGATGAACCAGTTACATACGATGAGGTAAGAGTTGTAGACACTCAGAGAAATAGATTGAAGCAAGTTTCTCAAATATGGAACATTCGTTTTGATGAGACAATCAAAAGAGTTTAGTTTTATCAAAAATAAGAATGAACCTAGTGTGTACAAAAGTGTCAGTGGGAGCTTCGTGATATTCCTAGTATTATATATTGATATACTACGAATAAGGAATAACATACCAATGCTACAATCAGTAAAGATAAAATTGTCTAAACATTCCTCCATGAATGATTTTGGAAGAGTATCTTAATTGGGGATAAAATCTATATAGATAGATTCAAGAGGATGCTCAACTTAACCCAAGAAACGTATATTCATTTGATGCTAAAATTGTTTAGCATGACAAACTCCAAGAGATGTCTCATGTTGATGAGCCCTAGAGTGTATATCTCTTAATAGTCCCCATCGACTTCTAAAAGAGAGATCGCATGAGTGACAATCATGTATGCAATGAAATATATGAGACCTGATGATGATCGGTCATATTCTAGAGAAGATCATTGTGCAGTGAATTGAAAAGGTTCCAAACAGCAAAGAGTTGCTGGTTTAGTGATAAAGACTTATAAATGAAGCTGCAAGTTGATTTTTTGGATGAAAAGTTCATTACAGAACTAGAATTAGTTCCTAAGTTTCATATTGGATCTAAACATGTGTTGTGGCACTTTCATTTGATTATAGGAATCATTGAAAGATGGAAAATCACTATAGAGATAGTGGACTCTCAAGAACAACATTACATATCCATTAACTAAAGTTTTTCCATCAGCAGGATAATCGTCACTTAGAGAAGAAGAGTATGATTATATACAGGCGGGAACTCTTTATTAATATTATTTATCATGTTTAGTATTTACTTAGGCAATGTTTTAAGGGAATTTGATTTTGGCCAATGATAAGTGGGTGGTTGATATTGTTAACTCTTAGAGAATTTATGAGCATGCTTAGTCTATATTTTAACTCATTAGTTGGTTTTCACATTACTTGCGAAATTTTTAAAAAAATTTACACATCCATTTGTTTAGCCAGTTGGGATTTACATTTTTTTTTGGCTAAATGCTTATGAAAGATACCATTGCAACTTGAGAAATCTGATTTGAGCATCATTCGAATTGAAAATTAGGCACTCACATAAGTTTGGGGGAAATCTTGGGGTATTTTTGAAAAAAAAAATATTGGAACCTTCCCGAGTTGAATAATTGAAGCATGTGGTGGGTCGAGATGGAGCGTAAAACGCACTCCCCATAAACACAGGCACGAGATGGAGCGTAAAACACACTCGTTCATGAAAAGTGAAAAGTGAGATGGAGCGTAAAACGCACTCACTAAATAGAGAAAAGAAAATATGTATGTTTGAAATACTTGGGAAGGGTTCATATGTACTTAAAAGTTGAATATCCGATTGATCCTCAAGAAAAAAAATTTATGCTTTGTCTATTTTAGCGGTGATTGATGTGATAAGAAGTTTTGAGAGTTTTTTTGAAAATCTTTTATGAGTGTTGGTTGATCTTAGCTAAATCATGACTAGTTTGAACATATGGATGCACACACGCACTTAAAGGATCATGAGTAGATGTGAAGCTAATGAAAGTTGTTGAAATTTTAGACATGACATTGTTTTGAAATTTTCTGTGAGTTAACATTTGTTGTAACATTTGAGGCCATTATGCGAATTCATATTGATTCATTGTTTGGGTGGATCATTGCTAGAGGATGAATTTTTTCTAAATTGTATTTTTGCTTGAGGACAAGCAAATGTTTAAGTTTTGGGGTATTTGATGAATGAGTTTTATACCCATAATTGAGTACGTTCGGGCTTAATTTATTGTTGTTCTCAAGTCTTTTAGAATAATTTTTAAGTGTTTGTGTCTATTCATGCATGCTTTATGTTGTCTTATAGGAATTAGGACAAAAGTTACTTGGATTGACGTTTGGGGTGGCTAGATTCGCGTTTTCAGCTTGCCATTTACACAATAGTCACTTCAGAGCCAATTTGAGTATTTCTATGGACCCTATTTCGAAAAACTTGAAGAATGCAAGTTGTAGATCTACATCTCCTCTTTCCGAAACATCTTGAATCATCGAAATCGGAGTTCGGACGAAGAAGTTATAACCATTTTCCCAAAGGACGTCGGAGCAGAAAATTTCCAGAATTGTTCCAGCGCCGGGGCGCCCAACCCAAGCTTATTTGCAGCGCTGGGGTGCTAGGGGGCAGTGTTCCAGTGCCATGCCCAGTGCCGGGGCATTGGGGAAGAGGTTGGGCGAGCTTGGACGTGTTTTAGGGCGAATTTTAACACTTTTTTGACTCTAAATAGGATTGGGTTTATTTCTAAGCTAAAAATTGGACTTGTAACCTATAAATACATGATGTAAGACATAAAATAGAGGGAGATTATATAGATTAGATTAGAGATACACTCCATTAGATTAGAATATAAACCCTAGTTCTTAATTAGCCAGTGGAGATTGAAACAAATTGAAGAACACGGGTGATCAAGAGCAAGAACAAGAGGGGAGCATCAGATTTGCTGACAACAGATTCTATTCTCTTCTCTTCTCTTACTTTTATCTTTTAATGTCTATTCAATTGTGTATTCTTGGTTTTAATTCATTAATAATGAACTAAATTTCTTTTATTAAGATTTCAATTGAACCTTTTATGTCTATAAATTAGTTATTTGATTTATTTTAATTATTTGTGTCAAAGTGAATTGTTTATCTTGCCTTGTATTTATTGATTAATTATTTGGCCAATAATTACCTTGTTACTCTAGAAGGAATTGGAAGAGGAATTTTAGGGTTAGAACTGGGCATGATAAAATGTGACTTAGTTATTTGCATAATGAATAATTAGGTTTGTGAATTGAATGGAAATATCTATTCACCGCATGTAACACATAAGGAATTAGAATTGAAGGAGTTTAATTCACTTGTTTTGCATTGGAATATAGCAAGATTAATCTAGATTAAATTGAAGTTAATTGATCACTTGGAAAAGGGCTTTTGACATTTGAGAATTCCTGTTAACAATTCAGTAGGCATGATAATTGGGATAATTAGAAAATTAATTTATAGTTCATAATTGGGGATATTGAAGTCTTAATCCTTATTTATCTGAATGCATTCAAATCATAGTTTTGTTTATTTGATTTAATTTAGAATAATCTCTTTTAATTGTTTAATTTAGTTTTATTAGTTCGAAAAATCACACTTTATGGTTGTTTAAATAAAATTGGATTGATTTAGTGCTAGTAGTTGAAATTTATTGATTAGAATTCTCTGTGGGTTCGACACTATCTTATCACTTTATTACTTGTTGACCGTGTATACTTGCACGTATTCATTGATTCCGAAATCGATCACCAAGTTTTTGGCGCCGTTGCCGGGAAACTCTTTATTAATATTAATTCCATATTAGTTATAATCAATTCGGTCTTAATTTAAACGTTACTTATTTTTCCTCTTGTATTTGCAGGAATTCTTTGCGAGTGTATGCACACTAGATCAAGGGATAAAAAGGAACTTTTTCCATATACAGACGACATTGAAAGGAAGTTCCGAAAATTGCGGTTGACTAGTGAGGTTATACATTTGGAAGAAGAACTGGCATACCAGGAAATACCCGTGAACATGGCAGGGAACGAATAACAATCACTTAGGGATTACGCCATGCCGAATGTCACGGATATACAGTCAAGTATAAGGAGGCCGACAATCAATGCGAACAGCTTTGAGATCAAACCGGGAACGATTCAGATGCTTCAGAATACATGCCAGTTTGGGGGTAGTTCGATAGATGATCCTAATGAGCATATCTTGAGCTTCTTAGAAGTTTGTGACACCTTCAAATTCAACAATGTATCGGAGGATCCTACAAGGTTGAGGATGTTCCCGTTTACCTTGAAAGATAAAGCGCTACATTCTTTGCCCCCTGGCTCAATCACAACTTGGGACGACTTAGCTCAAAAATTTCTAGCGAAATTCTTCCCACCTGCGAAGTCGGCAAAACTACGGAACGATATTCACCCCTTTGCACAATTCGATTTAGAATTGTTATATGAGGCGTGGGAAAGATTTAAGGATATGCTTCGTAAGTGCCCATATCATGAAATTCCACAGTGGATGCAGTTAGGGATATTTTGTGATGGTTTGCACGCGACCACAAGAGCCAGTATTGATGCAGCAGCAGGGGAAGCAATCATGTCTAAGAATTTTGATGAGGCATATTAACTGTTAGAAACGATGGCCACCAACAACTATCAGTGGCCCATGACTAGGTCGAACCAACAGAAAACCCCGGGAAAATTTGAGGTGGATCCAATAACAGCATTGGCAGCACAAGTGGCTGCAATAGCTAAGAAAATGGAGACATGGAGTCCACCATCTACGCAGCAAGTAGCAATGGTTTGTGAGTTGTGTGCTGGGAGTCATGCTACATATCAATGTGCCATAAATGCGAAATCAGCTCTGTTCGTAGGGAGCTATAGTCAATCTACCCATCCGTATCCAAATCAAAACGTATATAATCCAAGTTGGAGAAATCATCCGGGATTTTCGCGGAGTAACAATCAAGCTCAAGATCAAGCACCTAGGCAGCAAAACACATCCGGATTGCAAAATCAGACTCAACAACAACCAGAGAGGAAATCAAGTTTGGAAGAAGCCTTAGAAAAATTTATTAGAGCTTCTGACAAATGGAACAAGTAACAATACAGAAAAATGAATCAAGTAGAGCTGAATATGCAAAGCCAAGGTGCGTCGATAAAGAATTTGGAAAATCAAGTGGGGCAAATAGCACATGCACTGAACAACCGACCACTTGGAACACTCCCGAGCGATACAGAGAAAAACCCGGGCAGAGATGAGCATTGCAAGGTTGTGACTTTACATAGCGGAAACGAATTGCAAGAGACTCTCAAGGACACAGAAAAAAGGGATAACACAACAAAGGAACAACTAATCAATGCCTCGAACATTTGTCCTCGATACACTTGGCCCTATGACATGGATTCCGAGACCGATGGAGAGCCCGAACAAAATCTAGAACTAGATGAGCCACAAGATGTTGAAAGAGAGGAAATAATTGGGAACCAAGAAAAGGAGATCGATGAAGAGTTAACTGTAAGATTCAACGAAGATGAGCTGATTTCATTAGTATCCCATGTGCCTCCTCCACCAAAGTTCAAGAATCTGGGCAGTTTTGCAAAACCGTGCCCAATTGGCAGTCATGTCGTCGGCAAAGCTCTTTGTGACATAAGAGCTAGCACAACTGTGGAGTCGTGGTGGGTTGAAAAAGAGACAATAGAGGAAGATCCTATTGTGTTCACTAAGCTTCAATGCCCTAATCTGATCATAGACATAATAGAGAAAACACCTAGTTTATGGACGTTCTTAATGGGGAACATATATACAAAGAGCTTGCTAGGTGACTTTTATTCCAGGGTCATTACTAATGGGAACCTCCCAAAAGAGACATTGCTTCAGATGGATGGAGGGTTCCTCAATTTTTGTAGGAGAATTAGATAGAGAATTAAAGAAGTCAGGCTGAGACTATAAAATAAGCGCTTATTAGGAGGCAACCCAAGTTTATTTTTAATTCTTAGTTTTTATTAGGTTTTATATTAGTAGTTTTAAATTTGCATTTATTTAGGATTTAATAAAATTGCTTCTATCATGGTTTACAGGTTATTCAAGTCCAACTCAAGTGTGGTGCCCAATTCATTTCAATGTGTCTAACCTATTCTCCAGACTTTACAGACAAGAAGATAAATTGCTACATGTCAGGGAAGTCCTCTCTTTTAATTTTTCCTATCTTAGCCATTGAGGACAATGTCTGTTTTAAGTTTGGGGGTATTTATCATGTTTAGTATTTACTTGGGTAATGTTTTAATGAAATTTGATTTTGTCCAATGATAAGTGGTTGGTTGATATTGTTAACTCTAGGAGAATTTACGAGCATGCTTAGTCTATATTTTAACTCATTAGTTGGTTTTCACATTACTTGCGAAATTTTTGAAAAATTTTACAAATCCATTTGTTTAACCAGTTAGGATTTACATTTTTTTTTGGCTAAATGCTTATGAAAGATACCATTGCAACTTGAGAAATCTGATTTGAGCATCATTCGAAGTGAAAATTAGGCACTCACATAAGTTTGGGGGAAATCTTGAGATATTTTTGAAAAAAAAATATTGGAACCTTCCCGAGTTGAATAATTGAAGCATGCGGTGGGTCGAGATGGAGCGTAAAACGCACTCCCCATAAACACAGGCACGAGATGGAGCGTAAAACGCACTCGTTCATGAAATGTGGAAAGTGAGATGGAGCGTAAAACGCACTCACCAAATAGAGAAAAGAAAATATGTATGTTTGAAATACTTGGGAAGGGTTCATATGTGCTTAAAAGTTGAATATCCGGTTGATCCTCAAGAAAAAAAATTTGTGCTTTGTCTATTTTAGCGGTGATTGATGTGATAAGAAGTTTTGAGAGTTATTTTGAAAATCTTTTATGAGTGTTGGTTGATCTTAGCTAAATCATGACTAGTTTGAACATATGGATGCATACACTCACTTAAAGGATCATGAGTAGATGTGAAGATAATGAAAGTTATTGAAATTTTAGACATGACATTGTTTTGAAATTTTTTGTGGGTTAACATTTGTTGTAACCTTTGAGGCCATTATGCGAATTCATATTGATTCATTGCTTGGGTGGATCATTGCTAGAGGATAAATTTTTCTAAATTGTATTTTTGCTTGAGGACAAGCAAATGTTTAAGTTTGGGGGTATTTGATGAGTGAGTTTTATACCCATAATTGAGTACGTTCGGGCTTAATTTATTGTTGTTCTCAAGTCTTTTAGAATAGTTTTTAAGTGTTTGTGTCTATTCATGCATGTTTTATGTTGTCTTATAGGAATTGGGACAAAAGTTACTTGGATCGACTTTTGGGGTGGCTAGATTCGCGTTTTCGGCTTGCCATTTACACAACAGTCACTTCAAAGCCAATTTGAGTATTTGTCTGGATCTTATTTCGAAAAACTTAAAGATTGAAAGTTGTAGATCTATGTCTCCTATTTTCGGAACATCTTGAATCATCAAAATCGGAGTTCGGACGAAGAAGTTATGGCCATTTTCCCAAAGGACGTCGGAGCAAAAAATTTCTAGAATTATTCTAGCACCGGGGCGCCCAACCCAAGCTTATTTGCAGCGCCGGGGCGCTAGGGGGCAGTGTTCCAGTGCCATGGCCAGCATCGGGGTGCTGGGGAAGAGGTTGGGAGAGCTTGGAAGCGTTTGGGGTGAATTTTAACACTTTTTTGACTCCAAATAGGATTGGGTTTGTTTCTAAGCTAAAAATTAGAATTGTAACCTATAAATACATGATGTAAGATATAAAATAGAGGGAGATTACATAGATTAGATTAGAGATATACTCCATTAGATTAGAATATAAACCCTAGTTCTTAATTAGCTAGTGGAGATTGAAACAAATTGAAGAACACTGGAGAACAAGAACAAGAACAAGAGGGGAGTATCAGATTTGCTGACAACATATTCTATTCTCTTCTCTTCTCTTACTTTTATCTTTTAATGTCTATTCAATTGTGTATTCTTAGTTTTAATTCATTAATAATGAACTAAATTTCTTTTATTAAGATTTCAATTGAACCTTTTATGTCTATAAATTAGTTATTTGATTTATTCCAATTATTTGTGTCAAAGTGAATTGTTTATCTTGCCTTGTATTTATTGATTAATTATTTGGCCAATAATTACCTTATTACTCTAGAAGGAATTGGAAGAGGAATTTTAGGGTTAGAACTGGGCATGATAACATGTGACTTAGTTATTTGCACAGTGAATAATTAGGTTTGTGAATTGAATAAAAATATCTGTTCACCGCATGTAACACATAAGGAATTGGAATTGAAGGAGTTTAATTCACTTGTTTTGCATAGGAATATAGCAAGATTAATTTGGATTAAATAGAAGTTAATTGATCACTTGGAAAAGGGCTTTTGACATTTGAGAATTCCTGTTAACAATTCAGTAGGCATGATAATTGGGATAATTGGATAATTGATTTATAGTTCATAACTGGGAATATTGAAGTCTTAATCCATATTTATCTGAATACATTCAAATCGTAGTTTTGTTTATTTGATTTAATTTAGAATAATCTCTTTTAATTGTTTAATTTAGTGTTATTAGTTCGGAAAATCACACTTTATGGTTATTTAAATAAAATTGGATTGATTTAGTGCTAGTAGTTGGAATTTATTGATTAAAATTCTTTGTGGGATCGACACTCTATCTTATCACTTTTTTACTTATTGACCGTGTATACTTGCACGTATTCATTGATTGTGAAATCGATCAACAGATACTATAGCGATTGGCTTTAGTGAAAGTGGGAGATTGAAAGTAGTATGCACACAAGCCAATCATGTTTGATGATAAAGCATATACTTTGTAACAATCTTATTCATTTATTAATAAAAAGTATTAGTTTATTAAAGACTTTTAATTATCTACATGATGATGTTTTATAATATGTGATAAACCCATAGTTTTAAGCAATGCTTTTAGAATAATGATGATGATCATTCTAATGAGATCTAAATTCTTAGAAAGCTTAAAACTAAAATAGTTCTCAATCGTTGGATTACTAAATTGGGAATTAGTGAATCTGGATAGATTGGTACATACGTTGCTTACTCATTGGATGAGGATAATTGATCTCATAATCAATTGTGTGGAGACACTAAAGCAAGTATGTAGGTGCTTATTAGAGAATAAGTTCACTGAATGTGGCTCGCTAAGGAATACCTAATAGAGTTTTACTTGCCTGTCAATAGGAATTCATGTAGTGATAGTAGTACAAGTGATCCTTGGACTTGAGATCATCATAGTATCTTGTGTATGATGAATTATACTTTGACTTATTCCTTAAGACCCTTAGGGTATATCAAAAGGCATGCTTGGGTATAATAAGTTGTACATAGAGATAATGCATGATCAATAAAGAATCTACCGCTTCTAGTAAAAGAAGAGAAATGTCCTATGTGATTCGATAAATGACAACCCAGTAGTCCTTGGCCATGGCAGAATGAAATTAGAAAAGAGTTTCTAATTTGTATTATTTGGAGTTGTGCATTTCAGAGTCGAAATACATATAATTAAATAAAATAAGACTTGACATTAATTTCATGTCTTATATTTAATTGGGACATTGCATGGTGGAAAGATTGAATTGTACGGTAACTATTTACTCAAAGGTTCTTTTATGATTAATGTTTAAATCTATATTATCTGAAAAGTCGTTAATCGCTAGGGAGGCTTATCCCTATTAAAAAATAAATATTATTTATTTAAATAAATTAATATTTTAATTTATTTATTTAAATAAGATTAGAATTATTCAAATTGATTTATTCACAACCGGTTTAATATGGAGAACCTAAAGGGCCACACCATAATAAGAAGAATAATTATTTAAGAAGTTAATGACATAATTGTAATAATAAGTTAAGTATATTTAATTTAATCTATGTTGATAGAATAAATTAAATAGCTTAATATTTATTATTTAATATTTTAAAAATATTAAATATAAATTAATAAGAAGAGTCTTATTATTATTATTACTATTATTATTATTTAATTCCTAAAGGAGTTTGAGAATTAATTAATAAAAGTACTCTCATTTATTCCTAATAAGATTAGGAGGCTAATTAATTAAAAGTTTAATTAATTATTCCTAATAAGATTAGGAGCCTAATTAATTAAAGGAGTTTAATTAATTAAAATAAAGCTCAATTCCTTAATTGTTAAGGAGTGTTGCTTACATCTATAAATAAGAGGAGTCTTATTACGGGTGTAGAGTTGTTGTTGACTTTTTCACAACAGACGTGATTCCAATTGTTGAAGAGTACACTCCTTTTCTATTAGAGATAGAAAATCTAGGGTTTTGCCAAAGACCCATCTTTTTGAATCTTTATTCTTTCTTGGTGGATCACCTTTAGAGGCCAAATACTTGGGCGGCTAACGTTGATCAAAGGAAGGAACCAAACCCGGTGGATTCAAGTTGAACGCGAAAAGGATTGGAGGTGAACTTGTACCTGAGGAAGCTCGAATCTTTAAGGGTATGATTCTTGTTCTTCATAACTGTTCGTTTAATTAATAATTGTGCATAAAGGTTGATCCGGGTATATGGTTTGTAAAATTTTTAAATTCTGATTTTTACACGTTTCCGCTTATTTTGTGCAATTTGATTGCGTTCATTAATATTACAAACCTAAAAATCTTGCCTTCATGAATAGACATGATCATAATGAACCTTTAGAGCAACGTGAGCTGGAAGAAATTACAAGGCAAAATGAGGCTAGCAGGAAAAGAATGGAATACGAATATGCGCATCCTCCAAGAATCAAGAGACCTAGAAGATAAGTTTCTATTTTTATTTGATGTATTAATTTTGAACTGTAATTTTCTTGAAAAACATCAATAAATTCATTATTATCTTCTAGATATTCAGTTGCTCACTGATCATTAAGTCATGTTTATTTTTCAAGCAACTGACATTAAAAATTGATGGAATGATGCAAACCTACTTGTTTATGTCAATATCAAATAGGGGGAGATTCTTGAGAATTATATATTTAAATTTGATGTTAAAATTATATAATTGTGCATGCATCATTCACATTGTAAAGTCCTTTTTAAGATCATATGTGCAAGGACTTAGATTAAAGACCAAAATTGTTAGGTTGATCTAAGCTGAATGTTTATCTTCTTGTAAGATCTTTTGTAATAGAAAGATTAAACTTGTTGGGTTGATCTTATTAGTTGTAATAGATAGGCAGAACAAAATCGTGGAGATTGAAGAAGCCAAAATCGTAGTCTGCTGAGCAAGTAAGGCTTTAAAATGAGCAAACAGTTCGGGCTCGATTCGTACTCGCTTGACTAAAAGTTCGATTCGATCTCGACTCGAAATATAAATGAGCCAAATATGAGCACATTTCAAAGTTCAATAAAGCACCCGAACCTTCTCAAATTATTATTTTCTATTGATACTCGGATCATATTCATTCGAAAAGTTTAAACTGCTTGGGCTAGATTCAAAATCGTGCTTCTCAGTAGCTAAATGAGCCTCAATCAAACCTTATTTTATACTCGATAAATTTTGTGAACCAAATTTGAGCAACTCAATACTCGGATCTACTCGGTTCGTTTACACCCTTATGAGCAAGCCTATCAGAATCGTGAAATAATTTTTCGAGTGCTTGTCAAGTCAAGTCAAAATCGTAGGCACTGCTCTAAATTGTGGAGTCCTCAAAGCATCAAGATCGTAGTCAGTCAAGCGCTGTCAAAACTAAGGCAAAATCATAGAGTAATCTATGATTCTCATCAGATGCTGACAAGTATAATCGCCTGCAAGCACTTATCATCAGACCATGATCGTAGTGCTCATCAGTAAACATCAAAATAGTTGAAGATCGAGTCTGACAAACAAAAATGCTTGACATCATCGACTGACATTTGAACGTTGATATGATTGAGAAACCCAATGCCCTTACCAACATACTTGGTTGAATCAAAGAATCAAAAAGTCAGAAGAAACGTGTCTACCAACTAGTCTACTGATAGTGACGTTTCAGAGGTGTTAGGTGAAAAAGCAGACTGATGTGTCAGGCAAGTTAAAAAGAAGTTTCACATCATCCTAGGATGTCAACATCAAAGTGCTTAGAATGCCTGAAGCATTAAATGCTCAAACGGAAGCCTCTCAACGGGAAGATTATTCTTACAAACCATAAACCAATATCATTTTTATGCTTTGATTATCAGTCAATAAAAAGAGTAGGAGAAACAAAATCATATCCTTGAAGATCAGAGTTTCCTCAGGTACAAGTTCAACTCCTATTTCTTTGTGCTCTCCTCTGAATACGCGGGTTTGGTTCCTTCCTTTGATCAACGTTAGCCACCCAAGCGTTTGGTCTCTAGAGGTTATCCACCAAGGAAGAACAAGAATCAAGAAGGAGGGTGTTTGGCTCAAACCCTAGTTTTTTCTATCTCTATAGAAAAAGGGCGTACTCTCCAACTCTTTGGAATCACGTATTTTTACACACACTGATATCTAATATAAGACTTCTCTTATAAAGATATCAGTTAACCTATTTTAATATAATTAAAATAGAGTATTATTTAATTAATTAAACTTCTTTAATTAATTAAGCTCCCTAATCTTATTAGGGATAATTAATTAAAATCTTTTAATTAATTTGCCTCCTAATCCTTTGGTGATAGAGTAAATTAAATAGCTTAATATTTATTATTTAATATTTTAGAAATATTAAATATAAATTAATAATTTGAGTCTTATTAATATTATTACAATTATTATTATTTTAATTTCTAAAGGAGTTTGGAAATTAATTTAATATTAGTACTCTCATTTATTCCTACTAGGATTAGGAGGCAAATTAATTAAAAGAGTTTAATTAATTATCCCTAATAAGATTAGGGAGCTTAATTAATTAAAGACGTTTAATTAATTAAATAATACTCTATTTTAATTATATTAAAATAGGTTAACTGATATCTTTATAAGAGAAATCTTATATTAGATATCAGGGTGTGTGAAAATACGTGATTCCAAAAAGTTGGAGAGTACGCACTTTTTTTACAGAGATAGAAAAAACTAAAGTTTGAGCTAAACACCCTTCTTCTTGATTCTTGTTCTTCCTTGGTGGATCACCTTTAGAGGCCAAACGCTTGGGTGACTAACGTTGATCAAAGGAAGGAACCAAACCCGTTTATTCAAGGAGAGCACAAAGGAATTGGAGTTAAACTTGTACCTGAGGAAGCTTGAATCTTTAAGGGTATGATTTTGTTTGTCCTACTCTTTTTGTTGACTGATAATTAAAGCACAAGAATGATCTTGGTTTATGGTTTGTAAGAAAAAATTTAAAATCCGTTTCACTTCGCGTCCGCTATATTTATGTGATTTGATTGCATGCTCTTGTTTCTAGCAAACCTAACAGTGGTATCAGAGCTAATCTTGTGCTAATTATCAGTCTTTATAATTACATGTATGTGTAATATGCGATTGGATCGAATTTCTGGGCAAAAGAAAAGTTTTCTGTTTTTGCGATGCGGCGCAACTGCGTCGTCTCCAGTTTATTCTGGAGCACAGCTGTGCCGTTACCCAGATCCAGTTTCCTGGATGAGCATCGCAGCTGCACCGCGACCTAGTTTATTCTAGGCGCAGCTACGCCGTTACCTGGAAATCAGTTTCTGGCTTTGAAGCGCAGCTGCGCCGTGACCCAATTCATTCTGGGCGCAGCTACGCCCATGGGCAGAATCTGAAAAACTTTTTTTTTCTTTAATTAAATAAATGGTTTATTTAATTGATAAAAGTTTAAAATAAAGGTGTTTATTTTAATTAAAATATGATTTCAGATTGCTAAAATTAAAGAGTTTAATTTGGTTTTGGTTTCTGATTAAAATAAAAGAGGTTGTTTTGTTTCAAAACTAAAGTTTAGCAAACTTTTGCTCATTAATTGATATTAATGTATATACGGAATAAATTTATTTTCATGAGATGAATGTTATTTATTGATACATATGTTGATATGTATGATAATAAATGAGAATGATTATGGACTATGACCAATGTGATTGAATTTTATTTTGGATGGATGCTTGAATGTATGTGTTTTATTAAATGTGGTCTGCGTACCTCGTCTTTTCTGATTTTCTTCATGTTATAAATTCTATTTATCTCCTATGTACTTTTCCTTGACTGCTGATCAAGGTTTCTATTTAAATGAAATAGTTTATGTAATAGGGTTAGTTAGAATTTCTCAAAGAACTGGAGATCAAGGATCAATGAGTGCTTGAAGACCCGTTTGTAATGGAACCCGGGTTTAAATGTAATAGTTATATTTAAATATTAATTCTTGCACCCTAGGGTTTGACCTTTTGGTTCACTTGGTGGTTCTAGTGAACCAAACTAGAATAAAAGTCCATAATCAATCCGAGTAGAATATAGTATTCTATACTTGCATGCTAGTATTATATATATATATATATATATATATATATATATATATATATATATAATACTCATCATATTATTAAACATGTATATATATGTGTGTGTGTGTATATGTGTGTGTGTGTGTATGTGACAACCCGAAAATTTAAAAGATCTTAAATGATTAAATTAAGGGTTAAGTTTAAAGCCTAGAGTGGAAATAGAGGATTTATTTAAAATCTTTAAGAAAAATCTAAGGAAATAGTACGTTCAAATGATTCAACGATAAATTTACGAGAAAGGATAAGATCTAAATCGTTTAAGAATGATTCGGTATTGTGATTCCGGGGACGGAATCCTTATAAGGGGGAAAGAATGTGATAACCCAAATTTTTGGGTAATATTAAAATAAGAATTAAATAAATAAAATTCTTATTAGATAATATGTTGCATGATATTATATTGCATAAGTGGGTGTAAACTATGAAATATGTGATGAGCTTAATAAATATATTGGTATGATATATTTATTATATGTAAATAAATTGTATGGGTAATTTATTAAAGTAAATGAGATTGGTAGAATTAAAATAATCTATAATATTAATTTATTTTAATGTGGTGAATTGGTGGCATTAAATATATTCTTAATGTATAACCACCCTTTTATTGAAGAAATCATGTATTACATTATTGGATGTAATGTGTGTATATTTTTAATGTAGTAAGTATATTATTATATTTATTACAGTTAAATTATTGAAAATAATTTATAGAAGGGAAAAGAAAGTAATTAGTATACAAGAAATTATTGTATACTTTAAATAAATGATATTAAAATAAGTTCAAGAGTTGAATTATTTTAACAAAGAAAAGATATTATTTTAATTATAATATCTTATTTACGGAATAAATTTCTATTTATAAGGTAAATATATTTAGTTATACTTACTATATGTAAATAAATTGATATAAACAATTTATAAGGTGAGAGAATAAATTTATTATTTATTTTCTATATGTGATGTGACTACATGTGCATTATAAAGAATATTTGCAAGGTGATAAATATAAATATATATTTATTACACATGAAATAAAATTGTGGGAACAATTTGCGTAATGAGGCAAAAAGAGGTGGGTTAAGCATATAGTATTTATATGTACTTTCTCCAAGAGTATTAGAATAAATTCTTATACAAAATTAATTTAACAAAGAAAAGATATTATATTTATCATAATATCTTAAGAAAGTAAATAAATTCTTAATTGAATTTATGATAATGAGGTAAGGATATTATATTATAATATCTTGGGTATGTAAATAATTGTATTTACATAAGAAATTATGTATAACATATTTATTTTTCAATTATAAAATAAATACGTAATTTGAGTATGTTATGTTATATTTTATATAATTTATATATCAAAGATGGGTTATGTAAATTATATGATTCCAAGAGGGTTAAATTAAGGAGATTTATGTAGTAACTTATTTGATTATATTAAGTTATTAAGGTCGGGTAATTAAATTAATTAACAAGAGCATTAAAAGAATAATTGGTTTAATTAGTTAATTAAGCTAAATTGGTTAATTTCTTAAGTTCCCTTGCACTGTTGCAAGCTTGGCGACCAAGTTGAGCGTTATTTATCTTTCTCCTCCCTTCTTGTTGCCGTGAGTGGGAGGAAGAGAGAGGAGTGCAAGGAAGTTTAACTAAAAAAATCCAAGTCTCAGCCTTCAATCTCAGATTCTTCATTCTTGCAAGAGTAAACCAATTTCTCTTCTTCTCAAAATCATATAAGTTCCATTAAATCGCAAAGAAGTTGAGATAACAATTGGAGAATAAGAAGAATAGCAGTAAACGAGAAAGTTTAACTCAAGGAGGTAATTTTTGTTCTCTTGCTATGTTCTTTTAATTAGAAATAAATATTGAATAGTAATTAGCTAGACTTGGTCTATGAATTGTATAATGGATTTCACTGAGATATCCGGATCTAGGCATTCTTAAAGAACTTTGAAACTAAGCTCTTAAGATAATGGTCACAAACTAAATGATATATTGTATAGTTTATGAGGAAATCAAAAGAATGCAAATTTTGAAGAATGAATAAACTAGTTAGATTACTAATTACTTGATTTTGCTTAATTTTGACTATGTATTGGTTGTTGTGGACTGGAGTTAGAGCAAGGAGTATAGGATTGGTTGTGCAAAGTAATAAGGTGGAACAAATTGGGTTAGAACATAAACGAATAGCTATGAAATCTGCGTTTTGAAATAACGCGCACCACGTGTTCGTTAAAAGTCCCCTAAGGACTGTTTTTGTTAAAAATGAAGAATTAAGCGAAGCCGAGGCTAAGGCTACGTAGGTATACACTATTTTAATTAATTAAATAGATTGGAAAAGTTAAACTAAGTTTAAAAACTGTCTTGTGATAGATGAAACAAATGAAGTTTGGGTGAAAATTAGTATGTTAGGCTGATTTGGGCTAACTTTCTTGGCTAGATAGACTTGCAAGAAAATTGTGGTATTTTTTTGGGTCATGTGATTTGCAATCCCAGCTATCCATAGCCTCTGGAACGGACTCGTTCCGAGTTCAGACGGTCGAGTTATGACATGCCAAAGTGGGTGCGTCGAATCTGTCCAAAATTTGGAAGTCAGATTCGAACCTGTCCCTTGTGCGAATTTTCTGGAATTATGAGTGCAGAATTTGGAAAAGGTTATTGAATAAGAGTTGTTGTCCTGGAAGTTAGCTTCGTGTGGGTTCAAGAATCGCTTAAAAATGTTGAGATACGAAGGAGCTATGACCATTTTAGGGAAGGAGGGTCGTGCAGTCTAAAAACAGAACATTCTATCCACATAGAGCAGATTTCTGTTCGGTTTGGAATTTGGATTTGTGATCTGAAGAGAAGTTGTAGTCCCGGAAGTTAGCTTCGCGTGGGCTTAAGAATCGCTCAAAAATGTTTTGAAACAAAAAGGTTATGACTGTTTTAGCAAGAGAGGGTAAAGCCGAAATGAAAGTGAAAAACTGTTATGAACGTACACTTTTGGCGCTCTTTTTGGGCTGTCTAATGAACCCGAAATGGGGGTTTCATATTTTTTTAAAAATAGTCTCATACGATACGAAAAACATACTAAAATTTGGGAATTTTCCGATAAGCGAGCAAGGCGTGAGAAAATCGCAAAGTGGCTCATTCGTTATGCAAGGCAGCAGCCAGCGCTGTGCCAGCCGCGCGGCCGCGCGCGCACGCTGCGCCGTGCTGCTGGTGCAGTCGCTTGGCGGGCTTTTTGAGCGCTGTTTTGATCAATGTTCGTAGCTTGTTTTCGCGTTTAGAAAATTTTTAAATGTACTATATCATAAGGTCCGTAACATACTAGAAATTCGCCACAATTCGATTAATGGTTTAAGAATTAAAAATAGGCGAACATGCATGTCAGAACTACAATTTGGGCGCGCAGAATGTAGTCATGATGGGCTGTTTTGACATTCGTCGTTCCGAAGTGTGTTTGGGCTAAATTTAAGACAATATTATATCTAATAAAGTTCCAAGAGATGAGATTTGATTGTATGTGATATTTTACGTCATGAAACTTCCAAGTTCATATATGTATAAATAAGAGCATTCTAAAAGAGAATGGTGGATATATAAAAATATTATGAGACATGTCTCTTTTCTCTATCATTTTGTTCTTAATTTTTAGTAATCTTTTATAACATAAAATATATTTTGTATTCACCTTGAATACTTAAGTAAGGAACAAGATATATGGTAAACCCATATATTAAGTTATGAATGGGTTATAAATGGTTTGTAATCACATATGTAACGTATTAATGTGCTAAAAGCTATGTTAAAACTTTTGGAGCAAATAATGGCTAAAGAAAGCCAAAGTCTAAAAGGTTCTAAATGAATATAAAAGTTTTTCTAAACGAAAAACAAGGGATGTTGAAATAACCTATGGGATTATATAGATACACACATACATGTTATATAATCTTGAGTTTGCGCAAAGAACACGAATCATTTATGTAATGAATTATAGAAGGAATACGTTGGCACCATTGAAAGCTAGCTTAAATGTAAAAGTACTATTCCAAATGAAAATTTACAAAAGGTATACATCGAAAACAAATGGTTTTCGATATACAAAACAAAGATTGTGGAAAAAAATCAAAAGTTGGTTAAATAGCATATGTAGGTACCTGAATAAATGATTATAATCATAAGTTATGTACATACATAAGTTGAATAGATATCATATGTATATCTATGAGCGAAGCGAATGAGATATGATTTTACTTTGTAATTCAAGTATATACGTGAAGAATATATATTTCATTAATATGTATACGTTAAGCATGGAAAGCTACTATACATGCGAAATGGAGTAAGTTACTCACAAAAGCAAAGTTAAGCTAGAAATGCTCAAAGAAAGGCACAAATGTACTATATAGCTATAAATTTACATATGGATGAATGATAAGTTTATAAATGCATTGTAAAGAATATATAGACTATAGATGTAATGAATTGACATTTTAAAAGCCGTGATGGAACTTTTTGAGAATGTATGGCTATATTAAGCCGAAACCTAAAATATTCATGAGAAATATGAAGGTTTCTTGGAAATAAGAATATCATATATTGATATAGTTTATATGAATATTTACTAACCATACAGGTTATGGGATATGAATGTGTGACTAATGTATGCATACATGTGAACATAACTGTGTAGGATTTGTGGAGAAAAGCTAAGTTAAATTTTTCGGTAATCTCCAATCAAGGCAAGTTTCTCAGTTTATTTATGTGGACTTATAAATGCTATAAATAATTGCTAACTAATGTTTATAGATATGTGATGCCTATGAATTGCATTAATTGCTTTGTGAATGATGAAGGTCAAATTATGACTAATTGTTGAATTGAGTCGGGGAACTCAATATATATGTGCAATGAATGACAGATGCAGTTCATGTGTAGTATGCTATGGTGCGTATGTTACTATTAGTAGAATTTAAGTTTGATGATGCGATTGTATTATGCTTGAACTCCAAGAATATAAATGCATGAACTGAATGTGAAACTTATGTGTTACGTGATGCATGATAGGCTGTTAGACTTGCTGGGCCGTCGTGCTCAATCTTGCTTAATTTGCAGGTTAAAGCTATGATGAGATCTCTAGTGATTAGAAGCGCTTGAAAAGAAGAATAGTTGTTTAATACAGAAAGTATTAAACCTTGATGATGGTATTTTACATCTGTAAACCACAGAGAAGTAAATCTTTGAATAATTCAATAGATGAAGATCATTTGTTCTGAATTAGGAATATGTTTGAAATAATGAATTGTACATATATTCATATCTATTCAGATTAAATAAATCATGTAATAAATATGATTTTAAATATTAAGAAGAATCGTAAAGGTTGCGTTTCAGGGAACGAATGAATGGAAAAAAAAATTATTCTGCATTTTTAGCTATTTTAACATTGAATAATGTTTTAAAGCTAGAACATGAAAATATTAACGCACAAGATCGGGAAGAAGATAATCCCGATTTTGGGGGCGTTACAGTTGGTATCAGAGCTGTAGGTTATAAACCTTAGGTATGTGTACCCTAGGCTTTAACTTCAGAGATATGGATAAGGAATAAACTCAAATAGAGTTTAATTTGTAACTCAAATAGAGTTTAATTTGTTAAGAGATGAATTTGGGAAATTCATTATTAAGTAAATAAGATTCAAAGAAGAATCTTGAAAAGTTATAAAGATCCAGAGTTATCTAACTCTGATGTTAAAGACAAAAAGTAATAATGAATAGATAGAGTCTATGAGACTAAAAGTATAAAGGGAAAGGAGATCGTAAAACAAAACGATCATAAGATAGAAGAGAATCGTAATATAACACGATAATAAGATAAGATCACGACGTGATCAGATTGAATAGTAGAAAATCTATGAAATGATTGGAATGATATAGCCTGATGCTATAAAGAGAATGTACTATGAAATGGTACTATGCAAACTCAGAAAAGAGTTGTAGATGATGAGATACGGATTAAATAAAATTCGTATTGAGTAAGGGGAAGCTAGAATTGGGTGGGATTTCAATTGAGAACTCATGTCAGCAGCTAAGTTGTATGATTCTTTGTATGGGCGGGGAATTGTACTTGGTGTAACAACCACTTAGCTTTTGGTAGTGATAATCATTGAAATATTTGTGTCGCGCTATTTGTTATATACCTGTTGAGAAGGTGATTCTTTTCTCATGTGTATAACGGATAGGTACAGAATATAAGATCATTAGGTTAGATGATATTAAGATTATGTACGGTTCTTAAAACTAATGCATTTGGTAAGTTCATGACTCATAATCATATGATATGTTTTGAACCCCTCAGCGAATGGACGGCTATGGTCTGACTAAGACAAGTTTCTAAACTCATATGATTATGGCAAGTTCTTGGATTTTCAAAGTGTGGTAAGTTGATGAACTGAGGTATAACTAAGTGTGAATAGAGTATTGAGGATGATAGGAATAGATAGACTTGTTAAGCAAATGACCATTAGAGAAATTGAAGTTGATGGTGGAAACATAGGTATTCCAAATCTTCTAGCTATGCTAGACTTCAAAATTTTTGACATCAAGCTAAATTCGCACTATGGTGCCTTTAAAAAATGAATTTTGTTATCAGTAACATACGGTAACAAAGGTGTGTATGTGGATTGTGAACCACTAACATCTCGTTATCTGTTACGACATGATAATACTAAAATTAATTTTCAATGGTTTTGAACCATTTAAAGAAGTCTATGCTAATTGCTTCGGCTAGACAAAAATAATTTGAAATATATCAAAATATATTTTATATATCATCAATGCATCATGGAACCTAGTGCAGAGATGATAAAAACGATAGAGTCATCAATGCAGAATTACTTAGTGTTTGATGTGATCTAAGGATCGTCAGCCCACTATGGTAAGATGTAGTATGACAAAGTCACAAAATGACGGAATCCTCAAACGGACTGTAAATACAGTGCGAAATTATGGCGTCATAAAATGATTTTTTAGAATTTTAAACCAGTTAAAGAAAAGTCAATACCAATTAAAGTGGCTGGACAAATGTTTCGATTGATGTTCGACTTATTGATATGCGTCTAAGCTATTTGATTCAGCTAGGCAAATTTTTATAAAAATTCAAGTATTTCTTTGAGAAATTATCCCAAACCAAATTGTTTTGGTGCGGAATCTTATGCTAAATCTGAGGTGAACAACCCGGATTGGATAAAATAATCCAATCTAGTAGCGCAAATAGTCGCTAAATAAGATTGATACGTTGTGCACGACGTAGGGTACGGTAGGCTGATCACCTAACGCACTTGTATTTGTACTAGGCTAATCACCTAGTACAACCTGTTTACAGAATTGGTTGCAGTGAATACCGTTAAACCTGAGAGTTCATGGTCTATATGACCCCTCAGCATAATATGAAAAGTTTTTAACTCCTTAAAAAGGGTAGCAATGATTGAATGAGATGATAGAAGAGAAATCCTCAGAGGAGGAAAATGTAAAGGTTAAATTGAAAACCTATTTTCGGTGAATAAAAGAAGCAAAGATTAGTAGACTGTAATTTCGGGGACGAAATTCTTAGAAGAACGGGTGAATGTGACAACCTGAAAATTTAAAAGATCTTGAATGATTAAATTAAGGGTTAAGTTTAAATCCTAGAGTGGAAATAGAGGATTTATTTAAAATCTTTAAGAAAAATCTAAGGAAATAGTACGTTCAAATGATTCAACGATAAATTTACGAGAAAGGATAAGATCTAAATCGATTAAGAATGATTCGGTATTGTGATTCCGGGGATGAAATCCTTATAAGGGGGAAAGAATGTGATAACCCAAATTTTTGGGTAATATTAAAATAAGAATTAAATAAATAAAATTCTTATTAGATAATATGTTGCATGATATTATATTGCATAAGTGGGTGTGAACTATGAAATATGTGATGTTTATGCTTAATAAATATATTGGTATGATATATTTATTATATGTAAATAAATTGTATGGGTAATTTATTAAAGTAAATGAGATTGGTAGAATTAAAATAATCTATAATATTAATTTATTTTAATGTGGTGAATTGGTGGCATTAAATATATTCTTAATGTATAACCACCCTTTTATTGAAGAAATCATATATTACATTATTGGATGTAATGTATGTATATTTTTAATGTAGTAAGTATATTATTATATTTATTACAGTTAAATTGTTGAAAACAATTTATAGAAGGGAAAAGAAAGTAATTAGTATACAAGAATTATTGTATACTTTAAGTAAATGATATTAAAATAAGTTCTAGAGTTGAATTATTTTAACAAAGAAAAGATATTATTTTAATTATAATATCTTATTTACTGAATAAATTTTCATTTATAAGGTAAATATATTTAGTAATACTTACTATATGTAAATAAATTGATATAAACAATTTATAAGGTGAGAGAATAAATTTATTATTTATTTTCTATATGTGATGTGACTACATGTGCATTATAAAAAATATTTGCAAGGTGATAAATATAAATATATATTTATTACACATGAAATAAAATTGTGGGAACAATTTGCATAATGAGGCAAAAAGAGGTGAGTTAAGCATATAGTATTTATATGTACTTTCCCCAAGAGTATTAGAATAAATTCTTATATAAAATTAATTTAATAAAGAAAATATATTATATTTATCATAATATCTTAAGAAAGTAAATAAATTCTTAATTGAATTTATGATAATGAGGTAAGGATATTATATTATAATATCTTGGGTATGTAAATAATTGTATTTACATAAGAAATTATGTATAGCATATTTATTTTTCAATTATAAAATAAATACGTAATTTGAGTATGTTATGTTATATTTTATATAATTTATATATCAAAGATGGGTTATGTAAATTATATGATTCCAAGAGGGTTAAATTAAGGAGATTTATGTAGTAACTTATTTGATTATATTAAGTTATTAAGGTTTGGTAATTAAATTAATTAACAAGAGCATTAAAAGAATAATTGGCTTAATTAGTTAATTAAGCTAAATTGGTTAATTTCTTAAGTGCCCTTGCACTGTTGCAAGCTTGGTGACCAAGTTGAGCGTTATTTATCTTTCTCCTCCCTTCTTGTTGCCGTGAGTGGGAGGAAGAGAGAGGAGTGCAAGGAAGTTTAACTAAAAAAATCCAAGTCTCAGCCTTCAATATCAGATTCTTCATTCTTGCAAGAGTAAACCAATTTCTCTTCTTCTCAAAATCATATAAGTTCCATTAAAATCGCAAAGAAGTTGAGATAACAATTGGAGAATAAGAAGAATAGCAGTAAACGAGAAAGTTTAACTCAAGGAGGTAATTTTTGTTCTCTTGCTATGTTCTTTTAATTAGAAATAAATATTGAATAGTAATTAGCTAGACTTGGTCTATGAATTGTATAATGGATTTCACTGAGATATCTGGATCTAGGCATTCTTAAAGAACTTTGAAACTGAGCTCTTAAGATAATGGTCACAAACTAAATGATATATTGTATAGTTTATGAGGAAATCAAAAGAATGCAAATTTTGAAGAATGAATAAACTAGTTAGATTACTAATTACTTGAGTTTGCTTAATTTTGACTATGTATTGGTTGTTGTGGACTGGAGTTAGAGCAAGGAGTATAGGATTGGTTGTGCAAAGTAATAAGGTGGAACAAATTGGGTTAGAACATAAACGAATAGCTATGAAATCTGTGTTTTGAAATAACGCGCACCACGTGTTCGTTAAAAGTCCCCTAAGGACTGTTTTTGTTAAAAATGAAGAATTATGCGAAGCTGAGGCTAAGGCTACGTAGGTATACACTATTTTAATTAATTAAATAGATTGGACAAGTTAAACTAAGTTTAAAAACTGTCTTGTGATAGATGAAACAAATGAAGTTTGGGTGAAAATTAGTATGTCAGGCTGATTTGGGCTAACTGTCTTGGCTAGATAGACTTGCAAGAAAATTGTGGTATTTTTTTGGGTCATGTGATTTGCAATCCCAGCTATCCATAGCCTCTGGAACGGACTCGTTCCGAGTTCAGACGGTCGAGTTATGACATGCCAAAGTGGGTGCGTCGAATCTGTCCAAAATTTGGAAGTCAGATTCGAACCTGTCCCTTGTGCGAATTTTCTGGAATTATGAGTGCAGAATTTGGAAAAGGTTATTGAATAAGAGTTGTTGTCCTGGAAGTTAGCTTCGTGTGGGTTCAAGAATCGCTTAAAAATGTTGAGATACGAAGGAGCTATGACCATTTTAGGGAAGGAGGGTCGTGCAGTCTAAAAACAGAACATTCTGTCCACATAGAGCAGATTTCTGTTCTGTTCGGTTTGGAATTTGGATTTGTGATCTGAAGAGAAGTTGTAGTCCCGGAAGTTAGCTTCGCGTGGGCTTAAGAATCGCTCAAAAATGTTTTGAAACAAAAAGGTTATGACTGTTTTAGCAAGAGAGGGTAAAGCCGAAATGAAAGTGAAAAACTGTTATGAACGTACACTTTTGGCGCTCTTTTTGGGCTGTCTAATGAACCCGAAATGGGGGTTTCATATTTTTTTAAAAATAGTCTCATACGATACGAAAAACATACTAAAATTTGGGAATTTTCCGATAAGCGAGCAAGGCGTGAGAAAATTGCAAAGTGGCTCATTCGTTATGCAAGGCAGCAGCCAGCGCTGTGCCAGCCGCGCGGCCGCGCGCGCACACTGCGCCGTGCTGCTGGTGTAGTCGTTTGGCGGGCTTTTTGAGCGCTGTTTTGATCAATGTTCGTAGCTTGTTTTCGCAGTTAGAAAATTTTTAAATGTACTATATCATAAGGTCCGTAACATACTAGAAATTCGCCACAATTCGATTAATGGTTTAAGAATTAAAAATAGGCGAACATGCATGTCAGAACTACAATTTGGGCACGCAGAATGTAGTCATGATGGGCTGTTTTGACATTCGTCGTTCCGAAGTGTGTTTGGGATAAATTTAAGATAATATTATATCTAATAAAGTTCCAAGATAAGAGATTTGATTGTATGTGATATTTTACGTCATGAAACTTCCAAGTCCATATATGTATAAATAAGAGCATTCTAAAAAAGAATGGTGGATATATAAAAATATTATGAGACATGTCTCTTTTCTCTATCATTTTGTTCTTAATTTTTAGTAATCTTTTATAACATAAAATATATTTTGTATTCACCTTGAATACTTAAGTAAGGAACAAGATATATGGTAAACCCATATATTAAGCTATGAATGAGTTATAAATAGTTTGTAATCACATATATAACGTATTAATGTGCTAAAAGTTATGTTAAAACTTTTGGAGCAAATAATGGCTAAAGAAAGCCAAAGTCTAAAAGGTTCTAAATGAATATAAAAGTTTTTCTAAACGAAAAACAAGGGAAGTTGAAATAACCTATGGGATTATATAGATACACACATACATGTTACATAATCTTGAGTTTGCGCAAAGAATACGAATCATTTATGTAATGAATTATAGAAGGAATACGTTGGCACCATTGAAATCTACCTTAAATGTAAAAGTACTATACCAAATGAAAATTTACAAAAGGTATACATCGAAAACAAATGGTTTTCGATATACAAAACAAAGATTGTGGAAAAGAAATCAAAAGTTGGTTAAATGGCATATGTAGGTACCTGAATAAATGATTATAATCATAAGTTATGTACATACATAAGATGAATAGATATCATATGTATATCTATGAGCGAAGCGAATGAGATATGAGTTTACTTTGTAATTCAAGTATATACGTGAAGAATATATATTTCATTAATATGTATACGTTAAGCATGGAAAGCTACTATACATGCGAAATGGAATAAGTTACTCATAAAAGCAAAGTTAAGCTAGAAATGCTCAAAGAAAGGCACAAATGTACTATATAGCTATAAATTTACATATGGATGAACGATAAGTTTATAAATGCATTGTAAAGAATATATAGACTATAGATGTAATGAATTGACATTTTAAAAGCCGTGATGGAACTTTTTGAGAATGTATGGCTATATTAAGCCGAAACCTAAAATATTCATGAGAAATATGAAGGTTTCTTGGAAATAAGAATATCATATATTGATATAGTTTATATGAATATTTACTAACCATACAGGTTATGGGATATGAATGTGTGACTAATGTATGCATACATGTGAACATAACTGTGTAGGATTTGTGGAGAAAAGCTAAGTTAAATTTTTCGGTAATCTCCAATCAAGGCAAGTTTCTCAGTTTATTTATGTGGACTTATAAATGCTATAAATAATTGTTAGCATGACTAATGTTTATAGATATGTGATGCCTATGAATTCCATTAATTGCTTTGTGAATGATGAAGGTCAAATTATGACTAATTGTTGAATTGAGTCGGGGAACTCAATATATATGTGCAATGAATGACAGATACAGTTCATGTGTAGTATGTTATGGTGCGTATGTTACTATTAGTAGAATTTAAGTTTGATGTTGCGATTGTATTATGCTTGAACTCCAAGAATATAAATGCATGAACTGAATGTGAAACTTATGTGTTGCGTGATGCATGATAGGCTGTTAGACTTGCTGGGCCGTCGTGCTCAATCTTGCTTAATTTACAGGTTAAAGCTATGATGAGATCTCTCGTGATTAGAAGCGCTTGAAAAGAAGAATAGTTGTTTAATACAGAAAGTATTAAACCTTGATGATGGTATTTTACATGTGTAAACCACAGAGAAGTAAATCATTGAATAATTCAATAGATGAAGATCATTTGTTCTGAATTAGGAATATGTTTGAAATAATGAATTATACATATATTCATATCTATTCAGATAAAATAAATCATGTAATAAATATGATTTTAAATATTAAGAAGAATCGTAAAGGTTGTGTTTCAGGGAACGAATGAATGGGAAAAAAATTATTCCGCATTTTTAGCTATTTTAACATTGAATAATGTTTTAAAGCTAGAATATGAAAATATTAACGCACAAGATCGGGAAGGAGATAGTCCCGATTTTGGGGGTGTTACAGTGCATGCGCACCAAATAAGATGAGATTATTAATAACAAACCCCCTATAAAAATTATATTAAGTTCTAAGCATTCAAAGATATTTGGAATATCGAACGTCGCCTTTTAGTATGATAAAATTAATAGAGTATTAAATATTTAATATGAGTTTGTTGTGTCACCACAATGCAGGTATTAAGTATTTAATATGTTAATTTATCACATTTGATGCTTATAAAGAAAATTGAACAATATTATTTTGTTGTGTCACCACAAGGACAATATTTTACTTTTTTGAATATATGGAAGTGCTAGGTTGGACTTAACTTAGATAATTTTTATTCGGATGTGCCACCACTTGATCAAAATAATGCAAGAGGCAAAACATAAGAAGTTACATGATGATGTAATTGACAAGGAATTATCTACCTATTTATTTATGTACAGTTTGTTGTGTCAGCACGAGGCTATATACATTTAAAATGAGATCCTTATTCTTACTAGCAAATCTTTAATTAGATATTACTGAACTATATCGATGAGGGTAATATAGTTTGAAGAAAATAGTGGGAGAAACCAATATAAAATAAGACCTAATTTATTTTGGAAAAATAAATTAATTAAATGAATGTTTGCTAAAATATTGTGTTTTTACATGCAGAATTTTAAAAATGTCACATTCACTAATTTCACTGCGTAGCATACTTGATGCTAACAAACTAATCGGACAAAATAATAACATGGTTTAGGAACTTGCATAATAAAATATTTGAGTTAAAGAACTTACTTGACAACAAAAGGTAAATATAGTTATGAAACTTGCATTCATTATTAAGAGAATGAAGTTAGGAAACTTTTCTCGTGCGTAAGCTACACAAGTTTAATAAACGTTCGCTAAACACCCTATATATACCATTAGAGTTGCATCATCGATTAACTATACTATCATTAACCTTATAGGTTCAATTCTCAATTCTCACCTCTAATTCTTATAAACATTGAGTTTCAATCATTATATAACTTGTTAAGTAAATACTAAAATTCTTCATATTTGATAATACAATGCATTACAATATGTTATTACATCTTATAATATGATTAACATCTTATTATGCATACTAGGCTAGGTTGGGTCAACATATAACATATTGCAACTAAAAAAAACACACTGTCTCTGCTCAGGTGACGGCGCAGCTGCGCTGCCCCAAGCTTTGGCATCGGCGCAGCTGCGCTGGTGCTTGACCTCAGAAACCCCAGCAGCTTCAGCCCTGCTACAAACTAAAACTCCAATTTTCCCAATTTCTACAGAAATTCATATACCAAAAATCTAGAATTTTGTTAACAACAACACCAAGCATGCATTTCATGATTCTACTAATATTAACATTATAAAAATCAACTTTTAAGAATCAAAATCATGTTTTTACTAATTTCTTCATGTTTCAACACATTTAGTGAATTCAATCGCCAAATCTCCAATTCTTAATCAAATTAAGCCATTTCAGTTGCATTGTTTTCGTTTCTTGATATACTAACACAAGTCAAAACCAATTTACAAATTATAACAAGGATTAAACATAAACTTTTGGTCTCAATAAGGTATTTTCACACACACACACACACACACACACACACTCACACACACACACACACACATATATATATATATATATATATATATATATATATATATATATCACACTGTTAATTTAATTTTCTTTCCACAAACCAAATTCATGAATTTGATCACTAAAGATTACTTATGTATGATAATTAGCAGATTATATATCTATATAATACAATCCAAACCCTAATCCAACAAAATTCCGAGTCACAGAGAATAAATATTACAAAACTAAGAGTTAGAATTAAGAATAGAGTATACCTTTAATCCTTGATTTAGCAACGATGATGATTCCAAAGCTTGTTCCCTTGATTCTCAATTCACAGAGAACTCTCAATTTCCTCTCTATTTCCCTCAATTTCTTTCTAACACTCTGTGTTTTCTTCCTCTCTAAACTCTCTGCTTTTTAGCCTTAGGAAAATAATACACATAGCAAATAAACAGAAGTATATAGCCTCCCCCATGTTCATCATTTAAAAAAAGCAATAGGCTACATCAGTTAAATTATGCCAAAGGCCATGTTTGGTTATACCTTAGATTAGGATTCTAGTTTATTTTTATAATACTTATATTATATAGTTCCTTGTCACACCATTATTTAGTTAATTTAATTAAATTTATAATTTAAATTAACATTTGCCTTAGAATTGGAATTTCCATAATGATTTATAACTTTATATAACAAACTAATAAATCTCTAATTTAATTATTAAATCCAATTAGAACTACACCATATTATTTAATAATTCATTTAATTTAATTATCTCATTAAATTAAATCTTTAAATCATAAAACTATTATTTATTAATTTAATTATTATAACACATTTTAACCAAACTGTTACACCACAATTTCATCAATTATTTATTTATCTCAATAAATAAATCAATTAAAATATTTATTTAATTCAATAAATATTTAAAATTAATTACCAAATTCTCGTTCGTAACATTCTTCCTTCCTTAAAAGGATTCTGTCCCCAGAATCACGACTTGATAAATTCATTCGTTACATTGTTCCCTCCTTAATAGGATTTTGTCCCCATAATTACTATACAAGCTTAAGCAAATAACTGAGGATAATTTTTCATCATAACATCTTCAAGTTCCCACGTAGCTTTTTCAGCATTGTGGTTTCTCCAGATTACCTTAACAGAATGTGACGCCCCCAAAATAGGTATACATCACCCTTCTTGGGTCGCCAAATATATGGTACATAATTCAAATATAAACTTAATTTATACAACTGATAAGTGTCGTGTAGAATACGACAAACCATAAGCTATGAGTTTTAATACAAATATTATCTTCTACACAGTATTCAAACTAAAGAATAATTCCTCATTACAATTATTATCACACTATTTCACAGAATAGTGATGACTACTAATGCAATGGTCATCGAATCATCCCTGTACTACGGGCCAAGGATATTCATGTAATCATCAATGGTCATGATCATACCAACAACTGTCCATCAATGCACTACGGGCCAATGAGGACTTTTGCCACATCATTTGTAATATTACGGTCATGATTATATTGAATAATCCCGGGTCATAATCATACCAATCAACAGTACATCTATGCACGTAAGCCACATATGACTTTTATCACAATATAAGCATGAGGATGATGACAATGATATAAAAATTCAATTAAAAGAAAGCAAATGATAAATTTTTAAATATTTATAATTTAATTTATCCAGAATTCAATAATGTCCAAATTGTCAATATGATACTGCTTTGTGGAGTAAAATTCAAGAATAATATTGTATCAAAAATGATTTGGACCGAAAAAAAATTAATTTTTATCATGAATAGTACTCCAGGTGAATAGTACTCGAGTGAATAGTAACTCGTGAATAGTAACTCGATATGAAAAGTACCCCGAATCCTCGGGTGAATAATATTTAAGTGAATAGTAACCCGTGAATAATACCCCGGGTGAAAATATTGATATTTAATAAGAAAGTTCAGAAAAATATTCCAATAAAACGATACTGGATTAAGCGCAAAACTCATGAATATTCCATTAATTTCAAGAATTATAGAAGCAATACTTACCATAGTAAGTTTAGATTTAAGAATATGAAAAGAAATAATATACGAAACTACAAATGGATTTTCAGCCGTCATGCGGTAGTCCGCGTAGACAGGTTATTCAATAAAGAAAGGAATAACAAAAGATTTCACCATGCATTCGGTAGTCCGCGTAGATAAGTTATTTTTACAGAATAATAAAGAATGGAATAACAAAAGATTTCACCATGCATGCGGTAGTCCGCGTAGACAGGTTATTCCCACAGAATAATAAGGAACGAAATATCAACCCTTACGAGTATTGAAGGAAAATAACTCTCTTCATGAATACGAAAGAAATAATACCCCTTACGAATAAAAAATAAATAACACCCCTTACCTTAATAGAAGAGTGAATACTGAAGTAGGGTAGTAGTAGAATACTCTTCTTCTTGCTCTCTATAGTTTCTCTCCCCAGTGAATTCGTAAGAAATAATGAAGGAATGAGCTTCTATTTATAGGAAAAAGGATTGAATAGTAGCTAATTCATGAACGACCCAGATTAATTCACTTTTAAACGGACGGTCCATATTGATTTTCTATTAAAACTTAAAGCAACGGTCCATACTGATTTACTATTAAAACTTTAAACCAGCGATCCATATTAATTTACTATTATAACTTCAACCAACGGTCTGAAAAATTAGCACATCTCCTCATAGAATAATAAACCAAACTTATAAAAAATACCTCATAACAAACCCCTCTATTTATATCAAAAATTGAATAAATATTTACTACAAATCACTTATCTTTAATAAATACATTTTTAATCAATTAACAATTATTCATCATTAATATTATAACTCACCATATTTAACAACCAGATTATTCCCAGGAAAGAGGAGGCTTTCCGATAAGGATTTCTCCCTATTGGCGCGCAATTAGGTGACCAAACCTCTCATCGACAAAATTTTCTAGACATCGTCAATATTATAAATAATAATATGAATAACTTTTTCGTCTCAATTATTGATTTAGTAATATAAAATATTATGCAGATGATACTGTAATAATTGATTCAAATAATGTGAGATACTATGTAATAATTACTGTAGCAATAATTGAGTATAACTGAGTCACTTCTCACGTAAGCATCAATAATCAATACCATGTGCTACTATGCAACCACGCGTATTACTGTTCTTTTACCACCAGGTATTTTAACAGTTTAACGGTAAGACTTTCACCGTTATTCTTATAAAAAGACAATTCTGTCATTTTCTAACTTCGACAATTATTCCGTTGTGGGGTCCACCAATGATGGTATCGTCGTACAAATATTTCTTGTTAAAACGAATATTCCCCTACTAATCGAATATTTTATAACCATTTTCTTACTTTGCAAAATTTATAAATATTACCCACAACTATAACATTATATCAAATCCACACCATAATATTCAAAAATATAATTCAAGAAAAATTAATCTTTATTCATAAAACTTGGGGTCTTAGAACCCCCCTTTCTTATGAAATTTCGTCTTCGAAATTAGGGTTCGTACCTGGTATGTTGAAGAAGTGAGGATACCTTGAATTTATTTCAGATTCTAACTCCCAGGCCATTTCCTCAATATTGTGGTTTCTCCACAAAATTTTGACTTGAGGTATAACATTGGAGCGTAGAATATGATCCTTCTTATCTAAGATTTTAACAGGTACCTCTTCATACGTTAAATCTTCCGCTATCTCGTCCGGTTCTAATTCAATAATGTGGTTCGGGTCTTTCACATATATACGTAACATATATATGTGAAAAACGTTATAACCACGAGACATACTTGGAGGTAAGGCGAGTCTATATGCTACAGTTCCTACTCGATCGAGGATTATAAATAAGCCAATGAATCGAGGATTGAGTTTTTCTCTCTTTTCAAATCTCGTAACTCCTTTCCATGGAGCAACAAGTAAAAACACATGATCTCCAATATTGAATTCCACGTCCTTTTGATGAAGATCAACATAACTCTTTTGTCGTTCTTGTGAGGTTTTTATACGTTGTCGGATAGTTTGAATATTTTCTGTAGTCATGTATACCAACTCCGGTCCCAACAACGTTGCTTCACCTACCTCATCCCAGCATATTGGAGAACGACACTTTCTTCTATACAACGCCTCAAATGGAGCCATGCCAATACTTGCTTGATAACTGTTGTTGTAAGAAAATTCCACCAATGGCAAGAACTTGTCCCAACTTCCTTTGAAGTCAAGGGCACATAGTCTTAATAAATCTTCAAGAGTTTGAATAGTCCTCTCTGACTGCCCGTCCGTTTGAGGATGATATGCCGAACTAAATCGTAAATCCGTGCCCATAATTTTTTATAAACTAACCCAAAATCGTAAAGTGAATCTTGGGACTCGATCAGTGACTATGGATACTGGCATACCATGCAATCTTACAATCTCGTTCATGTACATACGAGCAAGACGTTCAAGTGAATACATTTCTCGTATAGGTAAGAAATGAGCAGATTTAGTCAATCTATCGACAATGACCCAAATTGCATCTATACCTTGAGAAACCTTAGGAAGACCAGTAACGAAATCCATGGTAATGTGCTCCTACTTCCATTCTAAAATTTTAAGTGGTTGCAATGGAGCTTTTGGTACTTGATGCTCCGCCTTGATTCATTGATAAGTTAGACACCTTGAGATAAACCTCGCTATCTCTCTCTTCATATTGATCCACCAAAATGTATGTCAAAGATCACGATACATTTTGGTACTCCCAAGATGGATTGCAAACGGTGTGTTGTGCACCTCCATCATGATTTTATACTTCAAGTCAGAATCATTAGGAACACAAAGTCTGGAGTTAACTCGAAGTATTCCTTCTTCATCGATTCTTGCTTCCAGAATAGCATCTTCTTTCACTTTCTTTCTCATACGCATCAGCTCCATGTCTGTAGCTTGAGCAGCTTTAACTTTATCGATTAAAGTCGATTCTACACGTATATTTGCCATCATCACATGGGTCCTTGGAGTCTTTAACTCTATCTCCATCCTTTGCAAGTCATATAAAATGGGCCTTTGCATTGACAATATCGCACTCATACCCGCATATGATTTTTTACTCAATGCGTTAGCTACTACGCTCGCTCTTCCAGGATGGTATTGAATGGTATGGTCATAATCTTTCAATAACTCAAGCCATCGTCGTTGCCGCATGTTGAGTTCCTTTTGAGTGAAGAAATATTTGAGACTTTTATTATCCGTATAGATCTCCACCTTTTCTCCATACAGGTAATGCCTCCAAATCTTAAGCGCAAAAATGACAGCTACCAACTCTAGATCATGAGTAGGATAATTCCTCTCACATTCTTTAAGTTATCGTGAGGCATAGGCTATGACTTTCCCATGTTGCATGAGATCACACATCCTAACCCTTTGCCTGAAGCATCACTGTAGATGATAAATCCCTCCGAGCTAGATGGTATTATCAGAACAGGTGCTGAAATGAGTCTCCTCTTGAGTTCTTGAAAACTCTTCTCACATTCCTCGCTCCAATCAAATTTTGTATCTTTTCGAGTCAGCTGAGTTAATGGAGTAGCGATTCGAGAAAATCCTTCCACGAATCTCCGATAATAACCAGCTAAGCCCAGAAAGCTACGTACTTCGGTCACTGACTTAGGTTGCTCCCAGCTTTGAATTGCTTCAATCTTCCCTGGGTCAATAGATATTCCGTGACTTGATATCACGTGCCCAAGGAATTCTACTTCCTCCAGCCAGAACTCGCATTTCTTCAACTTGGCATAAAGCTTATTTTCACGAAGCTTTTGGAGTATCAGCCTTAAGTGTTGCTCATGATCTTCACGGATTTTGGAGTATATGAGGATGTCATCAATAAAGATAACCACGAAATGATCCAAATATTCCTTGAATACTCGGTTCATTATATCCATGAAGGCCACAGGACCATTAGTCAATCCAAAAGACATGACTAGAAATTTATAATGCTCGTACCGAGTTCTGAAAGCAGTCTTTGGGATGTCATTGGTTTTAATCTTTAACTGAAGATATCTGGAATGAAGATTGATCTTTGAAAAGAATTTGGAGCCTTGTAACTGGTCAAAAAGGTCATCAATGCGAGGCAACGGGTACCTATTTTTGATGGTGACATAATTCAACTCCCGATAGTCAATACAAAGTCACATACTTCCATCTTTCTTCTTCACAAATAGAACATGAGCACTCCAAGGAGATGTACTGGGACGAATGAAACCGATATCTAACAATTCCTGTAGTTAGGGTTTTAACTCCTGAAGTTCAATAGGAGCCATTCGATATAGGGCTTTGGAAATGGGTTTTGTACCGGGTTCAAGGTCAATACCAAACTTGATTTCACGCTCTGGGGGTAGGCCAGGAAGTTCTTCAGGGAATACGTCAGGAAATTTATTAACAATAGAAGTATCATTCAAATCTGACGTATTTTTGTTTAAATCTGTGACATGGGCTAAGAAAGATTGACATCTATTTTTCAATAAATGAATAACTTTATGGCTTGATATGACAGTGATTGACTTTAGTGGTTTGGTTGCTTAAATTTGCATAATAGGTTGGTTAGGAATATGAAAGCTAACAACCTTACGAAAATAATCAATTTTTGCATGATGAGTAGTTAACCAATCAATCCCTAAAATCACATCAAACGCAAGTATTTTCAAAGAAATAAGGTCGACATGTAATGTGCGAGTGCCGATTTGGATCAAATAAGACTTATAAACAGTGGATGTAATGAAGGTTTCTCCCAACAGAGTTTCAATAGATAAGTCAAAGTCTAATTTCTCCGGAGTCAAATTTAAACATTGAGCACAAGTAGGATAAATAAAAGAATGGGTAGAACTGGTATCAAACAAGGTATAGACTTTGCTAGAGTTTATGATTAGCTTACCCGTAATCACCTCGTTCGGATTCCTCACTTTTTGGAAGGTTTTGACAAACGCTCTTCCTTAAACTACCGGTTTTGTCTTGTCTGGGATGACCTTTGATGCCTCTATCTCAGCTAGACTTGACTTCGGTGCATGACAAAATCAGGCTAGGTGACCTTCTCTTTCATAATTGTAACATGCTTTGGACTACTGCGTACAATTTAGACTGATGTGTCCCTCCCCTCCACATTTGTAACTTACGACCTGCGGTCGTTCTCCTTCCTTAACAACAGGTGCTGGTGCTGACGTCTTTCCATCATTATTGAATTTCCTCTTCTTGAAATTTCCACTTCTATTATCTTAGCCATGATTACAACCGAAGTGGTTTCCATTTCTGGCATGTTGATTCCCTCCACGTTTGTTGTCACCACTTCGATGATTGCTACCACTGGTATTATCGATTTGTCGGCTGCTCTCTCCTGGCTGGGTTGACTCATTATCGCGTTCCAATAACTGAGCCCTATTTACAACATCTGAATACAAACACAGTTTGTGAGAATTAAGTATTGACGTTTCTCAAGTTCTAAACCTCTTAGAAACATCTGCGTCATTCTCTCATCATTATCAACCAAGTGGGATGCAAACCGGGATAACTCGACAAACCTAGCTTCGTACTGTGACACGATCATATTATTTTGCTCCAGCTTGATAAACTCTACCTCCTTCATGTGATGAATACTTTTGGGAAAGTACTTGTCATCGAACGGTTCTTAGAACTTCTCCCAAGACATCTTCAGTGCGGCAGGTTGAGTACGGTTTACAGATTTCCACCAGTAATCTACCTCTCCTCGCAACATGAAAGTGGCAAAGGGAACATTTTGCTCCTCGGAGCATCCCAAGACATCAAATATCTTGGTGATCTACTTTATCCACGTCTCCGCCTTAAGTGGTTTTGACTCTCCAATAAACTCTGGTGGTCCCAGCTCCTTGAACTATTTAGCGGCGACCGTCCGAGAGTTGCCAGTGTTTCCATCTGTATTTTGAACAGGAGTCGTTCTCGCCTGATGTTGCATGAATTGTATAAAGCCTCTGAACATCCCATCGTTCATTATTTGGTCAGCATTGTTATTTTCCTGAGGATTATTGCCATCCTGACGCATATTATCCTGGGTATTAATCGTTGGTGACTCAACGGTCTCATGTGCTTCATTGCTTATCTTCACATTTTCGGATGCCATTTTCAAACACTGCCACAAAAGAAGGGTTAATTGACATATCACATATTATTCCGATACTCTGACCGACCAAATAAATACCAAATAAACTTAGGTAGGTCATACTAGCAAAGGAATTTTCCGTCTCTCCCCTCCTAGCTCTAGTCTCATATTTCAACAAGGGATCATATCCCTAAGCTCTGATACCAACTGTGTTGCCCCAAAAATAGGTATACATCACCCATCTTGGGTCGCCAAATACATGGTACATAATTCAAATACAAACTTAATTTATACAACTGATAAGTGTCGTGTAGAATACGACAAACCATAAGCTGTGAGTTTTAATACAAATATTGTCTTCTAGACAGTATTCAAACTCAAAAATAAGTCCTCATTATAATTATTATCACATTATTTTGCAGAATAGTGAGGACTACTAATGCAAACACCTGGACCGTCACTCCGTTCCCCAACTAGTCCCAGCTATATTCTCATTTCCTGAAGAGAATAATGAAAGCAAAGGGTGAGCTCAACTAGCCCAATAAGAAATATTATGACTAAGATAATGCAGAATAAATTATTGTTAGCCTTCAACAGTGTTAAACTGATAAAATATAATAACCATCAAGTTTAACTGCAGCGGAACAAGCAATCCATTAGAAGAGTCAAGTAGAGCATGATATATACTATCTTCTATGATTTAAAAAGTTTTTCATCAACTTTATTGCTGAGACTCAGCTTAGTAAATAAACCACATCATCGAATCATCCATGCACTACAGGCCAAGAATATTCATGTAATCATCAATGGTCATCATCATACCAACAACTTTTTATCAATGCACTATGGGACAATGAGGACTTTTACCACATCATTTGTAACATTACGGTCATGATTATACCGAATAATCCCTGGTCATAATCATACCAATCAATAGTACATTTATGCACGTAAGCCACAAATGACTTTTATCACAATATAATCATGAAGATGATGACAATGATACAAGAATTCAATTAAAAGAAAGCGAATGATAAATTTTTAAATATTTATAATTTAATTTATCCAGAATTCAATAAAGTCCAAATTGTCAACATGATACTGCTTTGTGGAGTAAAATTCAAGAATAATATTGTATCAAAAATGATTTGGACCGAAAAGAAATCAATTATTATCATGAATAGTACTTCGGGTGAATAGTACTCGAGTGAATAGTAACTCGGTATGAAAAGTATCCCGAATCCTCGGGTGAATAATATTCAAGTGAATAGTAACTGAGTGAATAGTAACTCGTGAATAGTATCCCGGGTGAAAATATTGATATTTAATAAAAAAGTTCAGATAAATATTCCAATGAAACGATACTGGATTAAGCGCAAAACTCAAGAATATTCCACTAATTTTAAGAATTATAGAAGCAATACTTACCATAGTAAGTTTAGATTTAAGAATATGAAAAGAAATAATATACGAAACTGCAAATGGATTTTCACCCATCATGCGGTAGTCCGCATAGACAAATCATTTTCATAATTTAATAACAATTGAATACGAAGGATTATTTACCATGCATGCGGTAGTCCACGTAGACAGGTTATTCTCACATAATAATAAAGAAAGGAATAACAAAAGATTTCACCATGCATGCGGTAGTCCGCGTAGAAAGGTTATTCCCATAGAATAATAAAGAATGGAATATCAACCCTTATGAGTATTGAAGGAAAATAACTCTCTTCATGAATACGAAAGAAATAATACCCATTACGAATAGAAAATAAATTAAACCCCTTACCTTAATAGAAGAGTGAATACTGAAGTAGGGTAGTAGCAGAATACTCTTCTTCTTGCTCTCTATAGTTTCTCTTTCTAGAGTTTCAGTGAATTCGTAAGAAATAATGAAGGAATGAGCTTCTATTTATAGGAAAAAGGATTGAATAGTAACTAATTCATGAACGACCCAGATTAATTCACTTTTATACGGACGGTCCACATCGATTTTCTATTAAAACTTAAAGCAACGTTCCATACTGATTTACTATTAAAACTTTAAACCAGCGATCCATATTAATTTACTATTATAACTTCAACCAACAGTTTGAAAAATTAGCACATCTCTTCATAGAATAATAAGCCAAACTTATAACAAATACCTCATAACAAACCCCTCTATTTATATCAAAAATTGAATAAATATTTACTACAAATCACTTATCTGTAATAAACACATTTTTAATCTATTAACAATTATTCATCATTAATATTATAACTCACCATATTTAACAACCAGATCATTCCCAGGAAAGAGGGGGCTTTCCGATAGGAATTTCTCCCTATTGGCGCGCAATTAGGTGACCAAACCTCTCCTCGACAGAATTTTATAGAAATCGTCAATATTGTAAATAATAATATGAATAACTTTGTCGTCTCAATTATTGATTTAGTAATATAAAATATTATGCAGATGATACTGTAATAATTGAATCAAATAACGTGAGATACTATGCAATAATTACTGTAGCAATAATTAAGTATAACTGAGTGACTTCTCACGTAAGCATTAATAATCATTACCGTGTGCTACTATGCAACCACGCGTATTACTGTTCTTTTACCACCAGGTATTTCAACAGTTTAACGATAAAACTTTCGTCGTTATTTTTATAAAAAGATAATTCTGTCGTTTTCTAACTCCGACAGTTATTCTGTTGCGGGGTCCACCAATGATGGTGTCGTCGTACGAATATTCCTTGTTACAACGAATATTCCCCGACCAATCGAATATTTTATAACCACTTGCTTACTTTGTAAAATTTGTAAATAATACCCACAACTATAACATTATATCAAATCCACACCATAATATTCAAAAATATAATTCGAGAAAAATTAATCTTTATTCATAAAACTTGGGATCTTATAGAGAAGGTATCATTTTGTTCCTTAGTACTTGCTCTTTCCTGTCAATAATTTGAACAGGGACTTCTTCATAAGACAAATATTTCTCAAACTGTAACGATTCATATTTTATATCATGTTTATAATCAGGCTTATATGGTCTTCATACCGAAACATGGAAAATGTTATGAATATGTTCTAGTTCCGGAGATAGAGCTACCTCATACGCCACTTCACCAACTCGTCATAGGACTTCAAAAGGTCCTATAAACCTAGGGCTTAGTTTTCCCTTTTTACCAAATCGGATCTTCCCTTTCCAGGGAGACACTTTTAAGAAAACAAAACTACCGACATCAAATTTCTAATTTTGTCGGTGTTGATCGGCATATTTCTTCTGCTTATCCTGTGCAGCTATCAATCTTGCTCGAATCACCTTGATGATCTCAACACTTTGTTGTACCAATTCTGGACCTAGTAGCTGACGTTCACCTACTTTATCCCAGCATAACGGATTCCTACATTTCCTGCCGTACAACTCTTCTTGAGGCAGCATGCCAATACTTGCGTGATAACTGTTATTATAAGCAAATTCAACCAATGACAGATGGTCATCCTAATTCCCTTTAAAATCCATAATACATGCTCTGAGCATATCCTCCAATGTCTTGATTGTCCTCTCATTCTATCCATCGGTTTGAGGATGATATAATGTGCTCATTCTCAACTGCGTTCCCAAGCATTCTTGTAATTGTTTCCAAAAATTTGATGTGAAATGTGGATCTCTATATGATACAATGGACACCGGGACAACGTGTCTTGAAATAATCTCCTTCACATACAGTTTTGCCAATCGATCTAGGTTAAATCTAATCTTGATTCAGAAAAAGTGTGCCGACTTCGTCAATTGATCGACAATCACCCAGATTACATCGTAACCTTGCTGAGTCGTTGGAATACCGACCACAAAATCCATTGCAATATGCTCCCATTTCCATTCCGGTATCTCTAACTGTTGCAACAATCCGCTTGGCCTTTGACGTTCAACTTTAACTTTCTAACATGTTTTAAGCATTTCGCCATACATTCGACAACATCCTTTTTCATATTTGACCACCAGAAATGATGTCTGAGATCCTGGTACATTTTCGTACTTCCAGGGTGAATCGAATATCGTGAGTTATGAGTCTCACTCAAAATTTCTTCTTTAATTTCCAGTACTGGTGGAACCAAAATTCTCCCTTCAAATCGAAGTAACCCTTCTGAATCAACTTTAAACTTATTTTCTTCACCTATAGACACTTTTTTTCTTATCTTTTCACAATTTTCATCTTAAAGTTGTGCATTTTTCACCTTATCCACCAAAATTGAACTGCTTCTCATCTGGAACAATTTTTCATCTGATTTTGTCAGATATTTAATTTCCAACTCCATCTTTGCCATTTCTGCTATAAGCTTTTCTTGAGCAGTCAACATCATTAATTTTTCCCGTCCCTTTCTACTTAAGGCATCGGCAAAAACATTCGCCTTTTCGAGATGATAGAGAATCTCATAGTCGTAATCTTTAATCAATTTCAGCCATCTCCTCTGTCGTATATTCAAATCTTTTTGTGTAAAGATATACTTCAGACTTTTATAATTTGTATATATCTCACACCTTTCTCCATAAAGATAATTACTCCAAATCTTCGGAGTAAAGACCACCGCAGTCAACTCCAAATCATGAGTCGAATACCCTTTCTCGTAATCCTTCAATTGACGCAACGCATACGCAATAACTCTGTCGTTCTGCATAAGCACACAGCCTAGTCCTTTATGCGATGCGTCACTATACACCACAAAATTTTCTGTATCATCATGCAATGATAACACAGGTGCTGAACTCAATATTTTCTTTAATTCCTGAAAACTCTCCTAACACTTCTCCGTCTAAACAAACTTAACTGCCTTCCTAGTTAAATTCGTTAACTGAGTTGCGATCTTGGAAAAATATTGAATAAAACACCTATAGTAACCTGCCAATCCCAAGAAACTTCTCACTTCTGAAGGTGTCCTCGGATGATCCCAGTTTATTACAACTTTAACTTTCGATGGATCTACCGAGATTCCGTCCCTATCAATAACATGCCCAAGAAACTACACACGTTTTAACTAAAACCCACACTTTGAGAATTTAGCGTACAATTTCTCTCTTCTTAACGTCTCCAACGTCACCCTTAAGTGTTCAACATGTTCCTCCTTGGTCTTAGAATACACCAATATATCATCAATAAACACCACTACAAATTTATCTAAGAATGATTTAAACACACTGTTCATTAAATCCATGAACGCTGCAGGTGCATTAGTTAAACCAAATGACATAACCAGAAACTCGTAATGACCATACCGAGTTCTGAATGTCATTTTTGGTACATCTCCTGGCCTCACCTTTAGCTGATGATAACCACTCCTCAAGTCTATCTTTGAGAAATATCTCTCTCCCTTCAGTTGATCGAACAAGTCATCGATTCTCGGTAATAGATACTTATTTTTGATCATAACCTTATTCAATTCTCGGTAATCAATACAGAGCCGCATCAATCCATCTTTCTTTTTAACAAACAATATCGGTGCTCCCCATGGCGATATGCTCGGCTGGATATACTTCTTGTCCAGTAATTCTTGCAATTGTACAATCAACTCCTTTATATCTACTGGGGCCATTCTATATAGGGCTTTAGATATCGGAGCCGTTCCTGGTGCTAAATCAATCAAGAACTCAATTTCTTGATCTGGCGGAAGTCCAGGAAAATCTTCTGGAAATACATTGACATAATCTCTAATAACCGGTATCTCTTCTAACTTCGCACTTTTCTTCTGTGTATCGACTATGTAGGCTAAGTATCATACACATCCTTGTCTCAGTAACGTCTTGGCTTGCATCACCGTTAGACAACTTGCTTGTCGAGGTGACTTGCTGCCATAAAAACCCACCTTCGATGGAGTCATAAGGTTAACACATTTCATTTGGCAATTAATTATTGCCCCGTAATTGAATAACCAATCCATTCCCAATATAACATCAAACTCCCTAAGTTTAATTGGTTTCAAATCTACCATCATCTCATGGCCCTTTATAACCACTCTACAATTCTTGTATATAAACCTTACAGGAATCACTTCCCTATTCGCAATCTCTATGCTTTAAGGAAAATCTAGTTCTTCCTGAGGCAAATCTAAGTTCTGAGAAAAATCATTGGATATAAATGAACAAGTAGCACCCGAATCAAATAGCACATAAGCATTAATACCATTAATCAAAATGATACCTGACACCACATCCTTTGACTGCACAACATCTTGCACGGTCATATTGAAAGTCCTCGCAGGAGGTCGGCCTGATTGCACTGGTCCAGTGATAGTTAATGTACCACCATTGTTGTTTCCCTTTCCTCCACTTGCATTTCCCACTGTCTTTTTAGGGCAATCACGAGCCATGTGATCCTTCGACCTGCAAGTGAAATAAGCTCCTTTCTTTATGCTAAAACAATTTGGTGCAATGTGACCCTCCTGGCCATAATTAAAACACACTCGTTTTCCCTTCAAACACACCAGTGTGGTTCTTTCTGCAAGTAGCACAAGCTTCAAACTTCTTCTTTTGTTGAGTTCCTTGCTGTCCTCCCGTATTCGAATTCTCACTCCACTTCCTCTTCTGGTTGTTACTTCCAACTATTGCTTCCACCAGCCTTGTTTTCATTCTCATTCATCCTCTTCTTCTGTTCTTGATTATATTTGGTTAATGCATCGCTTCCACCTTCCGCGACAATTTCCTTTTCCAATACTGCCGCAAACGTGTTTAACTAGAACATTGAAACCTTGCTATACGGCCAGGGCTTCAACCCTTGTTCAAACCTTCTTTCCTTACGCTCATCGGTATTGACTTGGTACGTAGGAAACCTTGACAGCTCATTAAACTTTGCAGCATACTTTGGCACAGACATGGTTCCTTACTTTAGCTAAAAAAATTGAACTTCCAACTGGTTTTGGGAACTCGTCGAAAAGTACATTTTGAAAAACATTTCTTTGAACCTATCCCACGCTACCATTCCCGGTCCCCGATGAACCTTATTCGCCTGCCACCAATAGCTAGCTTTAGACTTCAACATAAACGTTGCGAATGCAATTTTTTGGTCCTCACTAACTCTAGCAAAGTCGAAAACCTTCTCCATTTCCATGATCCAGGTTTGGGCTTCAACTGGATTCATAGACCCTTAAAACTCTGGCGGTCCAACCGCTTTGAAGTCCTTGAAAGTCGTGGCTTGAGCTTGCAGCTAATTCGCAAGTGCTCCCGTTAACAAAGTCACCAGCTGTTGAACCGGGTTAGTGTTGACCTCGTTATTGTTATTGTTAATAGACCCTTCAATAGGTGGTTGTTGGTGTGGTTGTCTTCTTCTAAAAGGCATCTTCTATTTAAAATATATGCTTATTAGTTCATTACTCCATTTCTTGAATATTTAAACATTCTAAGATTTAAGCTTAACACATAACATTTCAATAAACTTCATCATTTTATTCATTCATAGTTCTCAAAACATAGTAAGGATAGCATCTCTGCTATCTACATCAACTTTCCTGAACTTTTCAAGTTTCAGGATTACATACTCATCCTACCCCTTTATTTATCTCAAAATAAGGGATTTACAATTTATTCAATCGCATATTTAATCACATATTTTAATTCTTCCTATTTTGGCATATTAAGATGTTGAGCGGCTTCTTTACGCTCTTCTTTCATAATACGATACGCCGTTCTATGATCCATCATGAACCACGATAAGTCTTCAAATTGAGGTGGGTAATAAAAGACTCGATCTTGGGCCCTATCAATCGCAGAATGAAAAGCATAATCTATTTCATTCATCTTAGCCTTCTTCGTCTGAACCTTGGCTTCAACACGATCTGCATGATGAGTAGCCTTCATCCAAGCGTCTTCTACTCTCGCACACTTGGTTGACTCCTCCTTCAATTCATCCTTTAGCTTTACAACTTCAGTCTTCATCTTCTCATTCTCAGCCAATAGCTCCTCTTGATGTCCTTCTGTGTGAACCAGGTTCCATTCCGTGTTTCCAAGTCGTTAGTTGAGTTCCTGAATCTCCACATCCCTCTGCTCCATAGTAGCCTGACGCATCTCAGCTAGCTCCTTCAGCTCCTCAATCTTATCTTGTAATTCTATGTTTCGGTCATATAGCTCATCGTACATCTCAGCTGATATGGGGTTTGGTGGAATCTCCACAGGATCCTCTTCCTCATCCTCCACCTCCATTTCTTCAGAGTCCTCCTCCTCAGGATCAGACACAGGCTCATTCTCTTGTGCTTCCTCAGCAACTAATAGAGAAGGCTCCCTCTGGATCAACTGCTCCCGAACAACATGGACGTCTCGGGGCTCCTCATCTCTAGGTACCTGAGGTATCTCTTCCCTAGCTTGACTGGATCCTTCAACGTTGGACATCCTGTCAACAAAATACTTTTAAGTTTTATTTATTACGTGACATTCTTCAATACTCGCGATCACATAAGTTATTAACACATAGCAAGTAAAGTCTTTTATTGTTTATCTTTAATGAATTTCTTCAATTCATTCCTTAGAACTCGATAAGAGTTTATCACCACTATGTTTTCTATCTTCTTAAAGGTTACTTCCTAAGGTTTTCCCCACCTAAGGTTTATAACCTAAAGCTCTGATACCAACCTGTGACACTCTCAAATCCGAGTACTTCATTCCCACAGGATTTGGTGCTCACTATCCAAAATAATTACATCTAACTACCCATAATCAATGATAAAGACATAACTTAAATAACTTAAACAATAATCTTCCCCATTAAAGGGTTATATCAACTTTAAAACAATCCCAAGTAATCTAACCTTAAACTATTACGTAAGTCTGCGAAATACATCACAAAATATAATAAGTCTCATAACAGAATTATACTAAATAAAACCAAACAGATCTTCATCCTTTGGACATCTTGCCTTTGCTAGAAGACGACTCATCAACTTTCTTAACTTTAGCTGCAGTGTTAAATGCAAGAGTGAGCAAGCAATTGGTCACTAATATAATGATGACGAAAGTAACAACATAAGGTTAAGCAATGAATACTGAATAATTGAGAACTTGTTCTATGAATCAAGAATAGAAAACAAGCTCAAGATTTATATCTGAAGGTCTTAAGACCATAAACAATGTTCCCGGTAATTAGGTATTTTTACCTCAACCTTAACAGTCGTTTAGACTATAGAGACCCTTCCTTATGTACATAGGGGGATCAGCCCTTCGTACCATGTATTGTGCACAAACATCTAAACGCTAACGCTTACATAATCCCCTATATTAGGGTTGTTCATCTCAGTTTGACTTTAGGGTTTCCGCAATAAAGAGATTTTAGTTTGGAATAGCTTAATAGTGATTCTAGAATTTTAGAACATTTGTTAATTATAGATTAGTCTAATCAATACAAGTTTGTTTGCTATTTGAAGGATCAACACCATAATATAAGATTGAACAATGATATATATAATTCAAAGGTTAAATGTCAATAATATATAATTGAATAAACATTGTATATCTGAAGTATTACATCCAAAGGAGTTAGAAAAATCTCATTTGGAACAATGAACCTTAACAATTTATGCTTTGAATGGCACGAAACAAAAGTTAGGAACATGACACTTGCTCAACGTAAAAGAATTAGGATCCAACATAAGAACATGGTTTAGGAACTTGCATAATGAAATATTTAAGTTAAATTAGAACTTGTTTGGCAACAAAAGGTAAATATAATTATGAAACTTGCATTCATTATTAAGAAAATGAAGTTAGGAAACTTTCTTCGTGGGTAAGCTACACAAGTTTAATAAACGTTCGCCAAACACCTTATATATACCATTAGAATTGCATTATCGATTAGCTATACTATCATTAACCTTATAGGTTCAATTCTCATAACCTTTAACTTAAGGTCTAACCATACTGGTTAACCACACAACACGAATATGAAAACTCACTACTATATAACGTATAATGTAAAGCTTTAGCATTCAATTCTCACCTCTAGTTCTTACAATTATTGAGTTTCAATCATTATATAACTTGTTAAGTAAATACTTAAAATCTTCATATTTGATAATACAATGCACTACAATTTGTTATTACATCTTATAATATGATTAACATCTTATCATGCATACTAGGCTAGGTTGGGTCAACATATAACAGACTGCACCTAAAAAAACACACTGTCTCTACTCAGGGGACGGCGCAGCTGCGCTGCCCCAAGCATTGGAATTGGCGCAGCTGCGCTGGTGCTCGACCTCAGAAACCCAACAGGCACAGCTGTGCCGTTTCTACCTTTGGTACCGGCGTAGCTGCGCCAGTACGCAAACAGAAACTGCAGCAGCTTCAGCCCTGTTACAAACCAAAACTCCAATTTTCCCAATTTCTATAGAAATTCACATACCAAAAAGCTAGAATTTTGTTAACAACAACACCAAGCATGCATTTCATGATTCTACTAATATTAACATTATAAAAATCAACTTTTAAGAATCAAAATCTTGTTTTTACTAATTTCTTCATGTTTCAACACATTTAGAGAATTCAATCGCCAAATCTCCAATTCTTAATCAAATTAAGCCATTTCAGTTGCATTGTTTTCGTTTCTTGATATACTAACATAAGTCATAACCAATTTACAAATTATAACAAGGATTGAACATAAACTTTTGGTCTCAATAAGGTATTTTCATATATATATATATATATATATATATATATATATATATATATCACACTATTAATTTAATTTTCTTTCCACAAACCAAATTCATGAATTTGATCACTAAAGATTACTTATGTATGATAATTATCAGATTTTATATCCATATAATCAATAATCCAAACCCTAATCCAATAAAATTCCAAGTTACAAAGAATAGATATTACAAAACTAAGAGTTAGAATTAGGAATAGATTATACCTTTAATCCTTTATTTAGCAACGATGATAATTCCAAAGCTTGTTCCATTGATTCTCAATTCACAGAGAACTCTCAATTTCCTCTCTAGCTCCCTCAATTTCTTTCTAATACTCTGTGTTTTCTTCCTCTCTAAACCCTCTGTTCTTTTTTAGCCTTAGGAAAACAATACGCATAGCAAATAAATAGAAGTATATAGCCTCTCCCACGTTCATCAGTTAAAAAAACCAATAGGCTACATCAGTTAAATTATGCCAAAGGCCACAAGGCCATGTTTGGCTATACCTTAGATTAGGATTCTAGTTTATTTTTATAATACTTATATTATATAGTTCCATGTCACACCATTATTTAGTAAATTTAATTAAATTTATAATTTAAATTTACATTTGCCTTATAATTGGAATTTCCATAATGATTTATAATTTTATTTAACAAACTCATAAATCTCTAATTTAATTATTAAATCCAATTAGAACTACACCATATTATTTAATAATTCATTTAATTTAATTATCTCATTAAATCAAATCTTTAAATCATAAAACTATCATTTATTAATTTAATTATAATAACACATTTTAACCAAACTATTACACCAAAATTTCATTAATTATTTATTAATCTCAATAAATAAATCAATTAAAATATTTATTTAATTCAATAAATATTTAAAATTAATTACAAAATTCTCGTTCGTTACAGTAAGGAGAAAGTAAAAGATCAAAAGAAACCTGATCTAGCTAGCAAAGGAATTTGCTTCCATTACAACAAGTCGGGTCACTAGAAGAGGAACTGCAATGATTATCTTGCGGAGAAAAAGCAGAAGAAGCTTGAAGAAGCTTCAAATCCTAATCACGGTTTGTTTATGATTGAAATTAATTTTTTTGAAAGTCAATCTTCTACTTGGGTATTGGATACTGGCTGTGGTTCTTACATATGTAATAATATGCAGGGACTGGTTAGAAGTAGAAAGCTGAGCAAGGATGAGGTCGTCCTACGAGTGAGAAATGGAGCAAAGGTTGTTGCATTAGCTGTAGGGACTTATTGTTTAGCATTGCCTACATGCAAGTTCATTAATTTAAATAATTGTTATTTTGTTCCGAATATCATTAGAAACATTATTTCAATTTCTGTATTAGATACGGATGGTTTTGACATTATAATAAAGAACAACAATTGTTCTATTTATAATAATAATGTTTTATATCGTGTTAGTAATTTGCGAAATGGATTTTTTATACTTGACTTGCATGAAAATAAACTTCAAATTGAACAAACTAAGAAAAAGAAAAGAGATGATGTTAATTATACCTATGTGTGCCACTGTTGACTTGGTCATATTAATGAAATAATATTGTGATGCCCCCAAATTTAGACCACACTTGTCTCAAATTTGGTAGTCACGTACTAACTCTAATATCATACTAAAATCATCACAGCGGAATAACAGAATAAATTACATTGTTATAATATAATTATTCTCGTCCCAAAGGTTCGTAACTTAAACATCTCTTACAACACAACTTAAATTAAACATAGCTTAATAAAACATAGTAAATAAGTTATTTCACAACATAGTAATAGTACATTCCTAATACTATAAAACTAATCACTCCAAAGCCTTATCTTTACCCTTGTCCTTGCCAGAGGATTCGCCACGTTCTGCCTTAACTGAACGTTTTAAGGAAAGCAAGGATGAACAAAAAATTTGCCCAACAAGTAATACAGCAATAAGGGTATTCAATGTAGTTTTTAAATTTCTCAAGGTATATCAATAATGATAGTTCAAGATAGCAAGAAGTATCAATGATTATCAATAATAGTCACTATGGACAGAGGTTATCAATAATATTCAACGATTTATCAGTCCAAGATTTCAAAATAATGAATACTGAGCAATCACTAAGGACTACGAACTTCTCCTAGAATTAACAGTAATAATCTAAAAATTCTACAAAACGAGTACAATAGGTGATCAGCCTAAGGTACCCTATGCCATGCATAACATTTAATCTTTCTTATGTTCGCACGTCGGTTTCCCGACAAATATATAATTCCCCCCAAGAGGGTTGTTCATCTCAGTTATAAGAGTCTGCACCAAGTTAATTTGGTTTGGATAGCTTTCGATCAAATATCAATAGTCTAGCCGAATCAATGGCTTAGACAGTTTCTTTCACAATATATATATATGAACAATTATCGTTCGAATCAAAGTTTGAAATTTCATTACGAAGTATTATTTTTTCAAAGTTCTACTTGTACGATCAATAATAAAACAAGTTCAAGTAATGCTCAATAAAGAGTAAGGTTCGAGTACTTGCCTCAAGCGTAGTTTACCAAAGTAAAGCTTAATACCCTCTTTCGAATCCTAACATAATATATTTACACGTATAGGATATTCATTAGTTTCATAAACTCACATATGTAAGTCCAAACGTACATATACGTCTAACCTAGTTGTAAACCTTATACATACTTCATCACATATCCTACATACTCATAGCAAAAATCAAATTGTATGACAACACATTTCAATTCATTATTTTATAGTTTGCAAATACCTTTTCGAACTTCATTCTTGAAAGTTATAATTTCTTATTAACTCATTTGATTCTATTATCTAGCATGCTTTTTATCACATTGGATAGTTTACTAGTCATATAACACAAGTTAGAGTAAACATATAAGCACGTTTTAAACATTAGATTACAAACAAACTCTAGATTTGACTGCAGGATGGCGCAGTTGCTCCCTAGCTAGGCTTAGTGTAAGACGCCGACTTATTAATGAATAAAATTAAATTTTCTCTAATTATTATTGTGAATAATAAGGTGTTAATTTGATATAATATTTTGGTTACGGGTGAAATGTGCAAATTTTGTAAAATAAACAAGTGGTTATAAAATATTCATTTTGTCGGGGAATATTCGTTTGGTCGTGGAATATTCTTTCTGTCGGAGAATATTCGTACGACGGCGCAGCTATTTGTGGGCCCCATAACGAAAAACGGTTGGATGAAGATAACGATAAAAATTGAGTTTTTATAAATAACGGCGTAGTTGTTACCGTTAACACTGTTGGAATATCCGGTGGTTAAAATACAGCAATACGCGTGGTTGCACAGTAGTACACGGATTGCACAGTATTTTTGAATTATTGATTCTTACGAAGGAATGCACTACTCAATAATTGTTACAGTAGTTACTGTTCAATATTTTATTTTATTGATTCAATAATTGCTGCATTGATATTTTATATTATTGTTGTTTCAATAATTGTCACTGCACAGTATTTTCCATTATCAGATCAATAATTCAGATTATTTGAATAATATTATTAGATAACATTATTGGCAATGTCTAGAAAGTTCTGTCTAAGGAGAGGTTTGGTCACCTAATTACACGCCAGTAAGGAGAAATCCTTATTGGAAAACCCCTCTTTTCTGGAAACGGCCTGGTTGTCATAAATGTGATTCTGTAATATTAATTGTGAATAATTAATTATTGATTCATATGATAAAGAAATATTTATTTTATGTGAATATAAATGTTGGATATATTTTGTGGTTAAAAATGAAGGAGTTAATGTTGAGGTGCTTTATCAATATTTTTGTCAGAATGGAGATATTAAAAATTAATCAAGGTTTTTGAGATATATTGTGGGGGTTATAATTTTTAATCTGACCGTTGGATTGTTGTGATTTTTGGATATGTTATACATATATAAGTTGAGTATATATCCACAAATTTTGAACCGTTAAAAATGAGCGTATGATTTGTTAAGAATTTTAAGAGATGACTGGTTCAGAAATTATTGAAGTTTCAGAATTTATCATTTTGGTAGAAAATTCTAGAATTGGTGGGCCCCACTTTTGGTTGGTGAAAATGTGCTGAGATTTTTATTCAAATATGGTGGGTGGGAATAGTAGCACGTATGACCATCAGGTTGCAGGTTAAGTCTGCTTCGGCGTGCTAACATTTTCCTATAAATACAGGGCTAAGTTAGAATTGAAAATCACACCAGAAACAAGTTTTCTCTCTTTCTCTCTCTCAATTATTGAGTGTATTTTGTGAGTATTTAGATACTTTTTGAGTTTCTATTCATCAGTGCAAGTTTTCTTCAGCCTTATACCGATATTCCGATCAGAAGTTCTGATATTTTGAGGTAAGGGGTGTTATATTCTTCTTAAAATGATATTTTCTTCAATATCATTATACCGAAATGTTGGTATGAACTTTTTATTAAATTTAGAACTTTTTATGTCGGGGTTACTATTCACGTATACGTTACTATTCACGTATACGGCACTATTCATGAATACGGCACTATTCACCGAAAAATAAAATTTTTTTCTTTTTGTCCAAGTGGTCTATTATGGTTACTATCTTTGATTGTATCCATGTTTTGATCTTTATTTTTGAATTCTGCTTCAAAATTGGTTATTATGGAGTATTAGTGAACTTGGATAAACTGTAATACGAATCCCTAATATTTGTTCTTTTATCTCACTGGATTCGTTTTCTTTAAAATATTTTCATCATCCTCAGTCCTAAATGATGATACTACTTAATATCTTTGGCCTGTAGTGCAAAGATGTATGATTACCTGATGAATATCTTTGGCCTGGCGTGCAAAGATGAACAGGTGTTGAGATGAACATGACCAACTGGTGATACAAATGAATATCTTTGGCCTGTAGTGCAAAGATGAATATTTGATTAAAGATGCTTATTAATTGATGTTACAGGGATAAAATATCGTTGATGGACTTTTAAATCTTAGAAGATAGTAGAATTCATTCTCTACTTGACTCTTCTAATTGTTTGCTATTTTTGCTACAGTTTTGATCTAAAACTTGTTGTCTATTATATTTTATCATATTTTTTCCTGTTGAAGACTAATGATAAGTTGTTGTTTATTATCTTAGTCATAATATTCTTTACTGGGCTAGTTGAGCTCACCCTTTTCCATTTTGTTCTATTTTTCTCAGGAGGTGAGAATATAGCGGGAACTAGTCGGGGTGTGGAGTGATGTTTCCAGTCAGTTGTGTTAGCAATACTCACTATTTTGTAAAATGGTGTTTTAATAATTATAATGAGGACTTATTTGAGTGTGGATATTGTCTAGAAGACAATATTTGTATTTAAACTCATAATATTTGTGTTGTCGTATTTTGCATGACAATTATTATAATGAAGTTATATTTGTTTCTGTACCATGTATTTGGCGACTCAGAATGGGTGATGTATACCTATTTTGGGGGCGTCACAGTTGGTATCAGAGCTTAGGGATATGGTCTCTGGCGGAAATCGGGGAATAGAATTAGGAGGGGAGAGACGAGTAAATCCTTCGCTAGTGTGTCCTACCTAATCTTATTTATTGGTTGGTCATAATATAGGGATATTATGTGATATGTTAATTTGTTTAATTAACCCTTGTTTTATGGCAGTATTTAGGAATGACTGCTGAGAACGTTAACAATGGAGTGTATAAGACCGTGGAAACACCTTTAGTTACCAATCAGGAGAATGTGCAACAGGCTGGCAATATTCCTCCTGTAAACAACATTACCGAGCAAACGATGAATGATGGAATGTTTAGGAGCTTTTGCAGTTCATATAAAATCAGACGAGGGAGACTCGTGTGCAGAATACGGGTGGAAATGATAACAACGCGCAGTTTGTCATGGCCAAGCAGTTTAAAGAGTTGGGACCACCATACTTTCAGAAAAAGCCAGATCCGATCAAGGCGGAAACGTGGGTCAAGCAAATTACCAAGATATTCGATGTCTTGGGATGCACGGAGGAACAGAAGGTTCCATTCACCACCTTTATATTCCGCGGTGAGGCAGACTACTGGTAGGAGTCTGTGAAGCGTACCCAGCCTGACGCACTCAACATGTCCTGGGAAACATTTCAAAAACTGTTTAATGACAAGTACTTTCCTGAAAGTATTCGTCATATGAAGGAGGTAGAGTTTATTAGACTGAAACAAAATAACATGACGGTGTCCCAGTACAAGGCGAAGTTTGTAGAGTTATCCAGGTTTGCACCTCATTTGCTAGAGAATGAGGAACGAATGACGAGGATGTTCTTGAGAGGTCTAAAGCCCGAGATTCGGCAATATCTTATCTCTCATAAAATTTTTTTATATTCAAATGTTGTAAATAGGGCTCAATTATTAGAGCGAGATAATGAGTATGTTCAACCGAGGGACCACAACTAGGGTTATACCGGTGGCAGCGGTCATCGGAGCAATGAAAACCAACAAGGAGGAAAACATTCGGACAAAAGCGGTAATCACTCTGGTGGTGATCGTGGCCGTGATAATAGAAGGAACGAGTCGGGAGGAGATTTCAAAAGGAGAAGGTATAACAACGATAATGTGAAGACGTCAGCACCAACATCAACTGTTTCTAGGGGAGGAGAACGAGCACCGGTCGTATGTTACAAATGCGGGAAAGAGGGACACATCAGCCCAAACTGCCCACAACAGTTCAAGGCATGTTATAACTGTGGAAAGGAAGGTCATATAGCTAAAGATTGTCTTGTTGCGAAACCAAGTTCAACGGGGATAGTGACTCCGAAGGCTGTCCCGGACAAGTCAAAGTCAGTGGTTCCTAGAAGGGCATTTGTCGTGACTGCCCAAAACGCGAGGAACCCGAACGAGGTGATCACGGGTAAGCTAATCATAAACTCTTGCGAAGTTTATACCTTATTAGATACTGGTTCTTCCCATTCTTTTATCTCTCCTGCATGTGCTCAACGTTTGAACTTGACTCCGGAGAAATTAGACTTTGACTTATCTGTTGAAACTCCGTTAGGAGAAACTTTCGTTACATCTACTGTTTATAAATCTTTCTTGATTCAAGTTGGTACCATCACATTACCTGCCGATCTTATTTCGTTGAAAATTCTTGCATTTGATGTGATTTTAGGGATTGATTGGTTAACCACACATCATGCTAAAATTGATTGTTTTCGTAAGGTTGTTAGTTTTCATATTCCTAACCAACCTGTTATGCGAATTCAAACAACTAAACCATTAAAGTCAATCACTATTATTTCAAGCCATAAAGCTATTCGTTTATTAAAAAACGGATGTCAAGCTTTCTTAGCCCATGTCACGGACTTGAACAAAAACACGTCAGATTTGAATAAAATTTATGTTGTTAATGAATTTTCTGACGTATTTTTTGAAGAACTTCCCGGTCTACACCCAGAACGTGAAGTTGATTTCTTTACTGACCTTAAACCTAGCACAAAGCCCATTTCTAAAACCCCATATCGAATGACTCCTATTGAACTTCAGGAGTTAAAGGTCCAACTACATGAGTTGTTGGACATCGATTTTATTCGTCCTAGTACATCTCCTTGGGGTGCTCCGGTGTTATTCGTAAAGAAGAAAGATGGCAGTATGTGACTTTGTATCGACTATCGGGAATTGAACCATGCCACCATCAAGAATAGGTATCCACTACCTCGCATTGATGACCTGTTCGACCAATTGCAAGGAGCACAATTCTTTTCAAAGATCGATCTTCGTTCTGGATATCATCAGCTGAAGATTAAAACTGAAGATATTCCAAAGACTGCCTTCAGAACTCAGTACGGGCATTACGAATTCTTAGTCATGTCTTTTGGATTGACTAGTGCTCATGTTGCTTTCATGGATATGATGAACCGTGTATTCAATGAATATTTGGATAAGTTCGTTGTTATCTTTATTGATGACATCCTCATCTATTCCAAAAGCTGTGAAGATCATGAGCACCATTTGAAGATGGTACTACAAAGGCTTCGCGATAACAAGCTATATACCAAGCTGAAGAAATGCGAGTTCTGGCTTGAGGAAGTAGCATTCCTTGGGCATGTGGTGTCAAAACATGGAGTATCTGTCGACCCGGCGAAGATTGAAGCCATACAAAGTTGGGAGCAACCAAAGTCGGTGACCGAAGTACGTAGCTTTCTGGGCTTAGCTGGTTACTATCGGAGATTCGTGGAAGGATTTTCTCGAATCGCTACTCCGTTAACTCAGCTGACTCGTAAAGATATAAAATTCGGTTGGAGCGAGAATTGTGAGAAGAGTTTTCAAGAACTCAAGAGGAGACTCATTTCGGCACCTGTTCTGACAATACCATCTAGTTCGGATGGATTTGTTATCCACAGCGATGCTTCAGACAAAGGGTTAGGATGTGTTCTCATTCAACATGAGAAAGTCATATCCTATGCCTCGCGACAACTCAAAGAATATGAGAGGAATTATCCTACTCATGATTTGGAGTTGGCAGCAGTCGTTTTCGCGTTAAAGATCTGGAGACAGTACCTGTATGGGGAGAAAGTGGAGATCTATACAGATCATAAAAGCCTCAAATATTTCTTCACCCAAAAGGAACTCAACATGCGGCAACGACGTTGGCTCGAGCTACTAAAAGATTATGATCATACCATCCAATATCATCCTGGAAAAGCAAACGTAGTAGCTGACGCATTGAGTAAGAGATCATATGCGGGTATGAGTGAAATGTTGTTAACACAAAGGCCCATTTGTATGACTTGCAAAGGATAGAGATAGAGATGAAGGCTCCAAGTACCCACGTGATGATATCAAACATACGAGTAGAACCGACTTTAAACGATAAAGTTAAAGCTGCTCAAGCTACGGACATGGAGCTGATGCGTATGAAGAAGAAAGTGCAAGAAGTTTCTATTCCAGAAGTAAGAATCGATGAAGAAGGAATACTTCGAGTCAACTCCAGACTTTATGTTCCTAACGATTTTGACTTAAAGCATAGAATAATGATGGAGGCACGCAACACACCGTTTGCAATTCATCCTAGTAGTACCAAAATGTATCACGATCTTCAACATATATTTTGGTGGGGCAATATGAAAAGAGAGATCGCAGAGTTTATCTCGAGGTGTTTAACTTGTCAACGTGTAAAGGCGGAGCATCAAGTACCAAATGGTTCGTTGCAACCACTTGAGATTTCGAAGTGGAAGTGAGAACACATTACCATGGATTTTGTTATGGGTCTTCCCAAGGTTTCTCAAGGCATAGATGCGATTTGGGTTATTGTTGATAGATTAACTAAGTTTGCCCATTTCTTGCCTATACGTGAGACTTATTCCCTTGAACGTCTTACTAGTATGTACGTAAATGAGATTATAAGATTGCATGGCATGCCAGTATCCATAGTTTCGGATCGTGACCCAAAATTCACTTCACAATTTTGGGTTAGCTTGCAGAAAGCTATGGGCACAGATTTACGATTCAGTTCGGCATACCATCCTCAAATGGACGGATAATCAGAGAGAACTATTCAAACTCTTGAAGATCTATTAAGACTCTGTGTCCTAGATTTCAAAGGGAGTTGGGATAAGTACCTACCATTGGTGGAATTCTCCTATAACAACAGTTATCAGGCAAGTATAGGTGTGGCTCCATTCGAGGCGTTGTATAGAAGAAAATGTAATTCTCCAGTATGCTGGGACGTGGTGGGTGAAGCAACATTGTTGGGACCAGAGTTGGTACGAATGACTACAGAGAAGATCCAAACGATTCGACAACGTATACAAACGGCACAGGATCGACAAAAGAGTTATGCGGATCTTCATCGGAAGGACGTGGAATTTAATATTGAGGATCATGTATTGTTACGTGTTGCACCATGGAAGAGAGTTACAAGATTTGGGAAGAAAGGAAAGCTCAATCCACGATTTGTTGGTCCATTTGAAATTCTTGACCGAATAGGAAATGTGGCCTATAGACTCGCATTACCTCCAAGTATGTCTCGTGTTCATAATATTTTTCACATATCTATTCTTTGTAAATATGTTAAAGACCCGAACCACATTATTGAGTTAGAACCAGACGAGATAGCCGAAGATTTAACGTACGAGAAGGTGCCTGTTAAGATCTTGGATAGGAAAGAGCATGTCTTACGCACTAAGATTATACCACAAGTTAAGGTTTTATGGAAAAACCATGCTATTGAAGAAATGACCTGGGAGTTAGAATCAGAAATGAAAGCGAGGTATCTCCACCTTTTCGAAACACCAGGTACGTACGTCAATTTCGAGGACGAAATTTTATAAGGAGGGGAGGTTGTAAGACCCCAACTTATTAATGAATAAAATCAAATTTTCTCTAATTATTATTGTGAATAATAAGGTGTTAATTTGATATAATATTTTGGTTATGGGTGAAATGTGCACATTTTGCAAAATAAACAAGTGGTTATAAAATATTCATTTTGTCGGGGAATATTCGTTTGGTCGTGGAATATTCTTTTTGTTGGGGAATATTCGTACGACGGCGCTTCTATTTGTGGGCCCCATAACAGAAAACGGTTGGATGAAGATAACGATAAAAATTGAGTTTTTATAAATAACGGCGTAGTTGTTACCGTTAACACTGTTGGAATACCCGATGGTTAAAATACAGTAATACGCATGGTTGCACAGTAGCACACGGATTGCACAGTATTTTTGAATTATTGATTCTTACGAAGGAATGCACTACTCAATAATTGTTACAGTAGTTACTGTTCAATATTTTATTTTATTGATTCAATAATTGCTGCTTTGCTATTTTATATTATTGTTGTTTCAATAATTGTCACTGCACAGTATTTCCCATTATCAGATCAATAATTCATATTATTTGAATAATATTATTAGATAGCATTATTGGCAATGTCTAGAAAGTTCTGTCTAAGGAGAGGTTTGGTCACCTAATTGTGCGCCAGTAAGGAAAAATCCTTATTGGAAAGCCCCCTCTTTCCTAGGAACGGCCTAGTTGTCATAAATGTGATTCTGTTATATTAATTGTGAATAGTTAATTATTGATTCATATGATAAGGAAATATTTATTTTATGTGAATATAAATGTTGGATATATTTTGTGGTTAAAAATGAAAGAGTTAATGTTGAGGTGTTTTATCAATATTTTTGTCGGAATGGAGGTATTAAAAATCAATCAGGGTTTTTGAGATATATTGCGGGGGTTATAATTTTTAATCCACAAATTTTGAACCGTTAAAAATGAACGTATGATTTGTTATGAATTTTAAGAGATGACTGGTTCAGAAATTGTTGAAGTTTCGGTGTGACGAACGAGAATTTTGTAAATTATTTTAAATATTTATTGAAGTAAATAAATATTTTTCGACGATTTAATTATTAGATTAAATAATCAATTGATGCAATTACGGTAGAATAATTTAATTATATGTGTTACATTTATTAAATTAATGTAGAGAATTTTATTATCAATGTACGTGAGCTTATTGAATTAAACGAAATATTTAATTAAGCATTATGTTATTAAATTAATGTAATTATTAATTAGAGATTTAATAAATTGACATTATTTATTAATGAGTAAATTAAAAATATGACTATGTGAATTTATGAGAAATTATTATATTTTATTTATATTAAATTAAATAAGATATTTGATTTATTGTGCAAGTGGGTGTGACATAAATTAAACTATATGATAAAGTTTTATTAAATTAAATGATTTTAAAATATTTTCCTAACTAACCAAACAGAGCCTTAAGGGGAGTTAGTGCAGTTAACCCATGATTGGGCCAACTGACCACTCTGCGCTCAGTTCCTTTATTATATTACGACGTCTTCTCTTTTTCTTTCCTCATTTTGCCTAAGTCTAGAATGCTATCAGAGAGAGTTTAGAGAAAATTGTCAGAGATATTTAGAATTGTGAGTGGGTGAAGGAGATTTTGAGTGAGAAATTCTAATCCTACTAATTATATTCAACAGGGTAATCTTCTCCTTCCCAAATTCTAAATTACGTATTTTAGTTTTCATAAAATGGCTTTCAAAACTTCTGTTAATCTCTGTGAATTGAGAATTGGTGTTGTGATAAAGATATGTGTAGTAATTCGAGAAGTATAGCATGTTTTACATATATATGGCATGATTCCATATCATTAGTTTCATAATATTACGTAATATATATGTTTTACAAAATTACAGAGTTTGAGTTTGGCCTTAAGGCCTTATACGTGAAAATTTATGTATTGATCATATATTATCCCTAAATTTTAGACTTGTATGTTGTTATGCATGTTAATACGAAGAGTTTAAGCCTTAAACGAATGAATTCGGTGTTATAACGAATTCGTAGGGAGAATTTTCACATAAAATTTTCTAAAACTTCATGAACATCAAAGTCAGTGAATTGTTAGGCTTTAAATCTGTTATTAAGTGTTTAAAATTAGTTTTGTCAGTATATAAATGTTGGGTATTAATTATATATGAATTCCAACATGTGGGTATGTTTAATTTGGAGAATTAATGATTTTGTAGTAATTATTTTCGCTGAATTCTGTGTTCTTCGCGAACTGGAAAAATAAATAAATAAATAAATAAATAAATAAATAAATAAAACTAAAAAAAAAATTAAAAAAAAATGAGCTTTTAAATTTTCTAAGTCTAACAATGGGTTAGTGTATTAAAATAATGAACATGTAAATATGTTAGAAATATTATATGATGATAAAATATTTGTTTAGCATGTAAATAACATAATTACATGTCAGTTGTATTATTAAATACATAATTAGTTATTTATTCATGAAGAACAAATTAGGTGTCAACGTGATGATTTGACTAAGTTAGTCAATTATTAAAGTAGACAACGAGAATAAGTTATGATGATTAGTTAATAATTAACTGGTATTGAATGTGAATGGTATGTAGGCTTTATTTCAAAGAACGTGATTAGTTAAAGTGTAATCTACACGCGAGGCAAGTTTCCTAAACTTAAACTCTTAAATTGAGCAAGTTTCTTAATTCTACTTTTACATTGAGCAATTTACTTAAACTTAAATTATTATTCAAGTTCAAGTATTATACTAAAGATTGATTATCTTTCAAAGCGTGATTCAATTATACAATAATTATTCTATTGTATACATTTGAGATTATTATTCAAATCGAATATCATTATTGTTGAACCTTTTTAGACTAGTGAATCTTAATGATTCAGCTAGTCCTTAGTTGATGAACGTTCTAAATTTCAGAACCCTTATTGAATTATCCAAACCAAACTTCCTTTGGTGCGGACTCGAATGTCAAACTGAGATGAACAACCCTGAAAAGGGATTCACTTATGCGTTAGCGTTAAGATATTGTGCACAGTATGGTACTAAGGGCTGATCCCCCTAAGTACGAGAAGAAGGTCCATACTCTTATGACTGTTAAAGGTTTCAAGTATAACCCTTGTTAACCTAGGACATAGTTCAAGGTCTTATGACCCTCAGTATTCTTTTGATTCATGTTATTTATTCTTGATTCAAAAGTTGATCTTTATTCAGATGTCGTTGATTATTCGCATGTTATTATACTGTTGTTTCATTTTTTTATACTTGTTGGCATTTGTGCTCACTCTTGCTTAATAATAACATTGCAGTTAAGAATGAAAGAAGCGATGAACCCTCCACTAGTAAGGGCAAGGGAAAAGTTAGCAAATGATGAAGACCTGTTATTTATTAACTGATGTATTTGTTTAAGACTTGAGTTATGTTGATGTTAAGACTTATTTGTTTAGAATTCCGCACAGATGTTTTAAGGTTAGAGTAACCTGGGATTTATTTATGATTCAGTTGATGTAACCCTTAAGGGAATAGATTTTATTATGATTTCTATCTATTGTATGGTTTGATATTATTTATGGGTAGATAGATAGATGATGCTTGTACAGTGAACACCAAATCCCGTGGAATCGAAGTACCCGAATTTGGGGGTGTCACATTCGGAATTTATCATTTTAGTAGAAAATTCTAGAATTGGTGGACCCCACTTTTGGTTGGTGAAAATATGCTGAGATTTTTATTCAAATTTGGTGGGTGGGAATAGTAGCACGTAAAGCCATCAGGTTGCAGGTTAAGTCTGCTTCGGCGTGCTAATATTTTCCTATAAATAGAGGGCTAAGTTAGAATTAAAAATCACACCAGAAACAAGTTTTCTCTCTTTCTCTCTCTAGATTATTGAGTGTGTTATGTTAGTATTTAGATACTTTGTGAGTTTCTATTCATCAGTGCAAGTTTCCTTCAGCCTTGTACCAATATTCCGATCAGAAGTTCTGATATTTTGAGGTAAGGGGTGTTATATTCTTCTTAAAATGATATTTTCTTCAATATCATTATATCGAAATATTGGTATGAACTTTTTATCAAATTTAGAACTTTTTATGTCGGAGTTACTATTCACATATACGTTACTATTCACGTATACGACACTATTCAAGAATACGACACTATTCACCGAAAAATAAAATTTTCTTCTTTTTGTCCAAGTTGTCTATTATGGTTACTATCTTTGATTGTATCTATGTTTTGATTTTTATTTTTGAATTCTGCTTCAAAATTGGTTATTATGGAGTATTAGTGAACTTGGATAAACTGTAATACGAATCCCTAATATTTATTTTTTTATCTCACTGGATTCGTTTTCTTTAAAATATTTTTCATCATCCTCAGTCCTAAATGATGATACTACTGAATATCTTTGGCCTGTAGTGCAAAGATGTATGATTACCTAATGAATATCTTTGGCCTGTAGTGTAAAGATGAACAGGTGTTGAGATGAACATGACCAACTGGTGATACAAATGAATATCTTTGGCCTGTAGTGCAAAGATGAATGTTTGATTAAAGATGGTTATTGATTGATGTTACAGGGATAAAATATCGTTGATAGACTTTTAAATCTTAGAAGATAGTAGAATTCATTCTCTACTTACCTCTTCTAATGGTTTGCTGTTTTCGCTGCAGTTGTTGATCTAAAACTTGTTGTCTATTATATTTTATCAAATTTTTTCCTGTTGAAGACTAATGATAAGTTGTTGTTTATTATCTTAGTCATAATATTCTTTACTGAGCTAGTTGAGCTCACCCTTTTCTTTTTTGTTCCATTTTTCTCAGGAGGCGATAATATAGCGGGAACTAGTCGGGGTGTGGAGTGATGTTTCCACTCAGTTGTGTTAGCAGTCCTCACTATTTTGTAAAAGGGTGTTTCAATAATTGTAATGAGAACTTATTTGAGTGTGGATATTGTCTAGAAAATAATATTTGTATTTAAACTCACAGTATTTGTGTTGTTGTATTTTGCACGACAATTATTATAATGAAGTTGTATTTATTTCTGTACCCTGTATTTGGCGACTCAGAATGGGTGATGTATACCTATTTTAGGGGCGTCACACTTAGGGACGGCGCAGCTGCGCTGTCCCCTAGCCGGACCAAGGTTGAGCCTTGCATTTCCTATTTCTGTCCCATCCTTTAGTATACTCAAATAATTGCATGTAACATACAAACATGCTAAAGTACTTTATATAAATGTATGATCATCTTTGAGTTCACTTTTACAGGTTTTAGTTTACAATTTTCATGGGATTAAAGCATAAAGAGGTCATGTAAGCACCATGCTTTATAACTTTGACCATATGTCCACATAGAGAGGTCACACAATCTGTTAATACACATGCTCATAGTGTTCATATCATTCATTCATAACTAGCATTGTTTAGCACTTCGAAACATGCTTTAAACTCATGTTTGATTAAGTTATCATTATGTCCAACACATACGAATCATGTTTAGAAACATAATAATCATAAACATGACATCTTAAACCTTTAGAATCGAAATACTTATATATAATGCAACTAAATTTTGAAAACATGTTCAAGGTTGCCTTTGAAATCACTTTAACATAAATGATGTAATATAACACATGCAAGACAACTTTAAAACCTTTATCATCTGTAACTAAGTCATGTTAACATCTTTTGAAGATCGGAACCTACATCATGTAGTATTCATGCTTCTTAGTTCTATTATACCAAGTTTTTCTTGAAAACTTCTCTAACACAAGATCTAACAAGTTTGGTCATGAACAAAGACACCATAAACACTATATCATGCTCATTTATACTTTGAATTCAATCATGTGTATAAAATACTAAGTTCATAACTTGTAGGGCATGTATTACATCAAAGTTTGTTTTCAAAACTTTAAGTTTTTATTACAATTCTCTCACTAATCATGTTGATCATGTAACAATCCAGAATTTTATTAACAATCCAGAATTAAAGATTTCATGAGTTGCTATATTGATGTCGTAATTTAATAATTAAAGTGATATATTAATTATTAAATAAAATTATAATGAGATTATAATTTTGTGATATTTGGTCAAGTGGGAAATTTATTTAGTATGTAGTAATTAGTTTATTTAATTAAGATTGGATATGGAAATTCAAGTAAACAATGTGGGACAATAAACTATATTATAAGTGACTTATGAAAATAAATTAAAAGAGTTTTAATTTGGTTTTACCAAACAAACCCATAGAGCTTTTGAAATTCTTATTTTAATCTTATTTTGCCAAATAAGGCTTAAGGAATGATTAAGTCATTATTTTAATATGGCTTTGCCAAACAAGCCTTAGGGCTTTTAAAATTCTAATTTTGTAACTTATATATTAAGTTGATAATTAGTATATGTAATTATATTGGGAGTTACATATTCTATAATTATATGTGTTATATGTATATTGTATATACACTAAGTTACGTTAGTTTTCTAAACCTAAGTCTAACTAAGAACAAAGAGAAGAAGAGAGAATGCAGAGACGAAGAAGAAGAAGAAGAAGAAGAAGAAGAAGAATGGGAAACCTTGAGAAAACAAAAGAAAAGCTTTCATCTTCTCCATATTTTCTCCTAATTCAACCTAGAAAGGTATCAAACTAACACTTATACTAAATTAAGATGTTATGTATTTAGTCTTTATAAAATTAGGTTTTCATGATTATGTATTTATATGTATAAATGGTGTTCATATGTGATTGTATGCCATGAAAGGATTTTCACAATACAAGTATTGTAAAAACAAGTTTTAAAATCATGTTCTTCTATGTTTTCATAGTTTTAGAGTTTTATAGTTGTTCAAAAGTTTCAATTCACAAAGATATGATGAACTTGATGAAATCATGTTCATAGTGTTTGATTATGAGTTATATGGTTGTTCTAGCAAATTCAATCCATGTAATTTTAATAAACAAGAGGAATTGGGTTCATAATATTTTTCTATAAAATAATTTCTGAAAAATGGCTTTTTAAACTATTAAATTGATGTTTGGTTATGATTTATTATTGAAATTGATCGTGTATTGTGTTAGTATGTTAAGAATATGAGTTATCACAATTGGAATTACTTGAATTGGTTTAAAAACGAATTCACAGTGAATAATTTCGCTATGAATGTTAAAAGAAGAAGAAAGAAGAGAAATAGTGAAATTAAAGGTTATAATCTTTGATGTTTGTGTTGTTTAAATGGCTAGAAACGCGTTAGAAAATATTAGATTATGTTTCTGTAAACCTATTACACATTAGGTAGGTTGGTATGGTTGTTAGAAAGGAGCTTGGAGGCCTAATTTGGCTTTCCGTAGTGTTCTAGAGCTGAAATCGCGAAGTCGTAGCAGAGACCCCCGCCTCGGCGGGCCCCCCTAGTGTAAAAACCCCCGCCCCCACGGGGAGGGGGGGTATTCTATCAAGACAAAATTTAGGAAAAAAAAATTGATCGGACATAGTTTACTAAAACAAGCATAACTTTTTCATACGAACACTGATTGAGATGATTCAAGATGATCCGAAACGAGGACGAGTAGACCTACAACTTTTATTCTTTAAGGTTTTCAATTTGAAATCGTTATGAAGGGTCAAAATGGTCATCTTTAGGACAATTATGTTTTCGGAGGCATTCGGAGGGCGTCAGACATGCACGTATGCTAGTGTAGTGCTCTTGACAATAAAAGATGTTGTTCTAAGTTATAAAACATGAATGTTAGTAAATATAATGATGCTTAACATTAATATAATGATGTATTAGATAAGTTATAAAAGCATAGTAAGCATACACAAAAGATGCAAATCGGGCGTGTGACGAATAAATGTCGAAACGCCGTGATAATTGTTAATGAACGTAAAAAGTGTTTTTAGTCAAATGAAATGGATATTATAAAGTATGAAATGGGTTTAATATAAAACTAATAATGATTCCTAGCAAAATTTAAACACTTTAATGAATTTCGAATATTACATAAGTCAAAAAGTTAACACAATCTAATTGAACATTATGTGCTAATTAATAGAAAAGATTATGAGATGTGGAGTATAGTTTACATTACAATTACTATGTGTTGTTATGTGACTGATAGTTGATGTGTATGATTATATAATTGTGTAGGGCACGTGAAGTGCAGATAACTGTAAGCTGTTAAACTGTTGTTGGTAAACAACGATCAAGGCAAGTCTTTCGGTTCCTATTTGTTACGTGGACTTGATGAACTGTTTTAAATTGTATGATATGTTATACATGTTGAAATCATAAAATGTTTAAGTGAATATATGACTGCATTGTTTTGGCTAAGTAATGATGATTGAGTAAGGAACTCAATCTTTATATTTGCTATATGAATTAAAAGCATGTAAGCCATGTTACCTTAATGAGATGTATATCGAGCATGTTATTATGTGTTATGTGATGCATGAAAACTGTTAGACTTTGCTGGGCTGTCGAGCTCACTCTTGGAAATAACCACTTTTGCAGGTCAAGATTTTAAGGTAAAGATATGTGCTAAGTGAGTTATAGAGATCTATATTCATGAAGATTACTTATATTTTATGAGAAATGTATTTCATATTTTGAACGTAACATGTTGTTGAATTGTAAGTTGAGCTATCCAATGTATATAGATATTTAGTTATGATGTAAGACTTTGTATAGTCATTTTGTTGTAACGATTCATGATATAAGATTGAATCAAAGAGATGTAATGTAAAGGTTGCGATTCAAGGCATGAAAGAAGGAAATGTATAAACGTTTTAAATATTCCGCAATTTTAGTGTTTTTAATATCGAATAATGATGTAAAATTTGAGATTTAATGTGTGGTTAACGACTGAAGTTGAGATTTAAATTGTATGGATTTTGGAGTCGTTACAGTTGGTATCAAAGCTGTAGGTTAGAAACCTTAGGTAGGAGTACCGTAGGCTATAACCTTAGAGAAGAGAGGTGAAAATAATGAACGAATAAGCTCAAATAGAGTTTGAACAATAAGAAGTAATTTAAGAATTTATAAAGAAGGGATTAAAACATGCGTGAAAGGATTCAAAGAAGAATCTCGCAGAGTTATAAGGAATATAAATGTGGGGTTACCCAACTCCAATAATAAGGATGTAAAGTAACAGTGAATAGACAATGTCTATAAAAAGAGAATGATAAAGAAGTTAAGAATAGAGAGTTATATTTAAGTATGGTGCAATTGTACTCTTTAGTAGTTGATGTATGGTATCTGGGCTAAACGATTCCTTCATAGAGCGGAGGTATATACGAACTAGCAACTCGGAACCTAGTTTATTGGTTGTTTGTGGGAAACCACTCAGCGTACCATATTGAAACTGTTAGAGACTCGATGTGTACCAAGTATAGAAATGGACAAGTATGATGAAAGTGTAGAACTCGAATGAAATTTTGAGCGATGTAAATGAAGTTAGAAATTCTTAAAGTAGGAATTATTATATAAACAAGAAGATTTAAAGAAGAATCTTGAAGAGATATGTAGATAAGAAATGGGAGTTACCTAACTTCAATAGCCAAGATAACGAAAAATGTCGTAAATGAAAGAAAAGAAAGGGGATTGTAAAACAAAACGATCACGAGTTAAGAAAAGAATTTTAAGGGAGATGATTATAGAATAAGATCACGGCGTAATCTGTTTAAGTTATAGAAGAAAGATGGTCTGTAATGTTTGAATAATTATAGCTTAATGCTATGAAGATGGTGTACTATGAAATAGTACGAGATAACTCATGAGGAGTTATAGATGATGTGATACGAGGAATTCGTATCGAGCAAAGAGCAAGTTATAAGCAAGATAGAGTTAGGTGGGATTTCAATTGAGGACTCATGTGATGGCTGAGTTGTACAAACCTTTGTATGGGCGAGGGTTTTGTGCTTGCACTCAGTTTATCACATTGATAATCATTGGAATGTTTGTGTCGCGCTATTTGCTATATGCCTGTTGAGAAGGTGATTCTTTTCTCATGTGTATAACAGATAGGTAGAGTATAGTTAGAGAATATTATAAGGTTAAGTGCGAGTTCTTAAAACTCATACTTATGGTAGGTTCGTGACTCATAATTATATGGTATATTTTTGAACCCCTCAGCGAATGGACGCCTATGGTCTGACTAGGATAAGTTCTTAAACTCATATGATTGTTGCAAGTTCCTGAACTCATAACGTGTGGTAAGTTTGACGAACTGGGTGTAATTAAGTGTGAATGGAGTATTGAGGATGATAGGAATAGATAGACCTATTAAGCAATGGATCATTATAGAAAGTGGAGTTGATGGTGGAAGCATAGGTATTCTAAATCTACTAGCTATGCTAGACTTTCGAAATTTATTGACTTCGTGCTGATGTTTACACTTCTATTTTTTTGAAAAATATTGGATCAAATGATGGAACCAATGAGTTTTACCAACAATACTATTATTCGTATGTATATGCTAATTGCTTCGGCTAGACAAAAATGATTTGCAATATATCAAAATGTATTTTATATTATTAATGCATCATGTAACCTGGTGCAAAGATGAAAAAAATGATGGAGTCATCAATGCAGTATTACCTAGTGTTGGATGTATAAACGTTCTAAATATTCCTCAATTTTAGTGTTTTTAATATCGAATAATGATGTAAAATTTGAGTTTTAATGTGTGGTTAACGACCGAAGTTGAGATTTAAATTGTATGGATTTTTGGGGTCGTTACAGTTGGTATCAAAGCTGTAGGTTATAAACCTTAGGTAGGAGTACCTTAGGCTATAACCTTAGAGAATGAAGGTGAATATAATGAAAGAATAAGCTCAAATAGAGTTTGAACAATAAGAAGTAATGTAAGAAACGTATAAAGAAGGGATAAAACTTGCGTGAAATGATTCAAAGAAGAATCTCGCAGAGGTATAAGGAATATGAATGTGGGGTTACCCAACTCCAATAATAAGGATGTAAGGTGATAACAAATAGACAATGTCTATAAAAAGAGAATGATAAAGAAGTTTAGAATAGAGAGTTATATTTAAGTATGGTGCAATTGTACTCTTTAGTAGTTGATGTATGGTATCTGGGCTAAACGATTCCTTCATAGAGCGGAGGTATATACGAACTAGTAACTCAGAACCTAGTTTGTTGGTTGTTTGTGGGAAACCACTCAGCGTACCATATTGAAACTGTTAGAGACTCGATGTGTACCAAGTATAGAAATGGACACGTATGATGAGAGTGTAGAACTTGAATGAAATTTTGAGCGATGTAAATAAAGATGAAAATTCTTAAAGGAAGAATTGTTATATAAACAAGAAGATTCAAAGAAGAATCTAAGAGATATAAAGATAAGAAATGGGAGTTTCCTAACTCCAAAAGCCAAGATAACGAGTAATGTTGTAAATGATGAAAAAGAGAAAGAAAGAGGATCGTAAAACAAAACGATCACTAGTTAAGAAAAGAATTTTAAGGGAGATGGTTATAGAATAAGATCACGACGTGGTCTAGATCTGTTTAAGTTATAAAAGAAAGATGGTCTATAATGTTTGAATAATTATAGCTTAATGCTATGAAGATGGAGTACTATGAAATAGTACGAGATAACTCATGAGGAGTTATAGATGATGTGATACGAGGAATTCGTATCGAACAAAGAGCAAGTTATAAGAAAAATAGAGTTAGGTGGGATTTCAATTGAGGACTCATGTGATGGCTGAGTTGTACAAACCTTTGTATGGGCGAGGGTTTTGTGCTTGCACTCAGTTTATCACATTGATAATCATTGGAATGTTTGTGTCACGCTATTTGCTATATGCCTGTTGAGAAGGTGATTCTTTTCTCATGTGTATAACAGATAGGTAGAGTATAGTTAGAGAATATTATAAGGTTAAGTGCGAGTTCTTAAAACTCATACTTATGGTAGGTTCGTGACTCATAATTATATGGTATATTTTTGAACCCCTCAGCGAATGGACGCCTATGGTCTGACTAGGATAAGTTCTTAAACTCATATGATTGTTGCAAGTTCCTGAACTCATAACGTGTGGTAAGTTTGACGAACTGGGTGTAATTAAGTGTGAATGGAGTATTAAGGATGATAGGAATAGATAGACCTATTAAGCAATGGATCATTATAGAAAGTGGAGTTGATGGTGGAAGCATAGGTATTCTAAATCTACTAGCTATGCTAGACTTTCGAAATTTATTGACTTCGTGCTGATGTTTACACTTCTATTTTTTTGAAAAATATTGGATCAAATGATGGAACCAATGAGTTTTACCAACAATACTATTATTCGTATGTATATGCTAATTGCTTCGGCTAGACAAAAATGATTTGCAATATATCAAAATGTATTTTATATCATTAATGCATCATGTAACCTGGTGCAAAGATGAAAAAAATGATGGAGTCATCAATGCAGTATTACCTAGTGTTGGATGTGATCTAAGGATCGTCATCCCACTATGGTATGATGTAGTATGATAAAATCAACAAATGACGAAATTCTCAACGGACTGTAAATACAGTGCGGTATCATGACGTTATAAAAAGATTTTTGAGATTTCTTTAAGATAAGAGAATACATATGTATCTATGTATATGTATATTTCGATTGATGTTCGAATTATTGTAGAGGTCTATGCTATTTGATTCAGCTAGACAAATATTGAAAGATGTTCATGAAATGCATGCGTTTCTTGAGAAGTTATGCCAAACCAAATTGTTTTGGTGCGGATTCAGATGTTGAAAAGCTGAGATGAACAACCCTTTTATAGGGGATTACGCGGAGGCGTTGAGATGTTTGTGCACAATATATTGTACGAAGGGCTGATCACCCTAAGTACGAGGAGTCCCTATAGTCTTATGACTGTTAAAGTTTAAGTTGAAAGATTACTTATAACTATGGACATACGCATAGCGTTTAAATGTTTGTGCACAATACATCGTACGAAAGGCTTAACACCCGAAGTACGGGGGTCCTTATAGTCTTATGACTGTTAAAGTTGAAGTTGAAAGATTACTTGCAACTGTGGACATAGTTCGTGGTCTTATGACCCTCAGCATGATTTGGAATCTTTTAAATTCATGTTATTCATATCGCTTCCCAATTATTGAGCAATTGTGGAAGATTCTTGATATTCTAAAAGGTGAATGTGGTAAGGATGATATTCCTTAGAAAGAAGTGAGTCGTAGAATGCGACACTAAATGATGAATATGTTGAATAAGTGAGAAAAGAGATTTTGAAGTGAGAACGATACGAGTTATCAAAGAATAATGTGAAACTTTTAATATAAAAGTTAATAGTTGTAGAATGATAATTGTGGAAAGAAAGTAGTTATAGAAACCAATGAATGAATGAAGTAGTGACGTAAAATCTATTTTGATAGATTGAATATTCATTGATAAAATTTCGAGGACGAAATTCTTAGAAGAATGGGTGAATGTAATATCCCGAGTGTTCATGATAATAATCTTTAAAAAAAAAAGGAAATGAACGGGTTAAAGAATATGTAATACTCAAATATAATTGAGTCTGAGTAAAGGTTATGAAATAAAACTTACAAGAATTTATTTTGAAGAATGGTGGGAATAGGAAATATAAAACCTATATTAAGGTAATGTGTTGAAGTTATTCAACGAAGAGATTTGGTGAAAACCTGAGGAGGGTAGGGTTTCAGTGATTCCGAGGACGGAATCCTTATAAGGTGGTAAGAATGTAACAATCCAAAATTTTATTTATAATTTTAAATATTTATTGAATTAAATAAATATTTTTAATTGACGTATTTGTTGTTTAGTAGATATTTATTGGATTATTTATTAGTAAGTAAATAATCTATGAGTTATAGAAATTAACTTAATTAAGATAAAAGAGTGAAGAATGTGACGATTTGATTATTTGAGTTGTGATTCTGGGGACAGAATCCTTGTAAGGAGTGAAGGATGTAACGATCCGAAATTTCAAATTGTAATATTAAATATTTATTAATATATAAATATTTATTTGATGCGCTTATTGTTGAAATTGATGAGAGAAATATTTTATTGATGTAATGGTTGCTAGTAAATATTTACTAATCTAAATTCATTAGATAATATTCTAAATTAAATTAATTTATAATTTAGAGAGTTATAATATAACATGAGATGTTATATTATTGTTTTAATTTAATAATTTAAGGTGGTATATTAAGTTATTAAATAAAATTATAATGAGATTATAATTTTGTGATATTTGGTCAAGTGGGAAATTTATTTAGTATGTGGTAATTAGTTTATTTAATTAAGATTGGATATGGAAATCCAAGTAAACAGTGCAGGACAATAAACTATATTATAAATAACTTATGAAAATAAATTAAAGGAGTTTTAAATTTGGTTTTACCAAACAAAGCCTTAGAGCTTTTGAAATTTTAATTTTAATCTTGTTTTGCTAAACAAGGCTTAAAGAATGATTAAGTCATTATTTTAATAGGTTTTACCAAACAAGGCCTTATGGCTTTTATGTTTAAAATAATAATAAAAAAAACTGATAAGCATTTAGTAGCCTTATTATATTATACGTCAGTTTTATTTTTATGTTAGCGTCAGTTTTAGTTTACGTGATAAAGGGTTTGGCCTAAGCCTAAGAAGAAGAGAGAGTTACAAAGAAGTTTGAGAGAGACATATTCTCTGAGAAATTGAAAAAGAGGTTATTATGATAATCAAAGAAGGGAGAGGAAGGATAATCAAGTCATTCTCATCATCTAATTAAGCTTAAAGAGAAATTAAAAGGTAATATTATAGCCCTAGCTTTTAGTTATGTTTTATCAAAGTTTTTTTTCTCTTTAATTGGTTATGGTGCATGATTTGAGTAAAGAATTGGTTTATAAAGATTATTGAGTGTGTATAATCTGTTAACCATCATATATGATTGATACTTGTTTGTCAAATTCGTGAGAATTGGAATTGTTGGAAGAAATTATAAAACATTGTTTATATTTATATGTTACGGCTTAGAAAGTACGAAATTTCATGATCAATAATTGCTATAATCTGCAATTTGATAATAGATGTTGTTAGTATGTTGAAAAACGAAAACAACCCAAGTTCAATGAGTCAAAACGGATGTAAAACGAATTCACAATGAAGAATTTCGCTATGAATGTCAAAAGAAGAAGAAAGAAGAGAAATAGTAAAATTAAAGGTTGTAATCTTTGATGTTTACGTTGTTTATATGGTTAGAAACGTGTTAGAAACATTAGATTATGTTTATGTAAACCTATTTACTCATTGGGTAGTTTGGTATGGTTGTTAGAAAGGAGTTTGGAGGCCTAATTTGGCTTTTCGTAGTGTTCTAGAGCTAAAATCGCATAATCGCGGCAGTGACCCCCGCCCCGGTGGGGCCTAGTGCAAAAACCCCCGCCCCGGTGGGGGGGTGTTCTGTCAAGCCAAAATTTTGAAAAAAAAAACTGACCGGACGTAGTTTACTAAAATGAGTATAAGTTTTTCATACGAACTCTGATTGATGCGATTCAAGATGATTCGAAACGAGGACGAATAGGCCTACAACCTTTATTCTTTAAGATTTTCAATTTGAAATCGTTATGAAGGGTCAAAATGGTCATCTTTAGGACTGTTGTGTTTTCGAAGGCAATCGGAGGGCGTCAGACATGCACGTATGCTAGTGTAGTGCTCTTGACGATAAAAGATGTTGTTCTAAGTTATAAAACATGAATGTTAGTAAATATAATGATGCTTAACATTAATATAATGATGTATTAGATAAGTTATAGAAGCATAGTAAGCATACACAAAAGATGCAATCGGGCGTGTGACGAATAAACGTCGAAACGCCGTGATAATTGTTAATGAACGTAAAAAGTATTTTTAGTCAAATGAAATGGATATTATAAAGTATGAAATGGGTTTAATATAAAACCAATAATGATTCCTAGCAAAATTTGAACACTTTAATGAATTTCGAATATTACATAAGTCGAAAAGTTAACACAATCTAATTGAACATTGTGTGTTAATTAATAGGAAAGATTATGAGATGTGGAGCAGAGTTTACATTACAATTACTATGTGTTGTTATGTGACTAATAGTTGATGTGTATGATTATATAATTGTGTAGGGCACGTGAAGTGCAGATAACTATAAGCTGTTAAACTGTTATTGGTAAACAACGATCAAGGCAAGTCTTTCGGTTCCTATTTGTTACATGGACTTGATGAACTATTTTAAATTGTATGATATGTTATACATGTTGAAATCATAAAATGTTTAAGTGAATATATGACTGCATTGTTTTGGCTAAGTAATGATGATTGAGTAAGGAACTCAATCTTTATATTTGCTATATGAATTAAAAGCATGTATGCCATGTTACCTTAATGAGATGTATATCGAGCATGTTATTATGTGTTATATGATGCATGAAAACTGTTAGACTTTGCTGGGCTGTCGAGCTCACTCTTGTAAATAACCACTTTTGCAGGTCAAGATTTTAAGATAAAGATATGTGCTAAGTGAGTTATAGAGATCTATATTCACGAATGTTTGGTTATGATTTATTATTGAAATTGATCGTGTATTGTGTTAGTATGTTAAGAATATGAGTTATCACAATTGGAATTACTTGAATTGGTTTAAAAACGAATTCACAGTGAATAATTTCGCTATGAATGTTAAAAGAAGAAGAAAGAAGAGAAATAGTGAAATTAAAGGTTGTAATCTTTGATGTTTGTATTGTTGAAATGGCTAGAAACGCGTTACAAAACATTAGATTATGTTTCTGTAAACCTATTACACATTGGGTAGGTTGGTATGGTTGTTAGAAAGGAGCTTGGAGGCCTAATTTGGCTTTCCGTAGTGTTCTAGAGCTGAAATCGCGAAGTCGTACCAGAGACCCCCGCCCCGGCGGGCTCCCCTAGTGTAAAAACCCCCGCCCCCGCGGGGGGGATTCTGTCAAGACAAAATTTAAGAAAAAAAAAATTGATCGGACATAGTTTACTAAAACAAGCATAACTTTTTCATACAAACTCTGAAGATGATTCAAGATGATCCGGAACGAGGACGAGTAGACCTACAACTTTTATTCTTTAAGGTTTTCAATTTGAAATTGTTATGAAGGGTCAAAATGGTCATCTTTAGGACTGTTATGTTTTCAGAGGCATTCGGAGGGCGTCAGACATGCACGTATGCTAGTGTAGTGCTCTTGACAATAAAAGATGTTGTTCTAAGTTATTAAACATGAATGTTAGTAAATATAATGATGCTTAACATTAATATAATGATGTATTAGATAAGTAATAGAAGCATAGTAAGCATACACAAAAGATGCAAATCGGGCGTGTGACGAATAAATGTCGAAACGCCGTGATAATTGTTAATGAACGTAAAAAGTATTTTTAGTCAAATGAAATGGATATTATAAAGTATGAAATGGGTTTAATATAAAACCAATAATGATTCCTAGCAAAATTTAAACACTTTAATGAATTTCAAATATTGCATAAGTCAAAAAGTTAACACAATCTAATTGAACATTGTGTGTTAATTAATAGGAAAGATTATGAGATGTGGAGTATAGTTTACATTACAATTACTATGTGTTGTTATGTGACTAATAGTTGATGTGTATAATTATATAATTGTGTAGGGCACGTGAAGTGCAGATAACTGTAAGCTGTTAAACTGTTATTGGTAAACAACGATCAAGGCAAGTCTTTCGGTTCCTATTTGTTACGTGGACTTGATGAACTGTTTTAAATTGTATGATATGTTATACATGTTGAAATCATAAAATGTTTAAGTGAATATATGACTGCATTGTTTTGGCTAAGTAATGATGATTGAGTAAGGAACTCAATCTTTATATTTGCTATATGAATTAAAAGCATGTAAGCCATGTTACCTTAATGAGATGTATATCGAGCATGTTATTATGTGTTATGTGATGCATGAAAACTGTTAGACTTTGCTGGGCTGTCGAGCTCACTCTTGGAAATAACCACTTTTGCAGGTCAAGATTTTAAGGTAAAGATATGTGCTAAGTGAGTTATAGAGATCTATATTCACGAAGATTACTTATGTTTTATGAGAAATGTATTTCATATTTTGAACGTAACATGTTGTTGAATTGTAAGTTGAGCTATCCAATGTATATGGATATTTAGTTATGATGTAAGACTTTGTATAGTCATTTTGTTGTAACGATTCATGATATAAGATTGAATCAAAGAGATGTAATGTAAAGGTTGCGATTCAGGGCATGAAAGAAGGAAATGTATAAACGTTTTAAATATTCCGCAATTTTAGTGTTTTTAATATCGAATAATGATGTAAAATTTGAGATTTAATGTGTGGTTAACGACCAAAGTTGAGATTTAAATTGTATGGATTTTGGAGTCGTTACAGATCACTTCACACTACATAAGAAAGCTTTATGTCTCATGTTATACCCCTTTTTCATGTATATATTTAAGTCATAATACCAAGTTCACAACACATAGCATATCAAAAAATCAGTAACTGATTCTGGGGTACGACGCAGTTGTGCTGGACCCTTGTATAAACTGGGCGCAGCTGCGCCATGCCTGGAACAGAAATAGTGAGATACTCTGTTTTATAGAGCATCAACTATCCTTCATGTTTATTGGTTTAAACATGCTTAATTCATCATTAAAGGTTCCATGCATGTAAACATACTTCATAAACACATTATAGCATGTTAATTCATATCAATTGACATAGAATTCTAAGAAATTTTAAGACCTTGGCAAAACCCAATTAAGTACAAAAGTTAAGATTTTTATACCTCTTAGAGCTTAGTAACTTAGTTTCTTCCTTCTGAAATTTCTAGCCTCTTCTTTGAACAGCAATCACTCAATCTCAATTTATCAAAGTTTCAATAGACCAAAACAAGCAACGTAAAAACTGAAAATGGACTGCTATTTATAGATAAAACTTGGACTGGCTAATGGTTTTACACTGAAGTTTAAATACATGTTATATTGGAAGGAAACATTGGTTAATCAAGAGTAGTTAAACTATCCCAATACCAGCCATCTTTTAGCCAATGAGTACAGGCTTGGAAGTTACATAATATAGAGTGTAGGTCACTATTCATGTACTGTATGTGTAACTGATGAGTTTAAATTTCCAGCAACGTGATTAACTAGTTCAATTTAGTTACTTTACTTTCCAAAAATGGGTTTTAATGTACAATTGTTACTATATTAGGAAAATTAGGGATTATTTATGTACTCACATCATATAATCCATGTACATTAAGTATACGTAATAAAATAACGTAGTTAGGTATTATTGCCCGGGTATCTTCCAAAATTATTTTTACTATTACTCACATAACCACATTATAACATTATTTAATATTAACTATTCAATTTACACACGTAATTTCTTTCCCAATTTATGGAATACACAGATATTTAATTATTTCTGTATTAAAATTACATATGATTTTATTGTACAACTTGGAATTTCATATCATTAAAATGTATCCTTATCATATGATTTTATTCATGTCACACTTTACAATAATGTTCTATTTCATTTCTACAGTAAAAACTATCTTTCCTAGACTAACCACTAGCTCAGCTACGCCATTTTGTACTACAGGGAGGGCGCAGCTGCGCTGATCCTTGGCAGTGCCAAAATGGTTTAGCTCTAAGCAAGTTTCCAGTTCTATTACTACACTAGTTTCACCTGATATGAATTAACTTCCACATTGGACATATTACTAATCTAAGAGTGTATTCATTCTTTATATGGAATCACATTATTATACGCAATTAATCTTCCTCTTAATTTAATCACTTAAATTTCCCTTCTCATGCCACACAAGGCATCTTACCATTTTCATCATAATCCAAATTCTTATAAATTCAATTTTACTTAGTTGAATTATTCATTTCACAGCACATCAATATTTACATTCAAATAAATATTCATTCTCTTATTTTATCAAAATAATATTTATTCATAAAATTCTCGGTTCTTACATCCTCCCCCCCTTGTAAAAATTTTGTCCTCGGAATTGGTACAAGGTTACACGAATAAATGGGGATAATCCCTTCGCATTTTATCTTCTAATTCTCACGTGGCCTCCTCGGCGTCGTGGTTTCGCCAAACCACTTTCACTGAAGATATATTTTTATTTCTTAATGTATGTTCCTTCTTATCTAATTCTCACGTGGCCTCCTCGGCGTCGTGTTTGTAGTCGGGCTTGTACGGATGCAACACAGAGATGTGAAACACGTTATGGATGTGCTCTAATTCAGGTGGTAAGGCAACTTTGTACACCACTTCGCCCACTCGCTTCAGTATCTCGAATGGTCCTATGAATTGCGAACTCAATTTCCCCTTCTTGTCGAATCGTATTTTTCCCCTCCAAGGAGATACTTTTAAGAAAATGTGACTTTCGACTTCAAAGTCGCGGTCTTGACAATGCAAGTCTGCATATTTTTTCTGGCGATCTTGTGCAGCTACTAATCTAGCTCTTATCAATGTCACCACATCTGCGGTTTGTTATACTAATTATGGCCCTAGTATCTTTCACTCTCCCACTTCATCCTAACACAATGGAGTTCTACACTTCCTTCTATAAAGAGCTTCGTACGGTGGCATGCCTATACTCGCATGGTAACTATTGTTATAAGCAAATTCTACTAAGGGTAGGTGATCATCCCAACTTTCTTTGAAGTCCATCACGCAAGTTCTAAGCTTGTCATCCAGAGTTTGTATCGTTCGCTCACTTTTCCCATCTGTCTGCGGATGATAAGAGGTACTTAACCTCAATTGTGTTCCCATCCTTTCTTGTAAGCTCTTCCAAAATTTTGACGTGAAACGCAGATCTCGGACCGATACAAGGGATACTGACACTCCATGTCGTGAAACAATCTCCTTTACGTACAGATTCGCTAAGTTGAGTATATGTCCACAAATTTTGAACCGTTAAAAATGAACGTATGATTTGTTTTGAATTTTACGAGATGACTGGTTCAGAAATTGTTGAATTTTCGAAGTTAATCATTTTAGTGAAAAATTCTAGAATTGGTGGGCCCCACTCTTGGTTGGTGAAGAAATGTGCTGAGATTTTTATTCAAATGTGGTGTGTGGGAATAGTAGCAGGTAAAGCCATCAGGTTACAGGTTAAGTCTAATTTGGCGTGCTAATATTTTCCTATAAATAGAGGGCTAAGTTAAAATTGAAAATCACACCAGAATTCATAAGTTTTCTCTCTTTCTCTCTCTAGATTATTGAGTGTATTTTATGAGTATTTAGATACTCTGTGAGTTTCTATTCATCAGTGCAAATTTTCTTCAGCCTTATACCGATCAGAAGTACTGCTCTTTTGAGGTAAGGGATAGTAAGGGATTTTAAGGGTTGTTATGTTTTTCAGTTTCGTAATTTTTCTGACCTTCAAAAATTTTGGAAAAATTTAAAATTATATTTTGATGAGTTTTCTTGATTGTGTCCAAAAATGGTGATTTTTGGATATATAGATTAAGAGTTGTGAATTTTATGAGAAAAGACTATTTTAAAAGTAACCGCTTATAACTCCTTGTGGTTAACTCCAAAATTGATGAAATTTTTATTGGGAGTACATGTATATGATAGGAGTATACTCTGTGAATTTTAGAATTTTTAGAAAAAAGTACAATTTTTGATAAATGTCTAAATATTCGGCTATTTTGGCCATATAAAAAATAGTAAATGACTTTTAAAAATTCTGAGAAAAATATATGTTCACTATGGGACTATATTATGCTAAATCGCAGAAAAAAAATATTTTTGAAACTGATTTGGTATTTTTTATGAAAATGGTCTAGTTATGAGTAAATGAATTAAATATGTTTTGTGAAGTAAGAAAATTAGAAAATAGGATTTTATAGCTTGAGAATCCTATATGAGGTATATGCAAATTTTTGATGAGGGTTTTTGGTTATTGGTGATAAAATCTTATGAGTTTGGTATTTTAGGATGATTAAATGCATTATTTAATAAAGTGTAAACAATTAAAACAAATTATTTATAAGCTTAAGAAATATTATTCTTTCAATATCATTATACCAAAATATTGGTATATATTTTATTGTGGAATTTCTACCTTTTTGTGTAGAGTTACTATTCACGAGTTACTATTTATGAGTTACTATTCACGAGTTACTATTCATAAAAAAATTGGTTTCTTTTTCTAACCAAATTATAGTTGATTTACAAATATTACTCTTGAGATTAAAACTATATGTTGATCATATTATTTTTATTATTATATATAACATTTTTATAACCCTAATGATAATATTTCTCTTTGACTTGAGTATAAAGCTGGGTAGATTTTTGGTATGATCATGACTATGGGTTCTCTTTGGCCAGTAGTATAAAGTTGAATTGTTGATTGGTATGATCATGACTATTGAATTTATAAGTGAATATCTTTAGCTTAAGTGCAAAGGTGAATTGATCAACATGGTTATAATTATTGTTTATATAAATTCTGAAATGATTATATATTTCTTTGAGATATTAATATATTTGGCCTGTAGTGCAAATATGAACTGTTGATGAATATATTTGGTCATAGTGCAAATATGAACTGTTGAGGAATATCTTTGGCCTGTAGTGCAAAGATGAATTATTGATGAATATCTTTGGCCTGTAGTGCAAAGATGAATTGTTGATGAATATCTTTGGCCCGTAGTGCAAAGATGACATGTTGTTAAATATCTTTGGCCAGTAGTGCAAAGATGAACAGATGTTGAGATGAACATGACCAACTGGTGATACAAATGAATATCTTTGGCCATAGTGCAAAGATGAAGTTATTAGTATGATTATGAACAGGAAATGTGATTTGGTGTAACCATTATCTTTGATATTTCAGGTAAAGATAGATGATGAAAATTATCTTCGTCATGGATGAGAAGAGGAATTTAGAACTACAGTTATGATTATGAGTTATTCATATGATTGTGGACCAGAATTGTTGATTGATGTTACAGGGATAAAATATTGTTGGTGGATTTTTAACATGGAGAAGATAATAGACTTTATAGTCTATTTGACTCTTCTAATGGATTATTCGTTTCGCTGCAACTATGGTTGAAATTTTTATCATTTACCATATGTTCTAAATCTCTGATTTATTATTGATGAAGGCTATTGATAATTTAATAATCTTTAGTCATGATATTCTTTACTGAGCTAGTTGTGCTCACCCTTTTGCTTCACAATTCCTTTCAGGTAATAAGAGTGTAGCTGGGTCGAGCGAGGGTAACGAGGAAATAGAACGGTGGTCTCTAGCTGTAGATGTTCTCCCGAAGCAGTATAGAAAAGTTCATTTAGTAGTTTTATTTGGTGAATCCAATAGGGTAAGGTGTACCCAACGTTAGAAGGGTGTTTTGCCACTATCATACAAGATGTCTAACGACATACAACCTCGTGTCATCATAAGACAGGGATGTGCTCATCCACTTACTGAGTATATATACGAGCACTGCCTATATAATCTTGGTGTTTGTTTGAAGTATAATTCTCAATTAGAGACAGTAGAGATAATGATATGTCAAGAGAAGACTCACCATTGGGAAGAATATAATAGTAATCTTCTCGCTTTTCTTTGGGGTCTATTGGGTCAACCAAGGATAATTATGTGGCCATATGATATCTATCATAACCTAGACGCATGGCCTCCCATGTACGAAAGTTTCCTTGAGCACTTCCCAAAGATTCTAATTTCTAAAACAGTTTTTGACTATACCTTTATGTAAGGTGTCATTGTGAGGTGATGTCCACGGTTGGAACATGAGTCACATTTGGTATATATTTGTATCCAAATTCACAGCATATGTGTTGTTGTATTTTGCACGACAATTGTTGTAATAAAGTTGTAGTTATTTTCTGTACCATGTATTTGGCGACTCAGAATAGGTTGGATGGAATGAACCTATTTTGGGGTTGTTATATTTGGTATCAGAGCTTAGGGATATGATCTCTGGCGGAGATCGGGGAATACAACTAGGAGGGGAGAGATGAGTAAATCCTTCGCTAGTGTGTCCTACCTAAGCTTATTTGTTGGTCAGTCATAATATCGGGATATTATGTGATATGTTAATTTGTTTAATTAACCCTTGTTTTATGGCAGTATTTGAGAATGGCAGCTGAGAATGCTAACAATGGAGTGAATGAGACTGTGGGGATACCTCTAATCACTAACCGTGATAATGTGATGTCAGACGAAGAAGGAATTAGAGATATCCATATGGTGAGTGAAGAATTGATAGTTGCACCCGAGATAGTCGCAGAGGTAACAGCTGAGACTGAGGAAGAAGAGGAAGAAGAAGTACCTGAGGAGAGTTTATTAGAGGTATTATATGATCAAAATGTAGAATTTCAAAATCGTATTCATGAGTTAGAAGAGCAGGCAGAAGAACGACAGGCGGTCGTGGAACAAAAGAATGCAACAATTCAAGCTTGTGTTACCCAATATGTGATGCTTGAACAGAAGCATTCTTTGGCAGAGTATAAGATGATAAAAATGGAATCTGAGCTGAAAGAAGAAAAAACTGAACGAGTGAGAATAAGTGATGCATGGGCAAAAGCCGCACGACACGTGGATATTGTGGAAAGAGATGTTTGATCTAAGAAGGCTAAAATAGATGATATGAATTTCTCTTTTTGGAAAGTAATTGGGAGAACCCAACATCGAGTTTTGAATTACCATGTACATAGCGGTCAACCTGAATCCGATATGGATTGAAGATTGATGATTCAGATCATGAATGAGGAGTACGAAGAGGCAGTTGAGGGAGGAACATGTCCTATAGAAAAGTATATTCCAACGGTAATGATGACGCCAAATGCTGCTCCAGACAAGTCAAAGCCGAGTAGTTCGAGGGATGGCGGTTGTCATGACTTCCCAACAAATGAGGAACCCAAATGAAGTTATCATGGGAGATGAGTAATGGAGAAATCATGATGATCTGAGAGATAGAATCTGAAATGGAAGCAAGGTATTCTCAACTCTTCGAAATGCCAGGTACGTAAATTTCGGGGACGAAATTTCATAAGGAGGGGAGATTGTAAGACCCCGAATTTTATGAAATAAAAGTATTCAATTTTTCTTATAATTACTATTCAGTAAATGGATAAATTGATAAATGTTAAAGTTAAGGGTGATATATGAATTTTTTTTTCAAAATACACAAGTGGTTATAAAACATTCATTGTTGTCGGGAAATACTCGTTTGATCGTAGAATATTCTTTCTGTCGGGAAATATTCGTACGACGGCGCAGCCATTTGTGGGACCCATAACAGAATAACTGTCGGGTGAAGAAAATGACAAATTTGAGTTTTTACAAATAACGGCGTAGTTGTTACCGTTAACACTATTGGAATACCCGGTGGTTAAAATACAGTAATACGCGTTATTGCACAGTAGCACACGGTATTGCATAGTATTTTTGAAATTATTGATTCTTATGTAAGAAGGCACTACTCAATAATTGTTACAGTAATTACTGTTTAATATTTTATTTTATTGATTCAATAATTGCTACGTTGAAATTTTATATTATTATTGTTCAATAATTGTCACTGCACAGTATTTCCCATTATCAGATCAAAAATTCATATTATTTGAATAATATTATTAGGTAACATTATTGACAATGTCTAGAAAGTTCTGTCTAAGGAGAGGTTTGGTCACCTAATTACGCGCCAATGAGGAGAAATTCTTATTGGAAAGCCCCCTCTTTCTTGGGAACGGCCTAGTTGTCATAAATGTGATTCTGTAATATTATTTGTGAATAATTAATTATTGATTCATATGATAAGGAAATATTTATTTTATGTGGATATAAATGAGGGATATATTTTTGTGGTTAAAAATGAAGGAGTTAATGTTGAGGTGTTTTATCTGTATTTTTGTCGGAACGAAGGTATTAAAAATCAAATTAGGGTTTTTAAGATATTTTGCGAGGGTTATGATTTTTAATCCGACCATTGGATCGTGGTAATATTTGGATATGTTATACATATATAAGTTGAGTATATGTCCACAAATTTTGAACCGTTAAAAATGAACGTATGATTTGTTATGAATTTTACGAGATGACTGGTTCAGAATTGGTGGGCCCCACTCTTGGTTGGTGAAGAAATGTGCTGAGATTTTTATTCAAATATGGTGGGTGGGAATAGTTGCAGGTAAAGCCATCAGGTTACAGATTAAGTCTGATTCGGCGTGCTAACATTTTCCTATAAATAGAGGGCTAAGTTAAAATTGAAAATCACACCAGAATTCATAAGTTTTCTCTCTTTCTCGCTCTAGATTATTGAGTGTATTTTGTGAGTATTTAGATACTCTGTGAGTTTCTATTCATCAGTGCAAGTTTCCTTCAGTCTTATACCGATCAGAAGTAATGCTCTTTTGAGGTAAGGGATAGTAAGGGATTTTAAGGGTTGTTATATTTTTTAGTTTCGTAATTTTTCTGACCTTCAAAAATTCTGAAAAAATTTGAAATGATATTTTGATGAGTTTTCTTGATTTTGTCCAAAAATGGTGATTTTTGGATGTATAGATTAAGAGTTATGAATTTTATGAGAAAAGACTATTTTAAAAGTAACCGCTTATAACTCCTTGTGGTTAACTCCAAAATTGATGAAATTTTGATAGGGAGTACATGTATATGATAGGAGTATACTCTTTGAATTTCAGAATTTTTAGATAAAAGTACAATTTTTGATAAATGTCTAAATATTCGGCTATTTTGGCCATATAAAAATTAGTAAATGACTTTTAAAAATTCTGAGAAAAATATATGTTCACTGTGGGACTATATTATGCTAAATCCTAAAAAAATATATTTTTGGAACTGATTTGGTATTTTTCATGAAAATGGTCTAGTTATGAGTAAATGAATTAAATATGTTTTGTGAAGTAAGAAAATTAGAAAATAGGATTTTATGGCTTGAGAATCCTATATGAGGTATATGCAGATTTTTAATGAGGGTTTTTGATTATTGGTGATGAAATCTTATGAGTTTGACATTTTAGGATGATTAAATACATTATTTAGTAAAGTGTAAACAATTAAAATAAATTGTTTATAAGCTTAAGAAATATTATTCTTTCAATATCATTATACCGAAATATTGGTATGTATTTTATTGTGGAATTTCTACCTTTTTGTGTCAAGTTACTATTCATGAGTTACTATTCATGAGTTACTATTCACGAGTTACTATTCACAAAAAAATTAGTTTCTTTCTCTAATCAAATTATAGTTGATTTACGAATATTACTCTTGAGATTAAAACTATATGTTGATCATATTATTTTTATTATTATATATAATATTTTTATAACCCTAATGATGATATTTCTCTTTGACTTGAGTGTAAAGATGGGTAGATTTTTGGTATGATCATGACTATGGGTTCTCTTTGGCCAGTAGTGCAAAGTTGAATTGTTGATTGGTATGCTCATGACCATTGAATTTATAAGTGAATATCTTTAGCTTAAGTGCAAAGGTGAATTGTAAGACCCCGAATTTTATGAAATAAAAGTATTCAATTTTTCTTATAATTACTATTCAGTAAATGGTTAAATTGATAAAAGTTTAAAGTTATGGGTGAAATGTGAATATTTTTTTTCAAAATAAGCAAGTGGTTATAAAGTAATCATTGTTGTCGGGGAATATTCGTTTGGTCGTAGAATATTCTTTCTGTCGGGGAATATTCGTACGACGGCGCAGCTATTTGTGGGCCCCATAACGAATAACTGTCGGATGACGATAACGACAAATTTGAGTTTTTACAAATAACGGCGTAGTTATTACCGTTAACACTGTTGGAATACCCGGTGGTTAAAATACAGTAATACGCGTTATTGCACAGTAGCACACGGTATTACACAGTATTTTTGAAATTATTGATTCTTACGTAAGAAGGCACTACTGAATAATTGTCACAGTAATTACTGTTCAATATTTTATGTTATTGATTCAATAATTGCTGCGTTGATATTTTATATTATTGTTGTTTCAATAATTGTTGATGCACATCATCTCCATTATCAGATCAATAATTCATATTATTTGAATAATATTATTAGATAGCATTATTGGCAATGTCTAGAAAGTTCTGTCTAAGGAGAGGTTTGGTTATCTAATTGCGCGCCAGTAAGGAGAAATTCTTATTGGAAAGCCCCCTCTTTCCTGGGAACGGCCTGGTTGTCATAAATATGATTCTGTAATATTATTTGTGAATAATTAATTATTGATTCATATGATAAGGAAATATTTATTTTATGTGGATATAAATGAGGGATATATTTTTGTGGTTAAAAATAAAGGAGTTAATGTTGAGGTTTTTATCAGTATTTTATCGGAATGGAGGTATTAAAAATCAGGGTTTTTGAGATATTTTGTGGGGGTTATAATTTTTAATCCGACCGTTGGATCGTGATAATTTTTAGATATGTTATACATATATAAGTTGAGTATATGCCCACAAATTTTGAACCGTTAAAAATGAACGTATGATTTGTTATGAATTTTACGAGATGACTGGTTCAGAAATTGTTGAATTTTCGGAGTTTATCATTTTGGTGGAAAATTCTAGAATTGGTGGGCCCCACTTGTGGTTGGTGAAGAAATGTGCTGAATTATATTTCAAATGTGGTGGGTGGAAATAGTAACAGGTAAAGCCATCAGGTTGCAGGTCAAACCTACCAAAATTTTCCTATAAATAGAGGGCTAAGTTAGAATTGAAAATCACACCAGAAACATAAGCTTTCTCTCTTTCTCTCTCTATATTATGAAGCATATTTTGTGAGTTTTTAGATACTTGGTGAGTTGCTATTCATTAGTGCAAGTTTCCTTCAGCATCATATCCGACATCCAGTCAGAAGTACTGCTCTTTTGAGGTAAGGGATAGTAAGGGATTTTAAGGGATTTTAAGGGTTGTTATGTTTTTCAGTTTCGTAATTTTTCTGATCTTCAAAAATTCTGGAAAAATTTGAAATGATATTTTGATGAGTTTTCTTGATTGTGTCCAAAAATGGTGATTTTTGGATGTATAGATTGAGAGTTATGAATTTTATGAGAAAAGACTATTTTAAAAGTAATCGCTTATAATTCATTGTGGTTAACTCTAAAATTGGTGAAATTTTTATTGGGAGTACATGTATATGATAGAAGTATACTCTATAAATTTTGGAATTTTTGGATAAAAGTACAATTTTTGATAAATATCTAAATATTCGGCTGTTTTGGCCATATGAAAAATAGTAAATGAATTTTAAAAATTCTGAGAAAAATATATGTTCACTATGGGACTATATTATGCTAAATCCCAGAAAAGAAATATTTTTGGAACTGATTTGGTATTTTTCATGAAAATGGTCTAGTTATGAGTAAATGAATTAAATATGTTTTGTGAAGAAAGAAAATTGGAAAATAGGATTTTATGGCTTGAGAATCCTATATGAGGTATATGCAGATTTTTGATGAGGGTTTTGGTTACTGATGATGAAATTGTAAGAGTTGGCATTTTATGATGATTAAATGCATTAATTAGTAAAGTGTAAACAATTAAAATAAATTATTTATAAATTTATGAAATGTTATTCTTTCAATATCATTATACCGAAATATTGGTATGTATTTTATTGTAAAATTTCTATCTTTTGTGTCGGGGTTACTATTCATGAGTTACTATTCACGATTTACTATTCATGAGTTCGAATATTACTCTTGAGATTAAAACTATATGTTGATCATATTATTTTTATCATCATATATAATATTTTTATAACCCTGATGTTGAAATTCTCTTTCACTGGAGTGTAAAGATGGGTAGATTATTGGTATGATCATGACTAGGGTTCTCTTTGGCCTGTAGTGCAAAGTTGAATTGTGACTGGTATGATCATGACCATTAAATTTATAATTGAATATCTTAAGCTTAAGTGCAAAGGTGAATTGATCAACATGGTTATAATTATTGTTTATATAAATTCTGAAATGATTATATATTTCTTTGAGATATGAATATATTTGGCCTGTAGTGCAAATATGAATTGTTGATGAATATCTTTGGCATGTAGTGCAAAGATGGCCTGTTGATGAATATCTTTGGCCTGTAGTGCAAAGATGAACTGTTGTTGAATATCTTTGGCCCGTAGTGCAAAGATGGTTTGTTGATGAATATCTTTGGCCCGTAGTGCAAAGATGGATTTTTTAGTATGATTATAAACAGGAACTGTGATTTGGTATAACCATGATCTTTGATGTTTCAGGTAAAGACAGGTGATGAAAATATTCTTTGTCCTGGGTGCGAAGAAAAATTTATAGTCACAATTATGATTATGAGTTATTCATATGATTGTGGAAAGGAACTGTTGAGTGATGTTACATGGATAAAATATTGTTGGTGGATTTTTAACATGGAGAAGATAATAGACTTTATAGTCTATTTGACTCTTCTAATGGATTGCTCGTTCCGCTGCAACTATGGTTGAAATTTTTATCATTTACCATATGTTCTAAATCTCTGATTTATTATTGATGAAGGCTATTGATAATTTAATTATCTTTAGTCATGATATTCTTTACTGAGCTAGTTGTGCTCACCCTTTTGCTTCACAATTCCTTTCAGGTAATAAGAGTGTAGCTGGGTCGAGCGGGGGTAACAAGGGAATAGAACGGTGGTCATCATTTAGTAGTTATATTTGGTGAAGAAAATAGGGTGAGGCGAACCCAACGTTGGAAGGGTGTTTTGTTACTATCATACAAGATGTCTAATGACATACAACCTCGTGTCATCATAAGACAGGGATGTGCTCATCCACTTGCTGAGTATATATACGAGCACTACCTATATAATCTTGGTGTTTGTTTAAAGTATAATTCTCAGTTAGATACAGTGGAGATAATGATAAGTCAAGAGAAGACTCACCATTGGGAAGAATATGATAGTAATCTTCTCGTTTTTCTTTGGGGTCTATTGGGTCAACCAAGGATAATTCTGTGGTCATATGATATCTATCATAACCTAGACGCGTGGCCTCCCATGTACGAAGGTTTCCTTGAGCACTTCCCAAAGATTCTAATTTCTAAAACAGTTTTTGACTATACCTTTATGTAAGGTGTTATTGTGAGGTGATGTCCACGGTTGGAACATGAGTCACATTTAGTATATATTTGTATCCAAACTCACAGCATATGTGTTGTTGTATTTTGCACGACAATTGTTGTAATAAAGTTGTAGTTGTTTTCTGTACCATGTATTTGACGACTCAGAATGGGTTGGATGGAATGGACCTATTTTGGGGTCGTTACATGAATTGATCAACATGGTTATAATTATTGTTTATATAAATTCTGAAATGATTATATATTTCTTTGAGATATTAATATATTTGGCCTGTAGTGCAAATATGAACTGTTGATGAATATATTTGGTCGTAGTGCAAATATGAACTGTTGAGGAATATCTTTGGCATGTAGTGCAAAGATGAATTATTGATGAATATCTTTGGCCTGTAGTGCAAAGATGAATTGTTGATGAATATCTTTGGCCCGTAGTGCAAAAATGACATGTTGTTGAATATCTTTGGCCAGTAGTGCAAAGATGAACAGATGTTGAGATGAACATGACCAACTGGTGATACAAATGAATATCTTTGGCCATAGTGCAAAGATGAAGTTATTAGTATGATTATGAACAGGAAATGTGATTTGGTGTAACCATGATCTTTGATGTTTCAGGTAAAGATAGGTGATGAAAATTATCTTCGTCCTGGATGAGAAGAGGAATTTAGAACTACAGTTATGATTATGAGTTATTCATATGATTGTGGACCAGAATTGTTGATTGATGTTACAGGGATAAAACATTGTTGGTGGATTTTTAACATGGAGAAGATAATAGACTTTATAGTCTATTTGACTCTTCTAATGGATTGCTCGTTCCGCTGTAACTATGGTTGAAATTTTTATCATTTACCATATGTTCTAAATCTCTGATTTATTATTGATGAAGGCTATTAATAATTTAATAATCTTTAGTCATGATATTCTTTACTGAGCTAGTTGTGCTCACCCTTTTGCTTCACAATTCCTTTTAGATAATAAGAGTGTAGCTGGGTCGAGCAAGGGTAACGGGAAAATAGAACGGTGGTCTCTAGCTGTGGATGTTCTCCCGAAGCAGTATAAAAAAGTTCATTTAGTAGTTTTATTTGGTGAATCCAATAGGGTAAGGTGTACCCAACGTTGGAAGGGTGTTTTGTCACTATCATACAAGATGTCTAACGACATACAATCTCGTGTCATCATAAGACAGGGATGTGCTCATCCACTTGCTGAGTATATATACGAGCACTACCTATATAATCTTGGTGTTTGTTTGAAGTATAATTCTCAATTAGAGACAGTAGAGATAATGATATATCAAGAGAAGACTCATCATTGGGAAGAATATGATAGTAATCTTCTCGCTTTTCTTTGGGGTCTATTGGGTCAACCAAGGATAATTTTGTGGCCATATGATATCTATCATAACCTAGACACATGGCCTCCCATGTACGAAAGTTTCCTTGAGCACTTCCCAAAGATTCTAATTTCTAAAACAGTTTTTGAATATACCTTTATGTAAGGTGTCATTGTGAGGTGATATCCACGGTTGGAACATGAGTCACATTTGGTATATATTTGTATTCAAACTCACAGCATATGTGTTGTTGTATTTTGCACGACAATTGTTGTAATAAAGTTGTAGTTGTTTTCTGTACCATGTATTTGGCGACTCAGAATAGGTTGGATGGAATGGACCTATTTTGGGGTTGTTACATTTGGCTCATGCTGTATTTTTCTTTCGGTAGGTAATCAGGGGAATCAAGAGCAAGTGTGACGAGAGCTCCCTTTTATCCAAATGGTTTAGATATATTATGTTTAGGTTGTGATACATTAGTTTGTTTGGAATTGTAATAATTATTTTAAATTGTGGTTTGAGTCAGTTTGATAGTTATATTGATTGACTTGTGGTATTTATCAAATATTAAGACTATTCTTATGTGGCTTTGAGCCTTGCTATTAAATTCTTCAGTTTTGTTATGTTTTGAGTAACCCCTCTTTCTATTTCGGAAAGGGGGTGTTACATTGATGATATATTACTGATAAGGAATTATATTCCTATGCTTCAATTGATTAATATCTGGTTATCTAAACAGTTCTTTATGAAGGACTTGGGAGAAGCATCCTATATTTTGGGGATAAAGATCTATAGAGATAGATCTAAAAGAATGCTTGGCTTATCCCAAGGAACGTACATTGACTCGATGCTAAAGAGATTTAGCATGGAAAATCCCAAAAAAGGTCTCGTGCCGATAAGCCATGGAATACATTTCTCCAAGAAACAGGCCCCAAAGACACCTGAGGAGAGAGACTGTATGAGTAAGATTCCTTATGCTTCAGCAATAGGATCTATCATGTATGGTGTGATATATACTAGAACGAATGTCGCTCATGCACTTAGTGTAACAAGCAGATATCAGTCAAATCCAGGAGAAGAACACTGGAAGGCAGTGAAAAATATCCTAAAGTACTTGAGAAGAACTAAGGATGTATTTCTTGTCTACGGTGGGTCTGAATTGAAACTTGAGGGCTTCACAGACTCAATTTTTCAAACAAAACAAGATGACACTAAAGCAAGTATGTAGGTGCTTATTAGAGAATAAGTTAACTGAACGTGACTCACTAAGGAATACCTAATAGAGTTTTACTTGCCTGTCAATAGAAATTCCTGTAATAATAGTAGTACAAGTAATCCTTAGACTTGAGATCATCATAGTATCTTGTATATAATGATTTATACTTTGACTTATTCCTTAAGACACTTAGGGTATATCAAAAGGTATGCTTGCGTGTAATAAGTTATATATGGAGATAATGAATTATTAATAAAGAATTTACCACTTCTAGTAAAAGAAGAGATATGTCCTATGTGATTTGGTAAATGACAACCCACGAATCATTGGCCAAGGTGAAATAAAATTAGAAAGTAGTTTCCAATTTACATTCATTAGAAGTTGTGCATTTAGGAATCGAAATACATATAATTAAATAGAATAAGACTTGACAGTAATTCCATGTCTTATATTTAATTGGAACATTGTATGGTGAAATGATTGAATTGTACTGTAATTATTTACTCAAAGGTTCTTTTATTATTAATGTTGAAATCTATATTATCTGGAAAGTCGTTGATTACTAGGGAGGTGTATCCCTATTGTAGAATAAATATTATTTATTTAAATAAATTAATAGTTTAATTTCTTTATTTAAATAAGATTAAAAAAATTTTAATTGATTTATTCACAACCGGTTTAATATGAAGAACCTAAAGGGCCAGACCATAAAAGGAAGAATAATTATTTAAGAAGTTAATGGCATAATCGTAATAATATGTTCAGTGTATTTCATTTAATCTATGGTGATAGAGTAAATTAAATAGCTTAATATTTATTATTTAATATTTTGGAAATATTAAATATAAATTAATAAGAGAAGACTTATTAATATTATTACAATTATTATTATTTTAATTTCTAAAGGAGTTTGAGAATTAATTTAATATTAGTACTCTCATTTATTCCTAATAGGATTAGGAGGCAAATTAATTAAAAAAAATTAATTAATTACCCCTAATAAGATTAAGGAGCTTAATTAATTAAAGAAGTTTAATTAATTAAATAATACTCTATTTTAATTATATTAAAATAGGTTAACTGATATCTTTATAAGAGAAGTCTTATATTAGATATCAAGGTGTGTGAAAATATGTGATTCCAAAAAGTTAAAGAGTACACTCTTTTTCTACAGAGATAGTAAAAACTAGGGTTGGAGCCAAACACCCTTCTTCTTGATTCTTGTTCTTCCTTGGTGGATCACCTCTAGAGGCCAAATGCTTGGGTGGCTAACGTTGATCAAAGAAAGGAACCAAACCGCGTATTCAAGGAGAGCACAAAGGAGTAGGAGTTGAACTTGTACCTAAGGAAGCTCGGATCTTCAAGGGTATGATTTTGTTTCTCCTACTCTTTTTATTGACTGATAATCAAAGCACAAGAATGATCTTGATTTATGGTTTGTAAGAAAAATTTTAAAATCCGTTTTACTTCTCTTTCGCTATATTTATGTGATTTGATTGCATGCTCTTGTTTCTAACAAACCTAACAGATTTCAGATAAGCAAGAAACAAGAACATAAAAGAAAATCACAAGAACATTTGACAAAGCTTCACTCCACGATTCACAAAAAATCTTGCTTTGCTACTAAGTTCATCAGAACTTGGGCTAAAGGCAACTTAGTTGCACAACAACGACAACCTCAACTACACTCATTGCAGAGCTGCCAAGCCTGCTAAGTTTGAAGAGTACTTAGTGTACTAACATTCCAAGTCTGTTGGGCTTGAAGAGTTCTTTGTGAACTAGCTTTCCAAGACTGCTAGTCTTGAAGGAATCTCTGTGATTCGAAGATTGTAAAATATACTTAGTGGATTTCCTGCTTGTTGAAGCAGAAAAGTGGAGTAGGAGTCTTGAGTACTATGAACCAATTAAATCACTGTGTCATTTACATTCTACCATATCTACTATAACTGATGTTTGATTTATAACCTTGATTTTATCTTAAGGGGATAACTAAAACATATATTCCACGCTACTTAATTAATCATTTAATTAACAAATATGTTAAGTTACTCTTTGAAAAGAAAATTTTAAAATATGTATTCAACCCCCCCCTCCCCTCCCCCTCCTCTTCTAGATAACTTCCGTGCCTCTGAGAATTAACACATCGCTTATGTGACGCCCCCAAAATAGGGTCCATACAACCCAATTTGAATCGCCAAAATACATACCATAACCATACGTTCTCTTAATACAGTGTCATAGATAATACGATAATATCCACACTCAAACTACAATTTCGTAAAAGATACGACAACACATATTACATGTTTCAACATGATTATTGTCACACTATTTAACAACATGGTGAAGACAACTATAGAAATTATCTCGGATCATCACTTCACACCCCGGCAAGTCCCAACTACACTCTCATTTTCTGAGAAGAACAATAGAACAAAATGAAAAAGGGTGAGCTCAAATAGCCCAGTAAAGAATATCATAACTAAGATAATGAAGAATATATTATCCTTAGCCTTCAACAGTGAAAAATCTGATAGAATATAATAGACAACAAGTTTTAGATCAACAACTGTAACAAAAATATTAATCAATTAATTCAGAGAGTAAAATAGATAATTATATCCACAATCTTCTCCAAATTAAAAGTTCACCATCAATATTTTATCCTTGTAACACCAATCAATATTTCCTGATCATAATCATAAAATTAATAGTTCGTCTTTGTACTACGGGCCAAAGATATTCAATTATAACACCAATGGTTATGATCATGCCAATCAACAGTCCATATTTGAACTACGAACCAAAGAGAACTTTCCACCACGTGTCCTTGCTATACTGACCAAAGACACTCAACGATCATATCATCTTTGCACTCAGACCAAATACATTCACCATAACTTGATTCTTTGATGATTAGTACAAACAACAGTGATATAAAGAATGAACGGAAGTTGTAGGAATTATAAAATAAAAGAATCAACATCCGAGATTTGATGTTTTATTTATCCAGAGTTAATAATGATATCCAGAAATTCAATTAGAGTTTAAGAATATGATAAATAAGATTCACAATTCAACTATCACATGTAAAACGAAATAAAAAGTTTCAGGTGAAAAGATATTAGATAAAGCATGTGTAAACTGCAATAAGAAGATTCAGGTGAAAAGTTATTAGATGAAGTGCAAACTATTAAGGAAGTTCTAAATAGTTTAGGACTTTTCACCTGTTAATGAAAAAGTTATCGAACAAATAACAATTTCTTACCATAATATGGAGTATAAAAGAAAATGATATCCCTTACCTCAATTAACAAGTGATTGGATGCTGCTTTCTATGAAGTCTATTAACCTAAATATATTTATACTTTAATTAGTAACTATCACATATGGTGTACACTAACTCTTATATTATGAAATTATCAAAAGTGATTATATAGTATAAATTTGTGTAGTATACATAATAAGCTTCAAAATAATATTTCAAAATAAAATCTTCCAAAGGAAGTTTTTCAAAATAACTCTTCTAAAGAAAGAATTAAACATCATGTGATGTGTGTGAGTGTTTGACCAACTTTTATAAAAAATACTTACTTGAACAATACTCGTACTCTTACTGATCTTCACAAATACTCAAGATAGGTTAACTCACTTAGAGAGAACTTACACTAAGAAATTTTTAGAGAGTGGAAGGAAGTTTAAGCAAGAAAGTTATGAATTTCCTTATGTTAAGCCTTTTTATTTATAGCCAAAATATCTCACATTTTATAAATATATTATTCATCCATTATCATTATCTTTAAACATAATGATTATCCATTTTCATCCATTATCTTTACTTTAAACATAATAATTACTCATTTTCATCCATTTATCTTTACTTTATTCAAAAAGAATAATCCATTATCAATATTTATTCATAAGAATAAATCTATTATCAAAAAGATTATTCCATTATACTTATTTATTCAAACAGATAAATCCATTATCAAAAAGATTATTCTACTTTAATTATATTATATGTCTTCTACATTATTGACTTAATATATTAATATCACGGATATTATTGTTCTTCAAATAATGAGTTAACCTAACTATTTAAAACTCGTGACTTCCATTTATGCAACTATCCATTACTACCCTTGCTATGATGTCAGTTATTGGTTCAATAATATAAGATACTGTGACAATTATTGTGACATCTCTAAATTTGTGTTTGCTATAGTGGACTGGTGCTCACTAGTTTCTTTTGAGTATAATTTTTATAGACTTACAATATTGACAACCAGATCTTCCCAGGAAAGAGGGGGTCTTCCGTATAAACAACGCGCAATTAAATAACCCCTTTCTTTGACAGAACTTTCTATATTGTCAATAATATTTATTAGCCTAATAATATCATATCAGATAAAATGAGTTACTGTGTCGTGTCAATTATAATAATATGAAATATTGTGCATTTGTTATTGTGGCAATTATTGAGTTCAATAATATGAAATATTATGTTGCTGCTATTGTAACAATTATTGAATCAATAATATGAAGTACTATGTAATACTGTGTGATACTGTAGAATGTCGTGTGTCAATGTAGAATTTTGCGTCCTACTGTACTTTTATCACCGGTATTTAAACAGTAAAAATGTTAGTACCGTTAACTATACTTTTTTTTTATTAAAAAGGTTATTTATGTCTTCTTCTGCATCCGACAATAATTTGTTGTGGGACCCACCAATGATTGGTTATTTCGGCCTCGTCGCACTTTTACCTAATATTCTTGACAAAACAAATATTCTCCGATAGAATGAATATTTCCCGACAGACTTTTATAATTTACACATATCACCCTTAACTTTAAATTTTTATCAATGTAACTATTTACTTAATAGAATAATAATTATAAGAAAAATTGAATACTTTTATTTCATTAAATTTGGGGTCTTATAACTTAACTGTCTTGATCTTATTGAAAAACCTAAAAAGGACTATCGGAGTTGGGGGCATTGGGGGCTCCAGGATGACTCTCCGACACTTAAGTCAAAACAAGGAGAGGAAATTCTTATAAGAGTAAAATATCATATCTTGATTATGATAGAGCATCCCCTATTTATAACATAACAGATGATCTTTTCTTTCGGGAGTTGGGATTAGAACCCTATTAGATTTTTGAGTCGTTTCAGGTCGTCAATTATTAGCTGATTAAATATTATGATAATTTTTTAATATACTTCTAGAATACTCCTCGAATGAAATTATTATATTACCCTTTATTAATAGTGATTTAAAAATAACACGTGACAACTCGTTATTAGTAGATTATTTTTACTCACATTATTTGTTTCCTTACTCCTTTAAAAATATATTTTAAAAGAAATAAATAATATTTATTTATATATATATATATATATATATATATATATATATATATTAGTAATTGCCCGTGCAAGGCACGACGTAATGAAATCCTCACTCTCTCTTCATTTCAACAATCTCACTTTTATTTCCTTTCTCTCCTCCTTCCTCTCCTACTACCCTTTCTCACCTAAATCAATTAGAATGAATATAAACTGTCATTGTGTTTTTCCGCTCAAATTTAAAGTGGGTTCTTTCTTATTTAATATAGATTTATTTATCTTGATAACATTTTATTACTATTATTTTTATATTTACACCCTGACAAATAGCTGCGTTCTGCAACACATGCTCCAACTCGTTGGGCCCAACCTATTTTAATGCCTGAGGCGTTTTTGCTTGAATACCTCCACGGCGCACTCTTTTTATTTTTTTATATACCTTTATGCACATGGCAAGGTCATCGTATAGTATTACTTTTTTAATCTTGGCAGTACATGACAATATGAATTGTTTATTAAAGCATCCGTGGTGCCTATTTGGTTTGATGCCAACCACAACGTTTTGCTCTATGGCGCTTATTTAGACTTTAGTGTACATTTCTGCGGCACCTTTTGCGGTTCTAATAATTAAACCTTTTTTATTTTATTTTATTGGAACTCACGTGCCTTCCATTTGCACCTATGACGCTTTATTTTCTTTTTGGCACGGTGACGTTTTTGCCTTTTCTCCTAGTATTTTCGAGCCCATGGCCGCTATAGAGCATAGGCCAAGCAGCCCACCATTTTTTTATTTTTATTTTTTGCATGGTAAAAGCGTTTAAATGCTTGGGGGCCCAAGAATAATCAGGGTTTTAAACCTGACGTAATTCTTTTTAGACAATCCCGTGGTGTCATTTTCATTGTGTGAACCCATGACGTTACTGGCTTTAAAACGGCACCCATGGCGTTAATCAATTTTTTTTTGGGTCCTTAACACTAATATACAACAATTAGAAAGTAATTACAAAAATAAAACATACACAAAATAATTATAAAAATAACGCAATTCATATTAATAAGGAAACCTAAAATTAAGGATAAATATCTGTCATAACTAATCATTCAAATTCAAATATCTGGGATCTAACTACAAAAATAAATTCAAATTCAAATATTCAAATTCAAATTTCATAGGAAAGACTGCACAAATTTTGTACTCTGCAGGAGGTGGCGGAGGCAATTTTCAGAGGAGGTGGAAGCTTTGGAGGAGGTGACAGCGTCGGAGGAGGTGGTAATGGTGGCTTGAGAGGCGGCGGTGATGGCTATGGAGGAGGTAACAATGGCGGTGGTGGCGGAGATGGCGGTGGTGGCTCAAGTGGTGGTTATAGAAACGGCGGAGGTGGAGGCTTGGGCGGTAGTGACAGGAGCAACCATTTTCTGGTAGTAAAAGGAAATTCTCAAAATACTGCAGAGGAGAAGATCGTTAATAATGTCATGGTAACCAAACTTTTATAATAAGATAACCAAAACTTTTATACTAAGGTAACCAAACTTTTATACCAAGGTAACCAAACCTTGGTAATTACCAAGGTAACCAAACTTTTATACTGAGGTAACCAAACTTTTATACTAAGGTAACCAAACTTTTATACCAAGGTAACCAAAACTTTTATACTAAGGTAACCAAACTTTTATACTAAGGTAACCAAACTTTTATACCAAGGTAACCAAACTGTCATACCAAGGTAACCAAACATTTATACCAAGGTTACCTTGGTATGAAAGTTTGGTTACCTTGGTGTGAAGGTTTGGTTACCAACTCCACTATGAAAAAACTGATGGTGTGGAGATGGATTGGTTACCTTGGTATGACAGTTTGGTTACCTTGGTATAAAAATTTGGTTACCTTAGTACAAAAGTTTGGTTACCAAACTTTTATACTGAGGTAACCAAACTTTTATACTAAGGTAAACATCAATCAACACCAATCAATAAAAAAAGTGATCATAAATTCATAATCAAACGCACATTTTGCATAAAATTAAGATCATAAACCCCAAATGAATGAAATTAAAGAGAAAACCTTAAAAACTGGTGCTCGAGAGAAAGAGAGAGAGAGAGGTAAAATAGAAGTACTTACAAAAATAGAATACAAAAAAATATGAAGAACAATTGGAATAATGAAAGAGAGAGAAAAAAATAGCAGAATAAAAGAAAATGGAAGAAATGACGTCTTCATCTTTTATACAAAAATGGCAGAAATGGCGTCTTCATCTTTTAAAGAAAAAATGGCAGAATAGAAGAAAATGAGAGAGAAAATGGCAAAATGTCGTCTTCATCTTCTCTCTTCACTGGTGTCTTCATCTTCTCTCTTCACTCTTCACTCTTCAGCTTTTGTCTTTAAATATGAAAATAGAAGAATAGAATTGCAGTGGCGTACAAAAAATGGCAGTAGGAGGAGATGAGAGAGAAAATGGCACCTACCAAAACTAATCCCCTAAATTAAGGAATTCTAATTACACTGATATTGCCATGTCAGTCATTACATATTAATCCCTTAATTTAAGGACCTTTAATTATGTTAAGATTGAAAATAAAAACAAAAAAGTGTAATACTTTTGTAATTATTTTATAGGTATATGATTTTTGTAATTATTTTTAAAAATGTACTACTATATGTAATTTATCCTTTTTTTTAATGATGTATTTGCTTGGCGTTTTTGCGTACAGCCTATGTTGACTTTTTTATTGGGTTAACTATGCGTTTGACTCCGAAATATACACTTTGAGATTTAAATTTTTTTATTCTGTTACCAAAAATATCTTTAAATAATAACGATAAATCCTATTCCTAATTTTAGTCAATTTTTTTGTCAAAAAATGATCACATATCTTAATTTAATATTTAAATATAATTGATTGTATAAATATCGTAGTTGACTTAATTAAGTTGTAGAAATACATGCTAAAGATTAGATTAACAAAATAAAGGGTAAAAATATGCATTTATACAACTAAATTGCATATTAATAATTTCCATCTCATTTCGTTCACCAAACCAAAAAATTGTGAAAATCTTCATCATCATCTCATTCATTTTCATTTTATCTTCATTTTCATTATCAACCCAAGGGTTCTCGAATTATAGCGAATTTTTGTGAAAGATCTGAAAGGTTCAAACCTAGATCTACGATTGATGCGACTAGTTTTGGTCTCGATCACCATAGATGCTTAAACCAAGGGCTATATTTGGATTAGATCTTACGCTTGGTGCTAGATCTGGAGTTAAGTTTGGTTTGTTAATTAAACTGGATTCGAGTTGAATTTGATTTGGTTTGATTTGGGTTTAATCCTCCCAGATGTATTGATATATATTGTTGCACCATTTTGTTGCTTAAAAACGACACCATCATAATTTTGACACCCCCAAATCTGGTTTATCTGCAAACCTGACTTTGGTGTATCACAAGTGATTACCATTTATTCCATACATCATTATTTCATGAAATATAACAACATATTTATTCAATTCCCAGATTCTATTACCTTAAAATCTTCATTCATTATAATAATGATAATTATATTATTCTTTAATTTTTTTACATGTGTGGCTTTCATCCGCCATAACAGATACATACGATTTATTTTAAGCAAGTGTGAGCATTCAATTGCTCATCAAGTTCTAGCAGTTGAATAACAACAATCTCAAGAATCACATATTCTTTTAAAACTTCAATAACCGAACAAAGGTTATGAAGCAACTCGAATAATAGGAATAAATTCTGATTCCTATAATTTTAAAGCATTGGTCACATTCACTTTAATATAACATCAATTCTTATATTCTTTTCCTTACATACTATCTAGCTAAATTCATTAGCATAAACTTAACATTAACAGTTCATGAAAAAATTGAACTCTTTTCATATTTGAACAGTTCTAATACAGAACCGTTCATCTCACATAATTACATAACTGTTAAAAATTTGACACATAGCCTTATTCATCATAAACACCTTGCACAAACATCACACATTTGCACATAGGTAAAACTTTCTCAAGTTCAACATCTGAGAAAGTTTAAGAAACTAGCTCATTTAAATATGAATGAAGTTAGGAAACTTGCCTTAAGCACTGCATACAACTATAGTTTACGTTGTATGGGTCTTCGAAATCCCTATATATCAAATAAGGAATCATATATACCAATTAGTCATATAATTGACTTACGCATTGGTTTAAACTTAACTTTACTTCTTATGGTTCGCGTTCTAATACTTAAGTCCACGCAACCACCTTTCTAGGCCGTCTTTCGGCATTACGACATACAGAGATGTCTTAAGTCTTATCATCATCTTTTTTGATAGATTTACATTACCTTTCCTTCTTCATAGCTTAACTTATCCGAAGCATTACAATTGTAATGTTCGTTATGCCAATTATCATTCCTTATGGCTTTCAGATAGATAGGTACTATCGATACGATAGTGTAATCCATATGTTATAGACTAACATCTGAGTGAGGGTATTGGTAATATGGACTGTTCATGTTATTACGAATACTCTGGATTTCGGATAGATAGATACTATTCGTAGATACAGTCTATACATCCAAGTGAGGGTATCCAAGCACAGCAATAGTTCTTCAGGGAATTATTATCTGTTATGGGATACTGTGAGCCTTGGATCTATGGGAATTGTATCTTGTAAAATTTATATAGTAGTTCGATTAGATATAAGCATCAAATCAAATACAGTGGGTGCATAGATTTGGATGCGTTATATTAATTGATTAGTTGTGAACAACAGATCGAATACCGTGGGAGTATAGATTTGGGGGCGTCACAAGTTTGGTATTAGAGCATTTAGGTTATAGATCTAAGGAAGAGGTATCTTAGTATATAATCTTCGAGTCTGTAAAAATATTAAATTACACATAAAATAACAATAAAAACTTTATGTTATGTGTAAAATTTAGTAAATATAAGTAATAAAAAATTTCTTCTTTTATAGGATGTCCAACTTCGATGGTGAGGAAATGCCGATAGTGGTGCAGAGGAAGAAGAATTGTTTCATGATCAGCAATTATTAGATGTTGAGGAAGAGGAGGATCCAGTAGCAGGACTATTAATGAGGATTGAAGACCATGAACAAGCAATGGCATCACTGGTACAGAAATTCGAGCATGATAATGATAAAATGAAGTTTAGGGCACATTTGGCCGAGGGTATGCTGGAGCTTGAAAGGGGAACCACAAATCAACTAAAGGTATTACTGCATCACACACAGAGCGGCAGGAGGGAAATAAAGTTGAGGTTAACAAAGTCTGCTCTAGGAACTCGGGATGTATTTAATGATTTGCAGCGTCAAGTAGTTCGATATCTAGTGGAAGGGAAGAAAACTGCTTATCTGATAGATCGATCTGTGGTATGCCACATGATCCAAGATTCGTTTGATGAAGCTAATGATTTCTAGAATGTAGTATAGAAATCTAAGTGCTCTATATTAGTATAAATAAAAGAGCATTTGTTGTTTGTATTAGTGTTTATGTAAAACTACTAGTTGGTTATGTTTGTATTATTGTCAAATATGAATAAAAAGTATGTTTGTTTCATACAGATTCTTATTATAGATGTTTGTATTTGTTTTATATAAAATCATGCCACAAACTAGAAGACCTCAGCAAGAGATAGATAACAATGTTAATCCTACCCAACAGTTAGTAGAACTCTTGTTAGGTGCTATGAATAGATCCACAACTCAAACCACACCATTCAAGGACTTTAAACTAGTAGGTCCACCTGAGTTTAAATGTACATCTGAACCTGTAGATGCACAAATCTGGATTACTGAGATAGAAAAAATTTTCTTAGTAACAAATGTTAATGACAATCAAAAGACAGTTTTTGCAACCTTTTTCTTAAATGAAGATGCAAATTATTGGTGGGAATCTACAAGGGGTCATGTAGAAATAGAAGTTGTGTCATGGGATAAATTCAAGAATTATTCTTTGAAAATTATTTTTTCCAATCTCTGAAGGATCGTATGGAAGTGAGATTCTTAGAATTGAAACAAGGAGAACTTACTGTATCTCAATTTACAACCAAGTTTAACGAACTGTCCAGGTTTGCTCCACATCAAGTTAATATTGAACCTAGGAAGACTCGGAGATATCAGGAAGGTTTGAAACCTCAGATACGTAGTAAATTGTCTATATTCCAAATAAAGACTTTTTCCAAAATACTCGAGAAAGCTTTTATAGCTGAGAGTGAAATGAGAACCTCATCAAATTTCATAAAGATAAAAAGAATCAAAATGAGGGAGGGAAACCTAAGACCGAACCCAGTTCAGGTGGGTTTAATAAAAGGAAATGGGATACTAATTTTTCTAACAACTCTGGGAAAAAGGTAAGTAATAATAACAACAATTTTATCAGTAACAAAAATAATAAGATTGAACCATGTCCTACATGTTGGAGAAGACATAAAGTTTTATGTCAAAATAAATGTTTTAATTGTGGTCAGGAGGGACACTATTCTCCACTGTGTCCTATCCCTAATAAAAATAAATGTTTCAATTGTGGTTCGTCGGAATATTTAGCACAGAACTGTACCAAACCCAAGAACCAAGGAGGAGGGGGAACTAGAGTCCCAGAGAATAGATAAACAGTAGCTGTAGTTGGAGCTCAGAGTAGCCCAATTGCCAGAACGTTTAATATTTCAATGAGGGATGTTGTTACTTCACAGGACGTGGTGACAGGTATCATCTCTATCAACACTTTAAATACATATGTGTTATTCGACTCTGGTGCTACTTGATCTTTTGTGTCTAAAAGTTTTTCTAAAAATTTGAATATACCATGTGAAAACTTATACATACCATTCTGCGTAAAAATTGCAAATAACGAGAAGATTCCTGTTAAGACTATATATACGAACTGTAGTGTGGATATAAAGGGACACAAATTTTTGGTGAATCTTATTTTAATTTAGTTAGGAGAATTCGATGTAATCTTAGGAATGGATTGGTTAGTTAATCATAATGCGATGATTGATTATCATAAAAAATGTATAAACCTATTGACTACGTCGAAGTCAAAGGTAATGTTCAACGGAGGTTATTCACCTTTGCAATCTCGATGTCTGACCATAACTCAGGCAGAAAGATTACTTAGAAAAGGTTGTTTAGGTTATTTGGCCTACATAGTTGATATTCGAAAGGAAGGAGTAAAACTAAATCAAATACCTATAGTTAAGGAATTTTTCGATGTATTCTCAGATGACTTACCAGGTCTTCCTCCAGATAGGGAAATCGAGTTTGTTATTGACCTTGCACAGGGTACGACACCAATTTCTAAGGCACCATACAGAATGGCATCTGTATAACTGAAAGAGTTACTAGTACAACTACAAGAACTCTTAGATAAAAAGTATATACAACTAATGTTTCACCTTGGGGAGCACCGATATTATTTGTAAAGAAGAAGGATGGAACCATGATGTGACGCCCCCAAAATAGGTATACAACACCCATTCTGAGTCGCCAAATACATGGTATAGGAAGTAAACTACAACTTCAATAATACAATTGTCGTGCAAAATACGACAACACATACTGTGAGTTTAAATACAAATATTGTCTTCTGGACAATATCCACACTCAAATAAATCCTCATTACAATTATTCAAACACTATTTTACAGAAATAGTGAGGACTGCTAAAACATCTTTCTAGAACCATCACTCCATACCCCGACTAGATCCTGCTATGTTCTCACCTCCTGAGAAGAAAAATGGAACAAAAAAGAAAAGGGTGAGCTCAACTAGCCCAGTAAAGAATATTATGACTAAGATAATATACAACAAATTATCGTTAGTCTTCAACAGGGAAAAATCTGATAGAATATAATTGACAACAAGTTTTAGATCAACAACTGCAGCGGAAACAGCAAACCATTAGAAGAGTCAAGTAGAGAATGAATTCTACTATCTTCTAAGATTTAAAAGTCCATCATCAATATTTTATCCCTGTAACATCAATTAATAATCATCTTTATCCAAATATTCATCTTTGCACTACAGGCCAAAGATATTTATTTGAATCACCTGTCAGTCATGTTCATCTCAACACCTGTTCATCTTTGCACTACAGGCCAAAGATATTCATCAAGTAATCATACATCTTTGCACTACAGGCCAAAGATATTCAGTAATATCATCATTTAGGACTGAGGATGATGAAAAATATCTTAAAGAAAACGAATCCAGTGAGACAGAAGGACAAATAGTAGGAATTCGTATAACAGTTTATCCAAGATCAATAATACTTCATAATAATCAATTGTGAAGCAGAATTCAAAAATAAAGATCAAAACATGGATACAATCAAAGATAGTAACCATAATAGACATCTTGGACAAAAAGGGAAAATTTTATTTTTCGGTGAATAGTGCCGTATTCGTGAATAGTACCGTATACGTGAATAGTGCCGTATACGTGAATAGTAACTCCGACACAAAAAGTTTCAAATTTGATAAAAACTCATATCAATATTTCAGCATAATGATATTGAAGAAAATAATATCATTTAAGAAGAAAAAATAATATCCCTTACCTCAAAATATCAGTACTTCTGATCGGAATACCGGTATAAGGCTGAAAGAAACTTGCACTGATGAATAGAAACTCTCAAAGTATCTAAATACTCACAAAATACACTCAATAATCTAGAGAGAGAAAGAGAGAAAACTTGTTTCAGGTGTGATTTTCAATTCTAACTTAGCCCTCTATTTATAGGAAAATTTTAGTAGGCTTGACCTGCAACCTGATGGTTTTACCTGCTACTATTCCCACCCACCACATTTAAAATATAATTCAGCACATTTCTTCACCAACCAAGAGTGGGGCCCACCAATTCTAGAATTTTTCATCAAAATGATAAACTTCGAAAATTCAACAATTTCTGAACCAGTCATCTCGTAAAATTCATAATAAATCATATGTTCATTTTTAACGGTTCAAAATTTGTGGATATATACTCAACTTATATATGTATAACATATCCAAAAATTACCACGATCCAACGGTCGGATTAAAAATTATAACCCCCGTAAAATATCTGAAAAACCCTGATTTTTAATACCTCCATTCCGACAAAAATACTCATAAAAACCTCAACATTAACTCCTTCATTTTTAACCACAAAAATATATCTCTCATTTATATCCACATAAAATAAATATTTCCTTATCATATAAATCAATAATTAATTATTTATAAATAATATTACAGAATCACATTTATGACAACCAGGTCGTTCACAGGGAAGAGGGGGCTTTTCAATAAGGATTTCTCCTTACTGGTGCATAAATAGATGACCAAACCTCTCCTTAGACAGAACTTTCTAGACATTGCCAATAATGTTATCTAATAATATTATTCAAATAATATGAATTATTGATTTGATAAAGGAAAATACTGTGCAGCAACAATTATTGAAACAACAATAATATAAAATATCAACGCATCAATTATTGAATCAATAAAATAAAATACTGAATAATAATTACTGTAACAATTATTGAGTAGTGCCTTCTTACATAAGAATCAATAATTGGTGCAATACCGTGTGCTACTGTATTTTAACCACCGGGTATTCTAATAGTATTAACGGTAACAACTACGCCGTTATTTATAAACAACTTATACTTGTCGTTTTCTTCATCCAATCGCTTTCCGTTATGGGGCCCACACAAGGCTGCGCCGTCGTACGAATATTCCCCGACGCCAAGAATATTCCACGACCAAACGAATATTCCCCGACAAAATGAATATTTTATAACCACTTGCTTATTTTGTAAAATTTGCACATTTCACCCATAACCAAAGTATTATATCAAATTAACCCCTTATTATTCACAATAATATTTAGAGAAAATTTGATTTTATTCATTAATAAGTTGGGGTCTTACACATGAGGTTATGTATGGACTATAGAGAATTAAATAAGCTAACCATAAAGAATAGATATCCTTTACCAAGAATTGATGATTTGTTTGACCAATTAAAGGGGGCCGAACACTTTCAAAAATTAACCTACGGACATGTTATCATCAGTTAAAAGTAAGAAAAGAAAATGTGTCGAGGACAGCGTTTAGGACACGTTATAGACATTATGAGTTTCTTGTGATTGACAAATGTACCGGCAGCATTTATGGACTTGATGAATCGAGTAATTAAACTATGCTTAGACAAATTCATTGTAGTATTTATCAACGATATTCTGGTATACTCGAAAGCACGAGAAGAGCATGCTGAACACTTAAGAATCATATTAGAGATATTACGAAAGGAACAACTTTACGCAAAGTTTTCCAAATACGAATTCTGGTTGAAGAGAGTTCAATTTTTAGGTCATGTAATTGACAAAAATGGAATTTCAGTAGATCCAACTAAGATCGAAACGGTTGTGAATTGGGAATGACCAACAACTCCAACAGAAGTAAGAAGTTTTCTCGGTTTAACAGGTTATTATCGACATTTCATAAAAGATTTTTCAAAGATAGCAATCCCACTAACCAATTTAACTCGAAAGACGGTGAAATATGTCTGGACAGATAAATATGAAGAAAGCTTCCAAGAGTTGAAGAAGCGACTGAGCATGGCTCCAATATTGTCCTTACCAGATGATACATGAGGCCTTGTAGTATTTAGTGATGCGTCACACAAAGGTTTAGGGTGTGTGTAATATTCCAGAATTTTAAATTGTAATATTAAATAATTATTGAATTATATAAGTATTTAATGGATATGTTTATTGTTGAATAAATAATTGTTCAATTTGAGTTGATTTGATATAGTAATTATTTGTTAAGTAAATAATTAAGGAGTTAAAAAAAATTAATTGTTATGAGATAATATACTAATTTAATTTAATAATTAAGTTAGAGAGTTTATAATAATTAAATGAATTATTATATTTTAAATTGAATTTGTAATTAAAATGAAGTTTTAGTTGATTAAAAAAAATTATAATTATAAAAGAAATTATAATTATGTGGTATTAATTTATGTGTTAAAGTAATTTAATAAATTAGTATTAGAATTTATTAAATTGATTATTAAAATTTAATTAAATAAAAGTGTGACAAATAACCTTACTATAAATGAGTTATTAAAATAAATTAAAGGAGTCTAATTGTGTTTTACCAAACAAGGTATAAGGATTAATTGATTTATTGTAATTAGGTTTACCAAACAAGGTGTATGAGTTAATGGGTTATATTTAGTTAGCTAGCCAAACAAGCCTTATGGCTTTTGATTTTCAAAACTTAGATAACTGATATCAGTTATATCTATATTTATATTAGGTAATTAATATATATTATTACCATACGATATTTTTTGGTTAATACGTAAGTAAGAATAGAGTTAGGAGAAAGACTCAGAAGAAGAGAAGAAGAGAAGAAGAGAAAATTTGAGAGAGAATCCTAGAGAGTTTTGTGAAAAGAATTGGAGAAAAGAAGTCTTGTTGATCAAAGGAAGAAAGTTATCATCTTCTAGCATACAAGGTATCATCTAAACCTTTTTAAAATTCTTTAAAGTTTAGTTGTCTTCTTCTTCCAAAATTCTATGTAAAAGCTTTGTGAAGGATAAATTGTGTGTGGTTTATAGTTTTGTATGATAAATTATTTGTGATAAAACTATTTTTCATAAGTTATATATATGAATAGTTAATTAATTCATGTATGTTTGTACTTTGTGAAGAAACCCATATTACAATGAGTTTATATGAATATATATAAATATGGCTTAGTTTAAAAGTAAAATTAAGGTTTTAGTAGTTGTTTAATTTATAAATTGACAATTGAATTTGAAAAAAAAATGAATAAACATAAACAAAGTATTTTTAATTAATTGTTTTGGTTGAAAAACAAAGTTACAGTGGTGAGTTTCACTGAAAATGTCAAAAATGGAGTTTTATTGAAAGCAGTGAAACTGGGTGTTGTTAATTCGATGTTTATATTATTATATGAGTAAAAACATGTTGAGAGTCTTTAAATTATGTTTATATGAAGTCTCTATATGTATTACATGTTAATTAGGTTGTTAGAAAGGAGCTTGTAGGCCAAATTGACTTTTTGTTCATGTTGTTACCGAGGCTGGTCGTCGAAGTCTGGAGTTTAGCGCCGCAGCGCGGCCCAACAGTGTAAGTTTCACGCCGCAGCGCCAATCGTTGGCATGTGTCTCGCGCCGCAGAGCTAGCTCAGCGCTGGCCCACAGTGTAAATTGTGGCGCCGCAGCGCGAGTTAGCAGAATGGTCAGACAGTGTAATTTATTTACACAAAGTCTGAAAAAGTGTTATGTGTTGATAGTAGGACTGTTAAGTTATGATTTCAGTATTTCTATACTAAGAATGAATATGTTATTTACGATTAACTAGTAATAAAATTTGATTATGTGATTCAAAATTAAAACTTACATGATGAATGTACTTAGTTATATATATTGTGGTAGTGACTAATTATGTCATGATGACATATATATAGGGTATTGTGATTCAAGTTAATTCAGTATAGCTTATATGCAAGGCAAGTCTTCTAACTCCATACTTCTGTTGAGTTAGTTTGTTATGTTTATGCAAGCTTTCTAAATCCATTGTTTCATTGAGCAAGTTATTGTTTCTAATTTAATTATAATTTCGCAAGCTCTTATATCTAGTTTGTTCATGATAATCCAAGTTTTCTAAAACTTATTTTGATGTTGAGCAAGTTATTCTTGTCTTTAACTTGTTAATTAGCATGCAAGTTTATATAATCTGATATATTAATGTTGAATAGCTTTTATTGTTCAAATTGCTATTCGTTATGCATGCTTAATATTCAATTCTAATTAACCTTGGCTTAATATTGTTCTAAGCAAGGTATGTTATAGTTATTCAATATTTATGCTCTTAGATTATTCCTAAAGCTTAACTTTTATATACAATGATTAATTCTCTTATGATTTATTCCATAGCATAATGTGATTACCCTTTTATTCAACTAATCCTTGGTTGATGTTCGTTGAATTCTAAATTACCTTGAAATGTATCCAAACCAAACCTACTTTGGTGCGGACTTGTAATCTAAATACTGAGTTGAACAACTCTTTTATTAGAGGTTTACGCTTAGCGTTGAAATGGTTGTGCAAAATACATTATACGAAGGGCTGATCCCCCTAAGTACGTGGAGTCCTTATAGTCATATGACTATTAAAGTTTAAGTTGAAAGATTACTTATAACTGTGGACATGGTTCGTGGTCATTAGACCCTCAGTTGTATATTTTAGAATGTTAATAGAACATATTGTTTAGTTCTATTGAGCCTATTAGTTGGCAAATGTTGTAAGATTTTATTCATTGTTGTTTCAAGTGAGCTTTGTTTGTTCACTCTTGCTTATATAACTATTATAGCTAAAGATGAGAAGGTAGATGTACCGAGCACCAATAAGAAAAAGGAAAAGATGAACAAGTATTGAAGACTTGTACTATGTTGACAGTTATTTATCAGACTTTAATTTGATTGATGTAATGAATTATTTATTTTATTTTCCACATTTGAATAATTGTACTTAAAGGTTAGATAACCTGGGAGATTTTATTAATGTAATCCCTTAAGGGAAGGTTTATTATTCAATTTTTATTATAATTGTGTAGTTAGATATGAATGTTTGTATATCGTGAACACCGAATCCTGAGAGAATGAAGTACTTGGATTTGGGGGTGTCACAAGTTGGTATCAAAGCTTTAGGTTATGAACCTTAGGTGGGGAAAATTCTTAGGAAGTAACCTTTGAAAAGATAGTGTTGATAACTCTTATCGAGTTTTAAGGAAGAAGTAATAAAATAGTTATGTGCTTATGTGATTATAACTTATATGCTCGTGAGTGACGAATAGTAATGATTAGTAACTAGAAATTTAAAAATTTGTTGTCAGGATGACTAATGTCGGAGAATCTAGTCAGGCTAGGGAGGAAAGACCTCAAATGCCTATAGAGGAGGAGCCTCGCGGCATTCAGGTGGTTTGGGGAACAACTACTGCCACGAAAGTCAGCCCCGTTGGTCACGGTGGTTGAAGATGAGGATGATGATGCGAAAATAGATGAGGAGGATCCCGTTGAGCTGCCACAGGAGAATGAAGATGACGAGGACGAGGAGGAAGAGGTTCCATTGACCTCGATTGCTGCTAGTATGTATGATGAAGTCTACGACCGTAACGTGGAACTTCAGGACACTGTCGAGGAGTTGCAAGAGATAGTAGCTGAGCAACAAACTTCGATGGCACAGAAGGACGATGACATCCAGGATCGAGATGAACGTCTAACTAAGGTTGAAGAGAAGCTAATACAGACTGAAGGAGAGAAGGAACAACTGATTGAGGTGATTTCAGATATGAAAAACAAGCTGAAGGAAGAATCTACTAAGAGGGCAAGAGCTGAAGACGCATACGAGGAAGCTTATCAACGAACCGGGATAGCAGTAAGAGTTTCACAAGCGAAGAGGATGAAGATGGAAGAGATGGATATCGTATTCAATGTCGTGATCAATCGAGCTCAAAATCGGGTCATGGGTTATCCGATTCAGTTCGAGACTCTGCCATCATACGTGTTTGATCGCCGAACAATGTTTCAGATTATGGAGGAAGAGCGTCGTAAGGCTACGCAACATCTTAGTAGAAGATCGCAGGAAATGTGCATGTTATGCTATTAATAAAATGTTAAATAAAATGTAAATCCCAAGTGTTAGGTAACCTATGGGATATGATGATGATGTTATCCTGAAACTTTTGTAGTTCAGGAAAGTAATGTAAATAGCAGTGATGTTATTGTTTTATGTTTTCAAAGAGATTATGAATAAATAAAAGTTATTATTTTATTCAAAGTGTTATGTGTTATGTGACTATTTCTTTTATGGAAGCAAGTTAAGTAAAAAATACTTAAAGAAGTTGAGTAATAATCTAATGAGTGTATATTTTAACAAAAAATGCCTCCAAGATGTCAACCACCACGACAGAGAACCACTGAAGGAACCAATAACAACAATATTGATGCTAACCCCGTTCAACAGCTAGTGACGTTACTAACAGGAGCATTGCGGAATCAACCTCAAAATCAAGGTACAATGTTTTAGGATTTTAAGGCAGTTGGACCACCAGAATTTCGTGGGTCCATGAATCCAGTCGAGGCACAGACCTGGATTATGGAGATAGAAAAGGTGTTTGATGTCGCTAGGGTAGGGGATGATCAGAAGACTGCTTTTGCAATATTCATGTTGAAAGCAGAGGCTAGTTATTGGTGGCAGGCCAATAAAACTTGGGAAGGACCAGGAGTGATGACCTAGGATAGGTTTAAGGAGATATTCTTCGAGACCTATTTCCCAGAGAGTTCAAAGAGTCAGCTAGAGGTTCAGTTTTTAGAACTGAAACAGGGAACGATGACGGTATCTGAGTATACCGTGAAATTCAACGAGTTGGCGAGGTTTGCGCCATATCAAGTCAGCACAGATGAACGCAAGGCGAAAAGGTTTGAATAGGGACTGAAGCTCTGGTTGTAGAGTAGGGTCTCCCTGTTCCAATTGAAGACATTCGCAGCAGTGATGAAGAAGGAAATACTCGCTGAAGATGGAGGTGAGGCAGTGACAAAGTTCAATCAGGAACAAAAAAAGAAGAAGAATAAGGTGGAGGTTAAGAATGGTAGTGGAGGTAGTGGAAATGGCAACAACAATTTAAAGAGGAAATGGAACATAAATGTGGGTGCTGGAAACTAGCAGGGTAACCAGCAAAATAAGAAGTTTGAAGCATGTGTTACATGCGGGAAGTTTCACAAGGGTGTGTGTTTGATGGGGAAACGAGTATGCTTCAACTGTGGCCAGGAGGGTCACATCACCCCAAATTGCACTCAACCGAAGAAGAACGTTTGCTTCACGTGCGGGTCCAAGGATCACTTTGCTCGTGAATGCCCTAAGAAGAAGGCTGGAGAGACAACAAGAAGCAATGGAGGTAGCAGTGGAGGAACATGGGCCATTGCTGGACCTACAACATCAAACAAACCCACAGCCAGAACATCAACATGACTGTGCAAGATGATGTGCAATCAAAAGATGTGGTGTCAGGTATTGTCCCAACCAATAATATTGATGCTTATGTATTGTTTAGTGCTACTTTGTCATTTATATCTGATGAATTTGCTAAGAGGTTAGAATTGCCTAGTGAAGAACTAAATTTTCCTTTGAACATAGAAATTGCAAATAGGGAAGTGATTCCTGTTAGATTTGTATACAAGAACTGTAGGGTGAACATTAAGGGGAATATCATGATGGTAGATTTAATTCCAATTAGACTTGGAGAATTTGATGTTATTTTGGGAATGGATTGGTTGTTCAAATGTGGAGCGGTAATTGGTTGCCAAAAGAAATGTGTAAACCTTATGACTCTGTCAAATGTAGTATCCTATGGTAGCAAATCGCCTAGACAAATGAAATGTCTGACGGTTATGCAGGCCAATAAATTGTTGAGTCAAGGCGGTGTGGGCTATTTAGCTTACATAGTCGATATTCAGAAGAAGGGTGTAAAACTGGAAGAGATACCAGTGGTGAGGGAATTTGAGGATGTGTTTCTAGGGGATTTGCCAGGACTTTTGCCTGACAGAGAAATTGAGTTCATGAATGACTTAGCGCCAGGAACTACCCCGATATCGAAGGCCCCATACAGAATGGCTCCGGTAGAGATGAAGGGACTGATGGTACAACTGTAAGAGCTGCTAAACAAGAAGTATATTCAACCAAACGTATCACCATGGGGAGCACCGGTGTTATTCGTGAAAAAGAAGGATGGGTCGATGCGTCTTTACATTGATTATAGGGAATTTAACAAAGTCACTATTAAGAATAAATACACATTGCCAAGAATAGATGACTTATTTGATCAATTGAAGGGTGCTAAATACTTCTCGAAAATAGATTTGAGAAGTGGGTATCATCAATTGAAGGTAAGGAAGGGGGATATACCTAGAACGACATTCAGAACTCGGTATGGACATTACAAGTTTTTGGTGATGTCTTTTGGTTTGACCAATGCCCCTGCTGCATTCATGGACTTGATGAACAGGGTGTTTAAACCATTCTTGGACAAGTTTGTTGTGGTATTTATCGATGACATTCTGGTGTATTTCAAAACTCAAGAAGAACACGTGGAACATTTACTTTTGACGTTGGAGACACTAATAAAGGAAAAGTTGTACGCGAAATTCTCTAAGTGTGAATTTTGGCTCGATCGTGTACAATTTCTCGGGCATGTGATTGACAAGGATGGGATTTCAGTAGATCCATCGAAACTAGAAGCTGTAATCGATTGGGAACAACCAAAGACACCTTCGAAGGTGAGGAGTTTCTTGGGACTAGCCGGTTATTATAGAAGATTTATTCAAGATTTTTCCAAAATAGCCACTCCGCTAACAAATTTGACAAGGAAAGCCATAAAATTTGTTTGGACGGAGAAGTGTGAAGAAAGTTTTCAAGATTTGAAGAAGAAGTTAAGTATGGCACCTGTGTTGGCATTACCAGATAATACAGGAAACTTTGTGGTGTATAGTGATGCCTCACATAAAGGGTTGGGTTGTGTTCTTATGCAAAACGGTAAGTTATTGCGTATGCATCAAGACAACTAAAAGATTATGAGAAAGGTTATCCGACTCATGATTTAGAATTGGCTGTAGTAGTATTTGCTCTCAAGATATGGATATACTATCTTTATGGAGAGAAATATGAGATATATACAGACAATAAGAGTCCGAAGTATATTTTCACTCAGAAGGACCTGAACATGCGACAAAGACGATGGATGGAATTGATAAAAGATTACGATTGCGAGATCTTTTATCATCCAGGCAAAGCGAATGTGGTTGCAGATGCCTTATGCAGAAAAGGTCGGGAAAAGTTGATGCTGATAACCACTCAAGAGGAGCTCATTTCAGCAATGGAAAGGTTAGAGCTGGAAATCAAAGTTCTATAGGAATCCGATGAACGACTATTCCAGATAGAAGCTAATCTAACTTTAGTGGACAAGGTGAAGAATGCTCAACAACAAGATGAAGAATGTGGAAAAGTCAAAGAAAAAGTGGTTGAGGGTAGTGATGTGAAATATAAGATCGATACCGAAGGACTACTATGGTTCGAGGGAAGAATCTGGGTTCCAGCAGTACTAGATATTAAAGATGAAATCTTGATCGAAGCTCATAATACAAGATATTCGATTCATCCAGGAAGCACGAAGATGTATCAAGATCTACAACGTCATTTTTGGTGGCCAAACATGAAAAGAGACGTCGCAGAATGTGTCACAAAATGCTTGACATGTCAAAGAGTCAAGGCCGAGCATCAAAGACCAAGTGGGTTACTTCAACAATTAGTAATACAAGAATGGAAGTGGGAGCACATCACAATGGATTTTGTGGTGGGTCTTCCAACTACTCAGAGAAGATGCGATGCAATTTGGGTGATAGTGGACAGATTGACAAAATCAACGCACTTTTTACCAATAAAGATTAGGTTCAATCTTGATCAGTTGGCAAAATTGTACGTTAAAGAGATCGTCTTGAGACATGGATTGTCAGTGTTAGATAGAGATCCGCGATTTACATCAAACTTCTGGAAGAGACTACAAGAGTGTATAGAAACACAGTTACGAATGAGCACGGCTTATCATCCACAAACAGATGGCCAAACCGAACGAACAATCTAGACTTTGGAAGATATGCTGAGAGCATGCATCATGGATTTTAAAAGAAGCTGGGAAGAACATTTAACCTTGGTGGAATTTGCCTACAATAATAGTTATCATGCGAGCATCGGCATGCCACCTTACGAAGCGTTATACGGCAGAAAGTGCAGAACTCCACTGTGCTGGGATGAAGTCGGTGAACGCCAGCTGTTAGGATCAAAACTGGTACAACAACCTGCTGAGGTTGTCAAACTCATCAGGACAAGATTGGTAGCAGCCCAAGACAGACAGAAAAAGTATGCTGATCAACACAGATAAGATCGTGCATTCGACGTAGAAAATTACGTATTCCTAAAAGTTTCTCCTTGGAAAGGGAAAATTCATTTCGGTAAGAAAGGAAAGTTAAGCCCGAGGTTTATTGGACCCTTCGAAGTGTTGCGAAGAGTTGGAGAAGTGGCTTACGAGGTAGCTCTACCTTCAGAGTTGGAAAACATTCACAATGTTTTTCACATTTCGGTGTTATGACCGTATAAACCCGATTACAAGCACGTGATCGAGTACGAACCATTACAGTTTGATAAAGACTTGTCCTATGAAGAAATTCCTATTCAGATAGTTGACAGAAAAGAACAGGTGCTCAGGAATAAAGTTATACCTTCCGCGAAGGTGATATGGAGGAACCACAATGCTGAAGAAGCAACGTGGGAACTCGAAGATAAAATGATGAAAGAATACCCTGAGTTATTTATTTATTCTATGTCTTCGTTTCTGGGGACAGAATCCTTGTAAGTAGGGAAGAATGCAACGAATGATTTGTTTGAGTTGTGATTCTTAGGACAGAATCCTTGTAAGGAGGGAATGATGTAACATTCTAGAATTTTAAATTGTAATATTAAATATTTATTGAATTATATAAGTATTTAATGGATATGTTTATTGTTAAATAAATAATTGTTCAATTTGAGTTGATTTGATTTAGTAATTATTTGTTAAGTAAATAATTAAGGAGTTAAAAAAAATTAATTGTTATGAGATAATATACTAATTTAATTTAATAGTTAAGTTAGAGAGTTTACAATAATTAAATGAATTATTATATTTTAAATTGAATTTGTAATTAAAATGAAGTGTTAGTTGATTAAAAAAAGTTATAATTATAAAAGAAATTATAATTATGTGATATTGATTTATGTGTTAAAGTAATTTAATAAATTAGTATTAGAATTTATTAAATTGATTATTAAAATTTAATTAAATAAAAGTGTGACAAAAAACCTTACTATAAAGGAGTTATTAAAATAAATTAAATGAGTCTAATTGTGTTTTACCAAACAAGATATAAGGATTAATTGATTTATTGTAATTAGGTTTACCAAACAAGGTGTATGAGTTAATGAGTTATTTTTAGTTAGTTAGCCAAACAAGCCTTACGACTTTTGATTTTCAAAACTTAGATAACTGATATCAGTTATATCTATATTTATATTAGGTAATTAATATATATTATTACCATACGTTATTTTTTGGTTAATACGTAAGTTAGAATAGAGTTAGGAGAAAGACTCAGAAGAAGAGAAGAAGAGAAAAATTGAGAGAGAATCCTAGAGAGTTTTGTGAGAAGGATTGGAGAAAAGAAGTATTGTTGATCAAAGGAAGAAAGTTATCATCTTCTAGCATACAAGGTATCATCTAAACCTTTTTAAAATTCTTTAAAGTTTAGTTGTCTTCTTCTTCCAAAATTCTATGTAAAAGCTTTGTGAAGGATAAATTGTGTGTGGTTTATGATTTTGTATAATAAATTGTTTGTTATAAAACTATTTTTCATAAGTTATATATGTGAATAGTCAATTAATTCATGTATGTTTGTACTTTGTGAAGAAACTCATATTACAGTGAGTTTATATGAATATGTATAAATATGGCTTAGTTTAAAAGTAAAATTAAGATTTTAGTAGTTGTTTAATTTATAAATTGACAATTGAATTTAAAAAAAAAATGAATAAACATAAACAAAGTGTTTTTAATTAATTGATTTGGTTGAAAAACAAAGTTACAGTGATGAGTTTCACTGAAAATGTCAAAAATGGAGTTTTATTGAAAGCAGTGAAATTGGGTGTTGTTAATTCGATGTTTATGTTATTCTATGAGTAAAAACATGTTAATAGTCTTTAAATTATGTTTATATGAAGTCTCTATATGTATTACATGTTAATTAGGTTGTTAGAAAGGAGATTGTAGGCCAAATTGACTTTTTGTCCATGCTGTTACCGAGGCTGGTCGCCAAAGTCTGGAGTTTGGCGCCGCAGCGTAGCCCAACTGTGTAAGTTTTGCGCCACAGTGCCGGCGTCACGCCGCAGCGCCAATCGTTGGTGTATGTCTCGCGCCGCAGCGCCGGCCCACAGTGTAAACTATGGCGCCGCAGCGCGAGTTAGCAGAATGGTCAGACAGTGTAATTTATTTACACAAAGTCTGAAAAAGTGTTATGTGTTGATAGTAGGACTGTTAAGTTATGATTTCAGTATTTCTATACTAAGAATGAACATGTTATTTACGATTAACTAGTAATGAAATTTGATTATGTGATTCAAAATCAAAACTTACTTGATGAATGTACTTAGTTATATATATTGTGGTAGTGACTAATTATGTCATGATGACATATATATAGGGTATTGTGATTCAAGTTAATTCAGTATAGCTTATACGCAAGGTAAGTCTTCTAACTCCATATTTCCGTTGAGTTAGTTTGTTATGTTTATGCAAGTTTTCTAAACCCATTGTTTCGTTGAGCAAGTTATTGTTTCTAATTCAATTACAATTTCGCAAGCTCTTGTATCTAGTTTGTTCATGATAATGCAAGTTTTCTAAAACTTATTTTGATGTTGAGAAAGTTATTCTTGTCTTTAACTTGTTAATTAGTATGCAAGTTTATATAATCTGATATATTAATGTTGAATAGCTTTTATTGTTCAAATTGCTATTCGTTATGCATGCTTAATATTCAATTCTAATTAACCTTGGCTTAATATTGTTCTAAGCAAGGTATGTTATAGTTATTCAATATTTATGCTCTTAGATTATTCCTAAAGCTTAACTTTTATATACAATGATTAATTCTCTTATGATTTATTCCATAGCATAATGTGATTACCCTTTTATTCAACTAATCCTTAGTTGATGTTCGTTGAATTCCAAATTATCTTGAAATGTATCCAAACCAAACCTACTTTGGTGCGAACTTGTAATCTAAATACTGAGATGAACAACTCTTTTATTAGAGGTTTACGCTTAGCGTTGAAATGGTTATGCACAATACATTGTACGAAGGGCTAACCCCCCTAAGTACGTGGAGTCCTTATAGTCTTATGACTGTTAAAGTTTAAGTTGAAAGATTACTTATAACTATTGACATGGTTTGTGGTCATTAGACCCTCAGTTGTATATTTCAGAATGTTAATAGAACATATTGTTCAGTTCTATTGAGCCTATTAGTTGGCAAATGTTGTAAGATTTTATTCATTGTTGTTTCAAGTGAGCTTTGTTTGTTCACTCTTGCTTATATAACTATTACAGCTAAAGATGAGAAGGTTGATGTACCGAGTACCAGTAAGGGAAAGGGAAAGATGAACAAATATTGAAGACTTGTAATATGTTGACAGTTATTTATCAGACTTTAATTTGATTGATGTAATGAAGTATTTATTTTATTTTCTGCATTTGAATAATTGTACTTAAAGGTTAGATAACCTGAGAGATTTATTAATGTAATCCCTTAAGGGAAGGTTTATTATTCAATTTTGATTATAATTGGGTAGTTAGATATGAATGCTTGTATTTCGTGAACACCAAATCCTGAGAGAATGAAGTACTCGAATTTGGGGGTGTCATAGTGTGTGTTGATGCAACATGGAAAAGATATTGCTTATGCATCACGTCAACTCAAAGATTATGAGAAGAGGTATCCTACTCATAACCTAGAGTTAGCCGCGGTAGTATTTGCCTTAAAAATTTGGAGGCATTACTTGTATGGGGAGAAGTGCGAGATATATACAGATCACAAAAGTCTGAAATATATTTTTACACAAAAGTTGTTAAACTTAAGGCAGAGAAGATGGTTAGAACTGATAAAGGATTTTGATTGTGAAATCTTATATTATCCCGAAAAAGCCAATGTAGTGGCAGATGCGTTAAGTAGAAAGAACCAAGATAAGTTGAACGTAATAACCAACAATAAGGAGTTAATAAAAGATTTTGAAAGACTTGAAATTGAGTTAAGGTGTCCAACTACCTCTACCCAAAAGTTATTTATTCTAGAGGGAGTTTCGACTCTACTAGATAGAATCAAAGAAATACAGGGAGAAGACAAGGAGTGTCAAAAATGTAAATATGATATAACTCACATTAAAAATACCAAATTCAGAATAGATAAACTTTCGTTGGGGAATGTAAACTTTTTAACAACGATTTTCGTTGCTGATTATATTATTTGGCAGCGACATTATGCTGAATCAGCAACGAAAATGTTTATTGCTGGTTATTTTTCAATAGCAACGAAAGTCGTCGATTAGCAACGACATTATATGTTGCCGTTTCTTTAAATGTGCAACGAAAGTTGATATGATTTGCAACGATAAAAAATGTTGCCTTTTATTTTAGTATTAGCAACAATATCCTCTCCGTTGTTATTAGGTTAATTTTTCGTTGCCAAATATATATTTTTAATGCCATTAGCAACGAAAATTTGTTGCTAAATATATAAAAAATTATTGCTATATTAAAACTTGTTCAATGCTTTGGTAACGAATTATATTGTTGCCAAATCAAAATTTGACATTCTTTTTGTGTACGTGACTAGCTCAATGTCCCCATAACAAATAATGGCAAAAATACAAAAAACTAAAATATTATTAACTTAATAAAATAATCCACTACATAATCATTCATTATCTTTACAATTAACAATCTAAAACTGCCACAGTTTTTCAATCAATGTATATATCTACATATATAGAGAAAGTACACTTCATAATTTCGTCCCTTGTCTTCCGTAAATGTAGCACGAAAATTTGATACCCAGTATTGTAAGGCATGTCATAAAAGCAGTCTTCCTGCACATTTAAAAATAATAGCAAGTTAAAAAAATGAAGCAAATAGGTCACTAGATGCACTTAGTGCCAAAATCAATACACACTGACAATAGAGTTGCTACGTGGTACTAACGTACACCGTATTGCTCATAAGCAGAAAAAGACAAATAAGCAATCACAATATCATTTGCTACAAATCCAAATAGAAAAAGAACCTTCAATGCAACTATCTGATTGCTTTGTTACAAGAAAAAATTATAATCTTAATCGGCCATTTCATGAACCTTCAGTGCGACTATAAATGTTAACATATACATATACTTTTACAACATAACGACCTAGACAATTGTGTATGAATTTGCACCAACTGCCCTAATATATATCATGAAGCAATCAATTTTTGGTTGATAATTTTATTTATATACGGCTTTAGTGAAGACAAACCAGCTTAACCTCAGACTCTACATCGGAATCTTTGTCATACTATAATTGTTACAAATTGAACTTTTCAAATAAAGTTTGAAAACTTTTTTAGTAATTTTATTTAAGATAATATATAAATGTAGCACAAACACACATGTCAAGTACTGACTTACTCTACCATATGTAGTAGATTAAACAAAGATGAATTTATGCTAAGAAACAAACAAACTTCTGAAAATTTATTGCATACTGCAAGAAATTAAAAACTATTATAAATAAATAAAGTTATCTTGTATCGTCATGATTAGGGTAATTATCTACATATGAAAAATCCCTGACAAACAACACATCTTTTCCTTTCGTTGGATTTAGTTCATAATGGTTAAGTGTCTGATTCGAATCATAACTCTGACCAAGATCCCCTGCAGTAAAATTATTAATAAAGTGAATAAAAGATATATAGACAACAAAATATGTCATATAGATTCATGATGTTACATCGCAACTGTGTTTTCGCTTTTGAGATTCATCTAAACATGCAAAAAACTCTAGCAATTAGTCTAATTAAAATTTCTTCTTATTTGGTACTTCTTTATTAAGTCCAGCTGTCCAAGATAGTACACTACATTCATATTTATTCAATTCAACTCTTTGAAAGGCATAAAGTAAAAAAGCTTGGAATTCGCCAACAGGACAGAAGATTATTGAACAAATGTCAAAACTTTATTCATTAGCCCTTCTTCGAAATGCTAATATAGGAAGAGCAGTTTACCAGTGAGGCCAAAAGTATATGGGACATCAGGTCCAACTACAGGAGTGATGAGCCAGAAAGTTAGCAGAGAATGTCCAATCCCAACTTTGTAGTAATACTTGGTATCAAACTGCCAAAAAGAAGTAACTAATTAGTATTAATGCTTGATCACATTCAACATTTTTGAGAGAAATCCTCATAATTTCAAACATTATTCATACCAAGAAGCTCAAAAGTCGAAACTATCCATATTAAAATGAACCATGAATATAAGGAAATCACGGGAAAGCCAGAACAATCTATCTGTAATAGTAGCCTTGACGCAGGTAACAAGAGCAGGGATATTGTATGCCTTCGACAAAAAGATAATCATAGAAGTTGCCACGTGATGGTGGCAGTAGCCCTGCAGAAACAGTGGGAATGGGACATTGAGCAGAGTAATTGATGCCCTACTAATGTCAAGACAACTTTAAATGCTCCAATATGCATCAATATCAAATATAATTTTAGAAGCAGAAGTAAGTTTTAAGTAACAAGTCCATGTACTACTTTAGAATCTGTATTTTTATGTCTCTATATGAATCACATAGAAGCATACTAAAGCATCTTGACCTCCCATCGGCATTCATATATAGACAGCCATAGTACTGCTTTTACTAGGCTACCCCTAATACAAAAACAAATATATTATGGCTTCAACTTTTCATTTTATTTTAGTACTAGACTAGGCTAGATATGCACACTCCTCATTCTGACACTCATACATGTATAATAAAAATACAGAATGTCGAGTCAAATACCTTCTCCTTGATTAAAAAAAACATTAATGATGATCTTAGTGAAATGATATTTCCAGCAAAATTTAGCATTTCCAGCGAGCGCAGTGTACAGTTTTTAATACCCATAGTATAACTGGCATCATTTGATCCGGAAATGGAACTTTTGCATTAAAAATATAAGCTCCCTAATTTTAGCATGAATTTTAACCTGCGTGATTACACATTACTTAAGATTATACCAACTACAAAGTTCAGCAAAAGAGCTTTGGATTTAAAATAAAAATCACAGCAGAATTGCTTTTCTTAAAAAAAATTCACCTCACTACACTCATCTGACTTGACACTGGTGCATTAAGGGAAGAAACAAAACCTTCAAACACATTATAAATAATGGGTGTCTTACGTTTGCTTGTGCCTTGTTTTACAGGCCTGTATCAGGAGATTAGCTCCATATTGGACATGAGCAGCTCCAATACTGCAACATCAATAACAAAATAAAGACCATGTATGATACATTGTTAACAAGATATTCAATAAATATAATACAACATGGATTAATTTATCGTATAACAAGGTGAGACAGAGACAATCACGTCATACAGACATGTAATGAAGTTCAAACCTTGACCAACTTTGACCAAACAGAAAATAACAATGTAGGAGCTGGGCACAATTCTTAAATAACCAACCTGCTGGTGATGCAAAAATGTTCATACTCTGCAAATTAGCAATTTTACGACTCACTCTACATCTGATACCCAACTTTAATCTTTCGGAATGAAAAGTTTGGAGAAGAGAGAAGCAGTAAATGCTGGTATAGGTGTTCCATATTCAAATTTATAATTATACCAGTTCAAACTTTCTTGCCAGATCTAAGATCAAGACCTTGAGAGCAATGAGAAGCATCAGACTTCTCCATACTAAGTCGATCAGTATAATTTTATGGAATGGTTTAGAAAATCACACAAGCTTAAAGGAATCTCCATGAAACCTATCCGCATTAAAGTTTGAGAGAAAAATTATTCAAATCAGCTTGTGAGATAGACATCAGACATGAGATTATTCAATTGACGTATATTAAATTTGATTCTTTCTAAGTAAAGTTATCACAGAACCAAGCATTTATAACAAACATTTTAATAATACATACTTCAAATAGCAGTATAATACTTCATAGAAACTGGAGGAAATAATACCAAGCACAGAACAGCACAAAACTTAAATCTATACACCAACATAAACAGGAATATTCAACTTAATAATCAAACAAAGACGAATTAAATACAAACACAACCTTTTTCCCAAGGAAAAAATGAACCGAACACCTTCATTTAAGTATTCATTTTCTGTCTTTAATACACACAAAATTACAGGCCAAGTAAACTATTCACCATTGGAAACACAAACAGGAAGAAATGGAATCCTCTCTACCAACTTATTGATTTAAGTTTTTGATTGATGTACACTTATTGAATGATAAATAAAAGTTTCAAAAGGAGAAGACTTTCTAGATGTTCTGAAAAAGAAAAAATGAGGTCAATTTTGAAAATTTGCAAATTGGAGTAGCTAATTCCATATAAAAATCTAGTAGAATCCACAAAATTGGAGCAATTCGGTTGTGTGACAAAATCTGATGCGAGGCATAAGATCTCGCATACAGGAATTCTGCTTAATTACCGTAGTGGTGATGATCACATGATTGGACAAAAAATTTGCACAAACCACACATCAGACCAGGAACTTATTAGTTACAGTAACAAAATATGAAACCCTTACCAGATTGCCAAGAATAAGCTCCTTAATATAGGAGACAAATCACATCGTAAACAGCTTTTTGAATCACAAATATCATTAGAAGCATCAAAATCCACAAATAGATGTAAACAAGACATTCAACCGAATCAACCCATCCACTGAATCTTAATAGTTTCGAAAATCACATTATTACCCCCACAGAAATTCACCCCCCTCTCAACCCCTCCAAAAAAAACACACAAGGGCTTTAGACTATATACAAATTGTAGCAAAAGAAGAGAAAGAAGACAAGAAGAAATTAAGAAAAGGAGGAGACGAATAGCCGAGAAGGACTCACCGTCGCCCGTCGTCACCGACTTCCGATTGAGAGGGTTTGGGATGGTTCTTGTCACTTGAGAGTTGAGAGATTCAGATTGAGAGTATGAGACTCGAGATGAGACGAGAGTTGTTCGACTTCAGAGTTCAGAGTCGGTCAGTCGGCTAGGACTAGTAGAGTAGTAATGCGCCGAGGAAGTGAGGATTATAAGTACTTTATTTATTTTAAAGTGATTTGTTCGGTTATTGGGTAAACCAAATAACCCAAAAATGATATCCGTATAAATTAATCGAAAACTGTATATAATTTCGGATATAACCGAAATGCTAAATATAATTGAATTATCAAAAAAATTCGGTTAATTTATTTCGGTTCAGTTCGGTAATTCGGTTATATCCATTTTTTGCTCAATCCTACTGGGTACTGGGTCTGGGTTTGAGAATTGAGAGAATGAGAGTTACGACTTCAGAGTGGGTTAAACCGAATAACTCAAAAATAAAATCTGTATAGACTAACCCAAACCAATAAATAATTTCGGATATAATCGAAATGTTACAAATAACCGAATTATCAAAAAAAATTGGTTAAATTGTTTCGGTTCGGTTCGGTAATTCGATTATACCCATTTTTTGCTCAGTCTTAGGAGAAAGAATGGGGAAAGGTTGGATCTGGAGTATTTTCCCAGAATTGCCTAAATTATATTCAACTTTCTCAATTATATCCATTTTGTTCAAATTTTCTTGGAATAGGCTCTTCTTTTAACCAAATTAATTAATTTAAGAACAATTTTTATAAATAAAAAAAACTTTATTTTTTTAAAAAAAATGCTTTAATTTTTTTAAAAAAAAATTTATTTTTAAACAAATATTTTTAAAAAAATAAATACTTCAACGACTTTCGTTGGGAGTAAAGGCTCTCACATCTAATTTGGGAAAAAAAATACTGAACGCCATTTGAAATGGCGTTGAATTTTTGAATTTTTTTTGGGCTAAAAATCAAAAAGGCAATCAACGCCACTTTATAAAATATTTTTTTTAAAAACGAATTTAAAAAAAATTATCTTATTTTTTTTAAAACGATTTTATTTTTTTAAAGAAATTTGAAAAAAATAAAAATGTGATCCAATGTCAAACTAACCGGCATTGTAACCTTTTTTAAATTTTTTTATAAAGTAAATTTCTAAAAAAAAAAAGTATAATATAACATCACTTTAACTGATGTTGGAATCTTTTTTTTTTTTTAATTTCTTTGATCTCTTGTACTTGTTTACAAACATCAATATTTACTACAAATTTTAATTTTGTAAATTAGAAAATATATCTATATGTGCTCAATTTTAATTTCAAAAATTATAACTTAAAAAAAAATAAATTTGGGTATTTATTTTGAGACGGACGAAGTATATAAGACTTCAGCTATAAAAAAATAAAAATAAAAATTCTAACGCCAATTAAAGTAACGTTGCATCTTACTCTTCTTTTTTATAAATTCATTTTTAAAAAAAATTAAATAAAATAAGGATAAAATTGATATTACATTAATATGGGTCAAACTAACTTATTAGGAATGACTTATAAGTCATTTTAAATAACTTTATTCTATTTTAGTTAATAAAACATAATAAATTTTTCATCATCTTTTATATTTTCTCTTAGAACTGATAGTATTAAAATTTAATTTTATAATATATTTGGAAAAAAGGTAAAAGGAGAACTAGGAATAGCTATGAGTATACCATTAGCCCCTTTTTATTAAAAAATTTGGACTTTGAGTCCCAAGCACCACATTTGCGTTGATCTGCCTACGTGGCACACGTGGAAGATATGACGTGGATATTCTTAATTTTATTTTACACATGGACGAGTTGACGTGAGTTGACGTGGCCATTTTTGAATTTTTTCCCAAAAACTTGTAGTTGCACATATTTGAACTTAGAACCTCTAGTTTGAAAAATTAGCCCAATGACCAACTGAGCTACAAAGCATAGTTGTTATAGTCTTGCGGGTATTAATATTTATAACTAAACAATTAGATCCCCAAATTAAAAGACACAACAGATCTCCAAATTACATAATTTTAGGTAAATTAAAAAAAAAAAACAACAACAACAACAATAATAATAATAATAATAATAATAATAACAATAACAATAATAATATTAATAATAAAAATAAAAATAATAGTTGTAAGACCCCGAATTTTATGAAATAAAAGTATTCAATTTTTCTATTAAGTAAATGGTTAAATTGATAAAAGTTTAAAGTTATGGTGAAATATGAATTTTTTTCAAAATAAGCAAGTGGTTATAAAATATTCATTGTTGTCGGGGAATATTCGTTTGGTCGTAGAATATTCTTTCTGTCGGGGAATATTCGTACGACGGCACAGCTATTTGTGGGCCCCATAACGAATAATTGTCGGGTGAAGAAAATGACAAATTTGAGTTTTTACAAATAACGGCGTAGTTGTTACCGTTAACACTGTTGGAATACCCGGTGGTTAAAATACAGTAATACGCGTTATTGCACAGTAGCACACGGTATTGCACAGTATTTTTGAAATTATTGATTCTTACGTAAGAAGGCACTACTCAATAATTGTTACAGTAATTACTGTTCAATATTTTATTTTATTGATTCAATAATTGCTACGTTGAAATTTTATATTATTGTTGTTCAATAATTGTTGCTGCACAGTATTTTCCATTATCAGATCAATAATTTATATTATTTAAATAATATTATTAGATAGCATTATTGACAATGTCTAGAAAGTTCTGTCTAAGGAGAGGTTTGGTCATTAATTGCGCGCCAGTAAGGAGAAATTCTTATTGGAAAGCCCCCTCTTTCCTGGGAATGGACTGGTTGTCATAAATGTGATTCTGTAATATTATTTGTGAATAATTAATTATTGATTCATATGATAAGAAAATATTTATTTTATGGGGATATAAATGAGGGATATATTTTTGTGGTTAAAAAATGAAGGAGTTAATGTTGAGATTTTTATCCGTATTTTTGTCGGAATGGAGGTATTAAAAATCAGGGTTTTTGAGATATTTTGCGAGGGTTATAATTTTTAATCCGACCGTTGGATCGTGGTAATTTTTGGATATGTTATACATATATAAGTTGAGTATATGTCCACAAATTTTGAACCGTTAAAAATGAACGTATGATTTGTTATGAATTTTACGAGATGACTGGTTCAGAAATTGTTGAATTTTCGGAGTTTATCATTTTGATGGAAAATTCTAGAATTGGTGGGCCCCACTTGTGGTTGGTGAAGAAATGTGCTGAATTATATTTCAAATGTGGTGGGTGGGAATAGTAGCAGGTAAAGCCATCAGGTTGCAGGTCAAACCTACCAAAATTTTCCTATAAATAGAGGGCTAAGTTAGAATTGAAAATCACACCAGAAACATAAGCTTTCTCTCTTTCTCTCTCTATATTATGAAGCATATTTTGTGAGTTTTTAGATACTTGGTGAGTTGCTATTCATCAGTGCAAGTTTTCTTCAGCATCATATCCGATATCCAGTCAGAAGTACTGCTCTTTTGAGGTAAGGGATAGTAATGGATTTTAAGGGTTGTTATGATTTTCAGTTTCGTAATTTTTCTGATCTTCAAAAATTATGGAAAAATTTGAAATGATATTTTGATGAGTTTTATTGATTGTGTCCAAAAATGGTGATTTTTGGATGTATAGATTAAGAGTTATGAATTTTATGGAAAAGATTATTTTAAAAGTAACCGCTTATAATTCTTGTGGTTAACTCCAAAATTGATGAAATTTTTATTGGGAGTACATGTATATGAAAGGAGTATACTCTGTGAATTTCAGAATTTTTAGATAAAAGTACAATTTTTGATAAATGTCTAAATATTCGGCTATTTTGGCCATATGAAAAATAGTAAATGACTTTTAAAAATTCTGAGAAAAAATATATGTTCACTATGGGACTATATTATGCTAAATCCCAGAAAAGAAATATTTTTGGAACTGATTTGGTATTTTTATGAAAATGGTCTAGTTATGAGTAAATGAATTAAATATGTTTTGTGAAGAAAGAAAATTGGAAAATAGGATTTTATGGCTTGAGAATCCTATATGAGGTATATGCAGATTTTTGATGAGGGTTTTGGTTATTGATGATGAAATTGTAAGAGTTGGCATTTTATGATGATTAAATGCATTAATTAGTAAAGTGTAAACAATTAAAATAAATTGTTTATAAATTTAAGTAATGTTATTCTTTCAATATCATTATACCGAAATATTGGTATGGATTTTATTGTGGAATTTCTATCTTTTGTGTCGGGGTTACTATTCATGAGTTACTATTAACGATTTACTATTCATGAGTTACGAATATTACTCTTGAGATTAAAACTATATGTTGATCATATTATTTTCATATATAACATTTTTATAACCCTGATGTTGAAATTCTCTTTCACTGGAGTGTAAAGATGGGTAGATTATTGGTATGATCATGACTAGGGTTCTCTTTGGCCTGTAGTGCAAAGCTTGAATTGTGACTGGTATGATCATGACCATTGAATTTATAATTGAATATCTTAAGCTTAAGTGCAAAGGTGAATTGATCAACATGGTTATAATTATTGTTTATATAAATTCTGAAATGATTATATATTTCTTTGAGATATGAATATATTTGGCCTGTAGTGCAAATATGAATTGTTGATGAATATTTTTGGCATGTAGTGCAAAGATGGCCTGTTGATGAATATCTTTGGCCTGTAGTGCAAAGATGAACTGTTGTTGAATATCTTTGGCCCGTAGTGCAAAGATGGTTTGTTGATGAATATCTTTGACCCGTAGTGCAAAGATGGATTTGTTAGTATGATTATAAACAGGAACTGTGATTTGGTATAACCATGATCTTTGATGTTTCAGGTAAAGACAGGGGATGAAAATATTCTTCGTCCTGGGTGCGAAGAAAAATTTATAGTCACAATTATGATTATGAGTTATTCATATGATTGTGGAAAGGAACTGTTGAGTGATGTTACATGGATAAAATATTTTGGTGGATTTTTAACATGGAGAAGATAATAGACTTTATAGTCTATTTGACTCTTCTAATGGATTGCTCGTTCCGCTGCAACTATGGTTGAAATTTTTATCATTTACCATATGTTCTAAATCTCTGATTTATTATTGATGAAGGCTATTGATAATTTAATTATCTTTAGTCATGATATTCTTTACTGAGCTAGTTGTGCTCACCCTTTATTTCACAATTCCTTTCAGGTAAAAAGAGTGTAGCTGGGTCGAGCGGGGGTAACAAGGGAATAGAACGGTGGTCATCATTTAGTAGTTATATTTGGTGAAGAAAATAGGGTGAGGCGAACCCAACGTTGGAAGGGTGTTTTGTTACTATCATACAAGATGTCTAATGACATACAACCTCGTGTCATCATAAGACAGGGTTGTGCTCATCCACTTGCTGAGTATATCTATGGGCACTACCTATATAATCTTGGTGTTTGTTTGAAGTATAATTCTCAATTAGAGACAGTGGAGATAATGATAAGTCAAGAGAAGACTCACCATTGGGAAGAATATGATAGTAATCTTCTCGTTTTTCTTTGGGGTCTATTGGGTCAACCAAGGATAATTCTGTGGCCATATGATATCTATCATAACCTAGATGCGTGGCCTCCCATGTACGAAGGTTTCCTTGAGCACTTCCCAAAGATTCTAATTTCTAAAACAGTTTTTGACTATACCTTTATGTAAGGTGTTATTGTGAGGTGATGTCCACGGTTGGAACATGAGTCACATTTGGTATATATTTGTATCCAAACTCACAGCATATGTGTTGTTGTATTTTGCACGATAATTGTTGTAATAAAGTTGTAGTTGTTTTCTGTACCATGTATTTGGCGACTCAGAATTGGTTGGATGGAATGAAACCTATTTTGGGTCGTTACATTTGTATCAGAGCTATAAGTAAAGAGCCCCGAGCCTCTCGCTGGTGACTTCCTGTTGATGTGGGATGCACCGAAGCCAGACTCTCCGTAGGGGACGCCGTTCTGCGGTGGCAAACTGATAGGTACCACTGTGAGGTGCTGTGGTTGAAGCACCATGAGAGTCACAGGTGGTATCAGAGCTTAGGGATATGATCTCTGGCGGAGATCGGGGAATAGAACTAGGAGGGGAGAGATGAGTAAATCCTTCGCTAGTGTGTCCTACCTAAGCTTATTTGTTGGTCAGTCATAATATTGGGATGTTATGTGATATGTTAATTTGTTAAATTAACCCTTGTTTTGAAGCTGTATTCTAGAATGATATTTGAAATACAGGAGATGAGCAATGGAGAAATTATGATGACATAGAAGATGGAATCTGAAATGAAAGGAAGGTATTCTCAACTCTTTGAAATACCAGGTACGTAAATTTCGGGGACGAAATTTCATAAGGAGGGGAGATTGTAAGACCCCGAATTTTATGAAATAAAAGTATTCAATTTTTCTATTAAGTAAATGGTTAAATTGATAAAAGTTTAAAGTTATGGTGAAATATGAATTTTTTTCAAAATAAGCAAGTGGTTATAAAATATTCATTGTTGTCGGGGAATATTCGTTTGGTCGTAGAATATTCTTTCTGTCGGGGAATATTCGTACGACGGCACAGCTATTTGTGGGCCCCATAACGAATAATTGTCGGGTGAAGAAAATGACAAATTTGAGTTTTTACAAATAACGGCGTAGTTGTTACCGTTAACACTGTTGGAATACCCGGTGGTTAAAATACAGTAATACGCGTTATTGCACAGTAGCACACGGTATTGCACAGTATTTTTGAAATTATTGATTCTTACGTAAGAAGGCACTACTCAATAATTGTTACAGTAATTACTGTTCAATATTTTATTTTATTGATTCAATAATTGCTACGTTGAAATTTTATATTATTGTTGTTCAATAATTGTTGCTGCACAGTATTTTCCATTATCAGATCAATAATTCATATTATTTAATAATATTATTAGATAGCATTATTGACAATGTCTAGAAAGTTCTGTCTAAGGAGAGGTTTGGTCATCTAATTGCGCGCCAGTAAGGAGAAATTCTTATTGGAAAGCCCCCTCTTTCCTGGGAACGGCCTGGTTGTCATAAATGTGATTCTGTAATATTATTTGTGAATAATTAATTATTGATTCATATGATAAGAAAATATTTATTTTATGTGGATATAAATGAGGGATATATTTTTGTGGTTAAAAAATGAAGGAGTTAATGTTGAGATTTTTATCCGTATTTTTGTCGGAATGGAGGTATTAAAAATCAGGGTTTTTGAGATATTTTGCGGGGGTTATAATTTTTAATCCGACCGTTGGATCGTGGTAATTTTTGGATATGTTATACATATATAAGTTGAGTATATGTCCACAAATTTTGAACCGTTAAAAATGAACGTATGATTTGTTATGAATTTTACGAGATGACTGGTTCAGAAATTGTTGAATTTTCGGAGTTTATCATTTTGGTGGAAAATTCTAGAATTGGTGGGCCCCACTTGTGGTTGGTGAAGAAATGTGCTGAATTATATTTCAAATGTGGTGGGTGGGAATAGTAGCAGGTAAAGCCATCAGGTTGCAGGTCAAACCTACCAAAATTTTCCTATAAATAGAGGGCTAAGTTAGAATTGAAAATCACACCAGAAACATAAGCTTTCTCTCTTTCTCTCTCTATATTATGAAGCATATTTTGTGAGTTTTTAGATACTTGGTGAGTTGCTATTCATCAGTGCAAGTTTTCTTCAGCATCATATCCGATATCCAGTCAGAAGTACTGCTCTTTTGAGGTAAGGGATAGTAATGGATTTTAAGGGTTGTTATGATTTTCAGTTTCGTAATTTTTCTGATCTTCAAAAATTCTGGAAAAATTTGAAATGATATTTTGATGAGTTTTATTGATTGTGTCCAAAAATGGTGATTTTTGGATGTATAGATTAAGAGTTATGAATTTTATGAGAAAAGACTATTTTAAAAGTAACCGCTTATAATTCTTGTGGTTAACTCCAAAATTGATGAAATTTTTATGGGAGTACATGTATATGAAAGGAGTATACTCTGTGAATTTCAGAATTTTTAGATAAAAGTACAATTTTTGATAAATGTCTAAATATTCGGCTATTTTGGCCATATGAAAAATAGTAAATGACTTTTAAAAATTCTGAGAAAAATATATGTTCACTATGGGACTATATTATGCTAAATCCCAGAAAAGAAATATTTTTGGAACTGATTTGGTATTTTTTATGAAAATGGTCTAGTTATGAGTAAATGAATTAAATATGTTTTGTGAAGAAAGAAAATTGGAAAATAGGATTTTATGGCTTGAGAATCCTATATGAGGTATATGCAGATTTTTGATGAGGGTTTTGGTTATTGATGATGAAATTGTAAGAGTTGGCATTTTATGATGATTAAATGCATTAATTAGTAAAGTGTAAACAATTAAAATAAATTGTTTATAAATTAAGTAATGTTATTCTTTCAATATCATTATACCGAAATATTGGTATGGATTTTATTGTGGAATTTCTATCTTTTGTGTCGGGGTTACTATTCATGAGTTACTATTAACGATTTACTATTCATGAGTTACGAATATTACTCTTGAGATTAAAACTATATGTTGATCATATTATTTTTATCTTCATATATAACATTTTTATAACCCTGATGTTGAAATTCTCTTTCACTGGAGTGTAAAGATGGGTAGATTATTGGTATGATCATGACTAGGGTTCTCTTTGGCCTGTAGTGCAAAGTTGAATTGTGACTGGTATGATCATGACCATTGAATTTATAATTGAATATCTTAAGCTTAAGTGCAAAGGTGAATTGATCAACATGGTTATAATTATTGTTTATATAAATTCTGAAATGATTATATATTTCTTTGAGATATGAATATATTTGGCCTGTAGTGCAAATATGAATTGTTGATGAATATTTTGGCATGTAGTGCAAAGATGGCCTGTTGATGAATATCTTTGGCCTGTAGTGCAAAGATGAACTGTTGTTGAATATCTTTGGCCCGTAGTGCAAAGATGGTTTGTTGATGAATATCTTTGACCCGTAGTGCAAAGATGGATTTGTTAGTATGATTATAAACAGGAACTGTGATTTGGTATAACCATGATCTTTGATGTTTCAGGTAAAGACAGGGATGAAAATATTCTTCGTCCTGGGTGCGAAGAAAAATTTATAGTCACAATTATGATTATGAGTTATTCATATGATTGTGGAAAGGAACTGTTGAGTGATGTTACATGGATAAAATATTATTGGTGGATTTTTAACATGGAGAAGATAATAGACTTTATAGTCTATTTGACTCTTCTAATGGATTGCTCGTTCCGCTGCAACTATGGTTGAAATTTTTATCATTTACCATATGTTCTAAATCTCTGATTTATTATTGATGAAGGCTATTGATAATTTAATTATCTTTAGTCATGATATTCTTTACTGGCTAGTTGTGCTCACCCTTTTATTCACAATTCCTTTCAGGTAATAAGAGTGTAGCTGGGTCGAGCGGGGTAACAAGGGAATAGAACGGTGGTCATCATTTAGTAGTTATATTTGGTGAAGAAAATAGGGTGAGGCGAACCCAACGTTGGAAGGGTGTTTTGTCACTATCATACAAGATGTCTAATGACATACAACCTCGTGTCATCATAAGACAGGGTTGTGCTCATCCACTTGCTGAGTATATCTATGGGCACTACCTATATAATCTTGGTGTTTGTTTGAAGTATAATTCTCAATTAGAGACAGTGGAGATAATGATAAGTCAAGAGAAGACTCACCATTGGGAAGAATATGATAGTAATCTTCTCGTTTTTCTTTGGGTCTATTGGATCAACCAAGGATAATTCTGTGGCCATATGATATCTATCATAACCTAGATGCGTGGCCTCCCATGTACGAAGGTTTCCTTGAGCACTTCCCAAAGATTCTAATTTCTAAAACAGTTTTTGACTATACCTTTATGTAAGGTGTTATTGTGAGGTGATGTCCACGGTTGGAACATGAGTCACATTTGGTATATATTTGTATCCAAACTCACAGCATATGTGTTGTTGTATTTTGCACATATTGTTGTAATAAAGTTGTAGTTGTTTTCTGTACCATGTATTTGGCGACTCAGAATAGGTTGGATGGAATGAACCTATTTGGGGTTGTCACAATAGTAGCACTAATAATAATAATAATAATAAAATAATAATAATAAATAATATAATAATAATAGTAGTAGTAGTAGTGGTAGTAGTAGTATAGTAGTAGTAGTACTAATATTAATATTAATAATAACAATAACAATACTAATATTAATATTAATAATAACTGTGACAACCCCAAAATAGGTCCATTCCACCCAACCCATTTTGAGTCGCCAAATACATGGTACAGAAAATAACTACAACTTTATTACAACAATTGTCGTGCAAAATACAACAACACATATGCTGTGAGTTTGGATACAAATATATACCAAATGTGACTCATGTTCCAACCGTGGACATCACCTCACAATAACACCTTACATAAAGGTATAGTCAAAAACTGTTTTAGAAACTAGAATCTTTGGGAAGTGCTCAAGGAAACCTTCGTACATGGGAGGCCATGCGTCTAGGTTATGATAGATATCATATGGCCACATAATTATTCTTGGTTGACCCAATAGACCCCAAAGAAAAATGAGAAGATTACTATCATATTCTTCCCAATGGTGAGTCTTCTCTTGACATATCATTATCTCTACTGTCTCTAATTGAGAATTATACTTCAAACAAACACCAAGATTATATAGGTAGTGCTCGTATATATACTCAGCAAGTGGATGAGCACATCTCTGTCTTATGATGACACGAGGTTGTATAGTATGTCGTTAGAATCTTGTATGATAGTGACAAACCACCCTTCCAACGTTGGGTACACCTTACCCTATTGGATTCACCAAATATAACTACTAAATGGACTTTTCTATACTGCTTCGGGAGAACATCCACAGCTAGAGACCACCGTTCTATTTCCCCGTTACCCTCGCTCGACCCAGCTACACTCTTATTACCTGAAAGGAATTGTGAAGCAAAAGGGTGAGCACAACTAGCTCAGTAAAGAATATCATGACTAAAGATAATTAAATTATCAATAGCCTTCATCAATAATAAATCAGAGATTTAGAACATATGGTAAATGATAAAAATTTCAACCATAGTTACAGCGGAACGAGCAATCCATTAGAAGAGTCAAATAGACCATAAAGTCCATTATCTCTTCCATGTTAAAAATCCACCAACAATGTTTATCCATGTAACATCACTCAATAGTTCCTTTCCACAATCATATGAATAACTCATAATCATAATTGTGACTCTAAATTTTTCTTCGCACCCAGGACGAAGAATATTTTCATCACCTGTCTTTACCTGAAACATCAAAGATCATGGTTATACCAAATCACAGTTCCTGTTCATAATCATGCTAATAAATCCATCTTCGCACTACGGCCAAAGATATTCATCAATAAACCATCTTTGCACTACGGCCAAAGATATTCAACAACAGTTCATCTTCGCACTACATGCCAAAGATATTCATCAATAATTCATCTTTGCACTACAGGCCAAAGATATTCTACAACATGTTATCTTTGCACTACAGGCCAAAGATATTCATCTACAATTCATCTTTGCACTACAGGCCAAAGATATTCATCAACAGTTCATATTTGCACTACAGGCCAAATATATTCATATCTCAAAGAAATATATAATCATTTCAGAATTTATATAAACAATAATTATAACCATGTTGATCAATTCACCTTTGCACTTAAGCTTAAGATATTCAATTATAAATTCAATGGTCATGATCATACCAGTCACAATTCAGCTTTGCACTACAGGCCAAAGAGAACCCTAGTCATGATCATACCAATAATCTACCCATCTTTACACTCCAGTGAAAGAGAATTTCAACATCAGGGTTATAAAAATTTATATATGATGATAAAAATAATATGATCAACATATAGTTTTAATCTCAAGAGTAATATTCGTAACTCATGAATAGTAAATCGTGAATAGTAACTCATGAATAGTAACCCCGACACAAAAGATAGAAATTCCACAATAAAATCCATACCAATATTTCGGTATAATGATATTGAAAGAATAACATTACTTAATTTATAAACAATTTATTTTAATTGTTTACACTTTACTAATTAATGCATTTAATCATCATAAAATGCCAACTCTTACAATTTCATCATCAATAACCAAAAACCCTCATCAAAAATCTGCATATACCTCATATAGGATTCTCAAGTCATAAAATCCTATTTTCCAATTTTCTTTATTCACAAAACATATTTAATTCATTTACTCATAACTAGACCATTTTCATGAAAAATACCAAATCAGTTCCAAAAATATTTCTTTTTTGGAATTTAGCATAATATAGTCCCATAGTGAACATATATTTTTCTCAGAATTTTTAAAAGTCATTTAATATTTTTCATATGGCCAAAATAGCCAAATATTTAGACATTTATCAAAAATTGTACTTTTGTCTAAAAATTCTGAAATTTACAGAGTATACTTCTATCATATACATGTACTCCCAATAAAAATTTCATCAATTTTGGAGTTAACCACAAGGAATTATAAGCTGTTACTTTTAAAATAGTCTTTTCTCATAAAATTCATAACTCTCAATCTATACATCCAAAAATCACCATTTTTGGATACAATCAAGAAAACTCATCAAAATATCATTTCAAATTTTTTTCAGAATTTTTGAAGCTCAGAAAAATTACGAAACTGAAAATCATAACAACCCTTAAAATTCCTTAATATCCCTTACTATCCCTTACCTCAAAAGAGCAGTACTTCTGATCGGTATAAGGCTGAAGGAAACTTGCACTGATGAATAGAAACTCACAGAGTATCTAAATACTCACAAAATACACTCAATAATCTAGAGAGAGAAAGAGAGAAAACTTATGTTTCTGGTGTGATTTTCAATTCTAACTTAGCCCTCTATTTATAGGAAAATTTTGGTAGGTTTGACCTGCAACCTGATGGCTTTACCTGCTACTATTCCCACCTACCACATTTGAAATATAATTCAGCACATTTCTTCACCAACCACAAGTGGGGCCCACCAATTCTAGAATTTTCCACCAAAATGATAAACTCCAAAATTCAACAATTTTTGAACCAGTCATCTCGTAAAATTCATAATAAATCATACGTTCATTTTTAACGGTTCAAAATTTGTGGACATATACTCAACTTATATATGTATAACATATCCAAATATTACCACGATCCAACGGTCGGATTAAAAATTATAACCCCCGCAAAATATCTCAAAAACCCTGATTTTTAATACCTCCATTCCGACAAAAATACGGATAAAAATCTCAACATTAACTCCTTCATTTTTTTAACCACAAAAATATATCCCTCATTTATATCCACATAAAATAAATATTTTCTTATCATATGAATCAATAATTAATTATTCACAAATAATATTACAGAATCACATTTATGACAACCAGGCCGTTCCCAGGAAAGAGGGGGCTTTCCAATAAGAATTTTTCCTTACTGGCGCGCAATTAGATGACCAAACCTCTCCTTAGACAGAACTTTCTAGACATTGCCAATAATGTTATCTAATAATATTATTCAAATAATATGAATTATTGATCTGATAAAGGAAAATACTGTGCATCAACAATTATTGAACAACAATAATATAAAATTTCAACGTAGCAATTATTGAATCAATAAAATAAAATATAGAACAGTAATTACTGTAACAATTATTGAGTAGTGCCTTCTTACGTAAGAATCAATAATTTCAAAAATACTATGCAATACCGTGTGCTACTGTGCAATAACGCGTATTACTGTATTTTAACCACCGGTATTCCAACAGTGTTAACGGTAACAACTACGCCGTTATTTGTAAAAACTCAAATTTGTCGTTTTCTTCACCCGACAGTTATTCGTTATGGGGCCCACAAATAGCTGCGCCGTCGTACGAATATTCTCCGACAGAAAGAATATTTCACGACCAAACGAATATTCCCCGACAACAATGATTATTTTATAACCACTTGCTTATTTTGAAAAAAAATTTATATTTCACCCTTAACTTTAACTTTTTATCAATTTAACCATTTACTGAATCGTAATTATAAAAAAAATTGAATACTTTTATTTCATAAAATTCGGGGTCTTACAATAACAATAACAATACTAATATTAATATTAATAATAACAATAATAATAATAATAATAATAATAATAATAATAGTACTAATAATAATAATAATAATAATAATAAATAATAATAGTAATAATAATAATAATAATAATAATAATAGTAATAATAATAATAATTATAGTAATAATAAAAAAAAAATAAATAGTAGCACTAATAATAATAATAATAATAATAGTAGTAGTAGTAGTAGTAGTAGTAGTAGTAGTAGTAGTAGTAATACTAATATTAATATTAATAATAACAATAATAATATTAATAATAATAATAATAATAATAATAATAATAATAATAGTACTAATAATAATAGTACTAATAGTAACAATAATAATAATAATAACAATAATAATAATAATAATAATAATAATAATAATAATAATAATAATAATAATAATAATAATAACAATAGTACTAATAATAATAATAATAATAATAATAATAATATTAATAATAAAAATAAAAATAATAGTAGCACTAATAATAATAATAATAATTATTATTATTATTATTAGTGCTATTATTATTATTACTAATATTATTATTGTTGTTTTTTTTAATTTACCTAAAATTATGTAATTTGGAAAAATGTTTTGTCTTTTAATTTGGGGATCTAATTGTTTAGTTATAAATATTAATACTTGCAAAATTTTAACAATTAAGTCTTATAGCTCAGTTGGTCATTTGGTTAATTTTTCAAATTAGAAGTTCTGAGTTCAAATCTGTGTAGCTACAAGTTTTTGAAAAAAAATTCAAAAATGGCCACGTCAGCTCGTCCATGTGTAAAATAAAATTAAGAATATCCACATCATATCTTCCACGTGTGCCATGTAGGCCCAAATAGGCAGGTCAACTCACATGTGGCGCTTTGGGCTCAAAGTCCAAATTTTTTAATAAAAAGGGGCTTAATTTGCGCTAACCAAAAGAAAAGGGCTCAGTACCCAAAAATCCTTAAAGTTCAGTAGTCGACTTTGCATTTTACCCAGCATAGATATAATAATCAGTTTTGATGTCATGTAAATATTTATAAACAAATTTTCATATAAATTTATAAATATTTCATCTAAAATTTATAAAATTTATATATGAATATTTTTTATAAATATTTATATATGAATATTTAGAGATAAATTTATAAATATTTTTTTAAAAACGAATTTAAAAAAAATATATCTTATTTTTTTTATAACGATTTTATTTTTTAAAGAAATTTGAAAAAAAAAAAATGTGATCCAATGTCAAACTAACCGGCATTGTAACCTTTTTAAAATTTTTTATAAAGTAAATTTCTAAAAAAAAAAAAGTATAATGTAACATCACTTTAACTGATGTTGGAATCTCTTTTTTTTTTTTAATTTCTTTGATCTCTTGTACTTGATTACAAACATCAATATTTACTACAAACTTTAATTTTTGTAAATTAGAAAATATATCTATATGTGCTCAATTTTAATTTCAAAAATTATAACTTAAAAAAAATAAATTTGGGCATTTATTTTGAGACGGACGAAGTATATAAGACTTCAGCTATAAAAAAATAAAAATAAAATTTCTAACGCCAATTAAAGTAACGTTGCATCTTACTCTTCTTTTTTATAAATTTATTTTAAAAAACAAATTAAATAAAATAAGGATAAAATTGATATTACATTAATATGGGTCAAACTAACTTATTAGGAATGCCTTATAAGTCATTTTAAATAACTTTATTCTATTTTAGTTAATAAAACATAATAAATTTTTCATCATCTTTTATATTTTCTCTTAGAACTGATAGTATTAAAATTTAATTTTATAATATATTTGGAAAAAAGGTAAAAGGAGAACTAGGAATAGCTATGAGTATACCATTAGCCCCTTTTTATTAAAAAATTTGGACTTTGAGTCCCAAGCACCACATTTGCATTGATCTGCCTACGTGGCACACGTGGAAGATCTGCCTACGTGGCACACGTGGAAGATATGACGTGGATATTCTTAGTTTTATTTTACACATGGACGAGTTGACGTGAGTTGACGTGGCCATTTTTGAATTTTTTCCCTAAAACTTGTAGTTGCACATATTTGAACTTAGAACCTCTAGTTTGAAAAATTAGCCCAATGACCAACTGAGCTACAAAGCATAATTGTTATAGTCTTGCGGGTATTAATATTTATAACTAAACAATTAGATCCCCAAATTAAAAGACACAACAGATCTCCAAATTACATAATTTTAGGTAAATTGAAAAAAAAAAACAACAACAACAACAACAATAATAATAATAATAATAATAATAATAACAATAATATTAATAATAAAAATAAAAATAATAGTAGCACTAATAATAATAATAATAATAATAATAATAATAATAATAATAATAATAATAATAATAATAATAATAGTAGTAGTAGTAGTAGTAGTAGTAGTAGTACTAATATTAATATTAATAATAACAATAACAATACTAATATTAATATTAATAATAACAAATAATAATAATAATAATAATAATAATAATAATAATAATAATAATAATAATAATAATAAAATAATAGTAATAATAATAATTATTATAGTAATAATAAAAATAAAAATAATAGTAGCACTAATAATAATAATAAAGTAGTAGTAGTAGTAGTAGTAGTAGTAGTAGTAGTAGTAGTAGTAGTAGTAGTAATACTAATATTAAATAATAACAATAATAATATTAATAATAATAATAATAATAATAATAATAATAATAATAAGACTAATAGTAACAATAATAATAATAACAACAATAATAATAATAACAATAAAATAATAATAATAATAATAATAATAATAATAATAATAAAATAATAAAAATAAAAGTACTAATAATAAAATAATAATAATAATAATAATAATATAATAATAATAAAAATAAAAAAAATAGTAGCACTAATAATAATAATAATTATTATTATTATTATTAGTGCTATTATTATTATTACTAATATTATTATTGTTGTTTTTTTTTAATTTACCTAAAATTATGTAATTTGGAGAAATGTTTTGTCTTTTAATTTGGGGATCTAATTGTTTAGTTATAAATATTAATACGTGCAAAATTTTAACAATTAAGTCTTATAGCTCAGTTGGTCATTTGGTTAATTTTTCAAATTAGAAATTCTGAGTTCAAATCTGTGTAGCTACAAGTTTTTGAAAAAAAATTCAAAAATGGCCACGTCAGCTCGTCCATGTGTAAAATAAAATTAAGAATATCCACATCATATCTTCCACGTGTGCCATGTAGGCCCCAATAGGCAGGTCAACTCACATGTGGCGCTTTGGGCTCAAAGTCCAAATTTTTTAATAAAAAGGGGCTTAATTTGCGTTAACCAAAAGAAAAGGGCTCAGTACCCAAAAATCCTTAAAGTTCAGTAGTCGACTTTGCATTTTACCCAGCATAGATATAATAATCAGTTTTGATGTCATGTAAATATTTATAAACAAATTTTCATATAAATTTATAAATATTTCATCTAAAATTTATAAAATTTATATACGAATATTTTTTATAAATATTTATATGAATATTTAGAGATAAATTTATAAATATTTTTTTTAAAAACGAATTTAAAAAAAATATATCTTATTTTTTTATAACGATTTTATTTTTTTAAAGAAATTTGAAAAAAATAAAAATGTGATCCAATGTCAAACTAACCGGCATTGTAACCTTTTTAAAATTTTTTTCTAAAGTAAATTTCTAAAAAAAAAAGTATAATGTAACATCACTTTAACTGATGTTGGAATCTCTTTTTTTTTTAATTTCTTTGATCTCTTGTACTTGTTTACAAACATCAATATTTACCACAAACTTTAATTTTTGTAAATTAGAAAATATATCTATATGTGCTCAATTTTAATTTCAAAAATTATAACTTAAAAAAATAAATTTGGGCATTTATTTTGAGACGGACGAAGTATATAAGACTTCAGCTATAAAAAAATAAAAATAAAAATTCTAACGCCAATTAAAGTAACGTTGCATCTTACTCTTCTTTTTTATAAATTCATTTTTAAAAAATTAAATAAAATAAGGATAAAATTGATATTACATTAATATGGGTCAAACTAACTTATTAGGAATGACTTATAAGTCATTTTAAATAACTTTATTCTATTTTAGTTAATAAAACATAATAAATTTTTCATCATCTTTTATATTTTCTCTTAGAACTGATAGTGTTAAAATTTAATTTTATAATATATTTGGAAAAAAGGTAAAAGGAGAACTAGGAATAGCTATGAGTATACCATTAGCCCATTTTATTAAAAAATTTGGACTTTGAGTCCCAAGCACCACATTTGCGTTGATCTGCCTACGTGGCACACGTGGAAGATATGACGTGGATATTCTTAATTTTATTTTACACATGGACGAGTTGACGTGAGTTGACGTGGCCATTTTTGAATTTTTTTCCCAAAAACTTGTAGTTGCACATATTTGAACTTAGAACCTCTAGTTTGAAAAATTAGCCCAATGACCAACTGAGCTACAAAGCATAGTTGTTATAGTCTTGCGGGTATTAATATTTATAACTAAACAATTAGATCCCCAAATTAAAAGACACAACAGATCTCCAAATTACATAATTTTAGGTAAATTTAAAAAAAAAAAAACAACAACAACAACAATAATAATAATAATAATAATAACAATAATAATATTAATAATAAAAATAAAAATAATAGTAGCACTAATAATAATAATAATAATAATAATAATAATAATAATAATAATAATAATAATAATAATAATAGTAGTAGTAGCACTAATAATAATAATAATAATAATAATAATAAAATAGTAGTAGTAGTGTAGTAGTAGTAGTAGTAGTAGTACTAATATTAATATTAATAATAACAATAACAATACTAATATTAATATTAATAATAACAATAACAATAATAATAATAATAATAAATAATAATAATAATAATAATAATAATAATAATAGTACTAATAATAATAATAATAATAATAATAATAATAATAATAATAATAGTAATAATAGTAATAATAATAATAATAATAATAATAGTAATAATAATAATTATTATAGTAATAATAAAAATAAAAATAATAGTAGCACTAATAATAATAATAATAATAATAATAGTAGTAGTAGTAGTAGTAGTAGTAGTAGTAGTAGTAGTAGTAGTAGTAATACTAATATTAATATTAATAATAAAAATAATAATATTAATAATAATAATAATAATAATAATAATAATAATAATAATAATAATAATAATAATAATAATAATAATAATAATAGTAACAATAATAATAATAACAATAATAATAATAATAATAATAATAATAATAATAATAATAATAATAATAACAATAGTACTAATAATAATAATAATAATAATAATAATAATAATAATAAAAATAAAAATAATAGTAGCACTAATAATAATAATAATTATTATTATTATTATTAGTGCTATTATTATTATTACTAATATTATTATTGTTGTTTTTTTTAATTTACCTAAAATTATGTAATTTGGAGAAATGTTTTGTCTTTTAATTTGGGGATCTAATTGTTTAGTTATAAATATTAATACGTGCAAAATTTTAACAATTAAGTCTTATAGCTCAGTTGGTCATTTGGTTAATTTTTCAAATTAGAAATTCTGAGTTCAAATCTGTGTAGCTACAAGTTTTTGAAAAAAAATTCAAAAATGGCCACGTCAGCTCGTCCATGTGTAAAATAAAATTAAGAATATCCACATCATATCTTCCACGTGTGCCATGTAGGCCCCAAATAGGCAGGTCAACTCACATGTGGCGCTTTGGGCTCAAAGTCCAAATTTTTTAATAAAAAGGGGCTTAATTTGCGTTAACCAAAAGAAAAGGGCTCAGTACCCAAAAATCCTTAAAGTTCAGTAGTCGACTTTGCATTTTACCCAGCATAGATATAATAATCAGTTTTGATGTCATGTAAATATTTATAAACAAATTTTCATATAAATTTATAAATATTTCATCTAAAATTTATAAAATTTATATACGAATATTTTTTATAAATATTTATATGAATATTTAGAGATAAATTTATAAATATTTTTTTTAAAAACGAATTTAAAAAAAATATATCTTATTTTTTTTATAACGATTTTATTTTTTTAAAGAAATTTGAAAAAAATAAAAATGTGATCCAATGTCAAACTAACCGGCATTGTAACCTTTTTAAAATTTTTTATAAAGTAAATTTCTAAAAAAAAAAAGTATAATGTAACATCACTTTAACTGATGTTGGAATCTCTTTTTTTTTTTAATTTCTTTGATCTCTTGTACTTGTTTACAAACATCAATATTTACCACAAACTTTAATTTTTGTAAATTAGAAAATATATCTATATGTGCTCAATTTTAATTTCAAAAATTATAACTTAAAAAAAATAAATTTGGGCATTTATTTTGAGACGGACGAAGTATATAAGACTTCAGCTATAAAAAAATAAAAATAAAAATTCTAACGCCAATTAAAGTAACGTTGCATCTTACTCTTCTTTTTTATAAATTCATTTTTTAAAAAAATTAAATAAAATAAGGATAAAATTGATATTACATTAATATGGGTCAAACTAACTTATTAGGAATGACTTATAAGTCATTTTAAATAACTTTATTCTATTTTAGTTAATAAAACATAATAAATTTTTCATCATCTTTTATATTTTCTCTTAGAACTGATAGTGTTAAAATTTAATTTTATAATATATTTGGAAAAAAGGTAAAAGGAGAACTAGGAATAGCTATGAGTATACCATTAGCCCATTTTTATTAAAAAATTTGGACTTTGAGTCCCAAGCACCACATTTGCGTTGATCTGCCTACGTGGCACACGTGGAAGATATGACGTGGATATTCTTAATTTTATTTTACACATGGACGAGTTGACGTGAGTTGACGTGGCCATTTTTGAATTTTTTCCCAAAAACTTGTAGTTGCACATATTTGAACTTAGAACCTCTAGTTTGAAAAATTAGCCCAATGACCAACTGAGCTACAAAGCATAGTTGTTATAGTCTTGCGGGTATTAATATTTATAACTAAACAATTAGATCCCCAAATTAAAAGACACAACAGATCTCCAAATTACATAATTTTAGGTAAATTAAAAAAAAAACAACAACAACAACAACAATAATAATAATAATAATAATAACAATAATAATATTAATAATAAAAATAAAAATAATAGTAGCACTAATAATAATAATAATAATAATAATAATAATAATAATAATAATAATAATAATAATAATAATAATAATAATAATAGTAGCACTAATAATAATAATAGTAATAATAATAATAATAATAATAGTAGTAGTAGTGGTAGTAGTAGTAGTAGTAGTAGTACTAATATTAATATTAATAATAACAATAACAATACTAATATTAATATTAATAATAACAATAACAATAATAATAATAATAATAATAATAATAATAATAATAATAATAATAATAATAATAATAATAGTACTAATAATAATAATAATAATAATAATAATAATAATAATAATAATAATAGTAATAATAGTAATAATAATAATAATAATAATAATAGTAATAATAATAATTATTATAGTAATAATAAAAATAAAATAATAGTAGCACTAATAATAATAATAATAATAGTAGTAGTAGTAGTAGTAGTAGTAGTAGTAGTAATACTAATATTAATATTAATAATAAAAATAATAATATTAATAATAATAATAATAATAATAATAATAATAATAATAATAATAATAATAATAATAATAATAATAATAATAGTACTAATAGTAACAATAATAATAATAACAATAATAATAATAATAATAATAATAATAATAATAATAATAATAATAACAATAGTACTAATAATAATAATAATAATAATAATAATAATAATAAAAATAAAAATAATAGTAGCACTAATAATAATAATAATAATTATTATTATTATTAGTGCTATTATTATTATTACTAATATTATTATTGTTGTTTTTTTTAATTTACCTAAAATTATGTAATTTGGAGAAATGTTTTGTCTTTTAATTTGGGGATCTAATTGTTTAGTTATAAATATTAATACGTGCAAAATTTTAACAATTAAGTCTTATAGCTCAGTTGGTCATTTGGTTAATTTTTCAAATTAGAAATTCTGAGTTCAAATCTGTGTAGCTACAAGTTTTTGAAAAAAAATTCAAAAATGGCCACGTCAGCTCGTCCATGTGTAAAATAAAATTAAGAATATCCACATCATATCTTCCACGTGTGCCATGTAGGCCCCAAATAGGCAGGTCAACTCACATGTGGCGCTTTGGGCTCAAAGTCCAAATTTTTTAATAAAAAGGTGCTTAATTTGCGTTAACCAAAAGAAAAGGGCTCAGTACCCAAAAATCCTTAAAGTTCAGTAGTCGACTTTGCATTTTACCCAGCATAGATATAATAATCAGTTTTGATGTCATGTAAATATTTATAAACAAATTTTCATATAAATTTATAAATATTTCATCTAAAATTTATAAAATTTATATACGAATATTTTTTATAAATATTTATATGAATATTTAGAGATAAATTTATAAATATTTTTTTTTAAAAACGAATTTAAAAAAATATATCTTATTTTTTTTATAACGATTTTATTTTTTTAAAGAAATTTGAAAAAAATAAAAATGTGATCCAATGTCAAACTAACCGGCATTGTAACCTTTTTAAAATTTTTTTATAAAGTAAATTTCTAAAAAAAAAAAGTATAATGTAACATCACTTTAACTGATGTTGGAATCTCTTTTTTTTTTAATTTCTTTGATCTCTTGTACTTGTTTACAAACATCAATATTTACTACAAACTTTAATTTTTGTAAATTAGAAAATATATCTATATGTGCTCAATTTTAATTTCAAAAATTATAACTTAAAAAAAATAAATTTGGGCATTTATTTTGAGACGGACGAAGTATATAAGACTTCAGCTATAAAAAAAATAAAAATAAAATTTCTAACGCCAATTAAAGTAACGTTGCATCTTACTCTTCTTTTTTATAAATTTATTTTAAAAAAAAATTAAATAAAATAAGGATAAAATTGATATTACATTAATATGGGTCAAACTAACTTATTAGGAATGGCTTATAAGTCATTTTAAATAACTTTATTCTATTTTAGTTAATAAAACATAATAAATTTTTCATCATCTTTTATATTTTCTCTTAGAACTGATAGTGTTAAAATTTAATTTTATAATATATTTGGAAAAAAGGTAAAAGGAGAACTAGGAATAGCTATGAGTATACCATTAGCCCCTTTTTATTAAAAAATTTGGACTTTGAGTCCCAAGCACCACATTTGCGTTGATCTGCCTACGTGGCACACGTGGAAGATATGACGTGGATATTCTTAATTTTATTTTACACATGGACGAGTTGACGTGAGTTGACGTGGCCATTTTTGAATTTTTTCCCAAAAACTTGTAGTTGCACATATTTGAACTTAGAACCTCTAGTTTGAAAAATTAGCCCAATGACCAACTGAGCTACAAAGCATAGTTGTTATAGTCTTGCGGGTATTAATATTTATAACTAAACAATTAGATCCCCAAATTAAAAGACACAACAGATCTCCAAATTACATAATTTTAGGTAAATTAAAAAAAAAAACAACAACAACAACAACAATAATAATAATAATAATAATAATAACAATAATAATATTAATAATAAAAATAAAAATAATAGTAGCACTAATAATAATAATAATAATAATAATAATAATAATAATAATAATAATAATAATAATAATAATAATAATAGTAGCACTAATAATAATAATAATAATAATAATAATAATAATAATAGTAGTAGTAGTGGTAGTAGTAGTAGTAGTAGTACTAATATTAATATTAATAATAACAATAACAATACTAATATTAATATTAATAATAACAATAACAATAATAATAATAATAATAATAATAATAATAATAATAATAATAATAATAATAATATAGTACTAATAATAATAATAATAATAATAATAAATAATAATAATAATAATAATAGTAATAATAGTAATAATAATAATAATAATAATAGTAATAATAATAATTATTATAGTAATAATAAAAATAAAAATAATAGTAGCACTAATAATAATAATAATAATAGTAGTAGTAGTAGTAGTAGTAGTAGTAGTAGTAGTAGTAGTAATACTAATATTAATATTAATAATAAAAATAATAATATTAATAATAATAATAATAATAATAATAATAATAATAATAATAATAATAATAATAATAATAATAATAATAGTACTAATAGTAACAATAATAATAATAATAATAACAATAATAATAATAATAATAATAATAATAATAATAATAATAATAACAATAGTACTAATAATAATAATAATAATAATAATAATAAAAATAAAAATAATAGTAGCACTAATAATAATAATAATAATTATTATTATTAGTGCTATTATTATTATTACTAATATTATTATTGTTGTTTTTTTTAATTTACCTAAAATTATGTAATTTGGAGAAATGTTTTGTCTTTTAATTTGGGGATCTAATTGTTTAGTTATAAATATTAATACGTGCAAAATTTTAACAATTAAGTCTTATAGCTCAGTTGGTCATTTGGTTAATTTTTCAAATTAGAAATTCTGAGTTCAAATCTGTGTAGCTACAAGTTTTTGAAAAAAAATTCAAAAATGGCCACGTCAGCTCGTCCATGTGTAAAATAAAATTAAGAATATCCACATCATATCTTCCACGTGTGCCATGTAGGCCCCAAATAGGCAGGTCAACTCACATGTGGCGCTTTGGGCTCAAAGTCCAAATTTTTTAATAAAAAGGGGCTTAATTTGCGTTAACCAAAAGAAAAGGGCTCAGTACCCAAAAATCCTTAAAGTTCAGTAGTCGACTTTGCATTTTACCCAGCATAGATATAATAATCAGTTTTGATGTCATGTAAATATTTATAAACAAATTTTCATATAAATTTATAAATATTTCATCTAAAATTTATAAAATTTATATACGAATATTTTTTATAAATATTTATATGAATATTTAGAGATAAATTTATAAATATTTTTTTTAAAAACGAATTTAAAAAAAATATATCTTATTTTTTTTATAACGATTTTATTTTTTTAAAGAAATTTGAAAAAAATAAAAATGTGATCCAATGTCAAACTAACCGGCATTGTAACCTTTTTAAAATTTTTTTATAAAGTAAATTTCTAAAAAAAAAAAGTATAATGTAACATCACTTTAACTGATGTTGGAATCTCTTTTTTTTTTTAATTTCTTTGATCTCTTGTACTTGTTTACAAACATCAATATTTACTACAAACTTTAATTTTTGTAAATTAGAAAATATATCTATATGTGCTCAATTTTAATTTCAAAAATTATAACTTAAAAAAAATAAATTTGGGCATTTATTTTGAGACGGACGAAGTATATAAGACTTCAGCTATAAAAAAATAAAAAATAAAATTTCTAACGCCAATTAAAGTAACGTTGCATCTTACTCTTCTTTTTTATAAATTTATTTTAAAAAAAAAATTAAATAAAATAAGGATAAAATTGATATTACATTAATATGGGTCAAACTAACTTATTAGGAATGGCTTATAAGTCATTTTAAATAACTTTATTCTATTTTAGTTAATAAAACATAATAAATTTTTCATCATCTTTTATATTTTCTCTTAGAACTGATAGTGTTAAAATTTAATTTTATAATATATTTGGAAAAAAGGTAAAAGGAGAACTAGGAATAGCTATGAGTATACCATTAGCCCCTTTTTATTAAAAAATTTGGACTTTGAGTCCCAAGCACCACATTTGCGTTGATCTGCCTACGTGGCACACGTGGAAGATATGACGTGGATATTCTTAATTTTATTTTACACATGGACGAGTTGACGTGAGTTGACGTGGCCATTTTTGAATTTTTTCCCAAAAACTTGTAGTTGCACATATTTGAACTTAGAACCTCTAGTTTGAAAAATTAGCCCAATGACCAACTGAGCTACAAAGCATAGTTGTTATAGTCTTGCGGGTATTAATATTTATAACTAAACAATTAGATCCCCAAATTAAAAGACACAACAGATCTCCAAATTACATAATTTTAGGTAAATTAAAAAAAAAAACAACAACAACAACAACAATAATAATAATAATAATAATAATAACAATAATAATATTAATAATAAAAATAAAAATAATAGTAGCACTAATAATAATAATAATAATAATAATAATAGTAGTAGTAGTAGTAGTGGTAGTAGTAGTAGTAGTAGTAGTACTAATATTAATATTAATAATAACAATAACAATACTAATATTAATATTAATAATAACAATAATAATAATAATAATAATAATAATAATAATAATAATAATAATACTAATAATAATAGTAATAATAGTAATAATAATAATAATAATAATAGTAATAATAATAATTATTATAGTAATAATAAAAATAAAAATAATAGTAGCACTAATAATAATAATAATAATAATAATAATAGTAGTAGTAGTAGTAGTAGTAGTAGTAGTAGTAATACTAATATTAATATTAATAATAACAATAATAATATTAATAATAATAATAATAATAATAATAATAATAATAATAATAATAATAATAAAATAATAATAATAATAGTACTAATAATAATAGTACTAATAGTAACAATAATAATAATAACAATAATAATAATAATAATAATAACAATAATAATAATAATAATAATAATAATAATAATAATAATAATAATAATAATAATAATAATAATAATAATAATAATAATAATAATAATAATAATAATAATAGTAATAATAGTAACAATAATAATAATAACAATAATAATAATAATAATAATAATAATAATAATAATAATAATAATAATAATAATAATAATAATAATAATAATAATAATAATAATAATAATATTAATAATAAAATTAAAAATAATAGTAGCACTAATAATAATAATAATTATTATTATTATTATTATTAGTGCTATTATTATTATTGCTAATATTATTATTGTTGTTTTTTTTTAATTTACCTAAAATTATGTAATTTGGAGAAATGTTTTGTCTTTTAATTTGGAGATCTAATTGTTTAGTTATAAATATTAATACTTGCAAAATTTTAACAATTAAGTCTTATAGCTCAGTTGGTCATTTGGTTAATTTTTCAAATTAGAAGTTCTGAGTTCAAATCTGTGTAGCTACAAGTTTTTGAAAAAAAATTCAAAAATGGCCACGTCAGCTCGTCCATGTGTAAAATAAAATTAAGAATATCCACATCATATCTTCCACGTGTGCCATGTAGGCCCCAAATAGGCAGGTCAACTCACATGTGGCGCTTTGGGCTCAAAGTCCAAATTTTTTAATAAAAAGGGGCTTAATTTGCGTTAACCAAAAGAAAAGGGCTCAGTACCCAAAAATCCTTAAAGTTCAGTAGTCGACTTTGCATTTTACCCAGCATAGATATAATAATCAGTTTTGATGTCATGTAAATATTTATAAACAAATTTTCATATAAATTTATAAATATTTCATCTAAAATTTATAAAATTTATATACGAATATTTTTTATAAATATTTATATGAATATTTAGAGATAAATTTATAAATATTTTTTTTAAAAACGAATTTAAAAAAAATATATCTTATTTTTTTTATAACGATTTTATTTTTTTAAAGAAATTTGAAAAAAATAAAAATGTGATCCAATGTCAAACTAACCGGCATTGTAACCTTTTTAAAAAATTTTTATAAAGTAAATTTCTAAAAAAAAAAAGTATAATGTAACATCACTTTAACTGATGTTGGAATCTCTTTTTTTTTTTAATTTCTTTGATCTCTTGTACTTGTTTACAAACATCAATATTTACTACAAACTTTAATTTTTGTAAATTAGAAAATATATCTATATGTGCTCAATTTTAATTTCAAAAATTATAACTTAAAAAAAATAAATTTGGGCATTTATTTTGAGACGGACGAAGTATATAAGACTTCAGCTATAAAAAAATAAAAATAAAATTTCTAACGCCAATTAAAGTAACGTTGCATCTTACTCTTCTTTTTTATAAATTTATTTTAAAAAAAAAATTAAATAAAATAAGGATAAAATTGATATTACATTAATATGGGTCAAACTAACTTATTAGGAATGACTTATAAGTCATTTTAAATAACTTTATTCTATTTTAGTTAATAAAACATAATAAATTTTTCATCATCTTTTATATTTTCTCTTAGAACTGATAGTATTAAAATTTAATTTTATAATATATTTGGAAAAAAGGTAAAAGGAGAACTAGGAATAGCTATGAGTATACCATTAGCCCCTTTTTATTAAAAAATTTGGACTTTGAGTCCCAAGCACCACATTTGCATTGATCTGCCTACGTGGCACACGTGGAAGATCTGACGTGGATATTCTTAATTTTATTTTACACATGGACGAGTTGACGTGAGTTGACGTGGCCATTTTTGAATTTTTTCCCAAAAACTTGTAGTTGCACATATTTGAACTTAGAACCTCTAGTTTGAAAAATTAGCCCAATGACCAACTGGGCTACAAAGCATAGTGGTTATAGTCTTGCGGGTATTAATATTTATAACTAAACAATTAGATCCCCAAATTAAAAGACACAACAGATCTCCAAATTACATAATTTTAGGTAAATTAAAAAAAAAAAAAAAACAACAACAACAACAATAATAATAATAATAATAATAACAATAATAATATTAATAATAAAAATAAAAATAATAGTAGCACTAATAATAATAATAATAATAATAATAGTAGTAGTAGTAGTAGTGGTAGTAGTAGTAGTAGTAGTAGTACTAATATTAATATTAATAATAACAATAACAATACTAATATTAATATTAATAATAACAATAATAATAATAATAATAATAATAATAATAATAATAATAATAATAATAATAATAATAATAATAATAATAATAATAATAATAATAATAATAATAATAGTAATAATAGTAATAATAATAATAATAATAATAGTAATAATAATAATTATTATAGTAATAATAAAAATAAAAATAATAGTAGCACTAATAATAATAATAATAATAATAATAGTAGTAGTAGTAGTAGTAGTAGTAGTAGTAGTAGTAGTAGTAGTAGTAGTAATACTAATATTAATATTAATAATAACAATAATAATATTAATAATAATAATAATAATAATAATAATAATAATAATAATAATAATAATAATAATAATAATAATAATAATAATAATAATAATAATAATAATAATAATAATAATAATAATAACAATAATAATAATAATAATAATATTAATAATAAAAATAAAAATAATAGTAGCACTAATAATAATAATAATAATTATTATTATTATTAGTGCTATTATTATTATTACTAATATTATTATTGTTGTTTTTTTTTAATTTACCTAAAATTATGTAATTTGGAGAAATGTTTTGTCTTTTAATTTGGGGATCTAATTGTTTAGTTATAAATATTAATACTTGCAAAATTTTAACAATTAAGTCTTATAGCTCAGTTGGTCATTTGGTTAATTTTTCAAATTAGAAATTCTGAGTTCAAATCTGTGTAGCTACAAGTTTTTGAAAAAAAATTCAAAAATGGCCACGTCAGCTCGTCCATGAGTAAAATAAAATTAAGAATATCCACATCATATCTTCCACGTGTGCCATGTAGGCCCCAAATAGGCAGGTCAACTCACATGTGGCGCTTTGGGCTCAAAGTCCAAATTTTTTAATAAAAATGGGCTTAATTTGCGTTAACCAAAAGAAAAGGGCTCAGGACCCAAAAATCCTTAAAGTTCAGTAGTCGACTTTGTATTTTACCCAGTATAGATATAATAATCAGTTTTGATGTCATGTAAATATTTATAAACAAATTTTCATATAAATTTATAAATATTTCATCTAAAATTTATAAAATTTATATACGAATATTTTTTATAAATATTTATATGAATATTTAGAGATAAATTTATAAATATTTTTTTTAAAAACGAATTTAAAAAAAATATATCTTATTTTTTTATAACGATTTTATTTTTTAAAGAAATTTGAAAAAAATAAAAATGTGATCCAATGTCAAACTAACCGGCATTGTAACCTTTTTAAAATTTTTTTATAAAGTAAATTTCTAAAAAAAAAAAGTATAATGTAACATCACTTTAACTGATGTTGGAATCTCTTTTTTTTTTAAATTTCTTTGATCTCTTGTACTTGTTTACAAACATCAATATTTACTACAAACTTTAATTTTTGTAAATTAGAAAATATATCTATATGTGCTCAATTTTAATTTCAAAAATTATAACTTAAAAAAAATAAATTTGGGCATTTATTTTGAGACGGACGAAGTATATAAGACTTCAGCTATAAAAAAATAAAAATAAAATTTCTAACGCCAATTAAAGTAACGTTGCATCTTACTCTTCTTTTTTATAAATTTATTTTAAAAAAAAAATTAAATAAAATAAGGATAAAATTGATATTACATTAATATGGGTCAAACTAACTTATTAGGAATGACTTATAAGTCATTTTAAATAACTTTATTCTATTTTAGTTAATAAAACATAATAAATTTTTCATCATCTTTTATATTTTCTCTTAGAATTGATAGTATTAAAATTTAATTTTATAATATATTTGGAAAAAAGGTAAAAGGAGAACTAGGAATAGCTATGAGTATACCATTAGCCCCTTTTTATTAAAAAATTTGGACTTTGAGTCCCAAGCACCACATTTGCATTGATCTGCCTACGTGGCACACGTGGAAGATCTGCCTACGTGGCACACGTGGAAGATATGACGTGGATATTCTTAATTTTATTTTACACATGGACGAGTTGACGTGAGTTGACGTGGCCATTTTTGAATTTTTTCCCAAAAACTTGTAGTTGCACATATTTGAACTTAGAACCTCTAGTTTGAAAAATTAGCCCAATGACCAACTGAGCTACAAAGCATAATTGTTATAGTCTTGCGGGTATTAATATTTATAACTAAACAATTAGATCCCCAAATTAAAAGACACAACCGATCTCCAAATTACATAATTTTAGGTAAATTAAAAAAAAAAACAACAACAACAACAACAACAACAACAACAATAATAATAATAATAATAATAACAATAATAATATTAATAATAAAAATAAAAATAATAGTAGCACTAATAATAATAATAATAATAATAATAATAATAATAATAATAGTAATAATAGTGTAGTAGTAGTGGTAGAAGTAGTAGTAGTAGTACTAATATTAATATTAATAATAACAATAACAATACTAATATTAATATTAATAATAACAATAATAATAATAATAATAATAATAATAATAATAATAATAATAATAATAATAATAATAATAATAATATAATAATAATAATAATAATAATAATAATAATAGTAATAATAATAATTATTATAGTAATAATAAAAATAAAAATAATAGTAGCACTAATAATAATAATAATAATAATAAGTAGTAGTAGTAGTAGTAGTAGTAGTAGTAGTAGTAGTAATACTAATATTAATATTAATAATAACAATAATAATAATAATAATAATAATAATAATAATAATAATAATAATAATAATAATAATAATAATAGTACTAATAGTAACAATAATAATAATAATAATAATAATAATAATAATAATAATAATAACAATAATAATAATAATAATAATAATAATAATAATAATAATATTAATAATAATAATAATAATAATAATAATAATAATAATAATAATAATAATAATAATAATAATAATAATAATAGTATAATAATAACAATAATAATAGTAACAATAATAATAATAATAATAATAATAATAATAATAATAATAATAATAATAATAATAATAATAATAAATAATAATAATAATAATAATAATAATAATAATAATAATAATAATATTAATAATAAAATTAAAAATAATAGTAGCACTAATAATAATAATAATTATTATTATTATTATTATTAGTGCTATTATTATTATTACTAATATTATTATTGTTGTTTTTTTTTAATTTACCTAAAATTATGTAATTTGGAGAAATGTTTTGTCTTTTAATTTGGAGATCTAATTGTTTAGTTATAAATATTAATACTTGCAAAATTTTAACAATTAAGTCTTATAGCTCAGTTGGTCATTTGGTTAATTTTTCAAATTAGAAGTTCTGAGTTCAAATCTGTGTAGCTACAAGTTTTTGAAAAAAAATTCAAAAATGGCCACGTCAGCTCGTCCATGTGTAAAATAAAATTAAGAATATCCACATCATATCTTCCACGTGTGCCATGTAGGCCCCAAATAGGCAGGTCAACTCACATGTGGCGCTTTGGGCTCAAAGTCCAAATTTTTTAATAAAAAGGGGCTTAATTTGCGTTAACCAAAAGAAAAGGGCTCAGTACCCAAAAATCCTTAAAGTTCAGTAGTCGACTTTGCATTTTACCCAGCATAGATATAATAATCAGTTTTGATGTCATGTAAATATTTATAAACAAATTTTCATATAAATTTATAAATATTTCATCTAAAATTTATAAAATTTATATACGAATATTTTTTATAAATATTTATATGAATATTTAGAGATAAATTTATAAATATTTTTTTTAAAAACGAATTTAAAAAAAATATATCTTATTTTTTTTATAACGATTTTATTTTTTAAAGAAATTTGAAAAAAATAAAAATGTGATCCAATGTCAAACTAACCGGCATTGTAACCTTTTTAAAAAATTTTTATAAAGTAAATTTCTAAAAAAAAAAAGTATAATGTAACATCACTTTAACTGATGTTGGAATCTCTTTTTTTTTTTAATTTCTTTGATCTCTTGTACTTGTTTACAAACATCAATATTTACTACAAACTTTAATTTTTGTAAATTAGAAAATATATCTATATGTGCTCAATTTTAATTTCAAAAATTATAACTTAAAAAAAATAAATTTGGGCATTTATTTTGAGACGGACGAAGTATATAAGACTTCAGCTATAAAAAAATAAAAATAAAATTTCTAACGCCAATTAAAGTAACGTTGCATCTTACTCTTCTTTTTTATAAATTTATTTTAAAAAAAAAATTAAATAAAATAAGGATAAAATTGATATTACATTAATATGGGTCAAACTAACTTATTAGGAATGACTTATAAGTCATTTTAAATAACTTTATTCTATTTTAGTTAATAAAACATAATAAATTTTTCATCATCTTTTATATTTTCTCTTAGAACTGATAGTATTAAAATTTAATTTTATAATATATTTGGAAAAAAGGTAAAAGGAGAACTAGGAATAGCTATGAGTATACCATTAGCCCCTTTTTATTAAAAAAATTGGACTTTGAATCCCAAGCACCACATTTGCATTGATCTGCCTACGTGGCACACGTGGAAGATATGACGTGGATATTCTTAATTTTATTTTACACATGGACGAGTTGACGTGAGTTGACGTGGCCATTTTTGAATTTTTTCCCAAAAACTTGTAGTTGCACATATTTGAACTTAGAACCTCTAGTTTGAAAAATTAGCCCAATGACCAACTGGGCTACAAAGCATAGTGGTTATAGTCTTGCGGGTATTAATATTTATAACTAAACAATTAGATCCCCAAATTAAAAGACACAACAGATCTCCAAATTACATAATTTTAGGTAAATTAAAAAAAAAAAAAAAACAACAACAACAACAATAATAATAATAATAATAATAATAATAATAAATAATAAAAATAAAAATAATAGTAGCACTAATAATAATAATAATAATAATAATAAGTAGTAAGTAAGTAGTAGTAGTAGTAGTAGTACTACTAATAATAATAATAATAACAATAATAATAATAATAATAATAATAATAATAATAGTACTAATAATAATAGTAATAATAGTAATAATAATAATAATAATAATAATAATAATAATAATAAATAATAATAATAACAATAGTACTAATAATAATAATAATAATAATAATAATAATAATAATAATAATAATAATAATAATAATAATAATAATAATAAAAAAAAGTAATAATAATAATAATAATAATAATAATAATAATAATAATAATAATAATAATAATAATAATAATTATTAATAATAGTAGCTATTAATAATATTATTACTAATATTATTATTGTTGTTTTTTTTTAATTTACCTAAAATTATGTAATTTGGAGAAATGTTTTGTCTTTTAATTTGGGGATCTAATTGTTTAGTTATAAATATTAATACTTGCAAAATTTTAACAATTAAGTCTTATAGCTCAGTTGGTCATTTGGTTAATTTTTCAAATTAGAAATTCTGAGTTCAAATCTGTGTAGCTACAAGTTTTTGAAAAAAAATTCAAAAATGGCCACGTCAGCTCGTCCATGTGTAAAATAAAATTAAGAATATCCACATCATATCTTCCACGTGTGCCATGTAGGCCCCAAATAGGCAGGTCAACTCACATGTGGCGCTTTGGGCTCAAAGTCCAAATTTTTTAATAAAAATGGGCTTAATTTGCGTTAACCAAAAGAAAAGGGCTCAGTACCCAAAAATCCTTAAAGTTCAGTAGTCGACTTTGCATTTTACCCAGTATAGATATAATAATCAGTTTTGATGTCATGTAAATATTTATAAACAAATTTTCATATAAATTTATAAATATTTCATCTAAAATTTATAAAATTTATATACGAATATTTTTTATAAATATTTATATGAATATTTAGAGATAAATTTATAAATATTTTTTTTAAAAACGAATTTAAAAAAAATATATCTTATTTTTTTATAACGATTTTATTTTTTTAAAGAAATTTGAAAAAAATAAAAATGTGATCCAATGTCAAACTAACCGGCATTGTAACCTTTTTAAAATTTTTTTATAAAGTAAATTTCTAAAAAAAAAAAGTATAATGTAACATCACTTTAACTGATGTTGGAATCTCTTTTTTTTTTAATTTCTTTGATCTCTTGTACTTGTTTACAAACATCAATATTTACTACAAACTTTAATTTTTGTAAATTAGAAAATATATCTATATGTGCTCAATTTTAATTTCAAAAATTATAACTTAAAAAAAATAAATTTGGGCATTTATTTTGAGACGGACGAAGTATATAAGACTTCAGCTATAAAAAAATAAAAATAAAATTTCTAACGCCAATTAAAGTAACGTTGCATCTTACTCTTCTTTTTTATAAATTTATTTTAAAAAAAAAATTAAATAAAATAAGGATAAAATTGATATTACATTAATATGGGTCAAACTAACTTATTAGGAATGACTTATAAGTCATTTTAAATAACTTTATTCTATTTTAGTTAATAAAACATAATAAATTTTTCATCATCTTTTATATTTTCTCTTAGAATTGATAGTATTAAAATTTAATTTTATAATATATTTGGAAAAAAGGTAAAAGGAGAACTAGGAATAGCTATGAGTATACCATTAGCCCCTTTTTATTAAAAAATTTGGACTTTGAGTCCCAAGCACCACATTTGCATTGATCTGCCTACGTGGCACACGTGGAAGATCTGCCTACGTGGCACACGTGGAAGATATGACGTGGATATTCTTAATTTTATTTTACACATGGACGAGTTGACGTGAGTTGACGTGGCCATTTTTGAATTTTTTCCCAAAAACTTGTAGTTGCACATATTTGAACTTAGAACCTCTAGTTTGAAAAATTAGCCCAATGACCAACTGAGCTACAAAGCATAATTGTTATAGTCTTGCGGGTATTAATATTTATAACTAAACAATTAGATCCCCAAATTAAAAGACACAACAGATCTCCAAATTACATAATTTTAGGTAAATTAAAAAAAAAAAAAAACAACAACAACAACAACAATAATAATAATAATAATAATAACAATAATAATATTAATAATAAAAATAATAATAATAGTAGCAGTAATAATAATAATAATAATAATAATAATAATAATAATAATAATAGTAGTAGTAGTAGTAGTAGTAGTAGTACTAATATTAATATTAATAATAACAATAACAATACTAATATTAATATTAATAATAACAATAATAATAATAATAATAATAATAATAATAATAATAATAATAATAATAATAATAATAATAATAATAATAATAATAATAATAATAATAATAATAATAATAATAATAATAATAATAATAATAATAATAATAATAATAATAGTAATAATAATAATTATTATAGTAATAATAAAAATAAAAATAATAGTAGCACTAATAATAATAATAATAATAATAATAGTAGTAGTAGTAGTAGTAGTAGTAGTAGTAGTAATAGTAGTAGTAATACAATAATAATAATAATAATAATAATAATAACAATAATAATAATAATAATAATAATAATAATAATAATAATAATAATAATAATAATAATAATAATAATAATAATAATAATAATAATAGTACTAATAATAATAGTACTAATAGTAACAATAATAATAATAACAATAATAATAATAATAATAATAATAATAATAATAATAATAATAATAATAATAATAATAATAATAATAATAATAATAATAATAATAATAATAATAATAATAAAAATAAAAATAATAGTAGCACTAATAATAATAATAATTATTATTATTATTATTATTAGTGCTATTATTATTATTACTAATATTATTATTGTTGTTTTTTTTTAATTTACCTAAAATTATGTAATTTGGAGAAATGTTTTGTCTTTTAATTTGGAGATCTAATTGTTTAGTTATAAATATTAATACTTGCAAAATTTTAACAATTAAGTCTTATAGCTCAGTTGGTCATTTGGTTAATTTTTCAAATTAGAAGTTCTGAGTTCAAATCTGTGTAGCTACAAGTTTTTGAAAAAAAATTCAAAAATGGCCACGTCAGCTCGTCCATGTGTAAAATAAAATTAAGAATATCCACATCATATCTTCCACGTGTGCCATGTAGGCCCCAAATAGGCAGGTCAACTCACATGTGGCGCTTTGGGCTCAAAGTCCAAATTTTTTAATAAAAAGGGGCTTAATTTGCGTTAACCAAAAGAAAAGGGCTCAGTACCCAAAAATCCTTAAAGTTCAGTAGTCGACTTTGCATTTTACCCAGCATAGATATAATAATCAGTTTTGATGTCATGTAAATATTTATAAACAAATTTTCATATAAATTTATAAATATTTCATCTAAAATTTATAAAATTTATATACGAATATTTTTTATAAATATTTATATGAATATTTAGAGATAAATTTATAAATTTTTTTTTAAAAACGAATTTAAAAAAAATATATCTTATTTTTTTTATAACGATTTTATTTTTTTAAAGAAATTTGAAAAAAATAAAAATGTGATCCAATGTCAAACTAACCGGCATTGCAACCTTTTTAAAAAAATTTTATAAAGTAAATTTCTAAAAAAAAAAAGTATAATGTAACATCACTTTAACTGATGTTGGAATCTCTTTTTTTTTTTAATTTCTTTGATCTCTTGTACTTGTTTACAAACATCAATATTTACTACAAACTTTAATTTTTGTAAATTAGAAAATATATCTATATGTGCTCAATTTTAATTTCAAAAATTATAACTTAAAAAAAATAAATTTGGGCATTTATTTTGAGACGGACGAAGTATATAAGACTTCAGCTATAAAAAAATAAAAATAAAATTTCTAACGCCAATTAAAGTAACGTTGCATCTTACTCTTCTTTTTTATAAATTTATTTTTAAAAAAAATTAAATAAAATAAGGATAAAATTGATATTACATTAATATGGGTCAAACTAACTTATTAGGAATGACTTATAAGTCATTTTAAATAACTTTATTCTATTTTAGTTAATAAAACATAATAAATTTTTCATCATCTTTTATATTTTCTCTTAGAACTGATAGTATTAAAATTTAATTTTATAATATATTTAGAAAAAAGGTAAAAGGAGAACTAGGAATAGCTATGAGTATACCATTAGCCCCTTTTTATTAAAAAATTTGGACTTTGAGTCCCAAGCACCACATTTGCGTTGATCTGCCTACGTGGCACACGTGGAAGATATGACGTGGATATTCTTAATTTTATTTTACACATGGACGAGTTGACGTGAGTTGACGTGGCCATTTTTGAATTTTTTTCCCAAAAACTTGTAGTTGCACATATTTGAACTTAGAACCTCTAGTTTGAAAAATTAGCCCAATGACCAACTGAGCTACAAAGCATAGTTGTTATAATCTTGCGGGTATTAATATTTATAACTAAACAATTAGATCCCCAAATTAAAAGACACAACAGATCTCCAAAATACATAATTTTAGGTAAATTAAAAAAAAAAAAAAACAAACAACAACAACAACAATAATAATAATAATAATAACAATAATAATAATAAAAATAAAAATAATATAATAATAATAATAATAATAATAATAATAATAATAATAATAGTAGCACTAATAATAATAATAATAATAATAATAATAATAATAATAATAATAATAGTAGCTAATATTAATATTAATAATAACAATAACAATACTAATATTAATATTAATAATAACAATAATAATAATAATAATAATAATAATAATAATAATAATAATAATAATAATAATAATAATAATAATAATAATAATAATAATAATAATAGTAATAATAGTAATAATAATAATAATAATAATAGTAATAATAATAATTATTATAGTAATAATAAAAATAAAATAATAGTAGCACTAATAATAATAATAATAATAGTAGTAGTAGTAGTAGTAGTAGTAGTAGTAGTAATAGTAGTAGTATAATATAATAATAATATTAATAATAATAATAATAATAATAATAATAATAATAATAATAATAATAATAATAATAATAATAATAATAATAATAATAATAATAATAATAATAATAATAATAACAATAATAATAATAATAATAATAATAATAATAATAATAACAATAATACTAATAATAATAATAATAATAATAATAATAATAATAATAATAATAAAAATAAAAATAATAGTAGCACTAATAATAATAATAATTATTATTATTATTAGTGCTATTATTATTATTACTAATATTATTATTGTTGTTTTTTTTAATTTACCTAAAATTATGTAATTTGGAGAAATGTTTTGTCTTTTAATTTGGGGATCTAATTGTTTAGTTATAAATATTAATACTTGCAAAATTTTAACAATTAAGTCTTATAGCTCAGTTGGTCATTTGTTTAATTTTTCAAATTAGAAGTTCTGAGTTCAAATCTGTGTAGCTACAAGTTTTTGAAAAAAAATTCAAAAATGGCCACGTCAGCTCGTCCATGTGTAAAATAAAATTGAGAATATCCACATCATATCTTCCACGTGTGCCATGTAGGCCCCAAATAGGCAGGTCAACTCACATGTGGCGCTTTGGGCTCAAAGTCCAAATTTTTTAATAAAAAGGGGCTTAATTTGCGCTAACCAAAAGAAAAGGGCTCAGTACCCAAAAATCCTTAAAGTTCAGTAGTCGACTTTGCATTTTACCCAGCATAGATATTATAATCAGTTTTGATGTCATGTAAATATTTATAAACAAATTTTCATATAAATTTATAAATATTTCATCTAAAATTTATAAAATTTATATACGAATATTTTTTATAAATATTTGTATGAATATTTAGAGATAAATTTATAAATATTTTTTTTAAAAACGAATTTAAAAAAAATATATCTTATTTTTTTTATAACGATTTTATTTTTTTAAAGAAATTTGAAAAAAATAAAAATGTGATCCAATGTCAAACTAACCGGCATTGTAACCTTTTTAAAAAATTTTTATAAAGTAAATTTCTAAAAAAAAAAAGTATAATGTAACATCACTTTAACTGATGTTGGAATCTCTTTTTTTTTTAATTTCTTTGATCTCTTGTACTTGTTTACAAACATCAATATTTACTACAAACTTTAATTTTTGTAAATTAGAAAATATATCTATATGTGCTCAATTTTAATTTCAAAAATTATAACTTAAAAAAAATAAATTTGGGCATTTATTTTGAGACGGACGAAGTATATAAGACTTCAGCTATAAAAAAAATAAAAATAAAAATTCTAACGCCAATTAAAGTAACGTTGCATCTTACTCTTCTTTTTTATAAATTTATTTTAAAAAAAAATTAAATAAAATAAGGATAAAATTGATATTACATTAATATGGGTCAAACTAACTTATTAGGAATGACTTATAAGTCATTTTAAATAACTTTATTCTATTTTAGTTAATAAAACATAATAAATTTTTCATCATCTTTTATATTTTCTCTTAGAACTGATAGTATTAAAATTTAATTTTATAATATATTTGGAAAAAAGGTAAAAGGAGAACTAGGAATAGCTATGAGTATACCATTAGCCCCTTTTTATTAAAAAATTTGGACTTTGAGTCCCAAGCACCACATTTGCATTGATCTGCCTACGTGGCACACGTGGAAGATCTGCCTACGTGGCACACGTGGAAGATATGACGTGGATATTCTTAATTTTATTTTACACATGGACGAGTTGACGTGAGTTGACCATTTTTGAATTTTTTCCCAAAAACTTGTAGTTGCACATATTTGAACTTAGAACCTCTAGTTTGAAAAATTAGCCCAATGACCAACTGAGCTACAAAGCATAATTGTTATAGTCTTGCGGGTATTAATATTTATAACTAAACAATTAGATCCCCAAATTAAAAGACACAACAGATCTCCAAATTACATAATTTTAGGTAAATTGAAAAAAAAAAAAAACAACAACAACAACAACAATAATAATAATAATAATAATAACAATAATAATATTAATAATAAAAATAAAAATAATAGTAGCACTAATAATAATAATAATAATAATAATAATAATAATAATAATAGTAGTAGTAGTAGTAGTAGTAGTAGTACTAATATTAATATTAATAATAACAATAACAATACTAATATTAATATTAATAATAACAATAACAATAATAATAATAATAATAATAATAATAATAATAATAATAATAATAATAATAATAATAATAATAATAATAATAATAATAATAATAATAATAATAATAATAATAATAATAATAATAATAATAATAATAATAGTAATAATAATAATTATTATAGTAATAATAAAAATAAAAATAATAGTAGCACTAATAATAATAATAATAATAATAGTAGTAGTAGTAGTAGTAGTAGTAGTAGTAGTAGTAGTAGTATACTAATATTAATATTAATAATAACAATAATAATATTAATAATAATAATAATAATAATAATAATAATAATAATAATAATAATAATAATAATAATAATAATAATAATAATAGTACTAATAGTAACAATAATAATAATAACAATAATAATAATAATAATAATAATAATAATAATAATAATAATAATAATAATAATAATAACAATAGTACTAATAATAATAATAATAATAATAATAATAATATTAATAATAAAAATAAAAATAATAGTAGCACTAATAATAATAATAATAATTATTATTATTATTAGTGCTATTATTATTATTACTAATATTATTATTGTTGTTTTTTTTAATTTACCTAAAATTATGTAATTTGGAGAAATGTTTTGTCTTTTAATTTGGGGATCTAATTGTTTAGTTATAAATATTAATGCTTGCAAAATTTTAACAATTAAGTCTTATAGCTCAGTTGGTCATTTGGTTAATTTTTCAAATTAGAAGTTCTGAGTTCAAATCTGTGTAGCTACAAGTTTTTGAAAAAAAATTCAAAAATGGCCACGTCAGCTCGTCCATGTGTAAAATAAAATTAAGAATATCCACATCATATCTTCCACGTGTGCCATGTAGGCCCCAAATAGGCAGGTCAACTCACATGTGGCGCTTTGGGCTCAAAGTCCAAATTTTTTAATAAAAAGGGGCTTAATTTGCGTTAACCAAAAGAAAAGGGCTCAATACCCAAAAATCCTTAAAGTTCAGTAGTCGACTTTGCATTTTACCCAGCATAGATATAATAATCAGTTTTGATGTCATGTAAATATTTATAAACAAATTTTCATATAAATTTATAAATATTTCATCTAAAATTTATAAAATTTATATACGAATATTTTTTATAAATATTTATATGAATATTTAGAGATAAATTTATAAATATTTTTTTTAAAAACGAATTTAAAAAAAATATATCTTATTTTTTTTATAACGATTTTATTTTTTTAAAGAAATTTGAAAAAAATAAAAATGTGATCCAATGTCAAACTAACCGGCATTGTAACCTTTTTAAAATTTTTTTATAAAGTAAATTTCTAAAAAAAAAAGTATAATGTAACATCACTTTAACTGATGTTGGAATCTTTTTTTTTTTTAATTTCTTTGATCTCTTGTACTTGTTTACAAACATCAATATTTACCACAAACTTTAATTTTTGTAAATTAGAAAATATATCTATATGTGCTCAATTTTAATTTCAAAAATTATAACTTAAAAAAAATAAATTTGGGCATTTATTTTGAGACGGACGAAGTATATAAGACTTCAGCTATAAAAAAATAAAAATAAAAATTCTAACGCCAATTAAAGTAACGTTGCATCTTACTCTTCTTTTTTATAAATTCATTTTTTAAAAAAATTAAATAAAATAAGGATAAAATTGATATTACATTAATATGGGTCAAACTAACTTATTAGGAATGACTTATAAGTCATTTTAAATAACTTTATTCTATTTTAGTTAATAAAACATAATAAATTTTTCATCATCTTTTATATTTTCTCTTAGAACTGATAGTGTTAAAATTTAATTTTATAATATATTTGGAAAAAAGGTAAAAGGAGAACTAGGAATAGCTATGAGTATACCATTAGCCCCTTTTTATTAAAAAATTTGGACTTTGAGTCCCAAGCACCACATTTGCGTTGATCTGCCTACGTGGCACACGTGGAAGATATGACGTGGATATTCTTAATTTTGTTTTACACATGGACGAGTTGACGTGAGTTGACGTGGCCATTTTTGAATTTTTTCCCAAAAACTTGTAGTTGCACATATTTGAACTTAGAACCTCTAGTTTGAAAAATTAGCCCAATGACCAACTGAGCTACAAAGCATAGTTGTTATAGTCTTGCGGGTATTAATATTTATAACTAAACAATTAGATCCCCAAATTAAAAGACACAACAGATCTCCAAATTACATAATTTTAGGTAAATTAAAAAAAAACAACAACAACAACAACAACAACAACAATAATAATAATAATAATAACAATAATAATATTAATAATAAAAATAAAAATAATAGTAGCACTAATAATAATAATAATAATAATAATAGTAGCACTAATAATAATAATAATAATAATAATAATAATAATAATAATAATAATAGTAGTAGTAGTAGTGGTAGTAGTAGTAGTAGTAGTAGTACTAATATTAATATTAATAATAACAATAACAATACTAATATTAATATTAATAATAACAATAATAATAATAATAATAATAATAATAATAATAATAATAATAATAATAATAATAATAATAATAATAATAATAATAATAATAGTAATAATAGTAATAATAATAATAATAATAATAGTAATAATAATAATTATTATAGTAATAATAAAAATAAAAATAATAGTAGCACTAATAATAATAATAATAATAGTAGTAGTAGTAGTAGTAGTAGTAGTAGTAATACTAATATTAATATTAATAATAAAAATAATAATAATATTAATAATAATAATAATAATAATAATAATAATAATAATAATAATAATAATAATAATAATAATAATAATAATAATAATAATAATAATAATAATAATAATAATAATAATAATAAATAATAATAATAATAATAATAATAATAATAATAACAATAGTACTAATAATAATAATAATAATAATAATAATAATAATAATAATAATAATAATAATAATAATAAAAATAAAAATAATAGTAGCACTAATAATAATAATAATTATTATTATTATTATTAGTGCTATTATTATTATTACTAATATTATTATTGTTGTTTTTTTTAATTTACCTAAAATTATGTAATTTGGAGAAATGTTTTGTCTTTTAATTTGGGGATCTAATTGTTTAGTTATAAATATTAATACGTGCAAAATTTTAACAATTAAGTCTTATAGCTCAGTTGGTCATTTGGTTAATTTTTCAAATTAGAAATTCTGAGTTCAAATCTGTGTAGCTACAAGTTTTTGAAAAAAAATTCAAAAATGGCCACGTCAGCTCGTCCATGTGTAAAATAAAATTAAGAATATCCACATCATATCTTCCACGTGTGCCATGTAGGCCCCAAATAGGCAGGTCAACTCACATGTGGCGCTTTGGGCTCAAAGTCCAAATTTTTTAATAAAAAGGGGCTTAATTTGCGTTAACCAAAAGAAAAGGGCTCAGTACCCAAAAATCCTTAAAGTTCAGTAGTCGACTTTGCATTTTACCCAGCATAGATATAATAATCAGTTTTGATGTCATGTAAATATTTATAAACAAATTTTCATATAAATTTATAAATATTTCATCTAAAATTTATAAAATTTATATACGAATATTTTTTATAAATATTTATATGAATATTTAGAGATAAATTTATAAATATTTTTTTTAAAAACGAATTTAAAAAAAATATATCTTATTTTTTTTATAACGATTTTATTTTTTTTAAAAAATTTGAAAAAAATAAAAATGTGATCCAATGTCAAACTAACCGGCATTGCAACCTTTTTAAAATTTTTTTATAAAGTAAATTTCTAAAAAAAAAAAGTATAATGTAACATCACTTTAACTGATGTTGGAATCTCTTTTTTTTTTAAATTTCTTTGATCTCTTGTACTTGTTTACAAACATCAATATTTACTACAAACTTTAATTTTTGTAAATTAGAAAATATATCTATATGTGCTCAATTTTAATTTCAAAAATTATAACTTAAAAAAAATAAATTTGGGCATTTATTTTGAGACGGACGAAGTATATAAGACTTCAGCTATAAAAAAAAAAAAAAAAAATTCTAACGCCAATTAAAGTAACGTTGCATCTTACTCTTCTTTTTTATAAATTCATTTTTAACAAAAATTAAATAAAATAAGGATAAAATTGATATTACATTAATATGGGTCAAACTAACTTATTAGGAATGACTTATAAGTCATTTTAAATAACTTTATTCTATTTTAGTTAATAAAACATAATAAATTTTTCATCATCTTTTATATTTTCTCTTAGAACTGATAGTATTAAAATTTAATTTTATAATATATTTGGAAAAAAGGTAAAAGGAGAACTAGGAATAGCTATGAGTATACCATTAGCCCCTTTTTATTAAAAAATTTGGACTTTGAGTCCCAAGCACCACATTTGCATTGATCTGCCTACGTGGCACACGTGGAAGATCTGCCTACGTGGCACACGTGGAAGATATGACGTGGATATTCTTAATTTTATTTTACACATGGACGAGTTGACGTGAGTTGACGTGGCCATTTTTGAATTTTTTCCCAAAAACTTGTAGTTGCACATATTTGAACTTAGAACCTCTAGTTTGAAAAATTAGCCCAATGACCAACTGAGCTACAAAGCATAATTGTTATAGTCTTGCGGGTATTAATATTTATAACTAAACAATTAGATCCCCAAATTAAAAGACACAACCGATCTCCAAATTACATAATTTTAGGTAAATTAAAAAAAAAAAAAAAACAACAACAACAACAACAACAATAATAATAATAATAATAATAATAATAACAATAATAATATTAATAATAAAAATAAAAATAATAGTAGCACTAATAATAATAATAATAATAATAATAATAGTAGTAGTAGTAGTAGTGGTAGTAGTAGTAGTAGTAGTAGTACTAATATTAATATTAATAATAACAATAACAATACTAATATTAATATAATAATAACAATAATAATAATAATAATAATAATAATAATAATAATAATAATAATAATAATAATAATAATAATAATAATAATAATAATAATAATAATAATAATAATAATAATAGTAATAATAATAATTATTATAGTAATAATAAAAATAAAAATAATAGTAGCACTAATAATAATAATAATAATAATAGTAGTAGTAGTAGTAGTAGTAGTAGTAGTAGTAGTAGTATAGTAATACTAATATTAATATTAATAATAACAATAATAATATAATAATAATAATAATAATAATAATAATAATAGTACTAATAATAATAGTACTAATAGTAACAATAATAATAATAACAATAATAATAATAATAATAATAATAATAACAATAATAATAATAATAATAATAATAATAATAATAATAATAATAATAATAATAATAATAATAATAATAATAATAATAATAATAATAATAATAATAATAATAATAAAATAATAATAATAATAATAATAATAATAATAAATAATAATAATAATAATAATAATAATAATAATAATAATAATAATAATAATAATAATAATAATAATAATATTAATAATAAAAATAAAAATAATAGTAGCACTAATAATAATAATAATAATTATTATTATTATTATTAGTGCTATTATTATTATTGCTAATATTATTATTGTTTTTTTTTTTTTAATTTACCTAAAATTATGTAATTTGGAGAAATGTTTTGTCTTTTAATTTGGAGATCTAATTGTTTAGTTATAAATATTAATACTTACAAAATTTTAACAATTAAGTCTTATAGCTCAGTTGGTCATTTGGTTAATTTTTCAAATTAGAAGTTCTGAGTTCAAATCTGTGTAGCTACAAGTTTTTGAAAAAAAATTCAAAAATGGCCACGTCAGCTCGTCCATGTGTAAAATAAAATTAAGAATATCCACATCATATCTTCCACGTGTGCCATGTAGGCCCCAAATAGGCAGGTCAACTCACATGTGGCGCTTTGGGCTCAAAGTCCAAATTTTTTAATAAAAAGGGGCTTAATTTGCGTTAACCAAAAGAAAAGGGCTCAGTACCCAAAAATCCTTAAAGTTCAGTAGTCGACTTTGCATTTTACCCAGCATAGATATAATAATCAGTTTTGATGTCATGTAAATATTTATAAACAAATTTTCATATAAATTTATAAATATTTCATCTAAAATTTATAAAATTTATATACGAATATTTTTTATAAATATCTATATGAATATTTAGAGATAAATTTATAAATATTTTTTTTAAAAACGAATTTAAAAAAAATATATCTTATTTTTTTTATAACGATTTTATTTTTTAAAGAAATTTGAAAAAAATAAAAATGTGATCCAATGTCAAACTAACCGGCATTGTAACCTTTTTAAAATTTTTTTATAAAGTAAATTTCTAAAAAAAAAAAGTATAATGTAACATCACTTTAACTGATGTTGGAATCTCTTTTTTTTAAATTTCTTTGATCTCTTGTACTTGTTTACAAACATCAATATTTACTACAAACTTTAATTTTTGTAAATTAGAAAATATATCTATATGTGCTCAATTTTAATTTCAAAAATTATAACTTAAAAAAAATAAATTTGGGCATTTATTTTGAGACGGACGAAGTATATAAGACTTCAGCTATAAAAAAATAAAAATAAAATTTCTAACGCCAATTAAAGTAACGTTGCATCTTACTCTTCTTTTTTATAAATTTATTTTTAAAAAAAAATTAAATAAAATAAGGATAAAATTGATATTACATTAATATGGGTCAAACTAACTTATTAGGAATGACTTATAAGTCATTTTAAATAACTTTATTCTATTTTAGTTAATAAAACATAATAAATTTTTCATCATCTTTTATATTTTCTCTTAGAACTGATAGTATTAAAATTTAATTTTATAATATATTTGGAAAAAAGGTAAAAGGAGAACTAGGAATAGATATGAGTATACCATTAGCCCCTTTTTATTAAAAAAATTGGACTTTGAGTCCCAAGCACCACATTTGCATTGATCTGCCTACGTGGCACACGTGGAAGATCTGCCTACGTGGTACACGTGGAAGATATGACGTGGATATTCTTAATTTTATTTTACACATGGACGAGTTGACGTGAGTTGACGTGGCCATTTTTGAATTTTTTCCCAAAAACTTGTAGTTGCACATATTTGAATTTAGAACCTCTAGTTTGAAAAATTAGCCCAATGACCAACTGGGCTACAAAGCATAGTTGTTATAGTCTTGCGGGTACTAATATTTATAACTAAACAATTAGATCCCCAAATTAAAAGACACAACAGATCTCCAAATTACATAATTTTAGGTAAATTAAAAAAAAAAAAAAACAACAACAACAACAACAACAATAATAATAATAATAATAATAATAATAATAACAATAATAATATTAATAATAAAAATAAAAATAATAGTAGCACTAATAATAATAATAATAATAATAATAGTAGTAGTAGTAGTAGTAGTAGTAGTGGTAGTAGTAGTAGTAGTAGTAGTAGTAGTACTAATATTAATATTAATAATAACAATAACAATACTAATATTAATATTAATAATAACAATAATAATAATAATAATAATAATAATAATAATAATAATAATAATAATAATAATAATAATAATAATAATAATAATAATAGTAATAATAGTAATAATAATAATAATAATAATAATAGTAATAATAATAATTATTATAGTAATAATAAAAATAAAAATAATAGTAGCACTAATAATAATAATAATAATAGTAGTAGTAGTAGTAGTAGTAGTAGTAGTAGTAGTAGTAGTAGTAGTAGTAGTAGTAGTAGTATACTAATATTAATATTAATAATAACAATAATAATAATAATAATAATAATAATAATAATAATAATAATAATAATAATAATAATAATAATAATAATAATAATAATAATAGTACTAATAGTAACAATAATAATAATAACAATAATAATAATAATAATAATAATAATAATAATAATAATAATAATAATAATAATAATAATAATAATAATAATAATAATAATATTAATAATAAAAATAAAAATAATAGTAGCACTAATAATAATAATAATAATAATTATTATTATTAGTGCTATTATTATTATTACTAATATTATTATTGTT